>CM052078.1:29918856-30581356 GCA_020010945.3 Muscidifurax raptorellus
TGCTGCGATGGACCTGGCTCCGCCGGACTCCTCGCTCCCGCCGAATCTGCAACAGTTTTATCATTATTAAATACTTTCTAAAACTTTATTGCCATTACTATATTACATTAAACAATATAAATCCTCTAAAAAAACTTTTAGAAACAAGGGTAAGAGCCACCTATACACTAACCTGTGGTAAGGGCCTCGAACCTCTCGGGCAGATCGGCGGTGCCGGTTTCCGCGTGCTGTCCGAGTATGTCGGGCATGGCATTTCTGCGTCCCGTGCGTCCCGTCGACAGGAACTCCTCCGAACCCTCGCCGTTGATGAAGCCGCCGGGGGTGACGGCTCCGCTGCCGCTCGGCTGCTGTAGACCAGCTTCGGCGCCGTTGCTGCCTACCTTGCCACAGCTCGACGGCTCGGCACCTGGATCCGCCTCCGCCTGCTTTTGCGACAGCATCCTCAAGGCTGCACAGGGTGGAGATCGGATACGGTTATTAAATTGTCATGAACAACTGTAGAATTTATTTACCGGGAACGTTTGCTGTGTCCCGAATCCGATTTGAGGTATTATACGCGATTACCCGCGAAGCTAAGCAACTTTTGGCTAATTTTCGAACGGATTTTAAGGTGTATATACAGACACACATTTGAATTTGTCATGTGTATATGTACGTGGTACCGAAGGATCTTTATATATAGTATGAGTTAGTGAATTTATATAGTATTCCATGCAAAACTCGCGGTGTTTCTTGGACAACATGTATTTTCTATTAATATATTAAAAAAGCATCATATACTGTTAGTGAGAAAAATATCAAGCTGCATTCAAAATACGCAACGGTATATGTGAGACATTCTACGAGAAGTTGGACTCTCCAGAGCTCATCACTGGAAACATTGTATTTTTGCATATAAAATGTAAAGAAAAAGGGCAGCTAGTCGAAACCATAATATACCAACAAAAAGTTACGGGTCAATTGCCAAAAATAGCCTATATTACTCCGTAAGTAATTGATCATCTGGTTCATCAAACCTTTTTCCAATTTTAATCTACAGCCGAGAACTTTAATTTGAAAAAAGAATCGTTGAAAATGACTGCTCCTATCAAAAGCTTGATGAGCAATTCAAAATAGGGTGAAATACGTTAAAGTTGCGAATATCGAGTTTTGATAGGAACGGTCATTTACAAACAATTTTTTTCAAATTGAAGTTACGTCGACGGCAGCCGTTGATTAAAACGGGAAAAAAGAAGTTCACTGGGCTAGGTGATTAATAACCCACCGAGTAATATAGACTGGTTTTTATAGTAATTAGTAATTAACCTTACGCTTTTTGTTGGCGTATAGTCTCGACTTGCTTCCCTTTTTCTTCACATTTTGTGTACCCTGAGAAACGTAAAAAACTTGAACTGGTGAGTGGGCTCTCAAAAATACAATGTTCCCATTTTGGGACTGAGAAGTGTCCGACTTCTCGTAGAATGGCTCATACTTCCCTTCAATGTTAAATTCTTTAATTAGTTAGTACATTTTTCTACTACGATTTATTTCTTTGCATATTACTAAAAAAAATGTATTCGATCTTTTAATTTCTTTCCACAAAAAAGTATATACTTTTAATTAAACGTAACTTATTTGTGTAAAGCATAGCAAAAGAATTTAGAAAATATTAGTAAATTACCCCTCTCAATTACACTACATAATCGTAAAGCACCAAATTTGTCAGATAAACTACAGCATCAAAATACAGAAATGAAATACTTTGAGTACTTATATCTAGGTTATATAGTAAAATCCAAACACTTCTATAGGATATAAAGCAAGTATATAGCTGCGACGTAATTGATTCACCTGTCAGACGAGTAATTATCCGGTAAATTGAAAATAGTGTCGCATCGCAGCTTCGGCTGTCACTCCGGAGAAAGCAATTTTATTACAAAACAAGAGAGTGAGAGAATGTTGTTAAAAATATGCTGTTAGGGTGCAATTAAAGTCTGGCTATTAAGGCAGAAATGATGAGGTTACACGAGGGCGAGCTTGATGAATCCCTTGGTTCGCTTAAGCATAAACGTCAAAGGCTCTCCTAAATGACAGTTTCAATTATAGCTAATAATTAGAGAGCGCAGGTGCTGGCTAACGAGACGCTCTCTATACATCGAAAAACATAAATTCTATTTTGATATTTCTTACATAACTTTGAAAGAAAAGACTATAGCAAATATAATTAGGTTTATATTCAACATGCTCAGAAGTCTGGAAAATGGCTAGAACCATTCACGAGAAACAAGGCTCGAATACAGGCTCATTATCGGCAGAAACCAGAGAAGAATAAATGCGTACATTGTCTGCTTGAATTTGAGGTTATGTTTTCTAACAGCTGCTGCACTGTTGCTGCACAAACTTTTTGAGTGTTCGGGCCCAGGAAGTGCATTTCGTAACTTTTTGTGCATGTTTGCGAATATTGTTCCGCGGTGGCTGGTCGTGTATAGTGGCTAGATGCCCAGGGTCCCCGATGACGAGGACGAACAGTGCGCGCGGCGCGCTGTAGATTTTTGTATTCACGTGTCAATATCGGTCACGGATGCGGTGTCTACAATCGCTGATATCGGAGTCTAGGTAGTGCGCAACATACTTCTTGGTACGAGAATGTTCAAATCAGTTATGTGTGGTGTCCAGGTGCAGGGTCGCCGATGATGGTATCGAGGTAGTGCGCTCCGTAGCTTTTATTGTCTAAGTGTAAAAAAACTTATTCTCGACGCTAAAAGCTATGGAGCGCACTACCTAGACCCCGTCATCGGTGACCCCATGCACCTGGATACCATCCACGAATGATATTGATATTTTTAGTGTGTACTACCTGAACCCCATCATCGGCGACTTTATAGACACCTAGACACCATCCATGACTGATGTTGATCGATATATCTATTACGGATAGCGCATTCCTGGACCGCGTCATCGGCGACCTTACACCTAGAGGTTAAGAAGTGCAAGGAGCACTTTCCTACGTTATTATTGGCGTTGTAAAAGTATAATAAACGACTTATTATTATTCCTTCTCGATAAACAAAATGCATGTGACCACTCATAGGGTTTCTACCGAGATTTAAAACCCAGAATCTACCGATATTTGAAAAATATCGCCGGTTTCTACTGATAAACCCGGCAAGTTTCCTACCAGGCACGAGCTGCGTGTATTATAATCCATATACGCCCGTAGCGCAGAGTCGTATTATATTTATACTGCCTTTGATTTAACTCTGAATTCCCGGAACACCTCAAAGCGCACGCGCTGCTATTTCAAATATTTGGTTGTATCGGTTTAATTATAAACGAATTGCATATTGCAAAGCGCTCGGGGGAGAACCGTGTAATATCGGACTTGTTAATCCTCACAAAGGTATATTCCTTTTTAGTATTATTATACATGGATTACAATAGAAGAATATCCCACATATAATGGCAGATATGTTTAAAACTAGGGCATATTAGAATACGTGCTGAAACGCTCGAGAACAACATCAAGACTTCCACTGCAGCAGCAGCAGCAGCACTATAGGTCTGGAGGTTATATAGGGATGATGCTTTCCTTATAATAGTCAATTTTAATTACTCAACTTCAGTCGTTCAGAAATACGTATAGACGCGAATCAAAAGCATTGACGTCAGAGTGGTTTTCCGAGAAGTATATCCGTGGGGTTAGTATTTATATGTGAGAACAAACTATATGTTAAAAGTTTCACACAAGATGCGCTAAGTCTACATATCAGAGTATAGCAGTTTAATGGATACTTATAAGGTTAATCCATTTTAGTATAAGGTGTGTAATAAAAGCGCTTTAAAATGTATGTATCTGGGGACAGTTATAAGGCGATTGGTTTGAAAGGTTTTTAAAATGGATAAAGGATTATTTATTTTTATTTAATCTGCGCGTTTTAATGCTTAATTGTTTTATTTTCTTTAATAAACAATGCATCGGATAATCGAAACAGGCTTCGTTTAATTTTACAAAAGTAACGAATGAAAAAAGAGTAATATTATGTAGATTGGAAAAAGCCATATGTATACGTTACGGAGTAAGACAACCCTAAAATGAATCGTTATCTCATATTATCGTCTCTTCTTATACAACGACTAGCGCAACTCAGAAAATGTCTGTTTTAAACCTGAATAATATAAATATGTCTATAGCATAAATTTGTGGTTCTACATCCATGTGTCACCAAAAAATATTCAAATAGTCTTTTCCAAATTGTGTCAGTCTTTGTAGGTTACAACGATACTATAGCAGCGGAACATCCACATGTCCGCTCTTTTCGCCAAAATGAACCCTTCACTAAGCGATTTCGTTTCGCAAACAATGAATTTTAATCAAGCAAATTCCTCTCTCACAAAGGGGAAAAAATGAATATATGACATTTTTCACCGAAATTTCAACCGATTTAACCACATAACCATAATTAAACTCCCGTATATATACGTTTCTCACTGGACTCAGTAAAAGAAAATACAATCTCTCTCGCGCACAGCGTTATCCAGCTTAAAGCCGATGTGTTACGACGGATACCGAGATTCTTTACGCAGACTTTAAAAAAGAAGATATAGATTCGTGAAAATGACACACGCTCGGATGATTAATTTTGATCTCGTCGCGCGGAACGAGAAGATTGGCTTCTCTCGCGTGCGCACATCTTTGACAAATACGAAGAAGGCCGTACGTCGAGCAAAAAGTGAGCACTGCTGGAACGCGAAAAATGCTCGCAGAGGAGCAAGAGACTGCAAGAATAATGGTAGTATAGGTAAAGGGGAAGTTACGACCTCGGAAAATGGCAACGACGAGGTCAATCGTTGTTGTTGTGGTGGACGCGACTATATTTCGATGGATTCGATCGTTCATTGTGGAGATAGAAGACGTTGAGCACCGCCAGGGTTGCATTTGAATTTGAAAAATGTTATTTGGTTGGACGCGGCGATATATATTGTAATATATAAATAAATAGTTACGATGCAGAGCCGATAAAAAAGTTTCGAGCGAAAATTGCTCGAGTTTTCATAGTATATAGCTGTTGAAGACTGCTGCTTTGAGAAAGTTTCTCAAGATAAGATTGAGCTTGAGCTTTCGTAGATATATGTATTCTGTGCGGTTTTTTTTAGTATTTTTTGCTTTTTACGCGAATATCCCTCTCTGTTACTATATTTGTTATACACGTAGCATCGAAATGGAAAGATCCACGACTTGTATGGAAATTAAATTTAAAAAAGGGGAAAAAATACTCCATTATTCGACAAGGAAAAAACGAACGGACCTATATATTAGTTCGCTGATAAAAGCAGTCGGCAACGGAGCGTAGAAACTCCTACGTGTTCAATTGCCGTCACGCAGAGTAACGAAACGCGGAACTAGTGGTAAAGTTGCTTGCCACCGACGTAAATCAATTAAATTCCTCTTCTCGGGGGCCAATCGACCGCCGCGCGTTGCAACCGATGAGCGGAATGAAAGAGGGAACTGCGCGCTACAGATATTATATATTATATTCTTATTATTGGAAAGGGAATATTATTGCGGGCGGAGAGTGTATATATAGGCAAAGAGTTAAACAAGGTTAATAATAATCTATATTATATGTAAAAAAGAAAACAAAAGTATAATAGAGTTGCTGCCAGTCGTGAAAGGGTGCAAGGTGTACCTTTGACGCGGGCTCGGTCGTGGGGCAGGTATGCTCTCCGCTTGCGCTTCCTCAACCTGCCGGAGACAGGTATGTCGCCGGAGACGGCGCCGCCGACGACGCTCTGCTGCTTCACCTGCGCCCTCGTCATATTTTTTCATCATTAGATCCACCATATTTCGTTTTAAGAAAATAAAAAAAGAGAGAGAGAAGAAAGGGTTCTGGGGTTGCTTTTTTCTCATTGGTTTTTTAATTCAGCCGAGAGTTGACGAAATGTCTTTAAAATCAGCAGCTATAATAGAGGGATCAAAAAATGGCATATTTTTAAAGTGGGAGTACAGTTAGATATTTATATAAATTTCTGATAAATCAAATGTTAATATAAATTTTGTTGAATGGAAGTAGAAGATAAGAGCTTTAATTTGAGCTCTATTTAAGAATGATCGGTTAAGTGAAAAATTATACAATGATTTTTTAAAAAGGAGGGAATCGATCGCTCGTTTTCAAATATTTAGACAACTTGATCTAAGAGAACATTTTTAATGATCTTTTTTTAAATTGGAGCTCTTTTCTCGAATTCTAATGTTGAATAATGGTTGAATTTGCGTGAATAATATAATACTAATTAATGTGGCCACCAAACCGTATTACATCTGAATTTGCGTTGATAGCAGGGTTTTTTCAGAATGATATAAAAAACCGAAAAAAAACTTTGCTTGGTAAACGTGTTCCTCGATATCAAAATGCGTTTTTTGGACCCCGTTCATCATTTCACGAGATTCGCAAACCCTCTCTTAAAAAAGTGTTGGGCCGGTTGTTTTAAAGCCGCGAATATATCAACGCGATTGGTCCGCTAATTTCAGTATCTAAATTTAAAAAGCGCGCCTTAAATTTGACTGATTGCAAAAGATTTTGATTCCAGGTTTAAAATACATTTTTCATAAGTTATTAGACTATCAGTTTATTAATTTATATTTATATTTTTTTATAATAAAATAGTTATAAAGTTTCTGTGTACTTTTCGTCGCTGTTCCGTAGTACATCTGAATTGAAAAAGATAATCACGCAATACGCATACATTCTCAAATTTCGTTTAGATTTTTAAAAAGGGATTAACGTTTAAGATGACCGGATGTTGTGAAGCTGTTAATAAAGCGATTTGATTTGATTGAGAAACAAATATCCAGTCTAAATATAGTTACGATTTAGCTAGTAGTATAAAAAAAAGAATAGTTGATATCAATCCTCATATTTTTGAACATTCTCTGTGTCGTTCAAAATTTTTGATTAAAAACTATATAACGTGTCAGTTTTATATTAACGGAAAGAATTTTTCAGTAAAAATTACCGGAATAGCATAGTAATTCTGGACCATCATGTATTTCCGAGCATTTTTATTGAACTTGAAATGTTATTTATCTTGTTTCATCACATTTGTTTTACTAAAACAGGTACATTAAATTCTTGGGATATAATTTACTCTTTATTTATTGATAATGTAACGTTTTGCACATATATATATATATAAATCTATACTGACTATATAAAAAAATAAAAAATGCCGGAAATTTTACCGTGCTATTCCGGTAAAATTCAGGTAGGCGGAACGACGTCTCAGCCTTACTGTATAGCACGATAATTTTTATTCCAAATTTCAGTGTAATTTTTGTTAAAAAGTTCTTGTTCACAGAATTTCCCGTGTTTATAGAGAAAAATATTAATCGGCAGGCTTTGAATTCTATTTTTATAATTAATATTTTTTGTAGAACAAAACATTCGATACCTTCTATTGCAGAGATAAATCTTAAAATACTATGAGTGTAAGAGAAGTAAAATACTAAAAATTGAGCGTTACAAAACGCTGTTAAAACAGCGAAATAATCAAGAGCTTTTACATCTCATTAGCGAGTAGCCACGCTTGAAATGAATAAGCGCATCCCATGCGCATCTTTTCATACAATGCATGCATCAAATCGAATAATCCCCCCAAATTCGAGTAAATCTAAAAATTTTGTCACGCATACAAAAAAATTCACACCCAAAGGAGTTTTTGTGGAACTAAATATAACGACGCAAGGCCGTAGCGGCATACGGAACGTGCGAGATTTTCTCTTTACGGCGCATCAAACACGTACGGCGACAAAACATAATACCTATACATATATATATATTACGGAATCACGCTACGATTCACTTCATTTCATGCATACAAGTAATTGGACTATAATATATTATATAGGTGAATTAGTAAAGAAGCCCCTTGGGGGACTTAGCCTTGACATCCGTAACTTTTGCAAGTGATAGTAATAAAGAAGACGTTGTTTGATCATGAGAAATCGCCGCGTTCAGTGGCTCTTTGTCCGCGAGAAAAGAAGTAGACGAACGAGGTGCAGAGGAATAAAAGATAAATCTTGTATAATGGAAGAGATATAGAAGTTATTCTGTCAATGCTTCTGTTGGAGACTGAAGCGGTCTTTACGGCCTCGTGCGAATGAATCAATTTTGAGAGCATATGGCGCGTTTGAATGTTTATTAAAATCGTAAATTGTTGTTATTAAATTGCGAAGCTGATAGTTATACTCTAGAGCTTATGTAACGACGGCAAAACAAACAAACTTTGACTGCATCATAAAGTTTATATCGCTTTGTTAAAATTTTAGAGAGGATATCGATTTCAGTATATATGTACAGCTCCACGTATACACATATAAGAGAAAGTATGTGCGCGGCTAAAGTCATTCGAACATAATATAAGAAAAAAACAGGTATGGAATATAATATACACAAAGAAAAACTATGTCTCAGCAATTTCATATACGCAAACAATGAAAAATCTACAGCGGCCGCAATCACAGCGAGCAATTACTATACGATATATATATACACACACACATACACAAGCTCGTCTGAGCTATACTCGCGACTTTATAAAAGCCGTCCTAGATTTCTATTTTTTGTAAGATTTTTATTGCCGTTTGGCGTGCCGTCTCGCATATACATATACCATCGTCGCCTAACGATCTCCCGACCACAGTAGATCGTCGAAAATTATACAGACCGAAAGCTGTTAAATTTTTATCCACGGAAAAATCAAAAAGCGCTCGACACATAGACACAAGAGGAGATAAAAGACAGAACGAAAAATTGGCTTAATCAACGCTAGGCGGAATTTTATTATTTCGCTCGACGCGAGCGGTATCGATCGGACGCACACACCGCGCAGACACACGAGTGTATACGTTTGCTCTATAGGCGAAGATTCCCCTCTGGCTGATTCTTTCGGGGCTACTGTAAGCGCACACAGACATCTTCCCGGAGCAAGTATAATATACAAGTCACACAAGCTCGCAAGAGCGACCCTTTGTCACGACGAAAGGAGGGAGAGATAGGTGATTGTCCTATTCTGAGGAGGTCAGGTGGTTCTCTCTCTCTCTCTCTCTCTCTCTCTCTCTCTCTGTCTTTCTCTTTCTCTCTGCTTTCGCCAAGCGCACTCTTACCACCGCAGGAAGAGCTGCCGAGACGGTGGAAACAACAGAGCAGATAGTGTTTGTTAAGAAGGCAAAGGAGTCATGAGGCCTTTTTCGGCTAATGTCTATACATTAGTTTTGTTATTCTCCGATGACGTTGATAACGATTACGGTATGACTGATCTGCAATCTAGTTATTTTTCACGGGTTATTTGCCATCTGTAACCCACCGCCTACGATTTCAGTAGATAATTTATTCGAATTTCTGCGCAAAGAGTGATTCATCATCGAGATTTAATTTTCTCTGTCGTTCGAACTTGAAAGCGAACAAGGTCTCTCGCTCCTTCTGGCTTATATATACATTCTACTTCTCGATATCGCGTAGTTATGAAATTGGAATTCGGCCGGAGGTAAATTTTCTCGCAAAGCTACGAGAAAGAATTCGCAAACCGACTTTAAAACGAGAACTTGCCTAGAGAGCATACTCCAGACTCGAGCGTTCTTATACCTCCGTACAGAGAAAAAGAGAGAGAGAGAGAGAGAGAGAGAGAGAGAGAGAGAGAGAGAGAGAGAGAGAGAGAGAGAGAGAGAGAAATACAATAAAAAGTGGCGTATATTTGACACCGTAATAAAATTTTCCGAAGGTTGATTCTGAATCTTTCGCGTGTGAAAAAGAGAGAATAAGAGAGGTACGGAGAACCCCAATAAATATCGAAATGCAGCTCTTTCGATATAAGCCACCGGCTGTTTTCATACTCCAAACCTGGAGTATAAGTATATGCAACGAAGGCAATATATATCGAAACTTGTGCCGCTTCCATCGCGCGCAGTTTTCCTCCCGGACTGAAAAGCTCGAGAAGTAAAAAACAAGCCCGAGGCCCTATAAAGCACCGGTGCGATTCTTCCTTGGCTGGTATATATGTGCATGTAGTATGATGAACTACATCAGATGAGAAAACGGGAGTTGTACACCCAAAACCCCCCTTTATATCGGTGCAGACGTTTATCGCTTGGACAACTTAATATACGGGCACTATCGGAGTTTACTTTGAAAAACAAATTGATGTTATTCTTCTGGCGCGATTGAATTGGCTGTGAAAGTTTACTCGCAGTTGCGCAACTGTGAGTTCATCGCACGAGAAGAAGCCGGTTCTTGACCACTGGAACTTTTTAGTTTGCTATTGTCGTACGCGCTGCACTTTGATTAGAATCTTTAGAGGACAGTAATTGAAAGCCAGTCGGGAGTAGGTAAGTTTACCGGAGTTTTTGTAATTACACTTTGCTTTGTTTGCTGTTATATATAGATCGCAACGAACTAATTCTATGGAAATAATAAGTTCAAAATAATGTACGAGCAGCAGCAGTGCATTGATTTTTTTAAGCTTGAAAAAAAGTTTTAACAAACTTGCTGTAGTATGTGTCACTCTCGGGTTTCATACAATCGCAGTATATAAAAGGAAGTTCTCTATTAAAAAATGTATGAATTTGTCGAGCATCCTGGATAAAATAGAGGTATGAAATGCACTGTTTCATTTTTATTCGCCTTCAAAAGATTGCGCTTATTGTAATTTATTCTTCTACCTCTGGTAACTTTTGAAAGAAACTGATACGATGTAAATTGCACTCAAATGCAACATATAGATTTTGATAATAAGCTGCTTAGAAATAGTCTTCTCGAAATCCTACGCTACCTTGAACTATCCTCATCAAAACGTACCACGTGGTTAATAATGCACCGCTTTTACATATAGACATTCTATACCTCCGCTGCAATCAGCTCGGGAAGCTATGATATATTTGAAAACGCACAGTATATTACCTGAGAAGTGTTTCCAAGATACATTATATGCAAAAATAATGATCCAGTCTGTTTGCTCAAATATCTCACCAATCCATTTTTGCAATATCTGCGGCCTTATTAAAGAAGCTTACGCACATTAACACAGTCGTACCGATATAGATGTATCTATGTGTACACAAAACCGGAGGACTCGAAACTCAATTGGCCTGCGTGTTAATAGAATATATTCTAGCCGCGTATATATCTATATCAATGTATATACAAGTGCCACACACAAAAGGTAGAGTAGCAGCCCGAGTTGTTACCGGCGACTCCCGCGCGCGTCATTATCACCTCTTTCGCTCCCTCCCTCTCTTCTCTTCTATCCCGTTTTATTATTCGCTTCGATGAGCGACCTTGGGCGTTTATACGCGCGGCTCTCGATCTCCTCCTGCCTCTGTCCTTGCTCTCTATACACGCGGACTTTAATTTCGCAGGCTGAGATCGACATCTATTGATTTTCGAGCCGCAAGCTCTCTTTCGAAAGCTCGGACCCTTCGAGCTTAATTCTCCCGCACACGGGTCGGCTGGATCGTTTCGTCGCGAGTTACGAGCGAGAGAGAGAGAGAGAGAAAGAGAGGTTTTATGATACGCGTTCACTATAGTTATATATACACATAAACTGCCCTTTCTCTCACTGCCCCGTATGTGAAGTTTCCGTGAGCGGCGATTTCTGTTCTCTCGGTGTGCGTATGTGTATATGTGTACTCGGTCGAAAAATACTGGCGAAAAGAGCAAAAAGATACGGGGAAAATATTCACAATGAATTATTGAACTACGGAGTGTCTCTCCTCTCGGTATCCTTGAAATGAATGTTTGCAATATAAGGCAGTGCGATAGAATATGGTTAACAGAGAAATATACGTTTCAATTATAACGCCAAAGCCCGCCAATTTCGACAACATAAGTCGTATGCCGCAAAAACGCGACGCTTGATCCCACCGAGTGAACTCTCTCTTCTCTCTCTCTCTCTCTTGAAATACCATCGCTTTTTAAAAAAGCACTTTTCCCGCGCGCTTTCAAAACGAAAACTCTCGCCTCAAGCCATTTCAAATACACAAAGCGCACAATAATACACACCACCGCATTCTTATCTCGCAGACGGCTCTCGAGTGTCGTCTCATCCGTTCTCTTTTTCGCGCGTAGCTAAACGACTTTTTGCGCTCTCAACAACACGCGAATTTTTTCCTTCCATCGGACCAAACAATCGTATTTCAGCTGCGTATTATTATGACGGGCTCACCACCTCAACTGAACATTATAATTTTTCCTCGACTCTCGACTCTCGACTCTCGCTCTTTAAAGTTATTCCCCGCGTGTATCGACTTTTATTTGTGTCACGTGCGTTGTTATGCATTTTTCTGCTCTCGCGCTTTCACACGCACACACATACGCGCGCGCGCGCTGTATATAGCTCGCGAACTTTTTTCGCTCACGTGAGCTGCGCGAGAATCTTATTGAAGCGGTGTATTTTCATAATCCGTATATCTCTCGGAATGACATATATAAATGCACATAATGTTTGTTTCAATATTTGCCTGCGTGAGCTTTGTGTGTACATCGGCTTCATGATTATTACAAGTATAATAACTTGATAAAGAATAATTGATGATAAAGGTCATAATAATAAGCGCGGGATAAATAATCATTATATAGCCGATCGCGTTCGTTTCTGCGTTCGTGCACTTGTCTACGGTGAGCCATCATCAGGCTTACGCGGCAATATCGCTATCGTAACAAGCTGACGTCACGAGGCTAAAGCTGAGGTATTACGACGTCACAATAGGCGTTTAACTCTCAATAGGCTGAGCTATATATGCGCTCTCTCTCTCGTAGCAGACAACGTCTCTCTCTATCTTATATTATAGATAGGTTGGCCTCTTAACACGTTATATAAAAATTGTATAATGTTTACTTGAGGTGTCTATAGTAGAATACAAAGAGGAGCAGAATTTCTTTTTTTTAACGTCTTAATGGAAAACGTATATGTTATTTAAATATAAATGAAAAATATTCGTTCAAAACCCGCTTATATTATGTACGTTGTTCTTCTTCAACGTCAAAATGTGTATAGTATAAAGACGCGCAATAACATGTAAATTTTTTCCGAGATGACGATATGCGCGTCCTGCAGTTCCTCTTGTAGAAGCTTACTGCTGCGAAAGCATTATATTAATCTACTGACTTTGACCGACCTGTACCACATACTAAATTTGTTGTCGCGAAAACGTTCAACTATATAAGAATATATACATATATATAATTATAGATCGCTTGCACGGGCAAGATAATTAACTGATAGCGTGTAATCTTATATCGACTTGTCACACTTTGATAGAAAAAAGGTCAGCGAATATATTAGCGAACGTCTATATGCTTTATAGAGTATTTTTCCTCGTCGAATTATTCGTTTTTAAAGCTATATGCATTCAATAATATCCCGAATATTAAAATGCAGTGTAAACAATGCAGACTTATTTTTTTAATGATTTCCCGAAACTGATAAAAAAACGAAGGTGGAAATTCGCGCTAAATTAGTAGCGTGTACCCGCGTGTTTCTTAGCTTTTGTTATTAAAAAGCAGCTGGATTATCTGAATTTTTCCATGTAAATACTTGCGCGGATACAAAATGAGAAAACAGAAACGAATGCCCCGCGGTCGTTAAGCTGAGTACACTCAGCGAATGATAATATTTATCGGGTATATGCACCTGGTTAAAATGAGAAATCAATACATCAGCTACCGAATTTCAAGTATATAATACGCCCATCGGGTCGGTAATTTTGATCGCCAACGGCACACAATGAGAATGTGTTTTCGCTGTATAGATATTAATCGATCACGAATTGTCTCTATTCGAAAAATGAAAGCTCCCGGGGGAGCTTTTGATGTAACGAGTTTTGACGAAATTATGCAAGGCCCGGGTCGTTAAATATTTAT
Source organism: Muscidifurax raptorellus (assembly GCA_020010945.3). Classification (NCBI taxonomy): domain Eukaryota; kingdom Metazoa; phylum Arthropoda; class Insecta; order Hymenoptera; family Pteromalidae; genus Muscidifurax; species Muscidifurax raptorellus. Next base: position 29,932,749 of record CM052078.1, read on the forward strand.
GCAATTACAGGAAACAGTGTACAGAGAGCTACCGGTGTGTGTGAGTATGCACGAGACAAGGCAGATGCGTCACGGCCAAAGGTTAATTGTGTTTTAATTGTGTCACGCTGAATAAGCGCGCTCTCTCTCGCGCGCGCACTTGTGCGTGTATTGTTTGTATATATGTGTATCATTTAAAGCGCTCGAGCTGATCAATAAATAGAGCTTCGCCTTTCATCATTTATTCACAAAGTGGCTTAGTGCCGCACGGCGACGCGCGTTGCGACTATCAGCTGTGCGGGGAAAATTCGTTCCACATTTTTCTCCCTCCGTCTCGTTCCTTTTCACACCGCGACAATGACTCTATGGAAGCAAACAAGTTTGTGTTGTTTGTTCTCATGTCGCACTACACATCTGCTGCTAATTCACCTACATTTCTCCTCCTCGTGCCTCACACTCGTTAAACACATGCACCGACTGTGTTCGGCTCGCCTTTTTTCTCATTTTCATATATATACGTAAGTATTCGCGCTGCAAGTTTATCGACAGCTTATTTTTTTCGCCATAATAAGGCTCCTGCGTTTGTTTGTTCAAGCGCTGCACGCCCGCGCACAAACTTACGCAATTCGCGCGCGAGCAGCTGCCGCGAGTTTTTTTTTCAACGCGAGCGCGAGAAATATTATGAGTGACTCCTCAACTTTTGTCATGAAAATCTTCTTGTAATTAGTTCTTCAGCGCATCGGAAGGTTATCAATTATCGATGCTTTCGGCGTGATATACCGCATTATACCTGCGAAGGATAAATAATTAATTTGGTTTATACGCTCCATTTGTATATGGATTTAAAAGTTTTGTTAGTAAAGGCTTAGACAACATATAAAACGGATCAACCGTTGAAGTTGCTATAAGAGTTGAAAACTTCGACGCGGCATACATCAAAGAGAAAACCTGCCTCAAGAACAAACAGTAAACCTTACCGATATTGCCCCGCACAAATTTTATTATCAATTTGAAAGCAGATATCGGCTCCGTGACTTAGGTGCCCAAATTTGACTCTTATCACATGCGCTGTGATACTCTTTAACAATGTATGGATAATAATATACAGTCACGAAGGATTGATTTACAGTAAAGATTTCCGTATAATTTATTCAACAATATATATATATATATATATATATATATATATATATTTAGGATTGTTTCGGAAGGGAGATTAATTTTGCAAAGTATAATAATACGCGGTATACCTTTTAACGAGAGAATAATATATGGTGAAATATTTTACGCACACGCGGTTTTCCGACAATTTTAACGCCACCGCTGCACTTTGATTAGCGTAGGCCATTATAATTTTAAATGCGGCCAACTTTGCGTTTGTACACGTAAAATTATAGAATAATTCCGTAGAAGTCGATAAAAATTTATCGCTCAAAAGTTTTCCGACAAAAGCTTCCATCATAATATATATATACCCGCGAACCTACGCGCTTATAATAAATACAAAAACAAAAGTAAACCAGGGGCTGCGACGATGTGTGTCGGAAAAGTTATATATATTAATGCACAAGCCACGATATACGAGCAACGTTCTCAGCCCGAATATACACATATGCAATACAGTACGACGTGCAATACAGGTGCTCCGGTATATGCAATGCTGCATAACTATAGAAGAGCACGTGCTCGCATGAGTCACTTCTCTCCAAAATAATCAATGCACGATATATGCGATACGTATTACAGTACCGGAATATAACTCCGAAGAAAATCGTCTCTGTATATACATACGAATTATCGCGTGGCCAGACGCGCAGACACGCGAAACCATGTCCATTATATTCCGGTCTAACCTACAAAATCGATGAGTCCTTGCGCGCGGGGGAAAAAAACCTTTGTCTCGCGCAGATTAGAAAGCGTGTCACGAGATCGTAAATACAAGCGCATTATACAATCGCTCGAATTTACTTGGTATTCAAAAATTAGTATTGAAACATACCAGTGTTCGAGCTCGTTTCTTGAACACTACGTACGTGTGCTTTATCGAGTCCTAATCCTTCGTTTTCACTTTCTTTGGGCGTTCGATCTAACCTATAATCCGGGTTGAAAAAGTCGATTAATCTTCCGCGCCAGACATCATAAACCATGATATATAGAGATCAGCCGGGCGCATCAAAATATAATCTATATACCCATCGATATAACTCTCGTTCGGCGCATCTCGCATCTCGCTCCGAGAAATCCCAAATCTTCCCCCATCGCGCATATATAAGTACCAGAGCAGCTGTGGATGTCTGGGAAAGAAAACAAAGGTCCGAAAAAACACGCCCAACTCTCATTCATCAAAACCGGCCTCGTAATCCCCTGCAGCTTCTTACGTGCGTGTAAGTATATAAATACCTATATGCACACGGGCAATACCCGCGCGCCGTTGTAAAATCTCGCGATAAGAAGAACACACCAGTGCGTGTGTGTGTGTGTGCAGGTAAGCGTATCCGTGTGTATTTAAAATAAAAGTAGAGGGGAAAGAAGAGAGAAAGAGGAACTCACCATTGATAACAGCGGCGCGAAGCAGCAGCAGCAGCAGCCAGAGGCCTGCAGCAGTAGCGGCGCGTCGTCTCTCCCGGTGTCAGCGCAGCAGCGTCGTGTCTTGGCAGCTCGCGCGCACCACTTACAAAACACTGCACACAGACGACGAGCGTCGCCCCGCCGTCAAGCGCGAGATATAGACAACGAGAGAGAACACACCAGTGTCGTTGAATATAATAGAGTCGCGCACCGTCCACTGACCAAGTGTATAGTAGAATATATATAGCTACTATACTATACTCGGAACGACGACGCCGCCGACGCCGCGTGTATACCCACGCGCGCACGCACACACACACACACCCGCGCACACAGTGATGTACAATATATACACTTCCCTTCCCCCTCTCCCTCTGACGTAACGAGCGCGCTCGCGCGCGCGCGCGGAAATTGCGTAGCCTTTTTCCGCCAAGCTCTCTTTCTCTCAGTCGATGCGTGTGGCTGTATACGTGTGTATAATTATCCGGGGAGCGCTGCTCTCTCTCTCTCTCTTTCTCTCAACAAAACTGTAGAGGATATATATGTATCTATATATATAACTATACACAGGTGTATGTATAGGTATACGTATTTAAGTAGATAGAGCGAGGCGAGGAGAAAGGCGGCAGGCAGAGCGGCTGGCACAGGCAGCAGCTGAGCGCGCGCGGCGCGCGCTTGAGCCCAGACACACACTTTTTCGTCTGCTAGCTACTCGGGCGCTGCGTCGTGCCGTTACTACTAATACTGCGCGTCGTCGTCGTCTTTGTTGCCGGCGGCGCGCGATATAGCCGGCGCTGCTGGCGCTCGTTCGCGCGCGCATCGCGCGGCTCGGCTGTGCATGTGCGCGGCGGCCGCGTCTTTTATGCTGCGCGCGCGCCATCCGCGCGGGGGGCTTCTTGAATCGATATTATGCGCGATCTCTCTCTCTCTCTCTCTCTCGTGCCATACTCGCTTTTCGAGGGTATACATGGCTTTGTGTGTGTGTGTGTGTGTGTGTGTGTGTGTGCAAAACTTTGGCGTCGCCGACGTTGTTGATAACACAACTGTTTTGGTGGCGAAATTCCGAATTATTGGGGGTGTCGGGTCGAATGCATTTATATATGGCGGATTTTTAATGAAAGTATTTTTTGGATATGCGTACGCAGATTGTGGAGTTTTGTATAATTTATTGCTTATAGAGGTGTAGTGGAAATGCAAAATTTTTGACTGTTATGTAACTAGCTACTGCTATACTGCTGCTGTATTAGAGGTACCTATCTCCAGGTGCCGATCGTTTACGATTTGATCGCGGCTATTTTTAGAGCGGCTATTTTCTTCACTGCTCCGATTTGATTTGCAAAGAGCATTATATATACCTAAACATATATACATTATATATACCTAAATTTACACTGACTTCGTGTCTTCTTGAAGCTTGACGTCTGATCCTTTTTTTTCTTCATAAGGCGCAGAGGTCAAAAGAGTATGTTATCATGTTTGCTTTTCTATATTATATGAGAATTAATGGGTATATGGTGGAACCCATAAAAAGCATTCAGTTAGGGGTCCACCTGCTTAAAAAAGAAATTTAGTGCTACATATCTGTGACGTTCTTCTTCGTGCTCTAGAGGCTATTGAAAAAATAGTGATCCTGCGAAATCGTCCTTGGTACACCTGTTCGTAGATCATTAAATTACTCGAAAAATAGCCCTGGTTGTGTAATACTTACAAAATGAAAAATCTCCTAGAGATGTAGCATAGACGGTCTTTACTAGTCGGCATTGCAAGCTTCATGAGCTTTTTTACGAGAGATATAAGGAACTCGCGTATATAGACTTATTTACTTTTTATCTCATGCTATTATTGAATTTTTAAATTGTTTGCGAGCTTCCCTTTTTATCTCCCGAATGTTTAACGACGACAACGATCCGCCGCCGTGCTTCGAAAGTGCCTGATGATGGTCTTGGAGAGATAGTGTGTCGCATCGTGAAAGGGAGATGAATATCGCGCCAACTTATTGCAGCAGAAGTGACTGGAGTTAGCAGATAAGGAATTAATAAAAATAATCGATTTGTTTCATCGAAAGTGACGCGTGCTTCGTTGCCGAGTTACTATTATATATATCAATTCTGATATGACTCAAAGATTATTTCAAGGCACATTTATTACAGCGACAGTAGAATATTCATATGTTTGAAGATTCGAATCGCTTTTAATTGCGGATAATAATATGGAACGTATAATAGGAAAATTACTTGTTAAGTAGTCACGCACTCAAGCACTATATTAGTCAAACGCAAATATTTGTGTCCAAAAAAAAATAAAATTAAATAACTTTACTGCCGACCGTTCTTATATCTCCTATATATATACTTACTCTCGAAATGGAAGCAGATTGAATCGATCGAACGTATCCATCTGTCTGTATGTATATATACATATATCTACGCGTTCGCTACATATGCCTGAAACGTAAGCTACGTATATACCCGCAGATTATGTCTGACAACCGAGCGATAGATGCTGGAGAGATTGAATAGATACGTTTGTTTTCGCATGTGATGGGCACCGTACCGAGAAAACGTCTGCGTCGAACATTACAAGACAGATATGAACCTTGAGCTTGCGGAAAGAGAATAATATGTACACTACACACATCGGGGAGACACTCCGCGGGTGAATTCGTGTCGCAGATAGATTCTATTCTGCAGGATACGGTCTTCCCCCAAAGACATCCGATTACCCGCTTATCTTCTATATCAGAGATATTACATTTCCGCAGTAAGATCTCTAAAAAAATGTTGACATATAGTTATTATGTGTAACGTGCTAATTTAACCGCTATCATCGGGAGCTTTTGCGTAACGCATCGATTATATATATATATATATATATATATATGTATGTATGTATGTATGTATATCAAATAAGATTAAGAAAAGCGCTACAATTTCCTCCCCGAGCCAAGATGTGCGATCTTCAGCAATTTTGCTCTCCACCGCGTGATCTAATTATCTTGATTGCACTAGTGCGATTGCTCTTTCTCTCGTTCTCTTACGAGCGCGGAGTAGTTTTCTTGTTTTGCAAAATTTTTAATACTTTCTGAAATGAGATTTTGCGGTTCAAAAGTTGCCGCGCGGCTTCTCAACGACGCGATAAATCTCGAGCGTTTAATAACTTCCTCGCGCACCATACACTTTATACATTCATATATTCAAGAGTATAAATAATACTCTTTAGTACCAATTTAATTTAGAACACGCGTATTTTTTTTTCTCTCAAATACCGTAAAAGTCTTCGATCAGACTGCATATACGTATAGCTGCACTCGTGAAAGCCGTACTTAAATCGCAACGAGCATAGGTACAATTCGACTCCCGGAGCTTTTCCCGCCGTTTCTCCATCTCTCACACAGAGACTGCAAGTATATAATTGCACGTATTATAGGAAAAGTCGCGGGTAGGAGGCGGCGCGTGTAATCTGAGGCTATTGTACTACTGGTGTATATATATATATATATATATATATATATATATATATATATATATATATATATATATATATATACACGCATACATGTCGAGGGACACAGGCTCTCGTGGAGCTGTTATTACGGGAAGAGATAAAGATGGGCGGGTTGCATGGCAGCAGGCGGATCGGCTTTGTACTTTTCGCGCGTCTTTTTTTTTGTACGCGTTATAGCGCTTTGTTCTTTTCTCGCGAGCGAGCTTAGAATCTCTGTGTATGACGGAGAGCCATGTTTTACGTTCTCCAGTTATGGTATACCAAGCGTTTTATAATGTAAATTAAGCTCTCTGGTCTTTGGACTGGCTTACATTTCCGGAGCTTTTATATCTAGAATTGCGTATTTTATCATGAAAATTCCAGAATTTTTAATAAGCCGCTTGTTTTTTGCGCAGTTCATAGTATGCGCGAATAAACAAACAGCAGTTTTCAAATTGCCATTTCGCACACGCGATTCGACATGGCTCGCGTCATAATACCTATATGCAATTACAACTCTCAAATTTGCATATATAGTTCACTGAATGCTTCGCTAACTATATACAATTTCCCAATTCGATGTACTGCATCAGAACATTTTTCTTCTTTTTTATATGCAAAATACAAAACTTTCTACCTACGTACAATTAGTAACATTCAAAATACCCCTGATTAAATTTTCCCTCCGATTTTAACTTGTATGAAATTCTAATCCCATATTATATACTCGCTTTCACACCAAACAACTTCAAAATGCCTATCACAATGACGCAACAATTCTCCAAAGAAGTTTAACAATTTTCCCAACTCCGCCGAGTGGAAACCACCTTGCATGACACGCTTCATCTCTCTCGCATCGTTATATTGCCTATATATAGTTCAAGCTTCTTTGCTTCCCGAAAAGCTACTACCTATATATACACCGATGACGAAAAATCTACGAGGACCACACGGCATCATCCTGAAAAAATGCTCAACTCACGCTGACTTGCTCGCACGCACCAGCTAAACGTTTCTATATATATATGTATAGGTAATAGACCTCGGCAAAAAGCAGATATTCGAGGAAAGCCGACTTATGGAGCGAGAAAAAAGAGAAAGGCCAAAGATAATTTCAAATAGATGACACGCGTGGCAAGGTTAATGTCTCTGTAGGTATGACGAAATTCGCGAAATAAATGCACGTTCCTGGGGATCGCGGAATCTCGAAAAATTTGTTTAATCTGCGGCTTATTTCGGACATTTTTTACATGTAGTTTTTGTTTATGATGAGGAACGAAGGAAAATGTTGATGAACAATGGAAAACTCGACCGCATAGGATATTTCCCTCGTAACTTTCCACCTATAAGTGGAGAAATATTTATCAATAAAGAAAATAAAAGTTGTAGAGTAGATCTTGGATTTCAAAAAAATCATCAAAAATGAATGCTCAGGTGAAAAGTTACAAGGATTTGAAAATAGAGTAAATCTCAGTTTGAAAATCTCCCAAAAAGATGGCAAACTTTGCACCGATTCTTCTTGTTACGTGAATTTTCTTTTACATCAAAGGTCTAACTCTTTCAACTTTCATTTTATTTATCAAAAAATGCTAGCTACAAAGTTATTATCTGCGCAGTAGAAAAGCTACATTTTTTGCTTTACATAAAAAAAACCTTAATATATTGTTATACCGAGAAAAATAATAATCCAAAACCGTAGACTAAAAGACATTTTTCGAGATTCCGGGACCCCCGAAAGTGCATTATTATTCCCCCGATTTCATCATATATATATAGTGATGGATGACGTGCTTCCGTTCAGTCTGGCACGTAGGCACATATCTATAGACGGCTGCGTTATTCCCTAATCGTCATCGACAATATTGCCGCGTTCCGATATGTTAATAGTTTTTTCATTCGGTGATAGCCGATAGCTTGTATTCAAATTTTGGGAAGAGCTCTATAACTGTATATTTTACGCTATACACTTCCTCCTCGCTGTAACGAATTCGCGCGTGAAACTTTTTGATAAATCAAAGTGTCACTAACGTCGCCTCGTATACGAGGAGAGACAAAAGTCTGCGGGAATTTCGAAAATATATTGGCGGAATTCTATAATGTATTTAATTGCCCGATTCGACGGTTTTCCTTTGGGCCCGAGGTTCGATAAAAATATACTGTTATAAATGCGACGTATATAGAAGCGATATATTTGATATTTTTACTCTTTGACTTTCTTGAATTGTGTTACTCCAGGAAAGGAATAAATCTCAGCATTTCAAATCTATATATAAACATCTGACAGTACATCGACCATAGTCAGTATACTCTCGTGCTATATAAAAGATTCATTACATTTTCTGAGATTTTGGGGCTATTTTAAGAATTTGAAAGACTTATATAGGTTTTGAAATATTTCACGAAGCGTTATCAGGCTTTAAACGCATAACCGTGTCTATTTCGAATACCTCCTGCCGGGGAACATTAAAAAACGATAAAACATCGATTACACTTGTTGCAGTATATACATCGTTTGACACCGATGTACTAACGAAATACGCATTCGCAAATAGGGTGTGTTGCCGCATTCCACGAGCTTTTCAACACTCCCTAGCTCTCACGTGATATATATAACTTCAGTAGCGAGTATTCGAAGTAGCAAATCTTGTTAGTCAATGGGCTTATGTGTCTTATCAAGCTGCGTCTGGGTAAATGTTGACTTTGCGCGACTGCCGGATCAAAGCCGAGACTTGTTTTTGTTGTTAACATATACACACATATATTTTTCTTCTTTTACTGGTACGATATTTACACTAACCCCAGGCATCGTGTTTCTTTTTTATTTTTCTGATATAGCAGTTTTCACCCATGCGCAGTCTTTTAACGAACGATATGACGTTATATAAAGATTTTAGTACACACTATTTTTATGGGTACGGGGACGTCAGACGTTTTAATTAAAGAAAATGTTGCATTTCAGCTCCACTCTGCACTCGAGATGTTGCAACACCCTTTTTAATGTAGGTAGTGGGATGTTTTTTACACCTCTCTCTCTCTCTCTCTCTCTCTCTCTCTCTCTGTGTATGTGTGTAGGATGAAAGGATGCATAATTTAAATTGAAGCATACAAAAAATTAATCTCGCAACGACGCGCGTAAAAAATGCACATTGTTACAGTGAAGCACTTTTCGAATTAAATTCTCTTCTTTATCGTTATTTATGCAGCGCTGACAATAACAATGATAATCGTAACAAAATATTAAATGGCAGGATATAATTATAAGAGGATATAAAGGATCTAAAAATAAACTGTTCCTCGAAATTTTAGCTCTATGGCTCACATTAAAATGCATGGGTTTCCCGAATGTTTTTAAATCTTAGTCTAGACATTCTTGTTTTTGCTTTTTTTTAATCTTCGTATAAATGAAAGATGACAATGTGTTCTTTTAATGAAAAAAATGAATGCGATTTAAATATATAAATGTCTTGATACAGTTATCTACGTGACCAAGTATAAATTGTCATTGTTATATGTCATAATAATTACTCTATCAAGAGTGACGAACACGGCATTTACTCTGACGCATTGATGTATATATATATATATATAATGTGACTATAATAAAATATCTTGTTCATTAACCTACTTGGATAGAGATTTTGACGTCATGTCATCAATAAAATTAAGATATAATCTAACTTATCGGCATTACTAATATTTGAAATTGTGTATTCATTAGTTTAATAGCGAAGATGCCTTAAAAAGTAAAAATGTCATATTTTGTATCATTTTTTCTTCTATTTGTGCATTAGAGTTATATTTTATAAACGAATGAATCATAATACGTATTATTTTGTAATTCGTTAATAAAAGTTGAAAAATGATGCATTTACCATTACTTGTTTCTCGAAAATGTTATAAGCCCAAACCGTATGGTGCACGAGAATAATTCGAGATTGATTGATTAGCTTTTTGAAAAGGCCGGAATATAGATACGTTAGCAAACCCCTCTCATCAAGAATGAATATACAATAAATTATACTACAAACTTTGGCAATTCCTCATTTCAAAGTTCCATATCCCTCACGTCATTAATTTGCCATAATTTAAAAGTTCTCAGAATACCAGAACGAAAGTTTAATTTTGCATAACCCTGACATGCATATGGGGTATACAAGAAATAATTGTTGTTAATAATAATAATTATAATAATAATCTGACGCACGCAATATTCGCAAGACTTTAATCGCGCAAAATGGCATAATATTATCTAAGCTGCACAAAAAAAAACTCCATAGCCTTAACGACTCCACCCCAGTGGAAAATTAATACCAGAAGCAAAACTGAGATTGACACCGCAGAGACGCCGAGAGCAGCAGAGAGAAAAGTTCATCAGCTCTATATCTACCCTCCGACGTCTTCGATTTCCTCCGTGGAGAGAAGGGAGTTTTACCACCGGTATATACACCAGCGAGAACTGCGATGCACTAGTATATACACTGCTGTTGCTACTGCTGCTGCTGCTGCTCTTTTCTCCTCTGGCCACAGAGAAAATCGATCTTCTCGAGGGCATTGTTTGCGCTCTTCTCTACTTCTCCCGCCGACACTCTCCACAACACTGTGTCACTGTTACACGTAGTCGAGGCAGCTATGCAGCCACCCCTATAGAATAAGAGATTCTGAAAAAGCACAAAAAAACAGATCCACTATAATGATGTGTAATTTTTTTTATAAGATTCATTAACAATTTAGTTTGTAATATAAGTGCGAATTGTACAACAATAGAAAAAAAGAATTATAGAAATCAACAAACGAAATCAATTCACATTCTTAATTATTTTTATGCGATTTCTAAGAATTGTATGACTTGTTTGATATTCTAATAGAGCCTATAAAAAGTACATCAACCCCACAGCAATCTTATAACCAACTTTTCGAATATGTCGTCTTGTTACGCATCATCATAAGCATGGATCCGGAAAAAATATACATTATCAAAAGCAGAGCGATGCCGATGGTTCCCGCAGCTGCAAATGAAACGCACAGCAGTTTTATATATAGCTTTCTTACGCTCGTGTGGGGGATTCCCAGATACGTGACGTGGTTGGATATGAGCACGCAGCCATATAACCGAGTCGAGTCTTCATGAGAATTTTATGCAGAATCTTATATATGCTCTAGTAGGATATAAGGGTGGTTTGATCGCGTGGCTGTATAAAAAACAGAGAAGCAGAGATCATCAGGACCAGAGGACAGGACCACGGGAATCAATAATAGTCTTTTCGTAGTTTTGCTTTCTTCTAGAGAAAGCTCTGTAACATAGTAAGTTTTAGAAAGAAAAATCTTGGTAATGTATTTTGATGTGTTTGAAAAATTATGTTAATGTGTCAGAAATGTTAATTTTCTAAGTGTCTTGAGGTGTTATTTATTTAATCTAAAAAATAGAAAACTGAAAATATTGTTGTTTTTATAAAATGCTTTCAAATTACTCAAAATTTTGACAAAAGATAAAATTTGTGGATTATTTTGGCTTTTTGTTAATAAATATTTGTATTGTATTACGCAAAAAGTTTTTGCGTCTACAAATTCTCAAATAGTTTTCATTATTAGAATTTTTCAATACAATATATCAATAGTTTTATTATATTTTTTAACGAAAGATTGTCATTTTTATTTATAAATGTAATACAAATATTAATATTATTATATTAATGAGTTTATAATTGTATTATTGTTATACTGCGTAAAACTTGATTTCAAATTCAAGCATATAATATGTACCAAATTTTGAATCGCTTATGATATTAGAACAGTTACGGAACACTCATTACAGGAGGAAGCTATAAGTGCCAATGACTTGGTATTTTTACTGCAAACATGTGTACATAGTTATTTTAAACCCATAATAGATTTCAATTAAACAAGTATATAACTAATTGATCATTAAACCTACTACTATTAAATAAACAGTAACGCCAAGCTTACATACTCAGCTATATTATATAGGCTAATTTAGCTTTATATTTATGACCGATCAGTGTGCGTAGGATGATATATTATTGTACTTAAAATTGTCATCGTATCCATAATCTACCCGTATTAAACAGACAACAAAATTAAGCCTTGAACATATAACAGTAAGTATATGAAAGAATAGCAACTTCGTTTGTTTCATATCATATTAAATGTCAATATACATACACTCGGTATGTCTAGACGCATCTAATTTTATTGGTGGGCTAAAAAATAAAACAAAATTTTGCACGCATCCAGGTGACATTGTCACACATTTTACAACGGATGACCATCGAAGAAGAGGGTATGCTCGTGACGAGTGCGATTTCCTCTATTTTGAATAATCGCACTGCATCATCAATGCTCTCAGACGCGGGGCCGTGATCGCCGGAAATGGAAAATTGACGAGTTACGCGACTCGGCGATTAACGATATCAGAACCGACAGAGAGTGACAGCTATTGAAATTATAACAATTTAAAAGCAGAAATTTCGATTCTGCACAATTTTAATTTAAAGCTAGTGAATTTATGGAATTAATATAATAAAATTATAAAAATGATATTCATATTTCAATGTTTGAAAATAATAAGTCGTTTGCAGTAAATTATACAATATTGTGGATATATAAATCGTGAAAATGTAACAATTATAAGAAGAAACAATAAGAGGCATAGGAGCCATGAATTATTTTTTATGTGCCTATAATTAATATCAATTTAGAATTCGAAGAATGAGGTAATAAAGCAGAAAGATATGAGTTTTGTAAACCCCTTTGGCAGCATCAACGTTCCTAATATTCATTGTACTGTAATAATTTCATCAAATGTGTTTCCTTATCACGCCAGTAGATCCATTAAGTTAATGCAACCGATCCCTTTAATCTTAGCTAAAGTAATCAACTAATATTCATCAGGTTAAATCCCCCTGCGTAAGCTCTTTACCTTTAGATTTCTGCGTAAAAGAATCGTACCACTGTACTATTGAATCTACTTTTATCTTTAAATGAATATTTAGTTTTTAGTGATAACAGCTGATTTTCATCACAAACCATAATAATAAATCTAATTATTTTTCGGCAAAAAATCTTTGTAATGTAATAAGAACTTATTCAATAATAATTTAGCTAAGTATTATAATGATCAATAATAGTTTTATTATACGTTCTTATTTGGTTAATAGACGAAAAAGGATCAAAGCTTATGAATTATACAAAAAACTTTTAGAGAGTTTTTTCTATGTGGTTGGTCTATAACTTCATGTAATCTATGGGATCAAAGTTTGTAAGCTTATTGTATTATCATTGCCTAGTTTTCTAACTACAAAGTTAACTTACAGTACATCATCAACTTTTAAAAATACTATGCTTCAGAATTTCTTAGAGAAAACAATACATTACTGACAAACGCAATAATTCTATTCGAGAAAAACTCACGAAGTAAAGAAGACTTAAAAAAGTCGATAAACAGAATTACAGTGCAGATTTAATTTCAGATTTGCTACTCTTTATTTGATCCTACTGATCAAATAAGGAGAGTCCAATCTCAAGGAATATCCCTCTATAATTGAAACTCTTTAAAACACTTATCACACACTTTTGACAAAATTAGCATTAAAATCATCATTCTCGTCGTGCGATCATTACGCAACGTAATCAATGTTTACGACATGATGACTCGTACGTAAATACATTGATCAGAGTTATTTTAGCGAGATAATTAACGAGCGATCTCGTCACTTTACTGACGATCGCACCATTCGCTTTTCAAGCGATTCGCTTAATTTCGCTAAAAACCAATAGAGCGTAGATATATATATATATACTTGCGCCTTTGCACCGCACTCCAACGAGTTCTAATATAGTGCTTCAGTGACGTTGACACGAAGAAAAATTTGGCACCGACCAAAATCGTTAGCGCGATGGTTGATTGATGGCTTCGCGAAAGTACTTTTTAGGATCCAACTTCTTTTTGCGGCATATCTCGTGGTTACATACAGGTCATGCTGTATACTTATATAGATGTAAGAGTAAACGAATTTTAAGTATTTTTATAACTAGTGGTGGTTTGGAATAATTTCGAGAAACATTGTACAGTAGTACACGAAAATGTTCTTTTCCTTCGCTTTCCATTAGTAAATCTTGGAAGAGTCAACTTTGTACGCGTAAGGTAAAATTTACTGCAGATGATTTGAGGCGTACCGCGTATATAAAGCTTTGTTGAAATAACCATCAGACGTACGAACGCGAAAAACGTCACGTAAACAAACGCCTATAAACCACTTATGTCGCCAGTCCCATGTTTACACTCTAGTATTCAAAAGCTTGTGGTTATAAAGAAGCTGTAAAAAAATATCGCTGACTATGCTTACAGTATCGAATATTTTTGTTGAATATTATAAATAAATACTAGAACTCATCAAGTTCTGGACATAATATGCATAATATAAACCTCTTGCATGCAAAGCTGCTGTCTCTATATTATATACGAGTGCAGTTGGGTATAGCCACACGTATTTTGGGTAGTGCAAGTCCTGGCGCTACGTATATAAACTTCTGGCTGCTGCACTTGTTCGTATCATTGCGCAAGTTGCAAAACTTTCTCTTTCTATCTTATTCCAATGCATATATGCATGCATCTTCCAAAAAGTTCAGCCCGTCCAAGTTATCCGGCAACATCTCTGCTCTGATGCTATTCACGACGGCTTCTTATTAGATGATATGATAAGCTAATATCATGCATTTATTATTAGTTGACAATGGCATTCATAATTGAGATTTTGTTAAAAGGGCGTCCACAAAAATTAAAAAGCATTGTTCGATATTCAAGGAGAATTGTTTATAATTGGTTGTACAGTCGTCGTATCGTTATAAAGGTATAATAATAGACAATTTGCATTATTGACAACAACAGAAACACCGAATTTGCGCTTGATAAATAGATAATTGACATTCTTATTAAAATTATCTGGTATGAGATCTGTCATGACATTCTTAAAAAGAGGTACGCGTATTCAACAGTTTTACTTCCTTCCCAAAGAAGCCTTGTAATAGTTAATTTTGGAGCTGTTGTAAAAACGTGTTGGAAATATATTTTAAGACCATTTTAACTAAAAAATACTATTTTTTTAAGTTTTAAATTGTATTAGGATGAGCAAGTTGTTATCGCATCAGAGGAGACTTAACATCCACCTGAAAAACATAAATTATCAAAGAATAATTTGATTTAGTATTATTTAAAAATGAAAAAAAATGTTATTGTTTTTTTCATAATGAGCATTTTGAACTTTAAACTATAAATAATTTAACAAATATATAGTTTTAGTCCGATTATCACATGTATATACTTATAAACCAAAATATGAGCAAACAGAGAATATTTTGGTTAACTATGTGATAACTGCATATACTAGAGGTTATATATAACGAAACGGTATAAACTGCATGTTTTTATAAAATCGAAATCACAATTAATGAAAATAAAACCACGATGAAATGCGCAATTCACATTAGAATCAAATGATTTCCTTATATGAAGGTGAATGAACTTTAACGAAATTCCCTGATGATACAAAGTTAGATAAAGTAATGAAGTTCGCGGTCTTGGATCATTTCATCCCGACTTTCCTTAATACATACGATAGAGTATAAACATCCGATAAATATGTTAATTCAGCTTGTAGCCCATAACGTTATAGTAAATAACCAAATTGTGAGTCATAAGTTTTTATATATTCCAGTGAATATTTATTTTCATGTATTGCAAACAATTTAATATATTGCATATTATCAACTATCCCGCAACGACAGGAGACATCGCGTAGGTGTAGAGAGTGTGCACAGTACCAACGGCGCTTATAAACTGGTATGACACTATAATACAATATAATACTCGCTACACGGACGGAAGCTGCATCATATGGCTATTAATTATTTATAGTCTTTCTTTGCGCACCGATGACGTTTTCGTTGTTGTCGACAGCTGAGTTTAAGGTGTGGAATACCAAAAAGCCCTTGTTACACGTTCATGCGCTCTTGGCTTATTTTTTTTTTGTCTCGTGTATATTAATTACTGCGTGATGATTTTAAACTTACGACGCGACGCGCTGTTGTTTTTTTTAAATGAATGGAAGAGTTTCTTTGGGTTTGGAGGAATTCTTTGAATATTGAGTCATGTCATGATTTCTATATATCACACAGTACAGCACTTCACTCAGTGGATTTCCTTATGGATTATAAATCATCGCGAAGATGAGGAAAAGTTTTTTTTTTACGACGATGGTTTATTGGTAAACTTTGTTTCTTGTCACTATCCGCCTCATACTTTTTTCATATTTGTATACAGACATGACTATGTAGCTGCATATAAGAGTCTATTAATAGACATTGACTTACTCACGTACATCTGAAATTAAATCTGCATTGTGATTCTAACAGTTTATCGATTTGTTTTAAGTCAGCTGCTTTACCTTGTGAGTTTTTCTCATAAAATTATTGCATTTATTAACAATGCTTTTTTTTCCTCTTGGATTAAACTTTGAATGCACTTGCATTCACGATGTGTTAGATACAAATGTCTGCAAGAAATGCTTTGTAGTATTTTAAAGGTCGCGTTATTACAAAGACTTTATGTCATGCGCGCAGCACAATCTTATACAAAAAAAGAAGAAATCATTATAATTATTCATAAAAGTTTTCATGATGATATATGCCATTATGAGTCTTTCAACGCAGCTATATTCAATCAATTTTATAAATTTCGGGTTTCTTATTGAAAGTTAGGTAAATCTTTAAGAGACGAGAGTCTTATTTCCTACGGATTGCCGTATTTCAAATACAATATAAAACACGTGTTTTAGATCGCACGGAAATGTTGTATACATTTCTTAATTTACATATACTTATACCATCGCGTGAGTAAAGTTAAATTGTCTTCCTAATAGAATCTTAGTACTCCTAATAGAAGTTGAAGTCTTCCGAATAAACTACTGTTTCTCCTTATGCAAATGCAGCATTTTAATAATTTTATACTTTCGACCTTATTCGATCTCAATACATTTTTTAATATCCAACCAGGCTGCAGTTACAGGTACAAAATATTGACGACACTGCAGCATTGTTAATAGATACACCAAACTCTCAATAATTAATGATAGATAATGTAAAACAGCTTAAGCAACAATCTGAATAAATCAAGCCTTAATAAAGCGATCACTCATCATCTCTGTCGCATAATAAAACGCAAACTCACACTACGCACAAGTGCATGGAATTCGCGCTCAAAAGGCATGGCGCGCCGCGGATACGTCGCCTAGCCAGAGCTCGTGCCGTTTGAAAAGTTTTATTAATTCATTATGTAATGCCATCATTCACCTCATCAGCTTATCTCTCGGCCGTTTCTTGCTCGATGCGGAATTTAAATGAGCTGCCGTTAACTTTAGATGATGACTATATATATATATATATATATATATATATATTTTGAATTACATTTTTGTTGACTATTTATTTTGAAGTCTGAAAATTTAAATAAGACTATATAAGAAATAATTTAAAACATATTGTATTGCTGCATTGTAGAATGTTAAACTTGTAAAAATGTGGGTCACGCAAGGTGAGTTTTAAAATAAATTTTAATTTATCTTTTGGAAATCGGATCAGTGCTGAAAAATGAATGCCTACTTAGAAGCATAGTATAATAAATCTTGGATATATGTATACAAGGATAAACTTATGCAACCTGTATTCTTGCAATGCAAAAAAAAAATCTTCGGCAATTAGTGAAAAAGTGACAGGATTGTTAAAATGCTATAATCCTATGATGTATAAATTTATAATTATATACTAGTACACTATTTCTACTAGGAATATATCTCTACTAAGAATATATTTGAATGAATATTGATGTAATATGCATGGAAAATGACTCAAGCGGCTACTGTGAAAATTATTTCGGTTCTAACAACACCATACAGACAAAGAAAAAAATTTTTTTTTTCAACTTTCACTTCTGTTTGAACTGCGTTTTGGATAGTTTTTATATCTGTCTACGGGTAAAAAAGCCTGTACGTAATTATTATAATAGATTTTAAAGTAATAATTGTATAGAATTTTAGTTAAACTTATAAGTATAACTAAAATTTACATCCAGTATAAAATTGAACAGTAATAATAATAATAAGAACCCATTATTTTAATATTTGGCACATGTAATATTTTAATACGAAATCACGTATAATTTTACAACGAATATCAAATTTCGCATTGGTCATTTTATAATGATGTCTTTTAGTAGCAGAAAAAGACGATCGATAATTCGTAATATTAATATTTACAATCAGTATTATACGGTTTTATTTAAGGGACATAAATTTGATATCGCTGGAAACACGATTTTTTTAATATTCATAATATAATAATATACAACTTCAAAAAGCTTACTGATTCTAAAAAAACAAAAATACTATAGCCCCAATGAAAGTGTACACCTGTATTCTCACCTTGAAATCTTGAAATATACAGAACAAAAAAGTCCTATTCTCTAGCCGGACTCTCGTGATGCAACTTTATATACTGCACCTGTCTGAATAAATGCTCTGCTCTATATTTTTTGTCCACTATCTACTATCTTGATTCGGAGGTCAAAGTGTACGAGGGAGAATTGTCAAATAGTCTTTCAACCCGTTCGTCGCTCGTGTGCTACACATGGAAGATGTTGCAAGATGCAGCGCGCGACCGTTTTATCCCGGGCTCGAATCTGCATACAAAGCGCGGACGCGGTGGCAAGCTCCGAAAGTCATTTGCACTTTTCATATTGCGATTTTCAGAAACGAAGCAAGAAAGCATGACATTTGTTCGATGCAAATGTCACCGATCGATACTGCAGGATGCTGAAAATATATTTAAAAAGTTTCAAATATATGTATTGAATGTTGGGTTGTACAATTTTTTTATAGAGAAAATGAACAGTCGGAAAATTTAATAGGATTTATATATTCGGCCAATGAGATAATTTAAAGAATTCCTAGCACGTGTCCGGGGATGGACGTATGCGCATAATGCCATATGACGTAAATGCAATTCATTATACATATCGAATTAATTATATTATAATCCATTAAAAGATATACGTCTTGACGTATAAAGGGACATTATTATATTTGGTATATTTTTAGTACAGAAAATACTTTGAAATATACCGCTATAAAGCTATATGTATATTTGATACATACAATTAGCTGCAAAAGAAGTTTTAAAAAAGTATAGCTGTACGTGCGATGATAAGTAATCGCTGTGAAAGATTCAATATTTTGTTTAAAACGTAAAACTTGCAAATTAAACAATGCATTACTCGAAACCAAGTGCGATTTACTGGAACTGAAAGTTTCACTGTATCGGACATTGTTTATTATTGTGTAAATCGAAAATGTCCAACCAAAGCAACTGTTGTATATATAAACGACTATAATTCGCCTCCTGACGACTCAATAATACAAGACCTTTTATTGTTGTATCTATACATAAATCATAATTTTTTGAACATGTACTCATTTTAAATTTAGACTCATCGCGCCCATATATAAAATATCATAATTCTATATTTCCAAATACCATGTAACAGGTTTAGCATACGTTAAATTTACATCGTATAAAATACTTGTCCCAATTCTCAATATCAAATGATTTCCCAAAAAAAGGTCAGATAAGAAACAAGTTTATTACACCGAAAATTGCTGCTCCTATTATAATAAAAATGCAGAGCATCCGTTCCATCAAAACCTCCGAGCCAAAAGCAAAACCGCGTGTATAACAACCTCGTCTCAAAAACTATTCACCATCCACACACACGCATACTTACAGAGCTGGCTTCTCTCCGCACAGTTGCGATTAGACTATAAGTGCGTTCCGCGATGCTCTAGTGCTCCTCGATACGTATATATATACTCGTGATCGACGGCCAGCTCTAAAAACAATTATTTTGACCTCGCGGCGTCAACATCAGAAAGACGTGTCGAAATCTGGGCATACGCGCACACGCTCACTCGTACGGGAGACGGGACCGACCCTCGGATTCTCGCCGGGGACTTTGCGCAAGTCATCAGGTGCTGCCTGCACGATTTATTTACCTACACGCTTGTCTACTGCACGCACACATATACTGCGCGCTCGAGATTTATTCGTATATATATATATATGGGAGAGTTGACGATTCCAGGCAATTTTCATGTGAATCGTCTTCTTTTGTGTTATACTTGTCGCTTCTTGCGCCATTATAGTGGGTTGCCTGCAAGGTGCGTTAGTTCGCTCGCGTCTCGGGTGTGACCAACAAATTACGACGCGACTATTATGTACTAACGCACTGCTGAGCGTCTAGGCGAGGTTTTTGATTAGATTGGAGTTCAATGATCATTGATATTAAAAAAAATCTTTTAATGCGAAAATTCAGCTCTTTAGCGTCCCAGTGTTAAGTTGAATGAATCATTCTACCAAAAGAAAATGCCAATCGGACTTTTAGCTTTTCTTAAAATTTAGAATCGTACGAACGAGTGTTTTCAGAATTGTAGGTAAACTATAAATTGCGATATAAGCTAATTTCATAAAAAAAATGTAAATAAACCTTTTAATGCGAACAACCTGCTTCCCAGCGCCCTCTAGTATTAAGTTTAATGAATCTTTTGTCGCGCGGGCTTTGTTCCAACAATTCCTTTGTACGTCACGCTATATATATACTGCTCTCTTGCATGGTATACCATCGGTACAAGAAATATTAAGGAAACTCGTCGATCGAGGAAAGGCTGCTGAACTTCGGATTATACTTCAGAAACTCGTTTCTTTTTCTAGTTTGCCGACGTTAAATTGACTTCTTATCGTATGGACACATTTATATCGTGTATACTTTTAAGATGCCTTTTTAATATAATTGCCTGTATATCTTAATGTACAATTCATTACTGTTCAGATACGCAGGTTCTTGCATTGAATGCAATATGGTAAAACAAAAGTACGTCTACCTACTAGCAGGACCGTTGGTAAGTATATAAATATATATATATATATATATATAAATGTCGAAAAAGAAACAAAGTACGGTCTGAAAAATAAAGAGTCTCACGTATTGCCGTTATCACATGAATCAAATGATACGTACGTGTCGTGTAATTACAGCTATTTCCTGAATTTCCGTCAGTTTATTGTCCTTATCAATTTTCTTTAAAGCTTATCTTATTGGTTCGAACGTACGCTAAAGCAAAAGTGATACAAGAAAATACGTTAAAAAAAAATTACAACAATGAAATGCGTATACTGCAATTTTATTTTTATAATCCGATTGGCACGCATTCGACCATAAATGAAGCTTCGAACGCATACGTTTCTCTGCCAGTAATATAATTCTGTCAATAAAAGCTTGCTTTCCATATACACTTGCTAAATACCAAAATAGCCCTTAATACTCATTGTCAGTGAACGAAAGAGACAACGATGCTCCAATAGGCCAAACGACGGTAATCCCATTCGTATATTATTCGACGTATTATACAAATATATCCCAAGTCAAAATCCACTATCCTTAAAAAGAACCACACAAATGAACCCGAGCAAACCGATCTTTCCCGCGAAATCTCATCGTGTCTCTCGAAATAGTCAAATATAGACACATAAACTCCGAAACATTATGACGATCGCAGTTCGTACACACTCGCAGCCCAGAAAAGTAGGGGACTAATCCACTCCCTCCCCATATACAAACAAGGCAGGGGGTTTTGACGCACATGGATCGGTAAGCATTAGCGCGCGCGAGCAAGACATGAGGTGCGCGCGCGAGACGGTGGGGCCCAGGAACACTTTGGCGGGGCACAAGAGTTTGCGCCGCGAACGGCCCGACGCACAGTCGAGATCGAACGAGCGAAGGAGCGCGCGGCGCGAGTGCATCGCGGCGAAATTTCGAAAGAGAGACGCAGACGAGACCGATGCCGACCGATCGGCAAGCAGAGTCGATCACGCTCTGCGCTTACGGTTTATTATTCGACGAGTGACTTATTTTGGATCGATTTTTAACTTTGTGACGTGTATTTTCTTTTTTGTTGTACAAGAAAGAGAGCGAGAGCGAGAGAGACAGTTGCCGATTTTTGGCTAATATACACATACGCTTGATTATTCCGAAGGTAACAGAGCCGGAAATTTAGCGCTTTCGACTTTGTTTTGTTTCTAGTGCGGGTGATCGATGTATACATATATAACGTTAGATTACTCTAAAGTATCATGTACGATTTAAAGCTTGCGCGCGAGTGGTGAAACACCAATGGCTCTTTTTGAAAACATTTCATAACCGCAGCGATTCCGTGTTTCTCGCGCAGCTCTCGCGTGTTTTGTATACTCCTTGCGCGGGATGACAAATAAAAGCTGAATGAAAATCGATCGCGATTTGGAAATACGGCTGTTTAACTTCCTTGATGTATTTTCACAACGATCGTGTTATGTGAACATGTACCGCTTCGAACGATATTGCAATAAATCGGTTATAAACGGGATGAATTTTATGTACGCGAGCTTTTGTCGGAAAGAATCGCGATACTAATATATATTATACACATAAAGTAGAAAAAAACATTGTATTTTTTCCCTCACAACTAAAAGCTGAACTTCCCCGCAGGATTCGGCGCAGGGACGAGAAAATGAGGGTGTGTTCTGGCTTTTGGGCTTTCGCACCACTGCTGCTGGCGACCTGTTGCCTGGTCCAGAAATCGTCGGCCGGTCAGTCGGTCGATGTTCTACGAGGCAACCTCGGCTCGAGCATCCAAGAGGAGGAGATTCTGCGCGTGCTGTCGCAGAACAAAACCGGCGCGAGTTCCGAAAACTTTACCCTCATCGAGCTGATCGGTAATGTGGGTCGGCGTTACAATGACACCGTCAGCCCGGTCCCCGAGGAAATTATCGATCATTGGAACATCGTTGGTAGGACTACTAATCCTTATTATGGTGAGTTGATAGCATAGAAAACGTTCGTTATTTTTCGTAAACTTTCTTCGCGGCTTCTGAAAAAAAATATGGGTCACATCGGATGGCCGACTTATGTCACGCCGTGTAGTCGTAATTTTTTTTCGATAATTAATCCGTAGCTTATTCAACGCGAGGCGTTATGCGGAAAATTGTAGCACGACATTGAGCTCTCTGTATCACTATGGGGGGACACAAGAAAGTTACGACTGAAAGTATTAGGCGTTACATAAGCTATAGGATTCGTCAATGAATTCGAGTAATTCGAGGCTTTTTGTCGGCTGTAAGATCAACGGGTGAACGTTGTCAGCACCTTATTGTTGCCGGGGGAGGGGGAGAGAAAAAAGTTGGCCGATAATTACGGCTTTCCGTATAATAATACTATATATACCTATACACGCTATCGCACGTCGATCTCTTTGCGTCGTGCCGATCTCATCACCTCTGATCTGATACCTACGACTGCATCTTATTTCGACTCGATACAACGTTTTTCATCACACTCCGTGTCCGAGAATTCAATTTAAAATCGGCCATTATGCTAATACAGAGCATTCGGCGATAACACCATGTACGCGTCAGCATTTAGGCTGTAATTACACATTAGCAAGGGTTTTGTTTTTTACTAATTTATAAAAATATATGTTTCCTGCTTCGCGCCTTCTAGACTGCTGCGACACGTTATTCAAAGAATGCGTGAGTCACTATAGAAATATACGCGGTATAGTCGCGCAAAACAATAGTAATTATTCTGATTGGGAATTTACAGCTTCTTGAAAACGCAACTATAAAAGCCAAAGCGTCGCGCAATATCGGCGCAAAAGAAATACATTTACTTTCACCGCGAAAAGATGCGTGTATAGCCGCTAAGTGTATATTTAAAAAAAAAACACACAGGCACGAAAAACGTCGACCCTGACCTATACAGCCGTGTTGGATATACGTACGTCTATCATACCTATCGACGAAATAAATCCCAAAACAGACAACTCCGCACATGTGTATAGGGATTCGATTAATGCATATAATACACGTTCTACAAGATGTAGCGCCACGTTCTTTTTTCTCTCTCTCTCTTTCGCTCACGCGTGTCTTGCACGAGCATTTGCATCGATCGCCAATATTGGTACATCCATTAACGTGGCTTTGTTTAGAATTTTTACGCGAGCGCGCCTGCGAATCGATTTGCTAATTACACCGGAAGTCGTCGTCGCAAGAACCGCCGTGTGGAAAATCGAAGATGCCTGCGGATTTTTTTTCCGAAGTGTATACTAACGTCAGAGCGAACGAGCAACGTGTGGATTAACGGATTTTATTCGGCTGTATTTTTCTTCGTCGTTGATTATCGGTAAGCAGATAAATTTCATAGCTTATATGTTTACGAGCGACAAAGGGATTCGTTATATACAGTTCGCATTGAAAACAATAATATATATTTTGTATTGTTGTACTTTATTGTAATGATGTAAACTTTGTGTCTACATTTGAAATGCTGTAAGAAATGTCAATGTCTCGTACGTGTATAAGCGATGTAAATGCGCATAAAAGAGACAGACGTATATATGAATCAAAGTATTGATTTGAACGTTTGTAGTATAATGCTTTCCAAGGTTCCGCGAGAAATATTTTCCGGTCACGGCGAAATGCGGATGTAGAATCGTAGGAAAATTTAAAGAATAAGAAAATATAATATGCACCGGAGGAAAATGCCGATTTTATTTAAAAATGCAAATTTAATTTGTTTCATCAAGTATTATAGACTTTCTTTAGCTTGCGCTTGTGCTCGTTTTAAATTTGTTATTAGTTGCAGAGGTGCGCTTAACGAGGATTCCATCATATGCTTGTACGAAATAAATAATTAGATCTCTTCATTATTATGCAATACCTGCGTATATTTGATATAATTTTCTCCGAATTATCACTATGTGAAATTATAACCGACATTCCGGAGGGATTCGTTATAATTGAATTCATTCACAATACATTTTACTCTGTGAGCTAATATAGATTCGCTTTTATATATTCTCTTTACTTTTTTTCTAACGACTTCCTGGTAAATCTGCTTCATAAAACTGAAGCGTAAAACAGTACTCGTTATCCCGTAATTTTCATTAAATAAAATTGAATGCGAATGCTGGAGTTGAAAATTTGCGAAAAATCAAATTTAAATTTAGATTTTGATGTACGAAATATTATAAATTTATCGCATGTCTCGCATTCCATTTGTTCCGAAACGGCTTCGCTATTCGGTGATTTAATTTCATAATATATATACACATGTATATAAGAAAATCCAAAGCACAATTGAACGTACCACACACACATACATTTATATACTTGATAAAAATTAATTTACTACCATAACTTATAGAGTAAAGTCAGATTCGCTTGCATACCATCACTAGGATAAAAAATATTTCATTTCTCGCGTACAGCATAGCACGCGCGACATTAAACGCAAGTCATTTATCATCCTCGCTTTCGAAAGCCCGCGCGAAATATCATATAAGGCGAATATTTTCAAGATGACATGGATTCGGCGCAGTATATTAGCCGAGCCGGGAATCAAAGAAACGATGGAAGAAGAAAAATTGCTAAGGACTACGGAGCGAGTCTTGTAATACAGCATTATCGCATCCGAGGACATATCGATCTTTCGTTACAAATATATATATATACATACGTATACATATATAGCTATCGTATCTCTATACACCTAATAATGGACAGGCAATCAACGACTGACTCGCGTTGACTTGCGCGAGGAAGGGCGCATATATATACACGATTCTATACAGACAACAGCTGCATATATATATATATATATATATATATAGGCATCTCTCGGCAAGAGTCAAGTCGATAATTAATAACGCGCAATACGGAATTTCGCAAGGTGAGCTATCAGTCATTCAGCGCGACGCGAAAGCTGATTATATAGTTCGCGATTATATGTATATATAGTACCGAAATAACGTCGGATCTTTGCGCACTTTTGCGACTGGTTCTATATTTCTTCGGCTGAAAATTTATGTTTTACGCGCGATAATTACTGCTAATTCGAAAGTAACATTGTAATCGATGTATATATAGGTCTTTTGCGACGATGTTTAATCGTTGAATTTTGACTTTGGAGCCGTATTGGGCGTAATGTAAATGATTGATTCTTGCGACATTATACCCGCGTCGTTTGTCGCATATTGCATAATTATAATTTGATAGTTTACAAAGCGTAAGTGCGACTGTCGGACTGTAATTACTTTTCGTTTCAATGCACGCGCGAAGGTTACCGAAGCCCAATAGATGCGTTCGTCTATAATAATTTTTACCGGTTTTCCGTTCGCCAAGTCACGAACTGCGTGAAATCGCGAATCAAGCACATTGTTTGAACTTAGAGCCTAAAAAAATTGCGAAGGTCGAGCTCTCAAGTGTAAGATGAACGAGAGCTGTATATACGAAGACCTTCGTATTCCGAAAAATATATTATATGAGGCGGAATTGTACTTTCTTTTCTTAAGGTCTCGTGTATTAGGGAGCCTCCTTAATAATACGTCGAATATTGTGATCTCATACATACGATTAGTAATGCGCACCAAATTATAAGATTCAATACTCGAAACCTATTATATTGCGCTACAATTATATATCTTTCAATATGGAATTCGTATAATTATTGCTCAAAAACCTCAAAACAAAACTTAACACAAATTTAAAACTGTTTTGTATATACGCTGAGATCTGAGCTTTTCGACGGATTCAAATTCCGCGCTTCGCGATAAGTTACAGTATATATATATACGTTATTCGCACGTGCGGATTGTCGGATTCCATACGAAAAGTAGCGCAAAAGCATGTGTGCACTGCTTCGGTATAGGATATAAATGTTTGGCTTTTAAGCATCGTGTGGCGAGATAAAACAAGTCTCTCAATAAAAACGACACGTGCATTACGCACAAAAGCAATATAATATCGTCAAGTTATCTATTAGTCATGAAAAATATTCAATTTTCATAAAAAAAGGAGAGAGATGCTTATCAAGTGCCCTCGTTCGTACAAAGCATGAATTTCATATCTTTTACGACGAATTTACAATATCAGTGTGTTGCATACAAAAACCCGTCGTCCCTCGCGAAACGAATTAATTTTAATTCTCATCCGAATGACCGATGCGCCGAATTTCATCACGTGAATCCTCGAATTCAGCTTTGTGTGAAATGAAGCGGCGAAAAGAAAAGTCGTACTCTTTTATTTACATTCCGTACACAGTGCACGTCCCATTCCGAGGTTAGTGCAATGTTCGATCGTCCCGCGCGCGTTGCACAGTGTATGTATATATATATATATATATATACATGTGTGTATATAGATATGTAGTATAGGTATAAGCTGCGCGGATGCGTCGAACTTTTATTTTTGTTTTTTCTCTTTCTCTCTCTGTCTCGTGTGTTCGATTGATGTTGGTGGATTCCGCGTGGGATTTATTAAAATTTTTTGCTATACCGCTATAACTTTGCACCTATTCCGGGAATTCCGGATGCAAATGGATCGTAAAAAAAACCTCCGATTCCGCGATAATGTTGATATTGTTGCCTTTGCTACGAACGTTCCGATGCTTATGAATATTCTTCTCTTTGCGCATTGGCTCGCTTATAATAATAGAGATAATGGAAGGCCAAACATCGAAACTTTCGTAACGTTCGAAAAATTGTTTGACTTGCCACTTTTTCTCCGAATTGTATACATCTATTACATATACACAATACACATCCGGGCTATATATACACAGGAAATTTTAGCGAACCGTTCATCAATGCTCTCGTATTATAGGCGCGTATATTTCGGCGGTTCCTAAACTTTCTCCGTAAAAAAAAAACTTGTCGGTAAATTTCGTCAAACACGCGCTCACCATTAGCATTATCTACTCTCATCCTGAAGCCATATTGCGCAAAGCCAAATACGCATTGTAGATCCCGATTTCCAGAAGCAAAGGGAAAAAAAGGTGGTTCCGAAAAATCGCGCGACGACCGGAGCAGCCATTAGCATTGTCCAAACACGCTCCGATTCCTAAATCGAGCGATGTTTTTTCAATGTCAGGCATCGACGTAATTGCGCGCACACGCGCCCGCGTGCTTGAAAAATCACGCAATCGTATGTGTGTATATATATATATAGTATGAGCTCGCGGAGTGAAAGTACTTCGCGCGCATCCCGGGATTCTATTATGACTCTGTTATATCGATCTCATCGGGTCGGATATTTATCGCCGTGTAGTATATAACGTTAATTGTATATACGCAGAGTGTTTATCTTGTATAATAGAGATATAATGATGTCTTTATTATTGCAAAGAGCCGGCAGTGACGTTTATCGCTTTCGGTGCGTCTATAATCTTAAAGTGAAATATAATTTAAGAGAAGCCATCATCAGAGAGTGGTGGCAAATTTAACGATTATACTTCTTTTCATTTCAGATGCTTACGCGGAAGAAATCGACCAAGAAGCCCGAAAATTCATGCAGATCGTCCCACCGTTCGACCCCAGCGCTGGACAGGTCAGCGCCGAGTGCAAAAAACAGGCTGACATATATAAGAGAGAACTGAATAAGTTTACCCTTTGGGCTTTGAAAAGTAAGTATACGTTATATATATATATATATATATATATATATATATATATATATCCGGTTTGATTTCTCAACTCGTCGAGTGTGAAGCTCTTCATATTTTGATTGGCAGTAATTCAAGTTTTACAAAGAGAAAAAATCGAGTAAAATTGGGGAACGAAGAGATTAACTGGAAAAATTCGTAACTGCCGTAAGCGTAGATATATATAACGAAATCCAACGACGAGGGAAAAGCTTAGTTATATATCGATATAGCCAACTCACGAGTACACAGCCTGTATATGTATAAATGACGAAAACGTAGAGTCCCAATTCTGAGAGAACAGTGCGCGTTTAATGACCTTTCACAACAATCGAGCGAGAGCGTATATATACACAACGCTCACGGAATTACACACAAATCGTTGCGACGCGAGCATTAGGGGGACGTTATTGGTATGCGCGTCGCGACACACCGCAAACGCGTGTAAATTAGCAGGTACCCCCACACTTACACACTTACACTCCACCTTCGCCTCGGGATACTTCCCGGAGGGCGTTTCCGATGTTTTTGTCTCTGCGGTGACGCTTATCGCTGCTATATATAGGAAGATAGGGTACGAGGTGCGAATAAGTGCTGATCGAAGGGATACCGCGCGGGCTACCGTTGATTTAAGCAAATATCCTATTTTGGGGGTGTTAGAGAGGTGGCTAATCTTTCGTTCGAGTCATTCCGATCACGACGTTTCCGGTTCGAGTAGGTATGACCGATTGATATAGAATAGCCCGAATCGAGGATGGTTTCGGGGATTCCCCGAGATATCCTATATATTTCCATATGGCAAGTCAGCGCGTATAAGCATTTTTCCATAATCTATATTATTACTATCCGTACACGCGGAATCGATAATGTCATTTGTATACAAAAGAACGACCTGTAAAACGCTGCGTAGTAATAGCCGAGACGATCAATTTCATTTTCGTTCGATCGTCTGTTCTCTCGTGCGACTCTAAAAATAGCGTCTCCGCATATATATGCATTATGAGACACGGCAAAAAAAGAATCGCTTCATAAACAAAACTTTTGTGTCCCCTACCCAGAAGTTGTTCAAGAAAGCTTTAACGACTCGTCACCGAACTGACAAACTGGATGAATTTTTCAGTGTACGACGCAACGGCAAAGATGCCATCGGGTCTGCTAAACGGCAACGTCAACCAACTGGGCGACTACGACGAGTGCGTGGGCGTAAAAGGTTCGGAAGATATACGCGGCCAGTACTGCCTGGCTTACCTGCAGCTCGAAGTCGACAGCTCGAGACCCGACCTGCAACACCTGCACCGACTCCTTCACTCGCACTATGCCTTCCGCAGCAACGTGTCCGACGTGAGTATATTATGATATATTATTACAATACACACGATACACGGATTACGTTGTTATACACCGCAGTAGCTTTATCAATTATACATGCGATTCGCGTGAATCACGTGTGTATTATTCTCCGCCTCGGATATATATGTGTGTGTATTTCAATGTTAGTATGCACGACGATGCATCAGGAGCGATCCCGACCAGTCGTTACTATGAACATTGATTATACAATTTACGGGATTTATCGCGATCGATTTTTGCTTCAACTTTATAACGGCGAACGTCCCGTCGATCGACAAGGGAGGATATCCCAACAGTCGCAGGATGAGAATTCTTGTTATTTTCGGCGCGCGTGATTTGTGAACGAGGAAAAAATCTACGCGTTTTGCCTCGTTAACTCTATCTCGTCGAGGCATTACAAACGCATTAACATTCCTCGTATATACAAGGAGCGATAAATTCCATTGCGGGGTACTCAAGTCTTATTACACATAATACGCTATTTGTGTACGATGCAGACCCGCGAATTTTTGAAAATTCCTGTAATTCGTCGCCTTGTACTTTGCGGATTAGAGAGCGATGACTCAACTCGTCTGCGCGAATTCGGTAACAGGAACATATTTCGCGGTCGAGGATACGTTAAAATAGACATAAGCGTATCGGAAATTAGGTGAGTCACGCCGTCAATGCGTCTCTCGATGTTTTTATATCTGCCGTAGGATTTAATTAAGTAATTCGGCCGCATAAATTATACTTTTGAATAAATTACTATGAGATGATGGAGGTCGTTAATTTGAATCATTAGAAGAGGGTGGATCCGGTCTCGAGCTAAAAATATATAAAATCGCAATGAGAAACCGGTTGGATTATTCAACGATTTCGATGTATTATACAATTCTGCATTTTTATTGATATCCTACGAGCCGCTACACCGAATTTATGCTTTGAAACTATATCGACAATAGCTGCGTCATTATTACACAAATAAATGTACAGATTTTTTGTAAATAACCGATTATTCCTCTACAAACGAGCCCTAAATAATACTATACGCTTATGTACAAAATAAAGAAAACGAGCCCACTCGAATCTTCGAAAAACATTTTCCGACGATCGAGAACAATCGCTCGCGCGCACATCTCAAATGCAGGCTGCGCGCGTCTCGCCTATACGAGCGAAGGTCGCCGATGTCAACGTACACGGGTGTGCCTGGAATCGGCAACGAGAAGCTCTATCGCGCGCGAATCGAGATCGCGACATAGCCACGCGGGAATTTTCGAACGTTCGCGATTGTGACGAAGCTCGCGCGTATGCGACGAATCGAACGCCATGAGATGCTGCTCATATTGATTCGGCTCTTCTTAGTGTGCAGCATGTACGAGGAAATCGAGTGAGCCGAAGTGGATATCGGAAATTGTATTACCTATATTTTATTGCTGTAGACGTTAGAAGTGAGTTAGGCGCGACTGCACTGCGTAAAGTTGATAATAGAAAGCCTGGATTAAATACAATAATATACATAGAGCGAAATGAGTATCATATTTGCATATATCGTCTGCATCCGAGAGATGAAAGTTCGAGTCGTTGAGAAACACAAGGCACTTAGCGACGAGGCGACAATAGCGCGTTTAGTCGCTAGTATACACAGAAAAATAAACTGGCCCATCAGTAGTTCTCCAAAGTCCTCGCGGCAAATTTCACAGTTTAACGTCACTTATATAGAACTATACAGCAGGAGTAAAAGTCGGTGTGTCATTCTCGAGTTCGTCGATCGTTCGATAGGTCCAGTCCGAAGAAACACTCGTATATTACATCATCGACCCGGTCGAGTATGTATTATAATGAAAAATAGCATTTGGCAAGTGTACTTTACAGGATCGTTATAGCCATCATGCAAATTAATGGATAGATGCTTCCTCGAACAGTTGCGAATCGGCTCTTTTATACATCTTATCAAGTATACACACCGATTTGCGAGATACAAGAGTACATTAGCTAAAATCAATAATAGCGGTATAAGTTAAAATAACTTTTGTCTCGCGCCAATCGCTTGACCTCATCGATGCAGGCTTGGCCGCTGAGTAATTAGGAGGATGATGATGAGACTTTTTTTCCTGCTGTATAATCCGGAGGTAATTACGATCCGAGAGAAACGGGCCACGACCTTCCGATCCCAAGGTCGATGAAATAGCCACAGGGGGAAATTTGATCGGTAACCTCGGTGTGATCGGTACCATTTCTTTTTTTTATCTCGCTGGAGAACGTAGATTATTACGTAAAGTACGATCCGATAAAGTGCAACGATCAAAATGTTTGCAGCCTGGACATCGAGTACCACGTTTCGGAACGGTCAACTGGGCGATATGCGCCCCATCGGGCTGCAGTCCCCGAGACGTCGAGGCGTCTCTCAGGCACACACTCGATAAACACACCGAGGAGACTGGACTCAAGATCAGTGTCAAGGTCGAGCCGGAGATGTGTCAGATGAGAAGGACCGAACCCCTGCCGAGAGAGACGATCTTGGTTGGGTAAGTTTGATCAAAAAGCTCAATCGAAGAGAGGAGAATTTTTAAAAAATTACTCTATATTCACCAGCCTGTTCTTCATTGGAGTGTTGCTGCTGTCGATAGCCGTGGGCGTCTGCGACCACTACGAAGTACCTCTGAGCCCTGTGCTTTCGGCTTTCTCGTTGAGGAAGAACGTTCTGAAGCTGGTGTCGTTAGAACGCAGCGAAAGCGACATCGCCACCCTCCACGGAATCCGAGCTTTCAACGCCTTTATGCTCTTGCTGTCCCACAAGAGTCTCGCCTTGTTCTTCAACCCCTACATCAATCGCACGGAGATGACCGAGGTGAGTTTTAATTCTAACTGGAAAATGTACATGGAAGAGCTGTCTTGTTAACTTTTATCGATGTCCTCGCCGCAGTACATAGGAAAGCCGTGGACTGTCATCGGAAGAGCGGCTAGTCTCTACACCGACCCTTTCATCATGCTTTCAGGACTACTGACCACCTATTCGTTCATTGGAAGACTCAACAGGAGCGGAAAATTGGACGTCAAGAACGAGTACATCAGCCGACTGTTCAGGTACTGCAAGAATAAAATTTTATTGGGTGTGTTTTTATTAAATGAAATTTTCTAACGATATCGCAGACTGGTACCGACTCTCGGAGCTCTCATCCTGTTCTGCACGTACGTGATGCCGTTCATCGGTTCAGGACCTCAATGGAACCTGGTCGTAACGCAGCACGCTGACATCTGCAAAAAGACCTGGTGGCGAAATTTCCTATTCATTCACAACTACTTCGGATTCGAAAATATGGTATATACCATTTTCATTGGCTGTATTTGTCTTCTTCTTTTTTTTATCATTTGTATAACTTATATTCGTCGATCGACTTTTTAGTGTCTCACGCACACGCATCACGTTGGCATCGACACCCAACTGTTCGCGCTGTCGCCGCTGATGGTACTGGCTATTTACAAGAAACCAAAGATCGGAGCTGCCGTTTTGGCTTTTGCGGCACTTTTCTCGACCGCGCTTAGATACTACGTCACCTACTACTATCGTCTCAACAACTATATATTCTTCGGTACATCGTAAGTAAATTCAAGATTTATCGCTTCGCATTATACTGATGGGGCGATTTTACTTCTATAACGTTGGAATTCGATTTTTTGCAGAATAAGACAGCTGTTTGACACGGCCAATTTTTCGTACATTTTACCGAGCCACAGACTTACCGTTTACATACTAGGAGTAGGAGTAGGATATTTGCTAAGAAAATTGCCAAAAAATTACAAAATCAACGACGTGAGTATAATGTCTAGTATTTCTATCGATATCGGTTGCCTTGAAAATCAATGATGACGAAAAATGCGCTTGCAGACACTCATCCACGTCGGATGGTTCCTCTCCATACTGATGTTCATGGGTGCCTTCTTCGGACCAGCCGGTATGGGTGACATCGATTACGTGTACAACCCAGTTCACGCAGCCACGTACAACGCATTTGCTCCCATCGGATGGTGTGCCGTATTTATTTGGGTCACGTTTCTGGCGCATACTGGAAATACCGATGGTGAGATTTTTCACACTTTTCTCGGTCTATTTAAAACAGCCAACTCGATTTCGACGCGCTTGAACGACTCGTTTACAGACAGGTGGCCAATGATTATATGTGAGCGTATTTCCTTTACAGGCTGGCTAAGCAAATTTTTCGCATGGAAGGGCTTCCTCATCACCACCAGATTGAGCTACGCGGTCTACTTGACGCAGTTCCCAGTGTTTTTCTACAACGTCGGCCAAACCAGGAGCGCGGAATACATTGGATTCATCAGGATGATGGTAATGTCATTACAAAGTTACTCACATTGTTACCAGATTGAAGTCCCTTGAATTTCCATCAAAACTTTTTTTCTGCCGACTGTAATCAACTTACTCTTATACATATTCCGAACTTTTAATTTTAATTTTTCACTATCGGATATTTCTAATGTACTCTTCGTCATTTCAGCTAAACTTTAAAGAGCTGGTATGGATTCTCGGGACCTCGGCTGTTCTCACGCTTCTGTTCGAGACTCCCTTCCAGAATCTCAAGAACCTCTACTTCAAGAGACAATCCGCGCCGATGTCGAAAGTTTCGCCGACAGTTGAGAAAACGACAGCAGACAAGAAAGTGGAGTGAAAACGAGAATAGCATTCGCTGGATAAATGACTATAAGCTCTATGAGAGGGTCGCATACTCGCGTATTTTAGCAAGAGTCACAAGACAACCTCACGTATACTTGCTGTTGTACGCGTGTATGCGATTTTGTAAATATAATACTAGCGAGTCCCCTGATAGAAATTACGATACTATAATTTAAACTCGCGATATAGGCTAAGTGCTTCAAATAAAGTTGATTAGTGTGAGCAAACGTTGAAATGGATGGAAATTCAGTGACGGCCTCATTGCAACAGTTCTTAACGAAATTTTAAGCAAAATTTATACAGAAGCTGAATCAAGTTTCTAGTCATTTCTATACTGAACAATCGTAATCAAGATCAACAAAAATTTATACAATTTTCGCACGCATTATAAACACTATATGAGCTTAACGAAAAAAAATTCGTCTAGATTAATCGATAATCGTGTGTTAAGTTTTAAAACCTTACGATTAATTTACTTGTCGAACTCGTCGATATTTTTGACACTGTAGATTAGGTGCGTATTTTTTATAAATAAGATTAATTTACGATAAAGTTATTGAAATCAGTCGGGAATTTTTGTACAATTGTTATGGCATGATTTTATTTTATTGATAATTTCATAGATCTAGACCTATGGAGAAGCGTTGTATGTAGTTTAAATTAGATAATGAACGTTTGACTAAATAAATAGTCGTCTGGTAATGTGAAAGTTTCATTATCCACTCAGGAAAACGTTAAAAATTTCTATCGGGCCTGCGGACTCGCTAAAACCGACAAGTGCAATAGCTTGCCCTCATATACAATGTATATGAAAGCCAAAAGCATATTTATAATTTGGTAAGTCTAACTGTAGCATTCTGCGTATGTATTGTAAATATCTATATACCTCTTACACCTTGTTTTTATACACAAGCACAACGAAAAAAAATGCTGTCGAATTGTTTTTAACGATTTAATCGAATACTGTATTTATTTAAGTATTTTTAGAACTAAGAAATAATTAATGACGAAAAGAGAATCTTGGCTTTTATTATTACCCTTTTATTTATTTAAGCTTTATGACAAATACAATCGTAAAACGAAACATTGACTTATTCAGTATTGTTCGCTTTATATCACATGAACGAGGAAGAATTACAACTCGCACCTCCGTAAAGACATTAATATTAAATTAAATACGTAATATTTTTTTCAATATTTTATAGCTACACTGTTAAAATAAAAAAAATTCTAATAAATCAGAAAATATTTCTGTTTTTATCGCTTTACATAGTATGATACGTTACATTATTACGCTTATATATAATGAACAAAGAGTCTTTTACTTATTGATCTTACAACGTAAAATCATTCCTTTTTACAGCTTTTATCCAAATACAACTTGAGATCGGTACATTCCGTTGAATCTATAGGCACTAAAAATTTAATTTATCAATTTCTGATTGCCACTTATAAAACTTTCGTTGACACCAATTTAAAAACTTTCAATCTAATCAAACATATCATCTATGCATATTTGGCGCTTTTTATTATTCGCTATGAAATACTTTATATTTATTGATTACTTTTTTTATCACTAATACTTTAATTTTAAATGCTTCTGCTATAAATAATATAAATGTCATAAAAACACAACAAGTGCACATGTGATTTTTAAATACCTGTCAAAAGAAGTACAAACTCAGAAAAGCATTCTTAAGTTTACGAGAAGTCACGGTCAGTCAAAACAGCTGGAGCTACCAAAGACCAAGTATAAAGTCCCATGCATGCCCATGCAGAAACAATCTTGACCCACATTGAGGCAGCATTTGAATTAAGAGTCTCCAGTGATGATTGATTTGGCCTAAACGTAAAAAAAGTATTTGTTTGAAGATTTTTAGGAAATTGAAACTTTTATAAATACTTTATGGTATTACAAAAATATAGTATTAAATACAATTGCATGATTACTTACTTGTACCAATTGGTAAGAGTCATCATAACATACAGGGTGGCCAGAGCAAACATGAAGTGGAAGAAACTCCAGTTGTAAGCAACTGTATCTTCCTCATTGTCCCAGACTTTAGCACCACCGTCTTCTGCATCTCCACTGCGACCCTCTACTGAAACATAATCTAAGTACGTTCGGAAAAAAAGAAACTAAAAACCAAAGATAATGCAAAAAAAAAACCATAATTCTAGAAAGTTATGTTTTGAGTAATGCCCATGAATGAACACGTGGCTCAGTAAGCGAGAAAAAATATCAACAAAAGCAGGCACACACTAATTTCTAATGACTGTGTGATACAGTATAGTAAAGCGAATCGGAAGGTTAAATAAAAATTAACAATGCTTGCACTGTAAAAAAAATGTCTAATGTTAATGTGTTGATGTAATGTCGAAGGTTACTCTTATTTAGGGGATAACAAAAATCGATTGTGAGAGTCCTTTAAAACGGTGTGTGCCTACCTTCATTTTCGATAAGAGACTGGTCACCTGCATTCCGAACTGTACGGAAAAAGCAGTGTTCATTAAGGCTATGTTAGAAGTACAGGAAAGAACCAAGATAAACCACTAAATTATTTTGTGCATTTTCTATAATATGTTAGTATTAGAATGGTTGTAAAATTTAGTTTATTTTATAAATTAAATTGAGATTTAAAAAAAAAATAAATGCACTTTATATTTATAGCAATATTACACTTATTACATTATAATGCAATAATGCAAGTATCAAAATTTTAAATTTAGTGTTTGTATCTCTTAATCATGCCAATCTAAGCTAAATAAAGTTTAAATAAATCTAAAAAGCTATTTAAACATAAAACATCATGCATGCCTTCATTATGTT
Source organism: Muscidifurax raptorellus (assembly GCA_020010945.3). Taxonomy (NCBI): domain Eukaryota; kingdom Metazoa; phylum Arthropoda; class Insecta; order Hymenoptera; family Pteromalidae; genus Muscidifurax; species Muscidifurax raptorellus. The sequence goes on from CM052078.1 coordinate 29,970,261, forward strand.
AATGTAATGAAGTTGATATTTACCAGCTCCGTTGTCTTGTATAAGGACATTCTCACTCATGGTAATTCTGTTTGATTTAGAAGCGGTACGAAGTGAACTGTATAAAACACAGCTGAACCAAATGACCAATCCAATGATACTCTCCTTATCAAATGCCATTTGATTCTGAGCAACCACATTGTTATTAGATATGATTCCTAAGAAGCCAGGGTTGCACACGCGGTCTACAAAGATAAAATAAATACTGTTTCTTGCACACATTTATTTATGTCAGAAAAATTAAGTTCTTGGCATTTACCTGGGCTATTGGAAACACCACTCCATGTTAAGTATACAACGTACAAAGACATAACAGAAGACTGTAATAAACCACTACGAGGCTGATGCTCTTGAATTTTAGGTAAAATTGAAACAGCACTAATGATGACACACAAGATCAAGTTGATCGATATAAAGAATTTGTTCAGCGAACAATCATCAGCCTATAAATAAATTGTATTCTAATTTATTTAAATCTTAATCATTAAAGACATGTAAATAACTCATAATTAATGAAAAAATTACCTTAGTGAAATACACATACAAAAGAACTACCCCAGTAAGAGCCAAACAATAGTTTAAGAAAGTAGCACCAAGAAGAGCAGCATACCTAATAATGAAATATAAGTAAGATTCAATGAATGTGAGTTTTAATAATTTCATGCTCATAATATACATACCATCCTTTGGATTCTGTCTCTTCATAATTTCCTACCCAAGCATCAGCCCAAGTATGAGCAAAATCAATAATTAGAATTAGCTGAATTAATATGAATAGAAAACCTCCAATCATTCCAAAGTACATCCATGTAGGACCAAATGATCCTTCTGGTATGAAGAAAGCTCCAATCATGCCACCAATAAGCAAAAGATATTTAATGGCCCAGAATCTAAAAATACATAATTTATTATGTACATCCTTTCAAACTTATTATATCGACTATCAAGTAACTTACCCATTTTGTATTCCAGCACGAGGATCCTTTGTACTTTTCACCCCAATCATAATTACAGACATTAGGATAAAGAACAGAGTCATAATTAAACTTATTCTGTAAACTGCTAAGTACCCAACAGCAGACTGACAATCTATTGTAAATGAATTTGGTATGTAATTGGTACTGTTTGCGCAAAATGGAACCTGTAAAATATAATATTTATTTTTAGATATATTCATTAATTTTTCACAATAAAGAATATCAATTTTGTTACCTTTTTCAAACTTTCTTGCAATCCGGGTGCCAATGTAATGCAGGCAGTTATTGTGCCTAGCATCAACATCAAAGCATACATAATTCGAGTACTTGTACTGTTGCGACATGAAGGACATTGTGAGCAGCAAAAACTGCATGCTGTACTACCACACAGGCAGGCAAGCTATTAAAATATAACAAAGTTTAATATCGCAGGTGAATTGAAATGTTATCAATACATTTTATTAAAATTATTTCGTGGAGACTGCTTCTTTGATAAGTACATACAGGCAAGAAAAGAGGAGCAAGATGACTCATACATAGGTATTAAGTACTTAAAGAGGTGACACTACTGTACAGTATTGTCATAGTGAAAAAAGCAAAATGGAATCACAGAAGTCAATTGCTTTATATATATGTATACAAAAAAACCTCGGGATAGAAGTACAAAAAAAAATGAAAAGTTGCAGACATTGTTTTTTTACATTATCTGTTGTGTCGTTATTGATTACGGGAAAATTGAAACTTATAAGTAGGAACAAGACTGCAATACATATAGGTATGCAGAACATTGTGAAAACAATGACTCTGTTCATTGAACAATAATTATTTATTGCGACAATCCAGACAAGAGCGAATCGATTGCTTGATCATAATTTATTTTTAGTTAATTACTGGAGAAACTGATGCCTTTGTTTCGGATCTGAGAATGGAAAATAAAATCTAAGAGATAAAAAGTCTGACGTAAACAAGCCTTTAACATCTCTCTCGAAAGAAGAGTCGCAGATAACCTTAAAATACATATGTACACATGTATGTATGTATATCCAAGCGAATACTGACCTGTGCCGTTGAGCAAATTAACCCCATGATAAATGTTTACAATGTGACCCTTTGATTTACTGAAACTCTTGTGGAACTTAAAAAATTTACGTCTCCAAAATAATCGCAAACAATGTAAGTATCGTACAACACTGAGACTGAGTACTGACGAGATGAACTATCCCGAATCCACTAAACTCGAACTTGGACGTCAAAAAAAAATATCAAGTCAGTTTTCAGTTACCAACCGTCAAATAGACGCTAACAAAGCAACGCTTGTACTGAACTCGCTGCGTGTATTCGGTTCCAAACTTAGGTTCCAATTCATCGCGGATCGATGAGCGGTCAAAGGCAGTCTCCCAAATGACCGGTAATTTGACTCAACCGCACGATTTACCGTTGTTTCACATCACGTGAGCAGTTATGGCTACTCGGCGCGCTTTTGAAATTCTGTCTATTATTTGACAGAGCATCTTCAGTGACAGAATAAAACTTTTCTATACTGATGTTTAACAGCATAATGATCGGGTAGACTGTAGAGACACTATTAGTAGTCGGCTACTTCTTCTAGCGATGAACGATATAAAAAATCGTACTATTTTCAATTACAGCTGGGCAATCGAAAAAATAATTAACTCACACTGCTGCGTGGTACGATAATGTTTATAAGTCTTATTTAAAAGATATTTTTGAAAGAAATGTCCGACTACTTAGGGTCGTCCGACTACTATTGCCTCTACCCTATACACACTTGACTATAAAAGACTATTCATAATAAAAACAGACATCGCCAAATTATCAAATTGAATGTCAATTTTTCAATTACACTACGCAACAATACACACGTCCAATAAAATTCCAACAATTGCACTACTTAATCAAGTCCTCAATGTGGAATTCACAAAAACGTGCGCAGGACACTATATTCTCATGACATCTATTATGTATCGCAAACAATGCATTATTCATTCTGTAGTCTCGCGGGACGTCTCAAAAAGTCGTCGCTGTCGCGGGAGAGCTCAGTCGGTTAGGCATCGGCGCCGAGACTAGTCATCAGCTGACGTCGTCGCGCGAGAGACACCGGAGAGCGGAACCGAATTGAGCTCCGCAGCCAAGTTTGGACCCGCGGATGCCTCCTTCATATTATAGCAGGTCTGTTTATAACTCCACTTTTAAACCGCCTGCAGTGTGTAATGTAAAAAAAAAGAAAGCGCGAGCATTTTCGCCCGGTCTGTGCTCTGCGACGTATACTTACACGTATTAGCTGTATATATAATTTGTGTTGGATCGATATCACTTGTGCAGTTATAAACAAAGTGTGTAGGAACGTGTCGCGCTTGAAAGTTGTGTTGTTTTTACTAGTACATCTCGACTTTGGTACTTATAATGATTTCATCGTAATATAATAATAATTCCACAAAAAAAATTCTTACGGGAATATTCCTTCAAGGTCTTTCCGATCATTTCTTTATAATACCGCTACTTAGTCATAAAAACTCGCGCCGATTGTTGCGAAATCCTCGACATACTGTTGTGAATATTGCACAGGTTTACATAGATAAAATAGTAGCATTTACTTCTGGTTCATCGATCGACCATTGCATCGCTGTTTTCTTAGTTTCCGAGAAGGTGTGTCATTCGTCGTGCGTTAGTAATTTAGATATAATAGATTTTAAGCCTAATGCGAGCAATAACGCGACGAGCGACGACGCAATACTCGTAGAGCAGCTGCGCGCCGCTGATGCTATAGCCGGTAAAAGCACGACACTTATTTGTTCGCGCTACGCTCTATTCCAAGGTCGGTTTCTTTGATTGCCGAGGATGGGCTAAAATTGGAAATGATGAGACTTCCCGTGATTCTTATCGTTGGTGGTCTCACGAGAAGAATTTGTCTCTGTCATTATTTTACATATTTTTGATGAAATTGAGCAAACCTCGCTTGAGCTTCTCTTGGGAAAATAAGTTTGTCTTTATGTATATTATAAGTTTGGCAGTTCTTTTTTAAAGATGAATTTGGGATTTTGCATTATAAGGCTGACATGCAATGTTGCTTTGAAATGTCGCATAAACTGTATTAATGGATTTGCATATAGTTTATTTGTTTGATCAATGACACATTTTTCTTTTATGCATGTGCAAATATAAGTGATAATCTTTATTGTTCCTACTTTATGTATAGCATACCATGTACAACATATATTCTATGCTGAATAAATGTGTTAATAAACCACATTTATTTTAAAATAATTTAAATAACTGAATCACAATAAATTCATATTTTTATCTTTATAATTTATAATCTATTTTAAATATAATAATTTTTACAGTATCGATCGGAGCTCGTTAAACAAGTAAGAGTAGGATGGGAGAGGAGAGCACAGACACAGCATCAAAAATAAAATCTTGGCCCGTTATGTGCATGATGGCATTGGCTTCTGGAATAACGGAGAAAGATCTAAATGGTGCAGAAGAGATTGAAGCACCAAAGACTTGGCCTTATATGACTTTTACTACTCTAGGCAAATCTCTATTTATGAAACTGGCTACTGTTGGTTTTATTTGGGGTGTCGGTTATATGAACTGGAATTTTGCATGGCTCATCCCTCCAATTGCATTTGTTGTACTGAAGAGCGAAAGGAAGAAGGATGGAGACTTAAGAAGACTAACTGCTCAAGCTACTGCGCTTGCTAAGGAGAAAATAATTATTGAAAACAGAATTGACGATTTGCCTACCTGGGTTTATTTTCCTGACTATGATAGAGCTGAATGGTTAAATGGGGTATGAATAGTTTAAATATTGAATAACCAACTATCAGATAATTATTATTAATTACATTTAATTGATTGGCTTTACTGTTACAGATCTTGTACAAAGTATGGCCAAGTGTTAATCATTATGCTCGAGATTTATTAAAAAACACTATTCAACCTACAATTTCTGAACGCTTGGCCGATTATCAAAAAAAAATTCCAGGGCTTGGTCAAGAATTCAAATTTGAAAGGCTTGTCTTAGGAAGAATCGTAAGAAATTTAAAGATTCAATATGTTTGTATCAAATATTTTGGGACAGATTATGACAGACATATTTTATTTGTTCTCAGCCTCCAAAAATTAATGGTGTTAAGGTTTATGATAAACATACATCAAGAAATGAAGTAGTATTTGACATGGATATAATGTAAGTTTATTTTCATTTGATCTATTCAAACTTTACAAGATAAAACTTATAAGACACCCATATTCTTCAGGTATGCTGGAGATTGTGATATTACATTTTCTATGGGAACATTCAAAGCAGGAATAAAAGATTTTCAGGTATAGTAAAAGTTTAATAATTCTAACATTTTTTAAAAGCCAAAATAGTTTCATAATAATTATTGATATTCATTTTCAGATGCGAGGCATGTTACGAGTAACTCTGAAACCACTCATTCCAATCATACCAATCGCGGGTGGTGTACAAGTATTCTTTCTAAACTGCCCAATAATTGATTTCAATCTGGTTGGAGTGGCAGATATTCTCGATCTTCCTGGATTTAAGTACATACTTTAAATACTTTCAAAATACAAATGTTTTGTTAAATCAATGAATGAGCTGCAATCCATTTTTTTTGCTTCAGTGATGTACTTCGAAAAATCATCACTGAGCAAATTGCAGCAATTGCTGTTTTGCCCAATAAATTCAGCATGCCGTTGACTGCAGAAGTACCAGCAGAAGTTGTGAAAACCCCCGAGCCAGAAGTAAAACGAAATTCTATCAACTTCATCGTCTTTAATTTACTTGAAATGTTTTAAAATTCATTTTTCAATTTTAGGGCGTTCTTCGAATTCATGTTGTACAAGCCAAGCACCTTATGAAAAAGGACATCGGTATGTTAGGTAAAGGAAAGTCTGATCCTTATGCAGTTATCACTGTTGGAGCTCAAGAATTCAGAACTAAGACTATAGATAACACGGTAGATCCCAAATGGGATTACTGGTGTGAGGTATATATCGTTTGACTTTTTATACATCATTTAAATTTTCAGCTAGTTTCAATGCATGCGCTTTAATTAAGACTCAGTTTTCAAAATATTATACCAATTACGTTTCAAGATACGGTAAGATACTTATATTATTCTGGATGCAATATATACTTGAGATTACTTTTTGCTTTCAAACAAAATCATTCATTCAAATTTAAAATTAATTTGCATCCTTAAATTCGTTTCAACATAAATTCACATAATTTCCATTGATTATTCATAAAATTCAAATTATTTCTCTCATTAATATTTTCTTTCACTCAAATATAAGTTTCATTTATCTCACATTTCCGCAAAGTCATACACCTTTTATTTTTAAATTAATATCTAGAGCCATTCATTTTTTCGCATACCATAAAATATCTCGTATAATTCGGTATGTATGAATGTCTGTGATGTCACGTGTGTTGTGTTATGCATTAATAGTGTGTCGTCACATCGGCCATCGCTCAACAGCTCACTATTCAGGTTTGGGACTTTGATGATACCAAGAACGATGAAAGCCTTGGCAGGTATGAATTTATCATATTTGCACATATCACTCAGTACAATAAAGATATAGATATATTTAAAAGTTCTTGAGAAAGTATATAAACACATGTTTGTAATATCAAAATTTTTTAAATATTACAAGCTAAATTAAAAAAAAATTTCAAATTGTTTAGATATTTTATTATAATATATATTTGTTCTATTGCATACAGTTCTTTTTTTATAAACATTAGTTAGTCATCATTTTCAGCAAAAAACACCTTCATATCATAATCAAACACATGTGCTTAGCATGCTTAATTGATTTAATCATTGGTTTAATCATTTAATGTTGTGGTTGTTAATTGGTGTTTTTTAATAATTCCTGCTTCTTGATGGTGTTTACGTTTTTAGTCTTTTTGCTTTAATTGTACTAATAATAATCAATATTAATAATTACATTAATTTAAATAAATTAAAAACGTTATAAAAGTAAATTTAAAAAATATGATCATATACTTTACACTTTAGAACTTGCAAAAAAGTAACTTACAATAGTTACCGTCTCTTATCTTTTCTAATATTATCGTGTAGGCTGTGATCAGTAGTGTCATTAGACAAGAAGTTCAAGTAACTGTTTGGGACTGGGATCCCAACGTTCCTGGGGTACAGCTTGATGACTTTCTTGGAAGGTAGTAAAAAAGTATACGAGTGGTTTGTCTTCTCGCATGTTTGATGAAACAGGCCATGTTTAATATTATCTTTTAAACTCAATATCGATTTGAGACTACAATGAAAAATTAAAATATATTATATGAATACATTTAATAGCATGGCTTTGAAGTATAATTATTTTAAATTTGTACATATATTTTTACAGAAATGGTGTATTTGAATTGTGTAAAGTGTAAATAACTATTATTATTTTGAACTCTTATTTTCTTGGCTGCAGGGTCTTATAACGACGCAAAATATAAGATAGGCTTCTTTTAGTTTTTTTGTGATTTCTGAAGAGCAACTTTGTTTTTAAAGAGATAGAGCCATCAATATCTGTTTTAATTAATATTCTTTAAATTACAATTTAACGTTTACCAAAAAAATGCTAACTATACTTTTCGGTTTTTAATATAATCTAACACAAAGCTTTGTGCAAATTTTAAAAACACTTTATACATTATAATCATCCCCGTGTTACCACCATTAGAAAAACGATTTTATTTTTGATTTGTCTTTTGATAGTCAGTAATACTTTGTTTTTGTAACACATGTACGATTTTCGCCGGTTTTTGGACTAAAAAGCGAGCCTAAACTGCTTCTTTCGAAAATTGGCGGGTAAAAAGTAGTCTTTTTTGCCCGCTATTCTAAAATTGCATGAATCGCGAATATCAATACATGTTTTACAAAAAATACGGTGTGTACTGAGGGCTTTTTGATTATGCGTGATTGCAATAGTCGTCTCAACTCCATACTCGGACTAAAAGAGCCTACTTTACGCCCTTGGTACACAAAACACTATATTACCATACAAGAACGGCCTAATTTGTTCCTTGAAATCAAATATTCCAATTTTTCTTGGTATAATCGTAATAATGTAACAATTTGAAGTATTTTACATTTGTTTGTTCTTGCAACGTGTGCTCGATGAGGCACATCAAGCTTGTCTTATAATAAATACTAACTAAATCAGCTTGTGTGTGGTGGCAGTGCATTATGGAAGAGGGCTCGGGACCTTGCAACAAGGTGATAGCTCATCTCTTTGACAAAGATACAACTGGGCCAGATGATCCCCTCGGCAGGTATAATACATTGATGCAAATTCAGAAATAGTCTGCCCTCTATATGATTTTTCGTTACATATATATGAAAAAATCGGAAAATTTCAGACAATGTTGATAAATTTCTGAAATCCTGAATTTCAATAATTAAATATGAAAATCCTGCCATGAGTAGAACGATGCATTTATCTAAAAATCTGGCACTGCATGAGATTTTTATTATATTTTTTGACTAATCAACTTTTTTTATTAGTCTTTAAAAAGCTGCAGCTGATTTGAATTCTTTACAGTATTTGACAAAAGTTCTCTTGTTTTGACACTCTTAAATAGTGCATATAATATAAAAACGAACTGCAGAAATGATAAGTTATTTTGAATTTTCTCAACTATATAACTTTTTATAAACTTTGTTACATTCATTTTCAATGGACATTAGAATGTTTTCTGTATACAAGAGGAACTTGACACACTAATCACTCTCACTCTAACATTTTGAAATTTTTGCATGCGCATTTGTATATAATAAATTTAATTTCGGGAAGCTCATATTTTAAATATTTTATATGTTGTTCAAAATTGCTGCTATTTAATTTCTACTTAATAGCTTCAAAATTTCGCTTTTGGTATAGCATGCTTGGTATATTGAGAGTAAAAAAGTGAAACATTTTATAACCGGCCTTGCATACTGTATAACTTAAATCATTTGCATCAAGTATCACTCGCTTTTATAAAATAATTATTGCGATGTGTTGTAAAATGAAATGTGTTTATGACAGGGCAACAATTGAAGTGAGCCGAGTCAAAAAGAAGGGAACCATTGACACAGTAAGCCTAAAAACTATTTTTAGATTAAATAGAATTTTTCGCATAAACCTATAAAATTACATTCTTTATTCTCTGTTTTAGTGGATATCTTTGGAATTGGCTAAACATGGTATGGTTCATCTTCGTCTAGTGTGGCTCAAACTTACAACCAACCCAGCTGATTTATCAGATGTAAGTATAATATATACACGTAGTTAAATTCATCAAAATTTGTATGAAAAAACATCGATTTTAAAATTCTTTAACGTTTAGGCACTCAAGGAAACTCAAGAGTTGCGAGTTACTTCAATGAGCACCGCCATTTTAATACTTTACATTGATTCCGCCAAAAATCTACCTGTAAGTTATCATTAATATCAAAAGTCTGATGTCTACTCTGCTTTCAATAAATAAAATAATTGTTGTCTTCTTATCAAGTGCTTGAAAGGTAGTAAACAACCTGACGTATATCTTGAAGCGAGCGTCGGTGGCAAAGTAGAAAGAACGGGAACAATGTTAAGATCTTGCAATCCTGTGTGGGAGCAAGGATTTACTTTGCTGGTGGCAAACCCTGAGACTGGAACTTTGCACATTAAGGTAAAATTTTGGGCCAAAATATAACGATATGACATAGCGAAAACCGTTAAATCGTCTGTTTATAAATTTTGCAGATTCATGATGAAAAATCTATGACTGTGATCGGAACGTTCTCGTACAACCTATCAGGCCTTTTGAAAGAAAACGATATGGGAGTAAAACTGCAACCTTACGATTTACAAAAGAGTGGCTCAGATAGTAAAATCGTATTATCAATGTCTTTGAAAGTAAGCATTTCCGTATGGATTTGAGCATGAAAAGAATGATCTTATGTTTTTGAATTTGAAAACGTTTAATATTTTTGTAGATTTTAAAATACGAAGAACCGGAAGTAACTTCTGACAACGAAGATGATCACGACATCCAAAGTTTAAACAAGAAAATTGAACGCCAGGAATCAACCATGTCGAGCATCGGTAAGTATAATATACAATACAAGCATTCTTCAAAACATTTTGTACATTTCGGAAGATAAAATTTGAATTTAAACTATAGCCCCAGACAGTCCACTCAAGCGCCAATCCTCAAAAGACTCGATTCAAAGTGCTGCAAGTAATGCAACTTCAGCAGCATTAGAAGCTGCAATGTCTTCTGATGACAATGTAGAAGGGTTAATACAACGAGAGACGGCTTCTGCGCCTATATCGGCCATTCCTCCATTCTCGTCTGTTAGAAGTAATTCACCTGGCTTGATCCGTAGAAATCCAAGTGTCACCTCATCAGCTGGAGATGCCAAACTTGGCAGGATTCAGTTGACTCTGAGATACAGTATCGCTAGGCAGAAGCTGATGGTTGTCGTACACAAAATTGCGTAAGTACTCGTATTTTATAAGAGGCGCTTTATATAATTAATTAGAGTCAAAAGTATTATTAGTATAATTACGGTAATGTAATTTATTCTAGCAATTTGCCACTGCCTGCAAACGATCCATCGAATATACCGGATCCATACGTGAAACTCTATTTGCTTCCCGATAAGCACAAGGAGACAAAGCGCAAAACGGCTGTTATGAAGGATAACTGCAACCCGACATTCGATGAACAGTTCGAGTATATCGTGTCCCAGGGCGACATTAACACGCGAATCCTGGAGTTGTCCGTCTGCACTCAGAAGGGCTGGCTGTCGACGGGTAGCAATTGCATGGGACAAGTACTTATAAACCTGTCCGAATTGGACTTTACTCAAGCTGTTACAAGCTGGTATGATCTCCAGCCGGAATCAAAAGACTAGAAGAGAGCGAAACTGAAGAGGAGGTACTACTGGCTTCTTTGTACTTCGTGCCTCTCTAGGCGATCTACTGTCGAGTAGTTCGTTAATATTTAACTCACCAGCTTCCCGAGATAAATAGTCACACATATTGCTAAGATTAGCTACTATTTCAGCCATGTTGTAGAATTTTTTCTCGGGAAAGTTTGGAATAATTGAATGTTTTTATGTCTAAAAACTAATCTCAATACAAAGAAATCTCAAACATAAATATCTTATAGATCTCGAATGAATAAGTATGTTCCGAAAATATTGTTGAATTTTACCATTTTATTTTACATTTTAAAGACTCAGAGGTTTATTAACTTACGATTTCTTATGAAAAAAGAAAATATTTAAGCGATTTACAGGTGCTAAAAATTTCAGCCATATAGAAGTGAAGATTATTAATATATATATGAATATATATATTAGCTAAGACGTGTGATAAAGAAAAAAGTTTTTCATTTTGATTCATGAAAATTTGACAAGTGCTGTGTATTTTCTAAAATGCTTCTATTATGTATACAATATATAATAGAAGAATATATTTTCGATGAAGCGCTGAGCGTTTGATGGCTTACATCAATTAAAATGTTATCGAGCTTCACAAAGCTTATTGTCGAAATTCTATGATCTGATAAATGGACCCCATTACACAGTTTAGCTGTGTATAATATAATACGTCCATTAATAAAGTTCGACGTAGTTGAATGAAATTTCCAATCATGAAAAGCATCGATTTTTTTAAAACGAAAAATATGTGAATCTCAGAGTAAATAGATATTTACAAGTGAAATAAAAAACAGAAGCTACGCAACTAGAATATATAAGTTATTCTCTTAGACTAATGCATTAACGCTATATTGTGAGACTAACATGAGTGCATTATATTTCTACAAACCTTTTGCTACATTCTGTCTACCTATTATGTACAAAATAAATAATGCTAAATAAAAATAAACGTCTTTTTTGATGTTGCAAAAATGCCTTTTATTATTGATATTTTTATTCCTTGTAGACAAAGTAAGTTTTCTTCAAATACTAATAATAATTCTGGCATATAGGCAGGTCCGGAAAACTCTTATAAGGAAGTATTGATTATGCACCTTGTTATATCAGCATGCCGGTAGCTTAAGAAGGTATTTCATATTACCAAGGAAACCTCGATAAATAGATTCTCTTTCGGAACGTAAACTTCTTCCTGTCACATTCCGTGACATATTTCTGTGATTTTTTAGTCATAAAATTCAGAATTACTGACTCTTAAATTTTGCTTGATTATTCTTTGAAAGCAGTGTTTTATTTTAACAATGCATCAAATACCACAACTACCCCGACTCCCCGGATTCAACTTTGACCATAATGTGAGTATTTTTTTGTAATCTGAAACTAATTTTTTGGTTATACAGTTCGACTTGATACATATATTTTTATACGATCCATATTGTTTTTCTTTTTATAATAAATGTTTTGCCGATAATAATAGATTTATATTTTCTTGCGACTATACATTAACAAATAAATTAATGACAAATAGCTGACTAATCGCAATAAGTTAAATCTGCAATTTCAATAATGCGACAATATATAACATTTATTCACAAGCAGTCAGATGAATAATGCATCTGCGATGTGTGTGTCGGTTCACCGATAAAGGATAATAATACAAGGCTATAAAATGCGACAAAATTAATCTTATGAATAATAATCCCAGTCGTAATCCATGATTTAGATCGGTCGAACGAGGTTCCACAGGTCTCAGCTGTTCGACAGGATCCACGGGGACGTGTATTACCTGGCGGAGAAGCCCAAGTCCTCGAAGCACAGTCGCTATCCGGCGATTTACGCCTGGGGCGAGGAGCCGCCAAGCCCACCTTGGCTCGCCCTCGACGGTCAGGTTCGACTTTTTCAACGATCATTATTATTACACTTATTTTTATTTATTATAACTGAGCGGCTACTTGTAAAACATTTTTATATTATGAACGCGCTCAGATCCTTTAGCGAATATCGATTGAAAGCCCGCGACGTTATGCTGTATACTCTCTCATGTCCGTATAATATATATATATATATATATATATATATATATATATATATATATATATATCCCTTTTGTTGCCGCTTATTTTTCCACGCAGAGGCTTATGTTCAAAGCTTACTTTCAAGAAAGCGTCCACGAACGACGAGAACCTTACAGAATCCGGCTTGTCGACATCAGCTTTTTTCTCGAAGACGGCACGATGAAGATCTCCGAACCGGCCGTTGACAATAGCGGACTTGAACAGGGTATTGTTGCACATACTTAACTATTTTTCAAATAAACATCATTCTGACATTTCATGCTAACCTGCGCTATTGTATTCGATATGCAAAGGGGTATTAGTACGAAGACAGAGGATCCCCTTACCCGATCCTGTCAAGTACAGATATTTCGACATACTCGATCTGAACATTGGAAAAGAGCCGGCGATCTACGGCCGCGTGTACAAAATCATCGATTGCGATAAATTCACAAGAAGATTTTTAAACCGCATGGGAATACCCGTTCCCGATCCTCTTCCGGCGCCCGCTGATCCTACTTACGATCGGCAAAGAAGCGTAAGGTTTATTTATATATATAACGTATTATTACTCAGAGGATATGAAATTTTATATTCTTCGTTGTGTTATTGTTTATACTTTATAGGCTACCGCATCGGTAAAAGCGCACCAGAAAAAGCCAGATAGCTTGGGAAATTTTTTAAAGTTCGACAGAAAAGTCTTGAGGTTTTTCGGATACTGGGATGACAGTGACAGTCCATACGGCTATGTCCACGATCTCGAGATTTTGTACTACTTGGCTGACGATACGATTGAGATACTAGAACATTTGCCGGCCAATTGCGGCCCGTCGACTAAATCGAGCCTCGTCAAAAGGTTGAAAATTCCCAAGGTAATTTCACGTTTTTTATCAATAAGTTCAAATATATACATCTTGATGTATAAACATCGATCGTCTCTCAGTTTTTCACGAGTTTAGAACCGGTCGGAAGCAGCGATCCGTTGACGATCTTGAATGTGCTCGGCGAAAGCACAACTAGAAGCTATTACATCGCCGATAACTCCTACTGCAAGAAATCGTCCGCCGATTATTACAAAGAGTGCGACCTTACGATCGGTGCGCAAATGAACGTTTTCGGCCGTAAGGTTGTCATAACGGATCTGGATAACTTCACTAAAGAATATTACAGGTGACGATGCTCGCGTATATGTAATACATTTCATAAATTTTTGTACTACAATGTAATGTCTGCCTCGCAGAAATAAATACGGGTTGGACGACTTTACACCGCTGGATCATCCCGGAAAGCGAAGGGAGCAATCGAAAAATCCCGTTAAGTATATTCCTCCGTACAATGGCTTCGGGAGCTACGAGGATTCGCTTGTGAACTGCTTTTCAATGGTGCCTAAGCGCCCGAAAGTTATGACCGATAAATTCTATCAGTACGACAAGTAAGCCTCTTTTATATAATACTCATTCCCTCTGCTGTTTTAATCGAAGAGGAGCTAAAATCCTCTCGCGAGAGTCTTATTTACGTCTTAATAATTTCAGCCAGGAGAACGATAATCGTATACTAAGATTCGGCTGTAAAATGATATCCGACATTCCTGATAATAGAGACAGACGCTTCGTCATAAGCGTTTACTTGTTGGATAACACTGTAGCGGTATTCGAAGTTGGTGCTAAAAAAGCAGGTAATGCGTAAAGCGTTGTTATCATTGCTGATATTATCCAATAGCTGCAGGTTTTTTTACTTTTATTATTCGTTAAATCAGGACACACTAAGAGTCTGTTTCAAAAGAGAGCACGAGTTCGTCTACCTGGGCAAAACATTTTTAGCAGCGAAGAGCCAAAGTACTACGTACCTCAGAATTTCTACGTCGGTACCAGCGTCAATCTGCAAGGATTTCGATTTCAGATAGAAACTGCAGACGAGCACACGTTCAACTACATGGAACAGCATTGCTACGAGGTATTGCATACGATAACACGCATCGATATATATTGGCATTTTT
Organism: Muscidifurax raptorellus; assembly: GCA_020010945.3. Classification (NCBI taxonomy): domain Eukaryota; kingdom Metazoa; phylum Arthropoda; class Insecta; order Hymenoptera; family Pteromalidae; genus Muscidifurax; species Muscidifurax raptorellus. The sequence continues at coordinate 29,985,295 of CM052078.1, forward strand.
GTTGCTAAGTATCATTTTTGTATTTTTGTCTTTCAGTTCCCGAAGGCAAATGTAAAATTAATCATGGACAAAGTTCGAGATCATCTGAAATCGGTGTACCGAGAATTTATCGGTGAATACTCACCGCTTAAGAACGATGATCATCCACCGATATTGAGGCTTTCTTGTTTAAGGTACTTTTGCACAGCTATAGGCGATAGAGTTTTGTTATCGACAATTCGAAAGAGCAGATTAATCATGTAACGTATTGTAATTTCGCTAAATGTAGAGAAGCATTATACAAGTACCTTGGCGACCGTATTACGGAGCACGAAGTTATGACGGTAGCTCGTCACTATTCCTTCCGGGAACATAAGGAAGTTTGTCCTCGCGAATACGTAAGGTAAGGCGGAGGTTTATCGATTTTAACTTGTACTTGTTTATTAGCAGAAATAAACTATCTGCGTGAAAGAAACGGTAAAACGTCAAATGTGCATCTTCTATGGAATTTCAGAGCTTTGGTGCACACGGAGCTAACTCGTCACGTTTGGAATGAACTGGACAGGCTGGAGGAAGACATTCGTGAGTGGGATAGGGACAGGACTGGATATTTGACTCGCAATCAACTTTATACTATATTACGAGCTAGCAGAATTCCTCTTCAAAAAGAATTGATAAACTTGATGCTTGATCGGTAACAAAATTATTGACATACTTTGTAATAACCTTGAGGAATTTTTGTGAAAGCTGTAATATATTGAATTATTTTAGTATTCATAAAAACGAGCAAGGAAAACTTGATTATCAGGATCTTTTGAAATTTGTCAACATAGCAGTGGATCCGCTTCCTCCGATGCCACCAGTAAATGTAAGAGTAAGTTCGAATGTTTACACAGAGTTAGATGTACTATACATAGAGTTATTTGATTAAATATAAATGCGGGGAATTTTTTATTAACTGCAGGAACTTTACTGGACAACCGAAGAGACGCCCAAAAACTGCACAGACATCGACTGGTGTTTGTTCATAAAAGACCTTGACTTGGAAAAACATTTGAAAGAATCAGGCTCGCCGATAGATGATAAGTAAATGAGATTTTGATATTGGCTTGTAATAATTTTTATAAACTTTTGATAACGTTTTTATCAAACAAATCGTGCAATATACATCAGGCGTTAAGAAATGCTATGTCATTTTTCTATAATTATGTAGTTATGTATAAAAATAATGGAAGTTGTTAACTCTCGAAAAAAAGACTCTTGCAGGCAGCTGCGTAAATGTGTTTATTGTGGAATAATTCGAATACAATGTGTCGTTTACATTGGAAGTTATACTGCTATTTACATCGTAATTGCTATATTCGCGCTTGTACAACGCCTACATTCGTCATTAAATATTCAAGTGGGTTCACAGACCGCGGGAATAGTAATAAATATATATTATATATAATATTATATAGCATAAATGATACAATAATTTTTCGATCATTTTAGACCCGAGATAATAATTTATGATATAATTTATAAATCTTAATATATAGAGTACATCAAACAGTCGCTGATTCCTCGTGAGATTCAGTAGCACTACTATTTTTTATGCTAAGTTTTTCGAGGTTTCTAGCGGGCTTTAAAATGACTTTGAAAAATCCTTTCTCAAGTTTTATATAAACTGCAAAATATGAAATGTAAGATCCTATATTTTTCATTAAAAATGATACAAAATACAAATGTAACATCAAAAAAAATACTATGCACATGCAATGATATAGGCGACAATGATGAGACGGAAAATACCACGATGATGTAATTAAAACCATAGAAGCTATATATGGATTTTTTTCTTGTGCCTAATAATTATTCAATTGTATCTTAGTTATTACGTGCAATATTATAATTTACACTTACTCATGCGACTCATAAAGAATTCTTGTTATAGCAATATGATATTATTTATCAAAAGAAATCTGGCACTGGGGTGAAAACGAATTTGTCTCGCTCAACTCGCATGCACGATTTACGTTGAAAGAAAAAATTGTGCAGAAGAATATAAAACTACGGCTATTGATTGCCAGGATATTTATAAATCTTGAATGTGATGAAAGAAAATCATTATATAAACGCTAATAATATAATTGCGAAATGTTGGATTATGTTATGTTAAAGATTTCGTTATTATATGTCAGCTAGATATCTTATAACTTAAAAAAATTAAAAAATAAAATATGGCACATTTCATCGTGTAATGTACATGAGCGTGTAATGTCTAAGATAGCAAACGAAAAAAAAACCACGATTTTCATACTCTCCTATAGATTATCGTAGAAAAATGTCGACTTTTTGCATAAAGTACTGCGTATATAGCTACATCGATAGCTCCTCTATTACAAGCTTTGAGTAACAATAGCGCTTTCAACCTACGAGTTGTTGAATCCAATAAGTTCAAACTGAAAAGTGACGTGATTCTACGATCAAACCTTCTCATTATAACTGGCTTCTGGAACAATCGCAGCCGTACACGAAAAGGACTACGCTCGCGAGAATACGAGAGATTACATAGCATCATACATATAGACTCGTTTCCTCAATTGCATTCGTGGGTGATGATGACGTTTCGGCAGGTCTTGCACTTGACGTAGCAGCAGCTGAAGTACTTGCACTCACATCTCTCGAGAATCTCCTCGGCTCGCGTGACGTGACCCCTGCCGCAGCAGAGGTACTCGCAGCCGTCGTAACCGGCGCTGCTCCCGTTGCACTGCCTGTCGACATACAATGTGTTCATTAATTTTCAGGATCGAGCACGTCCTTTGCTCTTTTTTTTCTTTTGCGACTCTCGGTTAAAATATGCGTTAGGGTGACGGGTTTCGCTCTGCTCAAACGTTGTCTCATGATGTTACAAACATACGCACAATTATAAGAGGATTTATTGATTCTGTAAAGTTGAGGTGTGAGACTGCGTAGTACAAGTGAACAAAAATAAATGTAATTGTTCAATCCGATAAAGGCGGATTCTGGAATTCAACGGGATCTATAGAGATCCTGTTCAAGGTTCAAATTCGAATTTCAAGAAATTATAGTGAACCGCGGTGAACTTTCATATTCGTCAGTAAAAAAATGTCTAGCCATATGGATGTATAAAGATGATAATTGGTTGTACGCAATTATTAATGAGTGACTCGAACAAAAAATGGATTCTTGACAAATTACGTTATAAAAGTGACTCGACGTTTATTCCATTCAAGGTCGAACCCGTTGCACTTATAGTATACGAAGCGAATGATAAAATGGTCGGCAGATCTCTGTCGACAAGCGCAGAGTGAAGATACATTTACATTCAATTGGGTGCTCAATACTGTAATCAATAACAATCGCAACAAACTTTTACTTGTGATTCTATACTAACATACGAGTCGTTAATACGCAGCCGATCACCTCGCGATTCATTTATCAAACAGAAGTGACGTATAGTGCAGATAAATTTAAGAAAGAAAGTAAAATGGAGCGATGGTCAGGAAAAGTGGCTGTGGTTACTGGAGCATCGGCTGGAATTGGTTTAGCGACTGCTCAAGCCTTTGTTCGCAAAGGTTTGATAGTAGTTGGTCTCGCCCGAAGAAAAACGGCGATGGAGGTATGAATACATGCATTTAGATAATGAAGTACGTGTTTGTATAGACTCAATAGTATAATTCTGTTATATACTACTACAAATACTTTATATTTGTTTCTTATGTTATTTAGAATGGTATGAAAAGCATCAAAGGACCAGGAAAATTCTACGCGAAGGAATGTGACATAACTTCTGAGGAGAGTGTCAACAGTACTTTCGAATGGATAAAAAAGACTTTAGGAACAGTTCACATTTTGATAAACAATGCTGGAGTTCTGAAAGAAGGTTCCATAGCTGGTATAAAATTTGGACCATTATTTTACTTGGCCTATATGAGGACTTTTGAAATCCCTGGTATAAAGTTAAAGTATTTTCGGCCAAATCAATATTAAAATTGTATTCAAAGTATCTATAATCATGATGATACCGTCGCTCCCAACGAAGAGTAAGAGATCCCAAATTTCCCACGAAAACTAGTAGATTTCATTTCCAGTCACGAAAACTGCCAGATTTCACGCCTTGCTACGAAGATTCCCACATTTCAATAGTTGCCACGAAGACTAAGACATTTCATATGCCCGGTTCAACAACTTTATTAAATTTCTCATTTTTTTCAATTTTTAAAAATTAATACACAGCAAGAAGTGTGTAAAGTAAAAATTTCAAATTTTTTCAAGCGTCCGATGTCAAGAAAAACTTATATTTTTGTTTTTGCCGATAACTTGTTGAAAACGTTGTCTGTCTATTTGAAATTTTCACAAAACACTTTTTTTGTTGTCTATTAATTAAAAAAAAATTAAAACACATGATCTATCATTTAAAAAAATGAGAAATTCATGAAATCTCTTAGTCTTTGCGGCAAACAGTTTAAGTAAGCTAGTCTTCGTCGCAACTATCGCGAGGAAATGAAATCTCCTACTCTTCTTCTACGTTGTCATTACAAAAAAGTGATTTTTAATTTTTTAACAATGTATTAACATTAGCAAAGTTTTTGATTAAAAAAGTAGGCAGTTTATTAGATAAAAATCGTTAATTTTTCTACCAGGGATCGTTCGTTTCTCTATATACTATTAACTTAATTTTAACGTCACGATCATTTACCCAGACCTCACTACAAAAGACATGATATTTATTATTAACGTCAACCTCGTGGGTGCCCTCATATGTGCCAAACGAGCTATGCAGTTGATGAAAGAGAACGGAGAGGAGGGTCACATTGTCAATATAAATAGGTAATTGTAAATTTCGAGGCTTGAAGAAAGTTGTGTAAAATATATATCATTGCGTTAATTCGCGCGTAAATAGTATTGCAGGTTGGTATACACCAAAGATAGAAACCAACAAGTTTAACGTTTATTCGCCAACGAAGTTCGCTCTCAGATCATTGTCGGAAACACTTTCTCATGAACTGAACGATACTAAAATTCGCGTGTCTGTAAGTATTTTTTAAACAAATGTATCTATACTTGGTAATATACGTGTAGCTTAATATATGTATATAATCCCTTTTTATAGAACATCAGCCCGGGAGTAGTGAAAACTGAAATTTTTGAAATGGGAAAAATCGACACAGCTTTTCTTGACTTAGTTCCAGTGTTAAAGCCAGAAGATATCGCTAATGCAATCATGTACGCCGTGGGAGCACCTTACCACGTTAGAATAGCCGAAGTGACTATCAAGCCGACGAATGATGCATTCGTCTAATAGATGATATTGATTGTTATGTATTTTCATCAACTTATTTGGAAAACGCAGGTTTTATAAGAACTATACATAATCGTTGTCGGATATAGTAACACAAAAGTTGTGGGATTAATTATAGTGATGGTCACTTTGAATGTGTCATTATCGCAGATTCATCGTAGACATAAATTACTTGCATCTATATATACTTGCGACTCAAGATTAATAAGTTCTCTAACGACATAGACGACATACATAATCGCCAATCTGTCAAAACTGCTATATGATAGTAACGTATATACCATATATATCGAATCGCATTGAGCTATAAAAAATCAGTGTCTTTTGAAAATTCTTCTAAACATCGCTAAACATTTATAGCAGTATTATTTCGCGACTTGAATTCAGCTATAATAAAGTAAAAAATTGTATACTTAATCACTCAAAATTAATTTACTACTATACACACATCTATTGCACGGAATATCAGTCACAAAGTCAAAGACGAAACGCTGCTTTATATATACACGAGTCTCTTACAAAGCTGGAAGGCTCGTACACGCGAGTTCCTGTACACATACATAGCAGCTCGCAGCGATCCTTAGAAAAGGGAAAGGAACCACACCAAGATCCAAGCGTCATTTGTAACTGCCAGGACGTGGCTTTCATCGCGCAGCATATATATACGTATGTACGTGCTTTTGTTTCCCTCGGCAAAGGGATGACGATGATGGGCGCGGATAGGTTGCAAAAAGCAAAGTTCCGCGGTCATTGAATGCGCGAATGAGCCGATATGGTAGAGGTGAAAGTGTTTTGAAAAATTACGCGTTATATTGATGGTAGGAACTTTTGTCAGGGGGAAGTTCCGTTGTCGAGGGGGCTGTATACATCGAAAGATATATCTATATAGATGTATGTAACTGCGACTCGCCAAGGACTGCGTGACTTGTAAGCCGGCGCGTCAGAGAAGAAACGAAAGTGATTTCGAAAAAGTATAGCATTTTTGCATACATTATACTCATTAAATTTATGCTTATAAAAGCTCGATTATGGAATAAAGCGTTACAAAGTATAATTGAATTTCGGATAATCTCTCCCCCCGACGCTGTAACGTCAAGTTAATTCCGCCTTAATAATATTCAATACGGTAATACCGCCTCGGACGTTTCATCGAATTTTTCAGGCCCGCAAATACCATTACGGCCTCGGAAAGGAAGTTTATAAAAAAAAATACGCAGCTCGCGTGCGCGCGCGTCTGGCAGTGTATATCTCCTCAAGGATGTATAAATCCGCGGGCGAAATTGCCGGCAAATCGTTCCGTATATAAATAAGAAGCGGCTCGACGTTTCAATTTAGCAGTGTTCGCTTGCAATAATTGCATTCGCGCACAGTTTGCGCATAAGTGCAGTAAAGCGTGCGCGCATGTTTAATATATACATGTATACGTGTGCGTATGTAAGACAGGCGGAAAGAGCATCGAACGAGGAGAATACGTATATCGTATGTATAATCCTCTTTGCAAGTGAGGTATAAAGCAGTGATTATCATAACGATATGGCCGCAGGGAAAAAAAATTGTTAATGTCACGGCTTACAAAAGTGCGGTCAGTTTATATTGTATCGGACGTGTGTATGAATACAATATAAGCAGTTCACTGTGAGATTATGTAAATTCCATCGAATTGCGAGGTGATCTCTTTGGTATATTATATATATCCAGAAAATACTACTTACGCAACCACGTATCGTATACAACGAAACTAACGATAAAAGCGATTTCGAATAATAAATTTATACGGCTCATCGACGAGCATGAAAGCAAAACAATTTTCTAAACTGTCCGCAAGTATGATACACATCATATTCGCCCCCGCGACGCACTGCGTATATATCCACACGAATTAATCTCGCAGATTTAAACGAAATCTCGAATCTCAAACGAGCGAGAGATGGCCCGCGGAGGGACGTGCAAAAGAACAACTCGTAATAGATACAAAGCGAGCATAATCAGAGACGTCTGGCCGCGCGCGATTACGATTACGCGGCATATCCCTTCGTGTGCGTCGTCGCCGCGAGCGACGGCCCGCAGAACAGGTTCGCTTGTAATTAACGCCGGAGCTTCGCCGTAAATACGGACCCGATATATATCGAGGAGAAGATGCGCAGCAGCCTCGAGGTGTGTGGCGCGCGAGAAAAGAGGGAATTGAGAGAGGATCGTAAAAATCCAGGACAGAACTCATTTTCGACGAAGCGAGCCGTCTATTGTGTCCTTATATTGCACTGCTGCGTTTTGCAAGTAGTCGATGTAATTTAATGAGCTTCGATCACGCGGTGCTTACGCGTCAAATTATTGAGGTATGTATTAGTTAAATTATCTTAAATTTATTCATCGGGTAATTTATACGAGGCGCGCTTAAACCATATTCCAATGACGCGTATATACATATACATTACGCCAGCTCCCGACGTAATATATTAAAAAATATAGCGGGAATTTCAAACTGGATCGCGCGCTTCAATCAACTGAATTCAACTCATCTGGTCTAGTTCGTTTCGCGCACGCGAGAGATATAGCCGTTATATACATGTATATAACTGGCGCAGTCTCGAATAACATCAGAGTCATATTTCCTCGCTCGGGCATTTTACTACTTTCGCGATCGTATATATAATATATAGTCACTCGCCGTCGCCGCAGCGGCGTTCGCTCATTAAAACACGCGCACCGCTTTACGAGATCGCACTCGAAATGAAGAGAAATAAACGGAAGCTTATGTATTATAGTATAAGTCGTCGTCCCGACTTGCATCCTTTCTCTCGAATACTGCGGTCGCGAGAGATCTTTGAGGAGAAGCTTATGGTTCGCACTTTTTCTCGCGTCGTTTTAATGACTTTATTATACAAGTATAGGCTTGTTAGCGCGTACGCGAAGCTGAATCGGTAGCCGTATTATAATTTCCTTTGAGTGTATATACGCGCGACATTGGCTCAACTCAAAAGAATGAATCGAGCGAAATTATTCCTATCAAAGCGAGCTATAATTCGTTGGAGTTTTCGCATAAAGCAAGAAGCTTTCGCACCGCGCGACTTTCGATCGCGAACCATAAAACATAAGCAATTCGTAATCGGTATGCATTACCTGCCGGTGGTACCAAGGCTGCCTCGCCTCTTGTCCTCGACGCAGTAGTCCGGGCTCTTGGTAGTGTAAAGCAGATTGTTGTGGTGATACAGAGGCGGCAATCGGCCACTGGAGGTGGGCCTGACCTCGGCTGCGGTCGCGTAGCGTCGAAGTAGTCGTGACCCGGCTGCGGCCGGACCGCTCGAGCCCAAACCTCGCCAACAGGTCCTCACGCTGCACGAACCGGAGACGCCGTGGCACTTGCACTCCAGCGACAGAGATTGCTCCACTGCCTGCGAGATTTCGAATTCGATCATCTTTGCGATATACGCGATCGACGAAAAAAAAAACACTAAAGGGACAACGAGTTACCCTGCGTCCGGCGCGATTGTTGTGCATGTTGACAGCGTGGAGGAACTTGGCATGGGCACCGGCGCCGGGGGACGGCGTCGAGCCCTGGAGAAATCGCTTGGCCATGCGGGAGGCCGAGCGAACGTCGTCCCCGCAGCCGCCCCACTTGAAGGCGTTGCGCGTCGAGACTGGCCCGAAGGCTATGGTAGCCGGGGAAAAGCTTCCCGACGCCGCTGCCTGGACCAAAGCCGAGGGCGCCGGTGGCTCGCGCCTCGGTGGGGTCGCACACGAACACGCCGCCAGGTTGCCCAGGGCGCAACCGCGAGCCAGTCGCCAAACTGCCGCGGCCGCCGACATCGCGTACACGAACGCCTGCTCCTTCGTACCTGTGAAAAAGTCTCATTGAATCAGTCTTTAAAAAGTTGTACAATTTTTCGTACCATACTATATATATAGAACAAACGCCACGAACAAATCCCCCGCAAAAACCACGCGATTTCCTTTAATTCCATTAATCCTTGCCCCTCACAGCTTACCGGTCAGCAACTCGGGCGTAAAATCGGGCGCCTTCTCGATGCTACTGCAATTCCAGCGTTGATGTCGAAAAGCCTGCTGGCAGACGGCCGACGTGTCCCTCGCTGCCTGCACGAGGTTCTGCATGATGTCCGGCGTGGCCCGACATGCCCTGGCCTGTTTTCGCTCGAGCAGACCCGAAGTCCGCGCGCCCGTGCACGCCTCGCGGGTCCACTCGAAACCGTCCGCCGCTCGTCCCAAAGCGCTGATTCGTCGTGGAAAAAAAACAACAATTGAGAAATCACTGTGATATGTGTGTAGGAATATCTTCCGCAACACGCGCTTAGTCGTAAAATTTTCAAACAACGCTCGTGCTGCAGCTGTCAAGGAAGAGCATCGCCTTGACAATGATCTACGTCGCGACGGAAATACACACACACACACACACACACATATATATATATATAATAAGTATATATATTTTCGACTCCGGCCTGTGTCGTAAATGTCTTCAGATGGGTAATTTTTTTAAACCGGCCTTTGTGTCGTCGTCCGGTTTTATTGCTGCGCCTTCCGATATACCTGTATATACACTCATTCCCCCCTTTTGTCATTCTCTCGTCATCGTGCGCGTAGGTATACATTATACTACCAATCCGAGTCGTCTACAAATATGACTTCCAAGTTTCGCGTCCCCTGATTCATATCCGCGCGCTATAAAAATCGAGAGTATTATATAACATATATACAGAGCTTGACAGCGCGAACCCCTGACTCGCGCTGATTCGTCGCGCTCCTATAAAACTTTCCCCGCGTCTAAAAGGCTATAATATTGCCGCGCATTTTTCGTAAGCGCGCGGCGCAAGTTTTTGCACCCCAAAAAGTGCACGTGATCTCGACTCTGTTGTTGTTTTTTTTTTGTGTCGTGCGCTCGACGTGTCCCTTGTTTGGTACAGCGGTGACTGATACCGTTCGTCTACGCTTATTAAACGCTGATGGAGAGAAGGGAGACCTTTGGATGCTACATGAACTGCGGCATATAAAGTAGGCCATCACTCTCGTCAAGTATAGCTTTTGGCTTGACGTATACCTATATATGTACACGGCGGTTAGATTTTCGTCGTTAATACGACGTGCGTTGTGACAAACGCCGCAGAGAAACAATCGACGTTGTTGCGGAGAGAAACTGATGTTAGACTTCATCCGATTTTTCAAATCGCTCGTTGCGTCGCCTCGCTGACTGTGAAAAATCGGCATCATCGGGGTGGGCTATAATAGTTCCTATATGTATATATACCTGTGCAATGACCTATGGTATAATAGACGACGATGAAGAAAACCTTCGCCTTCCTGTCAGGATTGTGATTTGTTCGCGGGTTGGATGCCGAGAGAGAAGAAACTCGGACGATTTGCTGTGTGTTTTACGCCCGACTATTATGCTTTCTGTCTGCTCACTATATGGGGGTGATGTGTGACCTTAGGAGGTAAAGGTGCTGCAAATTGACTGGGATTTTAACGATGAAAAATGTGCGATTGCCCGACGAGCCATAAGAGTCGAATTTTAGGCAGTGTAGAAATTTGGAATAACTCGGGGAAAGGGGATATAGTGTCTTGAGAATCTATAGCGGTAATTCCTAACTAATGTCTATATGTAGGTATATGACGTAAATAAGGCGATTTTAAACTGGGCCTTTTCCTCAATAGAAAATGTCTATTGTGTAAAGTTTTCAAACATTTCAGAATCCTTTTTAAAACTTATATTAATGAATCTTCGCTTTTGTCGGAAAAGTTAGTTTATCAGAACGTGTCTCAAATGTTTCTTACAATTAGTGATGTCGCGTATACTACAATCATCAGTGAAATATAAGTTTTGATTGCGTCTACAACATTACTAAAACGTTTGAATGACATATATTTACAAAAATAGCCTTCTTTATTGTTTTCAGTAAAAACGTTTGAGATACGTTTTACGCTGGTACACCTATATTCATTAGAGGTATATATAACAATTTAAACATGTCTATCCATCGTGTTGTTGTCTTCGAATAAACGCCGTTTCGCTATATCGCTTACATTCAATTTAACGCGAGTAATTAGAAATGATTTTAATTGCACAGCATCGATTCAAAGTTGCGCTATCAAGATCGTACCGCTCGTCGAAGGTACACACAAGATAGAAATAGTTCGCGTATACGCGTAGCTCTTATCTCGCTAATCGCCCGCAGGCATCAGATAACACCTACGCTATAGCAACGCACAGGCTGCAATTCCATTGTTTATTTCTGCGTCTCGCATTTTTCAACATTTCTCCATGAGAAACCTCGCATTTACAGAGTTATTATGAAACGAAGAAACACACCCATACGAAAGATAATGTAGACGTATAACGATCATCGCAAAAAAGCCCTTATCCAAACTAATAATTTCGCAGCGTCGCGGTGGGCAATCTAGACCGTCATCTACAGGCTGTATCGCAATAAAGCCAGCAAGAGATTACAGCAGTGAAAAAAGCTCCGTTACATCTTCAAGGAAGAAGAAGAAGAAGAAGCCAGCTCGCGTACAAGTCTATATTATAATCCTTCCGCCAATAAAACCTCGTGAAACTCGCGCGGAATATAAGAGAGACGTCGAGAGAGAGAGGGGGGGGGGGGAGGGCGAGCGATTCGGCCGCATTAAGCAAATTTATAGAGACATAAGCCGGCGCTCAAAGCCAAATGAATTTCATTATACAATAACGAACACGCGCTCGCTCGTAAATTCTCTGCCGCCGCCGTTAAAACTCTCGGCCATTGTCTTTCTCAAGACGCATCAGTCGTCGTTCGCGCCTTATCGCATAATACGCGAGTGATTTAAGAGCGAATCGTTAAATTTGACTCGCGCGCAGGGCGTCGCTCTCTCTCTCTCTTTTTGTGCGGTTAACGCGCGCGTAATAATTAGGCAGAGTAATAAGTTCGTTTTTTTTGTTTTCGGTTTACCCGGAAGCACGGGCTGTAAGAGACGAGGGAATTCACTTATAGCGGAGCATTAACTGCGATTTCTGCGTTTGAGAGACTGTTTGAAAAATCGCGCGTATATTTTTATATACAAAAGATCGCGACCTCAAAAGTCGGCTTCCGCTTTCGAAAAGGGTTTAAAAGGCTTTCCTCGAGACAAAAGCTACTCTCCGGCAAAACACGAGAAGTCGCAGTAGTGGGTAAAAAAAATCAGGAGGAATCGCCGGGTTATAAAGCTGAAAAAAGGGGCAGCGATTTTTTTTCGACAAACTCATAATGCATCCGATCCGGGCAAAAGATGCTCTTCGCGCTTCTCATTCACAGTGTGTATATATATAACATGTATCGAGCGGGGGAAAGTGAAAGAACGTCGACGACCGAGATTATTCTTGGCTCGCGTGGAAAATCGATTTTCACGCCTCGCTCTTGACGAGGAATGCGCCGATCTTATGGGAGACCACTGAGAGCTGTGATAAATTACCTGCAGAGGTTCCGTTATGTATAATAGGGCTAATATGCGCTCTCCTTGGACTCGCCTGTTCTTTATTGCGTCAAATTCGTGAGCTGCGATTTATGGCTTATCAATTTGCGCTTCGCCAGATATATATATATATACCAGTTAAGCTATTTATCATCTAAATTCTTTTTTGTACGCGCACGATTTTCACGTTTTTGCCCTAAAAATAGGAACGAAAGTATACTCTAAAGTTGAAGTAGTGTATTATATCCTGATTTGTAGGGCAACGTATATATACTATTTAAAACAATTTTATGGTTCGTACTACGAAACAAGGCATATACAGTATATCAAGACATGTTCTCCATTTGAAATTTACAGGCTATTTGTTAATAGTGCAATAACTGCTTGGTTCATCGTGTTCACGACACGACTACGTTTATCCCTAATATTTAGACAAAAGGTATAGAAAAAGGTATTCGCAGATCTTACACCTTTGGTACACGATATGCTATATGATAGAGCAAACAATAGTGAAGAATGTACATTATGTTATAACATTGTAACTATTACTTAAACGACAACGTTTTTCGCGAATATAACGCATCGTAAACGAACGTTTTCGATTAATCGCATACAAGTTGTAATAGACGACCACCGTTTTGAGGAAAAAAACAAAGAAACGAAATTGACGAAACAGAGAGCAAAAGCGAGAGAGAGAGAGAGAGAGAGAGAGAAAGGAAGAGACAAAGCCAAAGTAGGGGGTATATACGCGCCGTGGCATGACTTACGAGGCGAGGGATCTTTTCGGGGCCCGACCGGAACACGCCTCCTCTAAAACCGCACTCTGATTACGCCTTACACACACGTGTATACAGTCCCACGGCGAACAGTTTTTTTATTCTCCATCCGCAGTATGTATATAGGAATATAAATCGGTATTTTAATATAGGACTGCGGTAATGGAGATGCATATGTTTTTAATTTGAAGCGCAGGGATTTTCATGCCCGTGAATTTAGTATATAACAATATATGAGTCGTATTAAAGTGTCGCTGTTTTCTTCGCGCTCTAATTGCGATGGTTGTAAAAAAAGAAGGACTATTTGTACAACTAAATAGGAACTATACTTAGATCCTAATAAAAACGTGTCCTGATTCTTTCGACAGGTTTATACAGGAGTCAATCGAATTCAGCGAAAAATAAAATCAGCATTTCAGTCCCTCACCTGGTTCTTTTCTGTTCCTCCACACACACACATGATTCCCACGCATGCATATATATACATACAAGCATACACACGACCTACGCGCTCGAGGATAATCACCACCTTGCGCGCTCGCGCCCATCCATTCCCTCTCCCGAGCTAGTTTTCGCTCATTCCGAATATCTCTCTCGCTCTCGTTCTCTCTCCTTTTGCGGATATTTATATTTCGAGCGAATTGAAGAGACACGCTCTTAAGGAGATAATTAGACGTTATAAGAGCGCACGGACGCATGTCTACCGGGAAATTATTAGAGCAAATAGACGCTCTGTGTAATGGGCCCTGATGATGATGACGATGATGACGATGTGATGGACTAGATGGTATTTTAATTAAGCCAGCCTGCGAGAAAAGCGAGGAGGTTTTTGAAATTTCTAACCCGGGCCGAGATCATCCGCCTCCCATTTCGAGTGAAAGGATGATTAGCCGTTTTCTGCGAGGCTTATAAAAAAAGCGAGATTTATCGAGAGGGAGTCTTGCTGACTGGCGATTCCTCTTGGAAAATATGTACGGTGCGGTATATAATATACAATATGCGCCATTGAGTACCGCTATCATCTCCTCGAATAAAAAAGTCATTTTTTTCAAAGTCGCAGTGTATATATATATACGCAAGATACGAATAAGGCCTTCCATTTCACGCAACGAAATATATAAGGCAATGATCACCCGGTGTTTCCCAAGACACTGATGTGCTCTCGTCCTTCGGCTATCATCCCGACAAACCCTCATTTTTTTCGTATAATATAACCGACTCTGACAGCTATCCCGAGCAGTGGAAAATATTTATGCGCTGTTGAATAAGTCAGCTGGCCGGATAAACAATTTTCTCTCCCGGAATTCTTGCAGTATCATCTACGTATGACAGCGAGTGAAGCAACAGAAATATACACACCGCCCGCCGATATAAATCAGATTCCGAATCTTCGCGAACACACGCAGCCCCCCTAATCATCCTCTTTTATACTCGAGTATCAGCAACCCCTTATATATATACACACGCACATTATCCTCTCGCACTCCCTCCCTCGCTTGCGAAAACGACTCGCGCGTTGCAACCAATACACACACTCTCGCGCAGCTCCTCTTTTGTATATATACCTACATAAGTAGCTACATATATACACGTACATATAGTCTGAACACAGACGCGCAGGCTGTACCGGTTCGGCTGCACGCAAAATCACCATCGGCCAGCGCCATTCATCATCCTCGCCATCCCCTGTTTCCGGTTTCATTGTCTCACTCGCTCGCGCCACACACTCCCCTTCTTACACACACTGCGCGTATATATACGCGCTCGGGCTTCTTTCTGTCCGTCTCGCGGCCAAGTTCGAGGACTCGTTGTTTGTTACGCGCCCCTTATGACTTTTTTTCTTTGCGTCGCGGACCGTATAGATGTGCGAGAGGATGGATATTGCTAATTTCGGGGAGCAAGAATCAGCCTCTGTGCGAGTCTCCATGTATAGCTGTATATAAGGGAGACTCTCTGAAATTAGCCAGCGCGCGGCAGTGGATCGTTGACGAATTATAGGGGGAATCTTTGAATTATTGAAGGACCTAAAGCGCGCTATTTCAAAGTTCAGGCCTGCGCGGCTTGATGTATATATAAGTGTATACGAAATCTCGCGTGAATAGAAGTCGGAAAGTAGATTTTAAAGAGAA
Source organism: Muscidifurax raptorellus (assembly GCA_020010945.3). Lineage (NCBI taxonomy): Eukaryota > Metazoa > Arthropoda > Insecta > Hymenoptera > Pteromalidae > Muscidifurax > Muscidifurax raptorellus. Next base: position 30,000,921 of record CM052078.1, read on the forward strand.
GAAAAAGGATGTAGCCGCTCGAAGGATCTCCTTCATGCGCAGAGAGAAGACGAGAGAGCAGAGAATGACGCGAAAAGAAGCGCGAACGGACCACCGCGGCACTCGTCGTTCACTCATCCCCCTTTTCAACGCTCTTTCTCTTTCTCTCTCCAGTATATATATACACCTCACGCATCATCACGTCTACACTGTAGTTTTCTATATAACGCGCGCAGCTTTTTCGTATTATTATATATTTGCCTCTCATTAACGGGCCCACATTAATCATCATCTCCCTCTCTCTCTCTCTCTCTCTCTTTCTCCGGACCTCCGCGAGAGCGCCGAACGATTATTAATACATCCGAACGAGACGTGATTTATCGCGCGAGTATTATATATATCTATACGTTTCTCATATATATATTTTTTATATTTTACCATTTCGGAAACATCGCGGCATATTCAATATCGAACCGCAGCGATGAAGACGTAGGCAATTATTGCCCAAGCGCCGCTGAAATACGAACATCTTAATTACTCAGATGACACCCGCGCGTGTATACGAGAATAACTCGTCCGCGAGATGAGCAATAAAACCGTATATGATTCCTCCCGAAGGAATTGGCTAGAAGAGGACGCCGAGGTTAATTAATCGAGCGAAAGGGAGAGAGAGAGAGAGAGGAAAAAAAAGCAAATTCAAGGGCCTCACAAAGCACAGAAGAAGCGTACTTACAGCCACTTTATGCACGTGCCCTCCTCGAGCTGCAGCAGCAGTAGTAGCGAGACAAGAACAAAAGCGCTCCACGGCATTTCTCGCATATTTTCGCCTCCTCCCTCCTTCCGAAAAATCACATAATTATTCCTCTCTTCGTTTTATACAATCCCGCTGGATGATTCGCTCTCTTGTACGCGCTGCACACTCGTATCCTCGCCCCGGCGAAATCCCATCGCTTTTCTCCTGTTCATCTTCTTCATCGGGCGATCTTACATCACTCGAGAGACACTCGTCGCCCGCGTAAGTAGGTACCGGATAACGATCGAGTATATATACCCGATGTGTCGCGCACGTCGCACAGGGATAACACACGCAGGGCAAAACGAAAACACACACGGCTCGCGCGCGCGATGCGAACTCGCGGAGCTCCGAAATCGAATAGAGCGCGTGCTGGCGTCGGGAGCCGAGCGGAGCCGAGTCCGCCGCGTGTGCTTACAGGTGTCCGAAAGCACCGCCGCCGCTGCTGCTGCTGCTGCTGCTGCTGCTGCTGCTGCTGTTGCTGCTGCTGCTGCTGTTGGCGAAGGGAAGGGAGGGATGTGTTGTGTGATGTGGAAGGGACGAGTATGGGATTAGTGCGAGAGCGATCGCGATTTTTTCAGTTTATTGTTGAGAGACTATTGTTGTTGGCCGTGGTGAGGATGGAAACAGAAAAAAGGTTAATTGTCGATCACTGGTTTGGTTTGGTTTTTATAATATTTTTAGCTGAGAGAGAGAGAGAGAGAGAGAGAGAGAGAGAGAGAGAGCTTTTTTCGGAGGAAAAATTTGATAAAACACAGGACGAAAGCGCGCTCGAGGCGCTATGGCTTTGTTGAAAGCTGTCGTTTATTCTCAAAGAGAACAATACTTTGAATAAATTCCCGCCCTTTTGTCTGATCCATATTGCATTGGATCCTCAATTTTCCCCGTGTATTTGAGAGGCTTTTTTCTTTGTTTCCTTACTGAGGAAGCTTTGGAATATTAGTCAATTTTGGCAATCAGTTATTGTGCAAAAAAAATTAATAATAATGCCGTGTACTTTCGTTCGCGTACGCCTATATCTTAGCTTCTATATGTGCGATGGAATTTGATTAAACGAGACAAGTTCTTTTTTTTCTGTAACATACGCGGGAAAAAATTCTTTTTTGCGTCTTTTTTACCGTGACATATATTTCGTGAAATCAGATTTTTTTTTTAAATTTCATTGATATAGAGTTCATAAATTAAATAATTCAAGGAATATGCATCTAAAAGTATCTATATTTTTTTAATCGTAGTCGATATTACGTAGTAGGTGATAAACAGCTAATCATACACAACGTTTTTTTCATAAATTTTATATTTCTTATTCATTATATCAAAGAGAAATTTTAGACTTTCGTAGTTAAGATTTATTACTAGCTGTTCAATGAGTGATATAAGAAACTGTTTTTCACACAATATAATGATAAATTTAAGCTCGAAATCATTTTTATAATTTACAACACTTGCGACACTTTCCATATCTGTGTATAGCAACAATCACGACCAAGAAAGTAAAAAAAAACCTTCCGCTCCAAATGCATCCCAAATCACAGTTCCGTTCTCATGCTAATGCGCGAACAAAAAGAGACTAAAAATCGTCCTCAAACGCGGCAAGCGTGGCTAAATTGAGAAAATCGTGGAAAAATTCTATAGTGTGAGAAAGCTTAGGGGACCACTTGACGCCACTTTTCAAATTATGGAGAACGAGAGAGGAAAAGTGCACACCTCATGACACTACGATACATCCGCTCGTATAGCCTCTCTCAGGTATATATCAAAAGTATACGAGGGCAGACAAAGAGCACCGCCCGATCATTAGACGCGAGACCGAGAGTTTGAAGGGAGAAAGAGAGCGAAAGAGAGGCGTATATATACACGCACCGGATGATCTTCTCTCCTACATATATGTATAGCTGCAGTATATATGATGCATATTATGCGCGCGGCAGCAGCGCCTCTTTAGATCCTTTATGCTTTATTCTATTAGCAGTTGGTCGGCCTTTTAAAAGGTACGAGAAACAAGCCACGCTGCACATACTTGACCTTTATGCCAAGAGTAGCTTCTTATGTAAGTGTATATCTTCCTTTATATAAATACGCGAAATCTTCACGACTGGCAGCTGCTTTAGGTACCTATAGTTTCCTATTTTTCCCTTATTTGCAGAGATAAATTCGCCATCCCTTCCATGAAAAATATATTTTACATCTTCTACTATAGGCACATTTTATTTTAGAAACCTTCTCTTCGCTTAAAATATGTTTAAGGTGCATATTATAAAGCTTCGAGCATTAAAAAATAATTAGCATATACGCGCGGGCGTTTGAAAAACCCGCGTTCGTCGACGCGTCATTGAAGCTGGGGGTATTATATTCGAAAATAGTATATATCTATATATATAGAAGACAACCGCAAAGAGCCGAAGAAAAGACAACGTAACGACGTAATGAACGTCTGACGGGATATTATTTATTGGCGATGGGCGGAAAGCCGTGGCAAAAATGAAAGTTTAACTTCTCACTTTGAGTACTGTAGCGCGCGAGATGCGATGAGAAGGCGAAAAGACGCGTATGTAAGTATTATAATAACACTCTCGGTGTAAAAATATATATCCCGAGGATTTCTTAATAAACATTTATACGCCATACTCGCGCGCAGTCATGCGCAGGTGCGGTAAGTATATATAATAACGAGAAATCAAAACGTTTTTACGCCCGCAAGATCAACTCTGTAAAATTTTAATCGTTCCTCGTTTATATTGAGTCAATACGAAGCAGATTATAATAATAAGTTATTTTAAGAACGTTTTTCACGCTTGTTTCAATACACCGAGGTATAGCTCATAATATAATATATATATACCACCATCAGGGCGATGATTTATGAGGACGAGAACACTTTTCGCTCTTGTAAACTTCTACGCACTCACAAGAAATAATTGTTCCTAATATAATAGTAATAATCGTATTCATTTTAATACATCGCAGGTGTTCACGGCTGTAGCTCACATTGGATATCTCCCCGTATGAGCGTATGTGTGTGTCCGAATGAAAGGGAAAGCAGGAAGAAATTATTGGAGGATCATCCTCCTCGTTGTCCGTATTGTGCGTGTATAGGAGCGATCAAAGTATATATATATATATATACTAAATGCCGATGCGATAATGATTCTCGAGCGCGCTTATTGTTGCCGGGAAAAAGACAAGGGATATATAGGTATATATAATAGCAGTGCGGCTGCTTCACAAAAAGGAATTAAATTTTGATAATTGACATCGTAAATAATCGCGCGGCTTTACAGCTGTGCTCGATGATTGCACGCGAAGTATATATATTATATATCTTCTTTTTCCACTTTATATTTATGATGGCATCGTATATAGTGTATAGAAGAATGATTATCGATCAATCATAAATTGAAACTTAATTAATAACCATCGCGGGGAAGGGAAAAAGACGCTCAGATTATATTTCCGAGGAAAATCTAATCGAGTAAAGACACACGACGCTCGAGAATAATATATCTGCAAAAGTCTGCATACATATATATAGGTACATACATAGTTATATATTATTATACACCTCTAAAACCTATCGCTCGCGAGGATCACTTCTCCGGATAAGCTCGGGCATGCAGCCGTCGGACTTTTGTCTCTCTGCGCTTTATGGAGACGGCTAATTTCCTGCCATTATTCGCAAGGACCATGAAATATCAAACAACGAACGATCCGCGCAGACAAATACGGTGGCAGCTGCTGCCGCCTCCGCTCGACTATTAAAAGCGACTTACCCCCGCTGCTCGCCATCCCCCTTTCGACTTTATACTGGCCTTTCTCTCTCTCTCTCATCCTCGAGTGGCCCCTGAGCAACAGCCCAGAGGCAAAGTTTCGATTAAATACATGCGCGCGCGCTGATGCTACACTCGCTTTCTCTCTCTCTCTCTCTCTCTCTCTCTCTCTCTCGTCAATTTTCTTTTTGGCCTTTTGTTATTCCGCGCGCTAATTATCGCGAGCCATCAGCTATATATACTCTTCTCTTTTTTCACTATAACTCTATACTGATATCCCGTCCGCGTACTATATATATATATAAATTATATTTATACGTTCTATGCATTCTTTACATTTTTATTACATCAACGTAAAAAAATATATTTCAATATATACATTATATATCGATCAACCATATAAATATCTCATTATTTCCTGCAATATCGAAATTCCGCGTGTCCCCGCATGGAGTGTCTCGGATCATTACCGCGCAATAATCTCAGAACCGATATATAATCGGCGCAAATGGCCCGTGAACCTAGAGCGCGTTTAAAACTTTCCACCGACTATAGCGTATATACATAACTAACTTCTGGAGTGATGGATTCGCCGAACGAAATTGACTTTCGCACGAGGCGGGCATTTCCTAAACAAAAAGCCCAAGGTAAATCGCATTTACAAGCAAAACGCTTCTTCTTCTTCCCCTTAAAAAAAAAACAAACAAAAGTCGCCGCATTGTCTCCAACGATGCGGTTCAAAGTAATGTAAGCGGGACTGAAAGAAAGCCAACGCACAATAGCTCGATTTCTCGCGTCCCACACACGAGTCTTATTTCCCCCCGTCGCGGATCCGTCAGTGCGCGAAAATTTCAGTCGGTCGCAGGCGCGCGCGCGCATCAAGCGAATGACTGCGCTCGGTTTTCACGTCGTTACCAGACTGCATCATGGCCAGGCCTTCCGTATGATTTATTAGACTGTGTTCTCTGCTCTGTGGCACCAGCCGCTGAGCCGCATATGTGCGATGCCTCTTTATTTTGCTCCATTGATCTAGTTGCGAGGGTTGCGTAGAGCAGCGCACGTGTGTATGCGCGGCTTGACTTTTCTCGCTGGAATTGGAGTTTGTGACGATTTGTGGAGTTGAATTATCGTTGCTTTACGCGTGTCGTAATTTGAATCAAAGTCTCACGTACTAAAGCTTCTTATCTTTGTTTACTATTTAGTGAGAATAACGGTTTTTTACACAAAAATGAAAGGAATAAAATTCGTTCGTTCCAGTTATTTGTGTAATGTAAGGGCAATAGAATCGTTGTACATACAGAGGCTAAGTGCGAGTTTGAGATTCAACGAAGTGCAAATTCTAGGCGGGAAACTTGAATATTTAATCGGCGGTAAAAGCTCGTAAGAAAATACGACGATGATCGAGCTATAGATACATGCACTAGCTTATACTTATACATTTCTCACCTTGTCCGCAGCATTTCATATTCCGAGTGCTGATATAAGGTCGTTTCGTTAATCCTCGGAAAAACAATAAACTGCTCGAAGTATACATATAGCTCCTTGTATATCTCGCGGGACGTGAAGATTTTTATCCAAACGCATAATCCAATTAACGAAGGCTTCGGAAATCTATCCAAGGTCGCGCGTACGACATCCGGCACATGCGCAAGTAGTTGATTAATGCAACTCTCTTTCTCTCTTTTACAAGCTCTCGATTAAAATTGCGTGCCCTCATCTGTCGCGCGGCTGCTCTATATCATAATTTCATGCGCGCCGGACATTAAAGCGATATCAGCCGGCACGTCTTGGTGTATATATATGTACGGACGGACGGCAAAGATCCGCCACGAAATATATATATATGTGTATACAGGCAGAGTAGGGGTAGTTGCCTTCCAAGTTCATCTGCATAATCCCTATACAATGACGAACAAAGCTCGCGAACCGAGTTTCTTACTCGTCTTCGCAGCAGCTCGCGCTATATATACACCGCTTCCTTTTTTCCTCCTTATTCCTCATTCGCTCTAAGTCGTTGCGCCGGCGCTTATATATATATATATATATACACAGCAGCAAGCTGTGCGCAGATCTGCGGTGAGCGAGCGGCGAGAGAGAGAGAGAGTCTAATTAACGGTGCGGAAGCCGGCTTATTATATGCGCACGATACGTCCCCGGCTAAGTAATTATCTTTCTTCCAGCGTGATTAACAATTTTTCATTTTTTTCATCCACCCTCACTCTATAGTATATACTATATACTCCAGTACACGTATAACGAGCTGTATTAATTGACCTCGCTAAAGTATATATATACATATATAGATCGCGTGCGAGTAGAGAGCTCGCGATTCGATATGCTCTTTTTTATCAAACCGGCAGCGCGAGCGGTCTTTTCATTTATTTACAATCGCGCTCCATTAACGCCGCGCGACTTATATTCCTGCGCCGATATAATTGATCTGGAGCGGCTTTGCGCTGAAAAATGAATGAAAGCTGCTGCGTTCGTATATATACGGATGATGGCTATATGTATTCCGCTTGGCGCGCTCTTGCTCCGTGTACTCGGACCGTTTAAAGTTTGCTGCGCAGGGAGGGGGGGATTAGCGCTATATATATGTACAGTATAACTTGGCAACTCGACGCGCTAGCTAAAATGAAAAGGGATTTTAAAATGCGCGCGCAAGACTTCATATCGCGCAGCTGTATATATATACCCGTGTGATATGAAGATTAGAAGTGTAGAACTTTGTGTATTATGTATCACATGATGGGGTGTATGATAAATATCCGGCTGATTTTATACTGCAAAACTAGAATATTTAATCAAATGATTCTGATTGATTGTGGGAAAATTGCATAACGTTTAGTACTGAGTTTATCAGTAAGTACATTCGGGAACTTGCGATATTTTAGAAATTACGTGCTTTTGAGGTAGCGCTAGCTGCAGAAGTTACCAACAACGACTGAAGGGACCATAATTTTGTAAATGATTTGAAATGCTAGACTTTTGCATTAGCCAGGTTCAAACTGTGGATGACCGCAAAAATTCTGCGCAAAAATTTCTGGTTTCAAAGAAAATTTTACAGAAATGTTAACAAGGAATAGTCTTTAATTTTGACTTCAACTAAATAGGTCGAATTTTAAACAAAAATTTATATATGAATGAGTTGGCAAAGTTAACGATATTTGCTACTAATAGTTAGTGACGTGTATGTTTCTTTCGAAAAATTGTTTGGATTTCATATCATCTAAAGTATCCTATAAGAAAATAAATAAGGAAAGTGCAGACAAACAAAGTAGGAAAACAAAATTATTAGTTTATTGTGCAAAAATACAACGGCCACAAATCAGATAGAATCATACACGGGACTATGGCACGAGGACGAATTCGTCAAACCAAACGAGTCATCTTCATTTGTTGTTCTCTATGGCATATAGGTGCCATTGAAACGTTCCAGTAGCGCGCACGGATCTTGGGGTAAATTCGTTTGCGGCATTAGTACTCTTCGGTATTCCTCGATAAACGACTCCAACATCTTGACAATCTGTGATAAGACAATGAACAATTAAAAGCGTTAAATAATTCACTATATTTTTAACAATATATGCGAGAAGCAGTTATATTACGTACCAGAGGGAGTTGACTAGACAGGTCCGTCGTCTCGCAAGGATCTTCCGACCGATCAAAGAGACAAGTGCCGGAACAATTGGCGACGGGATATATACGTGAATGGTTTGCAGGTTATGACGCTCTTTTCGCGCAACCGTAGCGCCTTGCGTGCCGACGGACTCTCGTAACCGGTGAGATTACCGATCGACACACCAATTGCTGAAGAGACAACACCTCGTCCACGTTGTAAGCCGGATAAGACGGGTCGTAGCTACTATCTCCGTAATAGCTGTCTTCCGCCTTCATTCCTGCTTAAAATAAGCGAATTCGTGCGTTACCTTGCCGGTTCTACCAATTAGTTATCGAGCCAATTAGTAGTTTGCGATACTTCGAACCGCGCGTAATGCAAATTAAACGCTTTCACAATTTTAAGTCAAAAAACCGGCACTTTTCGTTCATTAGGCCTCTATTGGAAAATTTTCAAACGAGGACGCTTAATTGATATACGTCAATCACCTTTGACGAGTTTGTGCCTGCCTACGACGGCTGCCTCGCGCTTCTTGACCTCGTCGATGTTGACGAGGAGCGATTCTGGGGGTCATGAACCGTCACTGATAAGGCTGCTCCAGTGGCTTACCCCGTCCAAGGGAAGAGCTCCCCCAACCTCGACCAGGTGAACAGGATTCCCTCCTGCCGCAACGTAGAGCGTCGGTAACCAGTCGACTATGTGCATCATCTCCTCGGACACATGCGACTGGGCCTTTATCAGTGGAGAAAAGATGCAGGCGGCGCCCCGCGCTGCTCCCTCGAACATTCCAGCCTTGATCTGTCATGAAGCAACATTTTTATTTGTAATTTTTACTTTAAATTAGCGCGGTTAAATAAACTTTTTGGAGAACACACGCGATATGCCACTTGCCTACGAGTTTCGTTTCGTAGTCCAGTCTTCGCAAGTGTTCCAGCATAAGGGTCACGTTCAGGGGTATACCGCGAGGCTCGCCAGGCATCATTGGCGTACCCTGCATTCCTGTTATCAAACATTTATAGCGTTGTATCGTATGATTCACAAAATAAAGTTATAGTTAAAGGTTACGAATATTTTTAGCCGAATAAGAATGCATGTAGTAGCGATATGTATTGTCTTACGCTTTGTTTTTAAATAACGATAATATAGAATAAATATAACTCCGAAGGATTTCAAGCTTAAAATTGTGCGAATCTCATTAAAAAGTGAGAAGTAAGCAATTACCATCTCTAATAGGATACCGGCCAGTCATCAAAGCCGATCTCGATGGCGTACAAGTCGGCAACACATAGTGCCTGTTCAGTATCACGCCGTTGTAAGCAAGAGCATCGATGTTCGGCGTCGGAATCTCATTCGCTCCAACAATTACCGATCTTGCATTTATTGAATTCGATTATTATAAAGCAATAACAAGTTTTACATTCTTCAATTATAGTACTCACTAAATCATCGGCCAGTATAATAACCGATGAAACACACGATCGCAACACTCCCGAGAATGATTATGATTTTGTACAGCAACTGCATTTTCGGACAATCAAATTGACTCTTGCAAACTCACCTCGACACACAAACTGCCACAAACGCACTATATGCGTATACCGATCGCAGAATCCCGCGTGCTTTGACAGCAGCAGCGATAGCTTCTCAAGCTGATCCGAATAGCTGAACTACACTGTATTGTGTTTGTGTTGCTCGCACTCTCGGAGTCACGTGAAATGGTTTTTCGCGGCCATGGGCACGCGAGGTCGCAGTTGCACGCTTTTCACAGGATACAATGCTATTAATGCTCGGTTTATCCTCGCGCGATATCTCTTAGCCGCTCGCGAAGGTGTAGACGCGACGAGAGGATACGGCCGACTGGTTTAGCGATAGCTCAGTGCGGCAGCTTAACTCGACTTAATGCATTATGCTTATTTAGCACGAAATGCTAGGAGGTTGCGGAAAAGCAGATAATTGCGGTGGAATCTCAATTTTTGCAGCCAAGAATTAATTATGCTTGTTTATATCGAATTTGAGTATGTTAATGCGCAATGAGAAAATAATTTGTGTTGGATCTATGTTAATACTATCTTTATATTTTCCACAATAATGTATTGTTTATCGTACGTTTTTCTATGGTGCAGGAGTAGAGCGAGTACTTTTGAACTAATGTCTTTGGTTTAATGAGAAAAGCGATTATCCAACTCTATAACTCGAGTAAAAGTTACAATAAAGTATACATTTTATGTATTTTTGTACGACTTGTCATAAAAAAATATATTATAATAATCAAATTTTAAAATCATTGATCGAAGAGTAAGTATACGAAGAAGAACACATTTATTTAGATTTATCGGAGATACGTAAGCTACCGAGTATTTTATCTCGTCTGGGGTACTGTGGTAAATTGCGTTATTATATATTTAATAACAGAAAAAAATCTTTTTAATTTTTTAAGATTCATTTCAAGTTGAATACCTTTGAAATCCATCTATTTGTAATAGAATTTTTTTTTGAGTTTACGAAAAAACTCCAAACCTTGGTTGTTTCAAAAATCCACTTAGTCAATTAATTGCTGTAATAATAAATTTAAAAAAATTAAAATATTTCTATCGGCGAAATTGACTTGTTTACTTTGTTTAAATTACTAACTGGGAAATATATGGCATATATATTTTACGTAATCTAACCATTATTGTTCACCAAAGCGACTTTAATATCATGGTTACACGCTTTATGTATATACGTGTATAATATACATATAACTTATACATTTTAGTAGCTTTTTAAACTACAAATATATTTATTCACCAAATAAGGCCGGTCTTCGGTTTATTCATGTCCATTCTGTTTTCTATTGCAAATTATCTTCCTGCAATGTTACAATATCATTCGTTCAATATATTTCTCCTTTTTTCAGAACATTATAGGTTCAAAATCGAAAGACAATGAAATCGACAGTTAATATAAAAGAACAAACGTATTTTTATTGATTTAACACCGCCTTGATAACCTGGATTGATAAATAATCATACATCTTAGCGTTATAATTATTCTTCTTAAAATGATTACGTGATGAAAATTTTATTAAAAACATTCGTTTAAGTAAGATAAAACGTAGCATAACAATTAAGTAGTTCAATAATCAGTATATACTATATTTATTCACGTTAAAGGCACGAAATTGCTGTTATATTTATAATACATTTTTTTTCTTATACTGTAACAGTGCATTATACGCAAATAATGTATATACATACACGCGTTGTGACGAATATCGAGACGTCAATAACCGCGTGCGAAGCAAAGCAATCATAAGTATAAGGCTATGGATTAGAAAGAAGAAAAGAGAGAGTGGAAGAGGGTAGCAAGAAGAGAGTAGGTGATACCCGAAAAACATAACTGAGAGACTCCAGACTATCTCCTGTTGCAAGATATCTTATGCAGATCGCGAGACATGTCTTCATTGACGCTAAGTAAGCACCGCCGGAAGCGCCGCCACGCGGATATTCGTTTAGACTGTGGGACCGTGGGACGGTCCTAGCAGAATGCGAACGTGGATTCAGCACGGTAGCTGGAGTTTTAATTAAAAAAAAGATAAGTCTCGTGGTTGTTGTGTAGTTGGATGCCCAAGTACGGAAAAGAAAAATCCTTAGCTTCAGTTGTATAGATTTCCTGGGAAATCTTTAGAAAGCAAAACGAAAAAAGCACTGGATTATCGTGTCAGCGGCATGTAAGTATATTGATTTATTTATTTTGGAGCTGATGTAAATTCAATTATTGTAAATTGTAACGTTCACGACTCCCATGCGATGTGAAAAAGAAAAAATAATAGCGGGAATCGAGAAAGTTCTCTAAAGCAAATTTTAAGAGCATGTCTTAAAAATGACAAACTGGCGTACGAGTTAACGACACCACTAGCGCGGACGTCAGAGACCGTTCGCGTGAAAAGAAAATTTTAATTAAGATTCTATATCTACGGAGCGGAACTGCGCCGAACCAAACAGTGTGCAGCGCTCAGCGGCGGATGACAGGAAGGGGAAAAGCAGCGGCGGCAACAGCATCGGTGTGGACCTGCTCAACTGCATAAAAGGCTGCGTATCTCACGCATCAGATCACTTACTCACGCGAGCTCGAATAGTTCGGAGCTTCCCTAAGGGCTTTCCAACTAAGTAGATCTCCAAAATTTTTGGACGCGAATCAAGATAACTACACAACAATTTTGGTTTTATATCAAAATGTCTAGGAGGCAAGAAGTCTCCTTAGAAAATTTTGATAAAGAATATTATTTCAAACTTCGATAAGTTTATTTATAAGAAATTCTAAGTTTAAAAAATGCAAACATAACTTCTTTTTCAGGTTTGAAGTAGCATTTAATGCTTTATGGCAATAAATGACAGAACACATACTTTTCAACAAACAAAAATCTTCAAAACAAGCGCGTAAATTATATATTTACGTACGAAAATGCAAGTGTCCAAAACACATGAGCTACTTTTTTTCATTTAGCAACACTCTAACCCCACTTTCACACAAATGTATATCAAAATACCGAGGATTAAAATATATATGTAGCCATAATTGCTATAAAATAAGTTTTAGTTAATATCCTTTAAGAAAACGTATACTTTTATTGATATTACTGCGAGAATCATATATTCACATGCACCGATTATCGTTCCGTTACTTTTTATTATAGAGTCCTGCATGTATTTGGAGGTTTGGCAAAGCGTAACGGAACAAATACGCGCGCTTTTTCATATGCTCCGATTTTTTCGCTTTCCGTATTTGTATCGTTTTACGGGACGCATGTACCGGCATCGTAACTCTCGCCTTGAATCGTATATTTTATTCTATTTTATTGCATAGAACACAGGGTTATGGCACGAGGACGAATTCGTCAAACCAAACGAGTCATCTTCATTTGTTGTTCTCCATGGCATATAGGTGCCATTGAAAAGTTCCGGTAGCGCGCACGGATCTTGAGGTGAATTCGTTTGCGGCATCAATACTGTTCGGTATTCCTCGATAAACGACTCCAACTTCTTGACAATCTGTGATAAAGCAATTCACAAAAGTGAAATAATTCATCATTTTTTTAACAATATATGCGAGAAGCAGTTATATACGTACCAGAGGAAGTTGACTAGACAGATCCGTCGTCTCGCAAGGATCTTTCGACAAATCAAAAAGACAAGTACCGGAACAATTGGCGGCAGGATATCTGAATGGTTTGCAGGTTATGACGCTCTTTTCGCGCAACCATAGCGCCCTGCGCGCCGACGGACTCGCAAAACCGGTGAGATTACCGATCGAAACACCAACTGCTGAAGACAACACCTCCTCCACGTTGTAAGCCGGGTAAGACGGGTCGTAGCCACTACTTCCGTAATGACCGTCGTCCACTTCCATCCCTGCATGAAATAAACGAATTGACGTTAAGGGAGTCCCTTAGTCGAATAAAGATACAAATTTCGTGCTACAAAATAGCAGGCAGAAAAGTAACTAAATTTATTATAACGACATAGTTGTTCTATCAGTTTACAAAGTTTGAAGCTAATATATACATATCTTGCTAAATGGCATTTGAATTTTGAGACATTATTGACTATGGGACCCACTTAACGCGTTTCAGGATTCCTGCTTTCATTCCTGTTTGAAATAAACGAATTCGCGTGTTATCGCGCATCGTGATATTTTCCTTGTTGCAAAATTAGCGGCTTCCACCGTTTAGTCGTCGAACAATTTCGACAAAATTCGCAAACAAGGGTGCTTAATTGATATACGTCGATCACCTTTGACGAGCTTGTGCCTGCCTATGATGGCTGCCTCGAACTTTATGACCTCGTCGATGTTGACGAGGAGCGATTCTCGGGGTGATGGACCGCCAGTGATAAGGCTGCTCCAGTGGCTTACTCCATCCAAGGGAAGAGCTCCGCCAATCTCGACCAGGTCAACAGGATCCCCTCCTGCCGCAGTGTAGAGCGTCGGTAACCAGTCGACTATGTGTATCAGCTGTTCGGATACCCGCGAATGGGCTTTAATTAGTGGAGAGAAGACGCATGCGGCGCCCCGTGCTGCTCCCTCGAACATTCCAGCCTTGATCTGTCATGAAGCAACATTTTTATTTGTAATTTTTACTTTATACCAGCACCCTTTTAGATAAATAAATTGTATCCCTGGTAAAGATTTCACGGACTGTTGGCCAACTGTTGATGAAAAATTGCAATTTTCACCAACGATTGACCAACAGTCCGTGAAATTTTTACCAGAGATGTAGTGAAATAAGATCATATTATTGGCCACCAGGACCACACGCGAGAGAAAGCCACGAGAGAGGGAGAGGCTGAAGCGAGTAAAGAAAAGCTGTGCTTCCGCTCGAACTCCACGAAATCCTGTCGTCAGTCTCGAACTAAACCCAGAAACCACGCGTTGAGAATTTTAATATTGCAAGCCATATTATGATAAATTTTGACAAAGAAGGAAATCTTACTCCGCGCATTGGATAATTAGAGCCTGTATTGTTATGTAATCCAATTGTGGGAGCACCATTATCAGACATAAAGACGATAATACTGTTGTCCAACATTTCAGCTTCTTTTAGAGCTTTTACGACTCTTCCCACAGACTCGTCCAAAGACGTCATCATTCCTGAAAAACAAAAATATAATTATCTTCATGGTTGTAAATGTAGATAATTTAGGATAGCTTTAAAAAATATTGAATTCCGTTGAATTGTGATTAATTCTTAAAATGTACTACACGGATCAGTAAATCAAACAAAACAAATAAAACATTGTTCTTACCGGCATATTTACGACGCTGATAATTCTCTATATACGGGAAACTCGCGTTAACGTCACACGTACGACGAACTTCTAGTGGATCATCGTTGACCTTGCTACCCGCATGAACCGCCAGATGAGAAATTTCAAGAAACAACGGTTTGCCATTATTATTCTTCCGTATGATCTTCTCTGCTTCGTCGGTTATCAAGTCTGTGAAGTACTCGAAACTGTGGCCAAGTTCGAAGCTATTGGCTTCGTCGCGATGCAAATCGTAGCCTATGATCTAATACAAAATAAAATGGTTTATTTTTTATTAATAAATTGCTTGTTTTTAGCGAATATTATGCGACAAACCTGGTTCGAATCATTCCATCCGATCCAGTAACCGTAGTAGCTGATGAAACCATTGTAGTAACCAAAGAAAGTGTCAAAACCGCGACGGACCGGCGTATAATCTTCGGTCGTGTAACCGATGTGCCACTTGCCTACGAGTTTCGTTTCGTAGCCCAGCCTTCGGAAGTGTTCCGGCATAAGAGTCACGTTCAGGAGTATACCGCGTGGCTCGCCAGGTCTCATTGGCGAGCCCTGCATTCCTGTGATCAAACATTTATATACGCGTCTATACAAAACTTGATAATATACGAGTATTGTATTTGATTATTATAGATTAGTATAGGTATATGCCCGCATGTATAATACGCACTGTTTTTTTAGATGTAGATAAGAAAACTAATTGCGATTGCAACATGGAAAATTACCAATAAGAATGCAAATAGGAAAACAGGTATAATCGCGATGCTCGCACAGAAAGAAGAATTTATTTATATATACTACAACCAAGATTAGAGGCATAAGTTACTTATATCAATGGGGTCGTGCGCGCTATAAGCCTTTTTACATGAATGATAAAACGCGTTGTATCGTATGATTCACAAAATAAAATTTTTAAGCCAGCGGCAATAACTGGTTGCAGGTATTTTTAGCCGATTAAGAATGCATGTAGTAGCGATATGTATCATCTTACGCTTTGTTTTTAAATACCTATAATATATACAATAAAAATAACTCCGAAATAGTATTTCAAGCTTAAAATTGTGTAAATCTCATTAATACGTGAGAAGTAAGCAATTACCATCTCTAATAGGATACCGGCCAGTCATCAAAGCCGACCTCGATGGCGTACAAATCGGCAGCACATAGTGCCTGTTCAGTATGACGCCGTTGTAAGCAAGAGCATCGATGTTCGGCGTTGGAATCTCATTGGCTCCGTGAAAACTGACGTCATTCCACCCCTGAAGAAGTTGGCAACGCATTTATGTATCGAATAGTATATATAAATAACGATAGTATATAAATAATCATTTGAAAACGCCATCGTATACCCCACCCAACTATCCTTGTAACGTACGAATAAGTTTTACATTTTTCAACTACAATACTCACCATATCATCGGCTAGTATAATAACGATATGCGGCGGCATCATTGTCACCCTGGCCCAGGCCACTAGCCCATAACAGATGAAACCCACGATCGCAACATTTGCGAGAATCATCATGATCTTGTACAACAACTGCATTTCCGAGCAACAAATCGACTCTTGCAAACTCGCCTCCACACACAAACTGCCACAAACACGCACTATAAGTACGCGTATACCGTTCGCAGAATCCCGCGTACTTTGACAGCAGCAGCAATAGCCTCTCAAGCCGAGCCAAATAGCTGGACTACACTGAAACGTGACTGTGTTACTTGCACACTCTCGGAGTCACATGAAATGATTTTTCCATAGCATTTATTGTATAGAGGTGCGTAAGTATATAATGCTATTAATGCTCGCTTTATACGCGCGCGATATATCTTTGTCGCTCGCGAAGGTGTAGGTGCGACGAGAGGATACGGCCGACTGGTTTAGCGATATCTCAGCGCGGGAGCTTAACTCGGCGTAATCTACGTTTATTATGCGTATTTAGCGCGAAATGCAGGAAGCGGAAAGGCGGATGAGTGATGAAATCACAACTTCTGCAGCGAAGGATTGATCGTGCTTGTTAATGAGACAATAATTTGTGTTGTATAGATCTATGTTAATATACCATTTTGTGTATCTGTGTACATCGTGCAATAACATGTTGTTTATCGTACGTTTTTCTATGGTGCAGGAGTGAGCGAGCCCTTTTGAAATAATGTCTTCTGTTAAATGAGAAAAACGATTATCCAACCCTATTAATCGATTAAAAAATACAATAAAGTATACATTTTATGTATTTTTGTACGACTTTTCATAAAAAAATATTATGATAATCAAATTTTACAATTATTTATTGTAGTGTATCACGTATACGAAAAGGAATATCGTATACACGTATACGTAAACTACTGAGTATTTTATCTCGCTTAGGGCATTTTCGTAAACTACGTGTTACTATATTTAATGTATGTACGTATCAAGGAAAATATGTTCAAAATCTATAAAGCTGAAGGTATAAGGTACGGACCAAATTCCAATAACCCATCTATTTTCAATAGAATTTTCTTTTAAGGGAGTGGGGGATATTTACCATGTCTCTTTAGTATGTAATAACGCATATGTACTATAAATATAAGAAGAATGTAATGTATTTGTGTACTTTAAATCAAAAAGTTCAAGCATAAGAATGTTTCAAAAATCCATTTACTCGATCAATTACCCCAATGAGAAATTTAAAAAAAATAAATGTATTACTATTTGTGACATCGACTTGTTCAATTTCTTTAAATTGCTAGCTTGCAAATATGGAATAGATATTTTACGTAATGTAGTTAGAAATGGCACTTTGTAGCTTTACAAACTAAAAATAAATTTTATGTCCAGATAAAGCAGTTATATTAAGTACCAGAGGGAGTTGACTAGACAGGTCCGTCGTCTCGCAAGGATCTTCCGACCGATCAAAGAGACAAGTGCCGGAACAATTGGCGACGGGATACGTGAATGGTTTGCAGTTTATGACGCTCTTTTCCCGCAACCGTAGCGCCTTGCGTGCCGACGGACTCGCGTAACCGGTGAGATTACCGATCGACACACCAATTGCTGAAGACAACACCTCGTCCACGTTGTAAGCCGGATAAGACGGGTCGTAGCTACTATCTCCGTAATAGCTGTCTTCCGCCTTCATTCCTGCTTAAAATAAGCGAATTCGTGCGTTACCTTGCCGGTTCTACCAATTAGTTATCGAGCCAATTAGTAGTATGCGATACTTCGAACCGCGCGTAATGCAAATTAAACGCTTTTACAATTTTATGTCCAAAAACCGGCACTTTTCGTTCATTAGGCCACTATTGGAAAATTTTCAAACGAGGACGCTTAAGTAATTGATATACGTCAATCACCTTTGACGAGTTTGTGCCTGCCTACGACGGCTGCCTCGCGCTTCTTGACCTCGTCAATGTTGACGAGGAACGATTCTCGGGGTGATGAACCGCCACTGATAAGGCTGCTCCAGTGGCTTACCCCGTCCAAGGGAAGAGCTCCGCCAACCTCGACCAGGTGAACAGGATCCCCTCCTGCCGCAGCGTAGAGCGTCGGTAACCAGTCGACTATGTGCATCATCTCCTCGGACACCTGCGACTGGGCCTTTATCAGTGGAGAAAAGATGCAGGCGGCGCCCCGCGCTGCTCCTTCGAACATTCCAGCCTTAATCTGTCATGAAGACAACATTTTTATTTGTAATTTTTACTTTAAATTAGCGCGGTTAAATAAACTTTTTGGAGAACACACGCTAGAGGTATGTCGGGAGAGTAGGTGGAAAAGAGCGTACTTTTATCCCGCCCGAGCAATCCTGTACTTAGTTTCGAACTAGACGCACGCGTTGTACGTGTTATATTATGATAATTTTAAACAAAAAGTCAAATCTTACTCCGCGCATTGAATAATTAGAGCCTGTATTGTTGTATAATCCAATTGTGGGAGCACCATTATCAGACATAAAGACGATAATACTGTTTTCCAACATTTCAGCTTCTTTTAGAGCTGTTACGACTCTGCCCACAGACTCATCCAAAGTCGTAATCATTCCTAAAAAGGACAAATATTATCATTGTAAATATAGATAATTTAGGTTAGCTTTAACAAATTTTGAAACTCCTGCAATTGTGATTACTTCTTATAATGTACTACATACATCAGTAATTCAATCAAACGAAATAAATAAATCATCGTCCTTACCAGCATATCTACGACGCTGATAATCCTCTATATACTGGAAGCTCGCGTTAACGTTAACCCTACGACGGACTCCTAGTGGATCTTCGTTGAACTTGCCACTTGCGTGAACCGCTAGATGAGAAATTTCAAGAAACAACGGCTTGGCCTTATTATTCTTCCGTATGATCTTCTCTGCTTCGTCGGTTATCAAGTCCGTGAAGTACTCGGAACTGTAGCCAAGTTCGAAGCTATGTGCTTCGTCGCGATGCAAATCGTAGCCTGTGATCTAGTACAAAATAAAATGGTTTATTTTTTATTAATAATGTTGAAGTAAGTTTCAATCTCGTAAGAGAGGGCGCTCCTCTAGACGCGAAGCGTAGACCTGTGTCCGCGGCGAGCGAGCTCCCGCACAGTCGTCTAGGACAGACCACCGAGACCGCATCGCCACTTTTGTCAAGAGTTTCCTTCAAACCAATAAACGTGTTCTTCAGTCTATCCACTTATCTTCTATTAATATTCCAACAAAAATAACAAATAAATTGCTTAATTTTAGCGAATATTATACGACAAACCTGGTTCGTATCATCCCATCCGATCCAGTAACCGTAGTAGCTGATGAAACCATTGTAGTTGCGACGTTGTACGTCGCAGCCGAGTCGAGTCGGGAAATTTCCGACCGATTCGGCGAGTCTAAGCCTGCACGTAAACATGCGAGAGCCAGACTGTTTACGGTGAAGCGGCGCCGGGCTAGCTTGTTGTCGAGCCTGCCGCGCGATTTCGGAGAAATCGGCGCAGCAAGCAGAGACACGAGCGCGGGATAGCGCGCGAAGCCAGAGCCAGCGTCTCGCGGTTTTCAGCCTATCGGCTGACTGCAACGCGAGGCTCAACGGCTCGCGCGGACCGTGAGCCAATCAGCGCGGCTCTTACATGAGCAGGCCCGCGATATGAGTTAAGCATGTGGCGCGGCAGTTCGCGAGAGCGCGCGCAAATCGGGTCAGTTCTCGTGCTGACATCGTCGACGCAAGTCGACGATTTTCTAAGTGCCGCTACACGCGAGTGTTTTGTGCGCAGTGAGAGTGAGTGACACGGCGGAGACACTTAGTGTCAACGCCGTCCCCAGGACTATTCACCTGTCCCCGTTGGCGAGTGTGTCGCCAGCGGCTAGCAGGCATCAGCGCCGGGGAGAACGAGAGGACGTCCGGGGCCAGCCAGGAGCTACAAGCTCGGGGAGCTTCAGCCTCCTCGCCGCAGCCAGGCGCCGAGAGAAGAGAGAGAGAGAGAGACCCCGGGCACCCGGGAAGCCAGCGGGCCTGACGGCAGCGGGGCTTCCTGCGCTTCGTGGGAGAGGAGGGAACCAGGGGCTCGTCCCCCCCTCGAGAGGTAAGACTTGTTGTTCTTACGCGAAATCTCCGGCGCGAGCAAGCGTGCCGTCGGAGACCGGTGTGTGCATGTGAGAGAGAGAGAGAGCGTGCGAGAGAGAGAGAGAGTACCGTGAGTTTTCGCGTGCGGTGCCGGGCGCACGAGAACGTGAGCGAGCAGTGCGGGGCTCGCGAGAGTGAGAGAGAGAGAGAGCAAGAAAGCAAGAGACGGCGAGTGAGTGCGCGCGGTATAGCCGATCGCGCTTTGACCCAGCGCATCGTGGCGCTGAGGAAAAAGCCAACGCGAGGCGAGCGCGCGCGGTCGTGTGTGCGAGAGAGAGAGAGAGAGAGAGATAGAGCGAGTGAGTGCTGCCGGCGACAGCGAGCTGCACGGTCTGGCTCTGCGCTAGGCCGGCGCGGGTCGTGCGAGGCAGGCGAGCGCGTGTGCCGAGAGAGGTTGGCCGGCTGCTTACCAGTAGGTGCTTACGCACCGGGAGAGCACCGAGCCTACGTGTAGTAGAGACAGTGCGAAGGCCCTGCGTGGCTGTGCGACGCGTGGGAGGCTTCTCTAGCCACCACGTTGTAGGGAGGGGTTGGGGCGAAATATAGAGTTTTGTAAATAAAATTGGTAGTATTGTTTTCTTTCCTTCTACCCAGCTCTCCCAAGTTAAAGTGATCGCGTCGAGTCCCTCGACGAAAAATAAATCGAGCGCAGAAGAGGCGCAAGAGTTGCGTGCTCGTTGCTGGGAGAACCAAAGAAAGTGTCAAAGCCGCGACGGACCGGCGTATAATCTTCGGTCGTGTAACCGATGCGCCACTTGCCTACGAGTTTCGTTTCGTAGCCCAGCCTTCGGAAGTGTTCCGGCATAAGAGTCACGTTCAGGGGTATACCGCGAGGCTCGCCAGGCTTCATTGGCGTACCCTGCATTTCTATTATAAAACATTTATAGCGTTGTATCGTATGATTCACAAAATAAAGTTATAGTTAAAGGTTACGAATATTTTTAGCCGAATAAGAATGCATGTAGTAGCGATATGTATTATCTTACGCTTTGTTTTTAAATATCGATAATATAGAATAAAAATAATTCCGAAATAGTATTTCAAGCTTAAAATTGTGTAAATCTCATTAAAAAGTGAGAAGTAAGCAATTACCATCTCTAATAGGATATCGGCCAGTCATCAAAGCCGATCTCGATGGCGTACAAGTCGGCAGCACATAGTGCCTGTTCAGTATGACGCCGTTGTAAGCAAGAGCATCGATGTTCGGCGTTGGAATCTCATTCGATCCATGAAAACTGACGTCGTTCCACCCCTGAAAAAATTGGAAACGCATTTACACATGGTCAGGTTCCTCAACAATTACCGATCTTGCATTTATTGAATTCGATTATTATAACGCAATAACAAGTTTTACATTCTTCAATTATAGTACTCACTAAATCATCGGCCAGTATAATAACCGATGAAACACACGATCGCAACACTCCCGAGAATGATTATGATTTTGTACAGCAACTGCATTTTCGGACAAACAAATTGACTCTTGCAAACTCACCTCGACACACAAACTGCCACAAACGCACTATATGCGTATACCGATCGCAGAATCCCGCGTGCTTTGACAGCAGCAGCGATAGCTTCTCAAGCCGATCCGAATAGCTGAACTACACTGTATTGTGATTGTGTTGCTCGCACTCTCGGAGTCACGTGAAATGGTTTTTCGCGGCCATTGCTTAAACGCGAATCAAAGCTAGGGTAATATGTCCTGTGCCAGTTACTCGCGGTTAAATTAAAATAAAGTCTCCATTTCAAGTGTATAAAACGTAGCGAACAATAAACTATTCAATATCCTATATATATTATTTTTCGTGTGTTTTCTTTTTCAGACAGTGTAGTATATCTAAAGAGGCTTTACACAAGTTCTCTGAAAGATAACTACACAACAATTTTTGTTTTATATCAAAATGTCTAGGAGGCAATAAGTCTCCTTAGAAAATTTTGATAAAGAATATTATTTCAAACTTCGATAAGTTTATTTGTAAGAAATTCTAAGTTTAAAAAATGCAAACATAAGTTCTTTTTCAGGTTTGAAGTAGCATTTAATGCTTTATGGCAATAAATGACAGAACACATACTTTTCAACAAACAAAAATCTTAAAGAAAAAAATTTAATAGTTTTAATTCATTACTAGGCATTCTGGACCAACAAATAATTGAAATAGCGAGAGTGTTTCAAAATGCAATATTGTTACTTTTCATTGTTTATTTAGCATAAGCTTAGGATATTGTAAGCATAATTAATATCTATATATTTATTATTATTATTTATTATTATTTTATTACCAGTAAAAAATTTACATACTATATTACATAACAGTAAACTGTCGCAGAGATGAACGTAGTTATCTGTTCGCTACACCAGCATAACCTTATATACTAAAGTGACTTACGAACTAATCAACCTCATAAGTTTTGTATAATCAAAATATAATATTCTATAATTTCTTTACACTCTAGAAAGATTACAACAAAACATATATTCACATATACTCATTTTAATTTTGAGTTGAATTCCCATTTTCTATGAGTTATTCCTAATCCATTTTTTTAGTATTGATTTATAATTCTTTGTATTAATACTCTTTAATTCATTTGGTAAGTCATTAAACGTACCAATAGCTTTTACATAGCTATTTTTATTACTTATAGTTTTTTGTCTTTGCGGAACTTGTATGCTTTTTTTCTAGTTTTACTGTTTGAATTGATGTATTAATATATGTATAATAACTTTTAATGGCTAATTATAGGTTATATTGTATTTAAATTGAATGAAAAGTATACCTGTGATATATAAATCTCTAAATATATTGATATAATTTTATTAATGTAACATATTTTTGTAGAAATAAAAATAAGCTTTGGGAGCCAAACAACCGTAGTAGCATACGTAGCATTCATTTAGAGGGGGGGGGGGGTTAAAAATCAAATGACCCAAGGATATTTTCCTAATAAATAAATTATAATTAAGCAATCTTTTCAAAAGTGAACAAGAAAAAACCAATAGACAAAGCAAGAGGTGAAAGATTAGAAGCTCGAAACCAGAGAAAAGTTGAGCAAAGCGTGGCAGTTGACAATGAGACTTCAAGTTGTGTTGATACAATTGATCAGTGATTAATCAGTGGTGAGTTATTACATTCATTATTATTAACGTATTTAATTATTAAAATATATATTTGTAGAGATGTACACTGTATTCTTTTATTATAATAGTCAATATGCATTAAATGCAGCACTGACTATTATTTTTCTTGATTTACTTTAACTTACCTCAATTTTAACTTTCATTAGTACAAATTTTCATTATTTTTTGTGCTTGTTGCACCAGGTGTTTCTCTCAAAACTACACCAGCAATTGTGACGATACAAGTTGACGCACGACCGTCCCACAATTTAAACGAAAAATCCAGTAGATGACGCAAGCCCTTCGCGCCAGAGATACTTACTTAGCGTGTGGGGCCTCAGCAAATCGAGTAATGCATTAAACACGTGTCTTAAACAATAAAGATATTGTTCTTCATATTGAGTGAACATTTTTGCAACTAAATTGTCACTAAAGCCTTGCAGTAACCGACGCTCTTCTCTGAGAATAGGTATCACTCAAACTATACATCTACAAAGTTCTTCTTTTCTCTTTAATAAAAGATGTATGCAATACATATTTAGAATTTCTCGATGTTCATATTAACATTGTCAAGCGGCTTGTACACGATTTAAGTACCTTCTATACTGTTTTATTATCGACATCAAGTATATATGTGATTTCATAATTTGTCCAATATTTCTTGACTAAAATTACAATTTTTTAATTACAAACAATATATATTATTGGTATACAAATTTTAAAAACAAGCGCGTAAATTATATATTTACGTACGAAAATGCAAGTGTCCAAAACACATGAGCTACTTTTTTTCATTTAGCAACACTCTAACCGCACTTTCACACAAATGTATATCAAAATACCGAGGATTAAAATATATATGTAGCCATAATTGCTATAAAATAAGTTTTAGTTAATATTCTTTAGGAAAACGTATACTTTTATTGATATTACTGCGAGAATCATATATTCACATGCACCGATTATCGTTCCGTTACTTTTTATTAGAGTCCTGCATGTATTTGGAGGTTTGGCAAAGCGTAACGGAACGAATTCGCGCGCTTTTTCATATGTTCCGATTTTGTCGCTTTCCGTATTTTTATCGTTTTACGGGACGCATGTACCGGTATCGTAACTCTCGCCTTGAATCGTATATTTTATTCTATTTTATTGCATAGAACACAGGGTTATGGCACGAGGACGAATTCGTCAAACCAAACGAGTCATCTTCATTTGTTGTTCTCCATGGCATATAGGTGCCATTGAAAAGTTCCGGTAGCGCGCACGGATCTTGAGGTGAATTCGTTTGCGGCATCAATACTGTTCGGTATTCCTCGATAAACGACTCCAACTTCTTGACAATCTGTGATAAAGCAATTCACAAAAGTGAAATAATTCATCATTTTTTTAACAATATATGCGAGAAGCAGTTATATACGTACCAGAGGAAGTTGACTAGACAGATCCGTCGTCTCGCAAGGATCTTTCGACAAATCAAAAAGACAAGTACCGGAACAATTGGCGGCAGGATATCTGAATGGTTTGCAGGTTATGACGCTCTTTTCGCGCAACCATAGCGCCCTGCGCGCCGACGGACTCGCAAAACCGGTGAGATTACCGATCGAAACACCAACTGCTGAAGACAACACCTCCTCCACGTTGTAAGCCGGGTAAGACGGGTCGTAGCCACTACTTCCGTAATGACCGTCGTCCACTTCCATCCCTGCATGAAATAAACGAATTGACGTTAAGGGAGTCCCTTAGTCGAATAAAGATACAAATTTCGTGCTACAAAATAGCAGGCAGAAAAGTAACTAAATTTATTATAACGACATAGTTGTTCTATCAGTTTACAAAGTTTGAAGCTAATATATACATATCTTGCTAAATGGCATTTGAATTTTGAGACATTATTGACTATGGGACCCACTTAACGCGTTTCAGGATTCCTGCTTTCATTCCTGTTTGAAATAAACGAATTCGCGTGTTATCGCGCATCGTGATATTTTCCTTGTTGCAAAATTAGCGGCTTCCACCGTTTAGTCGTCGAACAATTTCGACAAAATTCGCAAACAAGGGTGCTTAATTGATATACGTCGATCACCTTTGACGAGCTTGTGCCTGCCTATGATGGCTGCCTCGAACTTTATGACCTCGTCGATGTTGACGAGGAGCGATTCTCGGGGTGATGGACCGCCAGTGATAAGGCTGCTCCAGTGGCTTACTCCATCCAAGGGAAGAGCTCCGCCAATCTCGACCAGGTCAACAGGATCCCCTCCTGCCGCAGTGTAGAGCGTCGGTAACCAGTCGACTATGTGTATCAGCTGTTCGGATACCCGCGAATGGGCTTTAATTAGTGGAGAGAAGACGCATGCGGCGCCCCGTGCTGCTCCCTCGAACATTCCAGCCTTGATCTGTCATGAAGCAACATTTTTATTTGTAATTTTTACTTTATACCAGCACCCTTTTAGATAAATAAATTGTATCCCTGGTAAAGATTTCACGGACTGTTGGCCAACTGTTGATGAAAAATTGCAATTTTCACCAACGATTGACCAACAGTCCGTGAAATTTTTACCAGAGATGTAGTGAAATAAGATCATATTATTGGCCACCAGGACCACACGCGAGAGAAAGCCACGAGAGAGGGAGAGGCTGAAGCGAGTAAAGAAAAGCTGTGCTTCCGCTCGAACTCCACGAAATCCTGTCGTCAGTCTCGAACTAAACCCAGAAACCACGCGTTGAGAATTTTAATATTGCAAGCCATATTATGATAAATTTTGACAAAGAAGGAAATCTTACTCCGCGCATTGGATAATTAGAGCCTGTATTGTTATATAATCCAATTGTGGGAGCACCGTTATCAGACATGAAGACGATAATACTGTTGTCCAACATTTCAGCTTCTTTTAGAGCTTTTACGACTCTTCCCACAGACTCGTCCAAAGACGTCATCATTCCTGAAAAACAAAAATATAATTATCTTTATGGTTGTAAATGTAGAAAATTTAGGATAGCTTTAAAAAATATTGAATTCCGTTGAATTGTGATTAATTCTTAAAATGTACTACACGGATCAGTAAATCAAACAAAACAAATAAAACATTGTTCTTACCGGCATATTTACGACGCTGATAATTCTCTATATACGGGAAACTCGCGTTAACGTCACACGTACGACGAACTTCTAGTGGATCATCGTTGACCTTGCTACCCGCATGAACCGCCAGATGAGAAATTTCAAGAAACAACGGTTTGCCATTATTATTCTTCCGTATGATCTTCTCTGCTTCGTCGGTTATCAAGTCTGTGAAGTACTCGGAACTGTGGCCAAGTTCGAAGCTATTGGCTTCGTCGCGATGCAAATCGTAGCCTGTGATCTAATACAAAATAAAATGGTTTATTTTTTATTAATAAATTGCTTGTTTTTAGCGAATATTATGCGACAAACCTGGTTCGAATCATCCCATCCGATCCAGTAACCGTAGTAGCTGATGAAACCATTGTAGTAACCAAAGAAAGTGTCAAAACCGCGACGGACCGGCGTATAATCTTCGGTCGTGTAACCGATGTGCCACTTGCCTACGAGTTTTGTTTCGTAGCCCAGCCTTCGCAAGTGTTCCGGCATAAGAGTCACGTTCAGGGGTATACCGCGAGGCTCGCCAGGTCTCATTGGCGAGCCCTGCATTCCTGTGATCAAACATTTATATACACGTCTATACAAAACTTGATAATATACGAGTATTGTATTTGATTATTATAGATTAGTATAGGTATATGCCCGCATGTATAATACGCACTGTTTTTTTAGATGTAGATAAGAAAACTAATTGCGATTGCAACATGGAAAATTACTAATAAGAATGCAAATAGGAAAACAGGTATAATCGCGATGCTCGCAGAGAAAGAAGAATTTATTTATATATACTACAACCAAGATTAGAGGCATAAGTTACTTATATCAATGGGGTCGTGCGCGCTATAAGCCTTTTTACATGAATGATAAAACGCGTTGTATCGTATGATTCACAAAATAAAATTTTTAAGCCAGCGGCAATAACTGGTTGCAGGTATTTTTAGCCGATTAAGAATGCATGTAGTAGCGATATGTATCATCTTACGCTTTGTTTTTAAATACCTATAATATATACAATAAAAATAACTCCGAAATAGTATTTCAAGCTTAAAATTGTGTAAATCTCATTAATACGTGAGAAGTAAGCAATTACCATCTCTAATAGGATACCGGCCAGTCATCAAAGCCGATCTCGATGGCGTACAAATCGGCAGCACATAGTGCCTGTTCAGTATGACGCCGTTGTAAGCAAGAGCATCGATGTTCGGCGTTGGAATCTCATTGGCTCCGTGAAAACTGACGTCATTCCACCCCTGAAGAAGTTGGCAACGCATTTATGTATCGAATAGTATATATAAATAACGATAGTATATAAATAATCATTTGAAAACGCCATCGTATACCCCACCCAACTATCCTTGTAACGTACGAATAAGTTTTACATTTTTCAACTACAATACTCACCATATCATCGGCTAGTATAATAACGATATGCGGCGGCATCATTGTCACCCTGGCCCAGGCCACTAGCCCATAACAGATGAAACCCACGATCGCAACATTTGCGAGAATCATCATGATCTTGTACAACAACTGCATTTCCGAGCAACAAATCGACTCTTGCAAACTCGCCTCCACACACAAACTGCCACAAACACGCACTATAAGTACGCGTATACCGATCGCAGAATCCCGCGTACTTTGACAGCAGCAGCAATAGCCTCTCAAGCCGAGCCGAATAGCTGGACTATACTGAAACGTGACTGTGTTACTTGCACACTCTCGGAGTCACATGAAATGATTTTTCCGCGGCCGCGGGCACGCGAGGTCGCAACCGCACGCTTTCCATAGCATTTATTGTATAGAGGTGCGTATAAGTATATAATGCTATTAATGCTCGCTTTATACGCGCGCGATATATCTTTGTCGCTCGCGAAGGTGTAGGTGCGACGAGAGGATACGGCCGACTGGTTTAGCGATATCTCAGCGCGGGAGCTTAACTCGGCTTAATCTACGTTTATTATGCGTATTTAGCGCGAAATGCAGGAAGCGGAAAGGCGGATGAGTGATGAAATCACAACTTCTGCAGCGAAGGATTGATCGTTCTTGTTAATGAGACAATAATTTGTGTTGTATATATCTATGTTAATATACTATTTTGTGTATCTGTGTACATTGTGCAATAACATGTTTATCCTACGTTTTTCTATGGTGCAGGAGTGAGCGAGCCCTTTTGAAATAATGCCTTCTGTTAAATGAGAAAAACGATGATCCAACCCTATTACTCGATTAAAAAATACAATAAAGTATACATTTTATGTATTATTGTACGACTTTTCATAAAAAAATATTATGATAATCAAATTTTACAATTGTTGATTGGAGTGTATCACGTATACGAAAAGGAATATCGTATACACGTATACGTAAACTACTGAGTATTTTATCTCGCTTGGGGCATTTTCGTAAACTACGTGTTACTATATTTAATGTATGTGCGTATCAAGGAAAATATGTTCAAAATCTATAAAGCTGAAGGTATAAGGTACGGACCAAATTCCAATAACCCATCTATTTTCAATAGAATTTTCTTTTAAGGGAGTGGGGGATATTTACCATGTCTCTTTAGTATGTAATAACGCATATGTAC
The DNA here is from genome assembly GCA_020010945.3 of Muscidifurax raptorellus. NCBI lineage: Eukaryota > Metazoa > Arthropoda > Insecta > Hymenoptera > Pteromalidae > Muscidifurax > Muscidifurax raptorellus. Next base: position 30,030,272 of record CM052078.1, read on the forward strand.
TATAAATATAAGAAGAATGTAATGTATTTGTGTACTTTAAATCAAAAAGTTCAAGCATAAGAATGTTTCAAAAATCCATTTACTCGATCAATTACCCCAATGAGAAATTTTAAAAAAATAAATGTATTACTATTTGCGACATCGACTTGTTCAATTTCTTTAAATTGCTAGCTTGCAAATATGGAATAGATATTTTACGTAATGTAGTTAGAAATGGCACTTTGTAGCTTTACAAACTAAAAATAAATTTTATGTCCAGATAAAGCCGGCCTTCGTTTTATTAATGATCATTATTTTCTCAATAAAAATTAAATAATATTGCAAGTTATCTTCCTGCAAGGTTAACAATAAGTATTCATTTATTATTTGCTAAATTTCTCCTTTTTTCATAACATTAGATTCAAAATCAAAAGACAATGAAACCAACAGATAATATAAAAGAACAAAGGCGCACTGCTATTCATTTAACACCGTTTTGATAATCTACATTGATAAATAATCACACATGTTAGCTTTATAATCATTCTTATTAAATGAATAAGTGGTGAACGTTTTATTAAAAACATTTGTCTCAATAAAATGAAGCATAGCATAACAGTTAAGTAGTTCAATAATCAGTATAATGTACTATATTTATCCTGGTAGAAACGTTGATGATATATCGTATTTTTTTATTATTAGCTAAATTTGGAGTTAAAAACGTAACGCTGTCATTATTATGTAGTTATAAATAAAAATTTAATTTTTTGTCATTAAAGCATATTCTAATACCAGTAATTGAATGTATGACCATAATTATGGATATTTTTAATAAGATATTAATATTGTTTTTGGCCGAAAATGCTTCCATTAGATTAACGCGTAGGGATTTTAAAATGTCAGAATCGTTTTATTCAACTTCGATTTACCTACGAACCAAAATACAATCATTACTACCACAAATATATTTCAAAATTACTTTTACTGGGCTATTAATCCTATACCCGTGCTTCTTTAATAATTAATTACGAGAAAGTAACTTTTTAATACTTTTTATGTTGATAAATTTACATTAGGATACGACCTATCATTTAAAAATGATAAACTACGGAAATCGAATTATCAACTACTTATTTTCCTACTTAAACACCATTTTCTATGTTAATTAAGAGTTAGTAGTGTTCTATACTCTAAAAGCACCCTCAGTCTACATTTTTGCTCATTTGCAAAAACTTTTAATATTCATGGTCCTTAAAAATATAAAAACAAAGTTTCCCCACCTGCACTGACTATTTAAGATTATATTTAAAAAAATGATTCGGATATTTGCAGTAATAAAATTATAAGACGTCGAGAAAAATTGTATGTTTGGTGGTGGATCAATAAATTCGGCCACCAAACTTACAATTTTTCTCGACATTTTATAATTGTATTATTGTAAATATCAGAATAATTTTTTTCAACATATTCTTAAATAGTCTAGGGTATACAACACCCTTAACTTAATACAATCACACTGTTCCCTAGGATTCGAAAGCGAGCCACCAGGTGGCGTGACAGTATAATGATATCGCCGATAGTGTACCAGTTCTATCTCGATGATCGTCTCCAGACATAAGCATAGAAAACTTCTTGCTCGTCGATTCGTAAGCTTGGCAGAAAATTGATTGTCTGATCACATGTAGGCAAAGCCAGTTTATTGCACTATACTTAACTATTATTCTACACGACAGCGGCAGCAACGCGCTTAAAAAAACTTCTATTACATTCACCTTGAAAGTAACTACAGCTTGTCGGTCTTAAAGAAGAGTAAAAAATTTCATTTCCAAGCGACAAAGAGTATTAGATTTCAAATCTCGCCACGAAGAACTTCACATTTCAATAGTTTCCGCGAAGAATAGCTTACTTCACTCTTTTGCCACGAAAACTATGAGATTTCACATTTTTGCCACAGAGATTTCACATTTTTGCCACGAAGAAGGAGATATTTTACATTTTCATTTTTTTAATGATCAATCGCGAGTTTTAAAGTTTAAAAAAATAATACGCAACTAGAACTGTGTCATGTGCAAATTTCAACTAGATTGATAGCGTTTTTATCAAGTTATCGGCAAAAACAAAAAAAAAACGAGTTTTCCTTTACATCAGCGTTATAAAATTTGGAGTAAAATCTACGAACTTTCGTGGGGTATTTAAGATCTCCTACTCTTCATTGGGACCGACGAGCTAAACAAAGTAGAGCCTTGGGGTCATTATATCGTAAAAACGAAAGTGAAAATGCCCCTGTAATAAAAAAAAGTATGCTATATAATATTTTGATTTCATGAAATAAAATCATATTTTATTCTATTCTATGCACTGGGTTATGACAAGTGGTCAAATTTGCCAAACCAAACACGGCATCCTCATTTGTGAAATTACCGATCGACATACCAACTGCTGAAGACAACACCTCCTCCACGTATTGTAAGCAGGGCAAGACGAGTCGTAGTTATCATTGCTCTAGTAGCCGTCTGCCACTTCCATTCCTGTTCAAAATAAACGAATTCACGTTAACAGGGTCCCATAGTCGAATATAAATTTAAATTTCGCGCCACAAAATAGCAGGCAGAAAAGCAACTAAATTTATTATAAATATAGTTGTCATAATTATCTTCCGTTATCTACATGGAAAAAATGGTTGGTAACAGTAACCAAGCGTTTGGTTAAAAAGTACCAATTATATATTTTTGGTTATCCTTACCAACAACTTGTTAAATATTACCAAGAAAGTAGATAGTTTACTGTTAGATTGCAATACGTTCAATCGATTATTTAAAATTTTATTGATCGCGCGCTTATCGGAATAATAGAAATAGTATAGCTATGTACAAATAGTATGTACAGCCTAGACTGACATAGGAATGCTGGTGGTGCAGAATGCTGGTGGGGAGTACGCGCCTCTTCCGTCCCTTTCTATCGAAAATCTGCCTAGAGATAAGTCAGTCCGTTCTCGCCCTTTCAATAAATAAATATATAGTTCTACTTAAGAAAGACAAGGACTTATTAGTGTTGATCTCTCTAATTCCTTCATTTACCAATTTTTACATGAAACTTACTAACTACATGGTAAAATTGTTCTACTTAAGAAAGACAAGGACTTATTAGTGTTGATCCCTCTAATTCCTTCATTTACCAATTTTTTCATCAAACTTACTAACTACATGGTAAAATTAATCAAAAATATATAGTTGATGTGTTTTTACCAAGCTCTTTGTTACTGTTACCAACATTTTTTTCCGTGTAATTATCTGTCACTTTACAAAGTTTGAATCCAATATGTAGATATCTCGCTAATTGGCATTTGAATTAGGGAATTTTTAGTGATATTTTTCTCGTTGTTGCATAATAAGCGCGTTCTAGCGTTCAGTCGACGAACAATTTCAAAAAAATTTATTTCATATAAATCAATATTTTTGCTGAAAATCATAGTTAGGCATAGTGAAATATGATATAAGTCAAGATAACTTGGAGATAACAAAGAAAAACATTTATTTCGTTATAATGAAAAATGCGAACAACAATATGAAAAAAAAATAGTAGCGCGGCGCCGTCTGCTTCTCAAACTCGCCTTTGTGGCGCTGCCGCGCCACTTACTAAGCAAAATTGTAGACGATATGGCAGCAATAGGGTATACAGCAATCTTAAGTAAAAACTGTCATCTTAATCAGTTTGCACGATATCACAAGTTTCTGTCTTAAACATTACATGTACAACTCTAATACACTGCATGTAATACCATAATAAGTATTAATTATATGTAAGATATTGCTTCTAAAATTAGATATCTTATATATATATATATTATAAACGTAAATGTTAAAAAGGTATGAGGATGTAGAAGAAGTAAAAAGAGTCGCTTGATTTTGTCAATAATTGAGTATTGTATTAGAGTCTTAGTTGGAAAAACTTGGTGTACATCTTAATAAAACTAACCGCTTTACACACTAAAATTATCTCATCATTTAACTCTACAATTTCTGACAATCAGTGCATATCTTAAATTAAAATATTTTAAATTAATTTACTAAAGCGTTATTAACGATAATTTGTCAGAAAGTATTAAATTACAATATACAGCGTTAATTACAATAACTTATTGGCATAAGTGTCTTACATTACTATCGGAAGCGTTATTTACAATAATTTGTCGGCATACTTTTACATTCCTATATCTATAGCGTTACATTTGATAATTTATCGGCATACATCTTACATTACTATCTAAAGCGTTACATTCTATAATTTGTCGGGCTAATGCTGTTAGAAAATTTTTTACAAAATTAGCATAAGTGTAGATTGTCGACTAAAAGTTTAGTTTACGTCGTATATTACGTGGCGGAAGGAGCGAGTCTCTGTCGAGGGCGCGTTTTGAATCCTTCTTTACAGTTTCGGCTTCACAAAACAGGTCTAGTTCGTCCTTCAAATTATCCTGTTGCTGCTCCTGCTCCTGTTGTTGCTCCTGCTGCTGCGGCTCGTTCTGTTGCTGCTGCTGTTGGGGTGGCGACAAATCCAATTTTGACATTTGTTCGCAGATTTTGTTGAGGCGTCTTTTAATGATTCTTAATCTGCGCTCTTGTTTCGGCGGCGTTGATGAGATCACCATATTCTTCTTGAAATTCGTCGTCAAGTGTGCAACTGGACTTGACGAGATCGATGGTGTATTGGCTTGGCTACTCATTTTCACAATTTCAGAGAATTGATGCTGCTCCAACGAGGTAATCGAGACGATTGACTGAACTAACGACTAACGATGATCTTTATATGCGTTAGACGAGGAAGAGCATCTCATAATTATGGGCGGGGTTACGAAATTTTAGGTAGGGGTAACCAAGGTTCTCATTGGACAGTTAAGAGTGGTCTATACCTTAAAAGCGCCCTCTAGCCTACATTTTTGCTTACTTGCGCACACTTTTAATATTCACGGTCCTTAAAAATATAAAAACAAAGTTTCTCCACGTGCACTGACTATTTTAGAATATGTTATAAAGAACATATATACAAGCGCTAGGTAAAAACGCTCCAACTATATATTTTCGATTATCCGGGTAAAATAGTCAGTGCACGTGGAGAAACTTTGTTTTTATATTTTTAAGGACCGTGAATATTAAAAGTGTGCGCAAGTAAGCAAAAATGTAGGCTAGAGGGCGCTTTTAAGGTATAGACCACTCTTAACTGTCCAATGAGAACCTTGGTTACCCCTACCTAAAATTTCGTAACCCCGCCCATAATTATGAGATGCTCTTCCTCGTCTAACGCATATAAAGATCATCGTTAGTCGTTAGTTCAGTCAATCGTCTCGATTACCTCGTTGGAGCAGCATCAATTCTCTGAAATTGTGAAAATGAGTAGCCAAGCCAATACACCATCGATCTCGTCAAGTCCAGTTGCACACTTGACGACGAATTTCAAGAAGAATATGGTGATCTCATCAACGCCGCCGAAACAAGAGCGCAGATTAAGAATCATTAAAAGACGCCTCAACAAAATCTGCGAACAAATGTCAAAATTGGATTTGTCGCCACCCCAACAGCAGCAGCAACAGAACGAGCCGCAGCAGCAGGAGCAACAACAGGAGCAGGAGCAGCAACAGGATAATTTGAAGGACGAACTAGACCTGTTTTGTGAAGCCGAAACTGTAAAGAAGGATTCAAAACGCGCCCTCGACAGAGACTCGCTCCTTCCGCCACGTAATATACGACGTAAACTAAACTTTTAGTCGACAATCTACACTTATGCTAATTTTGTAAAAAATTTTCTAACAGCATTAGCCCGACAAATTATAGAATGTAACGCTTTAGATAGTAATGTAAGATGTATGCCGATAAATTATCAAATGTAACGCTATAGATATAGGAATGTAAAAGTATGCCGACAAATTATTGTAAATAACGCTTCCGATAGTAATGTAAGACACTTATGCCAATAAGTTATTGTAATTAACGCTGTATATTGTAATTTAATACTTTCTGACAAATTATCGTTAATAACGCTTTAGTAAATTAATTTAAAATATTTTAATTTAAGATATGCACTGATTGTCAGAAATTGTAGAGTTAAATGATGAGATAATTTTAGTGTGTAAAGCGGTTAGTTTTATTAAGATGTACACCAAGTTTTTCCAACTAAGACTCTAATACAATACTCAATTATTGACAAAATCAAGCGACTCTTTTTACTTCTTCTACATCCTCATACCTTTTTAACATTTATGTTTATAAAATATATATATAAGATATCTAATTTTAGAAGCAATATCTTACATATAATTAATACTTATTATGGTATTACATGCAGTGTATTAGAGTTGTACATGTAATGTTTGGAACAGAAACTTGTGATACTGTGCAAACTGATTAAGATGACAGTTTTTACTTAAGATTGCTGTATACCCTATTGCTGCCATCTAGTCTACAATTTTCCTTAGTAAGTGGCCCGGCAGCGCCACAAAGGCGAGTTTAAGAAGCAGACGGCGCCGCAGCGCCGCCCTGCTATTTTTTTTCATGTTGGTGTTCGCATTTTTCATTATAAAGAAATAAATGCTTTTCTTTGTTATCTCCAAGTTATTTTGACTTATATCATATTTCGCTATGCCTAACTATGATTTTCAAAAAAAATATTGATAAACAAAAGCTACTGAATGATGCGAATGACGACGCAATATGTTCAAAAAGACATCGGATATGTTAGATTCGTCGATAACCCTTTATATCTGGAAAGCTCGTGTTAACGTCATCCGTGCGACGGATTTCTAGTGGGTCTTCCTTGAACTTACTACCCATGTGAACCGCCAGATGAGAAATTTCAAGAAACAACGGTTTGCCATTATTATTGTTCCGTATGATCTTCTCTGCTTCGTCGGTTATGAAGTCTGTAAAGTACTCGGAATTGTGGCCAAGTTCGAAGCTTCGTCGCGATGCAAATCGTAGCCTGTGATCTAGTACAAAAAAATTGTTAATTTTTTACTAAATTCTTTATTTTTAGCGATTATTATATAACATACCTGGTTCGTATTATCTCATCCGATCCAGTAATCGTAGTAGCTGATGAGGCCATTGTATAGTATCCAAAGAAAGTGTCAAGACCGCGACGGGCCGGCGTGTAATCTTCGGTCATGTAACCGATATGCCACCTGCGTACGAGTTTCGTTTCGTAGCCCAGCCTTCGCAAGTGTTCCGGCATAAGGATCCCGTTCAGAGGTAAACCGCGAGGCTCGCCAAGTTCCACTGGCGAATCCTGTATGCCTGTTGTCACAAATTAGATAATAATACACGTTGCACCGCATATGATTCACAAAATGAACAAATGTTGCAAATTTTGCAAAGATTTTAAGCCAGCAATATCAGTTGGTTAGATGTACTTTTAGCATATTGAAATGCATGTCGTAGATGTATATGTATATACTATTGATGTTATTTGTTTAAAATTTGCATCAATTCAATAATTTAGTATGTTTGAATACTCGCGCGCTTCGACCAACTAACGCTTAACTTGATCTATGTAGTGATAGGCGTGCGCGTCTAATTTACATACTGTACTTGTCTATTCCATACTTCCTTCTTGTCTACGACGCCGAACAAGACGGACGTGCTCCTCGCCAGATCTCTCTCAATAAAAACTACATCGAGTATTAAATGCATATACTGTCTAAGTTATTCTCCACTGCCCAGCGCTATAATAGCTTCCCACATACATCGACTATAAATATAACTTCGAAATATTTCAAGCTTAAAATCGTATAAATCTCATTAATAAGTGAGAACTAAGCAATTACCATCTCTAATAGGATATCGGCCAGTCGTCAAAGCCGATCTCGATGGTGTACAAATCGGCAGCACATAGTGTCTGTTCAGTATGACGCCGTTTTAAGCAAGAGCCTCTATGTTCGGCGTTGGGATCTCATTCGAACCGTGAAAACTGACGTCGTTCTACCCTTGAAAAAGTTGGCAACGCATTTATGCATCTACAGATTCCACAACCGTGACCGATGTTACTTTTTTATGGAATTCGATTATTACGCAATAATCGTATGCCCCAATCGATTATAAGGAACGAATAAGTCTGCCATACTTTAATTATAGTACTTACCATATCATCGGTCAGAATAATAACAATATGCGGAGGCATCGGTGTCGCCTTGTCCCATTCCACTAGTCCATAACCGATAAAACACACAACAGCCACACTCTCGAGAATCATCATGATCTTGTACAGCAACTGCATTTTCGGATAATCAAATCGACTCTTACAAACTCACCTCCTCCCACAAACTTCAAGAAATGCGGTATACTTATATACCGATCGCAGCGTCCCGCGTGCTTTAACAGCAGGAGCTGCTCAATCTGTACCGAAGCTTAACACTCATGCCAGTGGTTTGCTCGCGCTGTCAAAGCTTTCGCGGCCGCGGGCAGGTGAGATCGCGATTGCACTCTTTCCACCTATACACATTATGTGTGTGCGCGTGTCTGAATGAGCGAGAGAGGGGAGGGGGGTGCGATATAATAATGACGGTCGATGTAGTCGTCTATGTGACTAGAATAAAACAATTTGTGTTAGATCTATGTGTTATAGGCTTTTCCCCCCATGGTTGATGCCGTATTTTTTATAACCAGAACATTTTTATGCCAGAAAGTCGACTACGTAAACATGCATTTCAAGTCGTGCACAAGTTCCAATAGTCGAATATATGCAAATTTGAGAAAGAGGTATTAACAGCGGAGAGAAATCCATTTCTCCCCTAGAGGATAAATAACTATTTTAATTATTTTCCCCCCTTGTTAAGCGGAAAGAAATGGTCTATCTTCTATGTTACTTTCGGGCATGAAAAAAGGCTCATTTTATACCCGAGTTGTGATTGTTCAACCGTATAACTCGGTGGTATAGAATTTTCATAAATAATTTTGTACTCGAACTTGATTAAACAAACTACAAAACTTACACTTACAAACAACAAACGGGCCATTATGCGCTCAGTGCTAGTAATTCGAGAATTTCGAACCATTTCCTGTAACTTTTGGAAGTTGATTTTGACACCTGGTTGCTTACCCTCGGTAACTTATGAGGGGTAACTTAGATATTCACGTTTGAATATCTTTAACCCCTTGGAGCAATACGGTTAATTCATAAGATTAACATAGGGGATATTTAAGTTGGAAATTTTATTTTTGTAATATAGGCACGATTTTCGCGTTTTTCTGACATATATTAAGCTGAACTAAAGTAACTTTTATAAGACCGGTGGGCAAACAAAATTTTAGCAGACAACATTGAAAACCGCCTGGTTCTCGAAGCAGCAGGCGTTTTTCTTTCTTTTTTTGCCTGCCAAGCAAACAAATAAAAAACACCCGCTAACATTTTTTGGAAAATTTTCTATATATATTTATATTTTTGTAATAAGTTCTGTGATAAAAAATACTTACATACCCTTTTTTCTGTATACAACAAACTAAAATTAAAAATAGTAAATAAATTCAAACATGAATCTACTAAGAGTGTGTTTGCCGCATCTAAAAAAAGGTACATCAATCTCACTCTGTTTGAAAAAAAAACGCAAAATTCCATACTTGAGTTACAAATATATGGTGTGCACCAAGGGCTAAGTGGGCTCAGCCTCGTGTGATTGCAGTACAAGTCAAGGCGAGTTAGGAGCTGCAGACGAGTACTGCAAACACCACACTCGGTCTAAAATAGCCCACTTTACGCCTTTGGTACACAATATACTATTTCAATAAGCACGTGTGTCGTACACTATAAACAGCTTAAAATGGCTCGAAAATGCGAGAAAAACAGAAATAAATCTGTACGATTAAATAAAGATGTCAAAAGATATGATATTAAAAAGTTTCATCTCTAGCATACTAGGCGCAAAAATTATAAAATAGGTTATTTACATAAAACATTAAGTAGAACATTTTTTCATATTTTTTAAACTCTATTTTTTACTTACAATTCCATGTTTACCACATTGCCCCGATACAGTAACGAAATTGCCTCACCCCTGGGGCAATATTGTCAATTAGGAATCCTTAAAAAGTCCTAGGCGGATTTTAATTATGACTAAAAATCTTATAGAATTTAATAGAACTAAAAATCAAATAAAATACATTACCAATATAGCCCTACAATAATGAAAATTTGACTGACCATAATTTGACGAACCACTAGTTCTTTTTCCGACCGGACATAGAGCGAAAAATTCTCATCTGCCCCAGTCATGTTTCCACTGCGTAAGGCGTGAACCTTAACCAAGTGAGCGACGAACGCTCTGACTCATGCACTATATCAAATTTTATTAAAACCTTATAATGCCTTATTATACATCATCGTACTATATAGCATGTCTAGATGCGACCCCGCCAATCGCTTTCGATTTGGTAAAATGACCAACATTAGTAATCACCTAATAAGATTTACTGTGCACATGCACTGTTTGTTGAATTTCCGTACTTTCTTTAGCGCCATAAATATACTATGATTGCTTCAATGTACTTATAACAAATGATGTTCTGCTTATCATACGTCTTGTAACAACGATTATTCTCACACATATATGGGTGATTCTATGTGAGATCGACCAGCGACAATTTTTTTCTACCGTAAACTCGTGGTAAATATGTTCTATAAATTATTTCCAATACCCCTGAATTTTTTCAGATTTTTAAATTACTCTATGCCAAAATAGTAGAGAGGCAATCGATGGTGAGTAATTTTACCAGGCTAAATTCATAATAATATAGGTATATTAAAGTTATAATTATTCTCAATAGTTAATATATAGGATGAAGAGTAGTTAAGGATATACTGTATCTATTAAATTTATTAAAACAATTACAAAATAATAATATAAAAAATGTACATATATTATTAATTGTTATATCTCTTTAATCGGCAAAGCTAATCCAAATATGCAAGGTTGTATTTATTGATTTTGCAACAAAGTCTTAAGAAACATATGTAACCGCCTTGAATACGGAAATGTTGTAAAATCAAACATATTATAAATTATGATTATACCTATGTCACTCTTAAGAAGAAGCTACGCAAATATAAAGTTACATGAGATAATAGTATAGATGTAAACAATAACTTGAGCATACTCCACTAAAAAAAATCTAGAATACAAAGAATTTCGTATATTTAGACATTCATGCTAAAATTTTAAGCAACTCATTAAATTGATACACACAAAATTATTATCATGTTTCTAATAAACATCTTTAATCAATTCAAAAGAATTTCAGTGTTATATAAGCACATCGTTATATTAGCTTTCTAAAGAAAACTAACATTTTCTGTACTTTTATTCGACTTAACTTATTCGATATACAATACCGACTGTAGACTACTCGCTTAAAAAATGTCTATTACGTTCACCTAGAAGGTAACTACAGCAAAAACAGTAGTTTTTAGGGGTCACGCGCAAAAACATATGATACTCAACGTACTTGAAATCAATAAAAAAAATCAGTAGGCCAAGGAAGACCGTATCTGCTTTTTTCTCAAAACCGAATTAGTTTTGGATCATAAAATAAACATGATTTCTAAGCTATAGCAGTCAGCACAGTTAAATACGGCGGTCGGCGACAGGTCTCTATAAACACACACTCTTCTTTATGAGCTCCCATATATTCTTTTTACAATCCACAATCATAGAGAGCATACGAAAATTGTTAAAACCTAATCAGGGGACGGATTGATAGCTCTGTCGTCTTTTCTTCCTCCGCCTTCAGCTTTACACAAGCGACGACAGTTACTCAGCCAAAAGTAAGCTTCCTCTCGCTTATGATATCTCATTGTTCAGCGAGGATCCCTCGAGTGGCCCACAGCACAACTGCTCGACTCCAGATTGGCCTCGACGCCGTAGCAGCATAGACGACGGCCGAGTTCCGGGTGATCCTGAAGTCAAATAAAGGCGCGTAGCCCGACGATGACGAATAACAGGCCGAGATGAGCGCAAACCGCGAGCGTTCCTAGAGCCGCTGCGGCGTTCGTATACTCGTAATCCTCCATCACCAGCCACGGCTGCCACGTATAGTTCCAACGACGAGGGTCTGCCATGTAGTCTATCGGCATCCTGATCTGTCGCTGCAGTAGGTTGCTGTACTTGTCGAGGAAGAGCTCCAGTTCTTGTAGTTGCTGTGGAACGACAGAGTTCATATTGGTTGGTATATAATATATATTGTCATACCGTATCCAGATTTTTCACGAGTTTAGTTTTAGTGTCTGAATTCTACACCTGTAAAAATTACGAACTTACCGCTGGATAACTCTTGGCTACATTATTGGTCTCGCAAGGATCGATGCCGAGATCGAAGAGACAAGCGGTCTGGTTGCAGGATGGCAGGCTGTATCGGCTTGTGTACTGCATGTTGGTCATGTTGGGTCGGCACAGTACCGTCGCCTGTCTCTGCAGCTCCCACATGGCGCTTTCTTGGGTCACCGGTACACCGAGGTGTTCGCGTATAGCGTCGGACACGGCGCTCTTCAGGATCCTGGTCGTGTTGTAGATCGGGTTCTTGTGGCCCCGGCCGATGTCGCCTATCACGTTGTCGTAGTAGCCCTGGTAGAGTGAGCCTGAAGCAGACACGGTCGCATACTTATGTTATGATAATATATCGTAATATGTATTCTGCTTATGTAGAAAACGATTTTCACCTCTGACGATTTTGAAACGCTTGTCGATGGCAGCCTCGGTTTGGGTGACCTCGTCGATGTTGAGAAGTATCTTGTCGCGCACGTTACCGGTACCGATACTCAGCACGTCCCACTGGCTCACGCCGTCGACCGGTCCGAGGGACCTCAAATCGCCACCGGCGACCTGGAACAAGGTCGGCAGCCAGTCGGTCACGTGGAACAGCTGCTCCGAAACGCGACCTTTGCTCAGCAACTTTGGCGACCACATCGCGGCCACGCTGCGTACTCCGCCCTCGAACAGCGTGTACTTTGTCTATGATGAAGTCATTTTTTTAATTATTTGATGAAACGAAATTAAAGTTGTTGAACTGATAAAAAAGAAACACGGACCCCCCTGAGTGGCCAATTGGATGCCGAGTTTTTGAACTTGCCGATCGTAGCACCGCCGTTGTCACTCAGGAAAACGATGACGGAATTTTTCAGCATTCCTCTGTCGCCCAGAGATGAGACTATCCGTCCCAGAGAGTCGTCCAGTCTGGCAACCATCTCTGCACACATCAGTATTTAATAAATAAATAATCCAATACAACATTTCAAACTCCGTAGTGTATCTATCAAAAATCGGTAACAAAACACACTAGCGTAAGCAGCTCGTTTGTTGTCTGTGATATGCCTGAACTCGTCGTCGTAGGGATTGTCTTCGAATGGAATGTCCATGGGCGCGTGTGGGGCTAGATGCGACACTTGCAGATACATCGGTCTCTCCAGATCGTGTCGGTAAATAACGTCGATAGCCGCCTGAGTAAAGCGGTCGGTCGCGTACACGCCGTCGGTGCCGTAAGCCGTCTCTCCGTTTATGTGCATATCGAAGCCGCTCATGTTCTGCGAACAAACGAAAAATAGCTTAAGCTATACTTGGCGATAGTTATATGTAAACTCTGTATGTGCATCAGCTGTATAATATACGACATAGAAATCGAAAATATCCGCGGCTTCTAATTGTAATGCAAATATATGCCGCTCTTATTCGTGCTCGCTTTATATATATTTTACAAGTTCCTCAAGCCAGCATATACATTACTATAAATTTATGTACACACTCACCCCTTGACTGTATCGGTAATCGTAGTAACCAATGTGGCTATTGTAGAATCCGTAGAAGTAGTCGAAACCTCGTTGATTGGGAAGATGTTTGGGCGTGTGGTACCCGACATGCCACTTTCCAATAAGGCTCGTCTCGTATCCCAGACCCTGCAGGTACTCCGGCAGCGTTTGCACGTGCACAGGCAGTCCACGTGGTTCTCCACCTGCTATACCAGCCCCTTGCATCCCTGAAGACATATTAAAAGAAAATAACGTCTATTGTACACAATCCGATTCACCAGAAAGTTATATATATACATGACTGCGTTTTTCCACGATAAACGTACCCATCCTGATGGGATATTTTCCAGTGAGAAAAGCAGCTCGCGTGGGAGAACACGAGGGCAGGACGTAGTGCTTGTTGAGAATGATTCCGTTGTAGCCGAGAGCGTCGATGTTCGGAGTCGGGATCTGCGTTGCGCCGTGAAAGCCCACATCGTTCCAGCCCTGTTTTACACAAAAAATGAGAAGAATCACGTAGGATAGCAGTGGAGATGCAACGACACCATCCGCGAGTGTCTTTTGATAAATCAGTAGATTTAAGAGAGAAAAAACGTTGTTATGAGCAGTCGTAATAGGAGTGGACGAAATAAAAAAAGGCGAAAACAAGCGTTATCATAGTAGTATATAAGGAGAGCGGCGGGGTCGGATGGAATTTTATTTGTTTGACGGTCATAGCCGGGCATGAGTCACGGACACACACACACAGCATCCTTTCATGCGGAGGCGTAGACCACGCGACGCGTTAGCCGCTGTAATTGTCTCAACTAATGACTACATTAATTCAAGACGCTCTTTCTCTCTCTCTCTTCTCTTCCCTCCTGGGGCAGCTGCAATGCGATTACATTGGATTAAGTATTATGGAAAAAAGCGAGGCGGAAATAACAGCCTCGCGCACATACACGTACGCGGCCCGACGTAGTCCATTATTGCACTTACTCATACACGTCGTCGTTGTCCCTCTCTCGCATTTATTGTTTCTTTTCGCCAGTTTATATAATTCAATTTCCGACCACCTTTTCTCGACTCCGCAAGTAATTGGCCGCATAAATAGCCGACTGGTTTGTTTCAACTTGCAGGCCGGATAAAGCCGATGCTCACTGTCTATATATATATATATATATATATATATATATATATATATATATATATATATGTGTGTATAATGCTGCACTTTTTCTAAACAATAATAACACGCGCAAACGCGCTGTGGGCACTTTGTCTTCGAAAACTTGGCTTATTCGTCACGAGGTACTTATATATTTGCTAACTTTTCGCGTCCAGAAAATTATTTTTATGGAAAATTTGCTAATTTATGTATATTACGTATAATGATCGGACCGATTATTACAGCATTGATTAAGCGCAGTTTATATCCCTCATCGCAGATCGTTAGCGAGCGGCAATATATATAAGTAATAGCAGTGCATCGGTAAAACGAGTTTGGGGTCAGAGAAAAAAAGGGTTGACCGATCCAAATCGATTAGCAGTTTTAATTCGCTCTCTTACCAAGTCGTCGGCCATGAAGACGATGATGTTCGGTCGACCCTCAAAATCGGCGCGAGTCGAGCCCATGAGGCCGACGATTGTCATGAGGGCAATAAACCTCCGCATTTTCGCTCTTCGTCAATGACGTTGGTTTGCTTGAATTTTACTTTGCTCGTCTTCTTATGATGATGCCGTGCGCATCGATATATGTACCTGACTGCGGACAATCTGCAGAGATAAAAATTAAAAGTTATAAATAAATGTATTCGATTTTCATATACATACATACATAGTCATTGATATTTATTTTATTTTACACTCTAACGATCGTTTGGATTTCCTGATAATTAGTGCTTGGGTATCAATTTTAATTTCCAATTATGCAAATTCGTATTATAAGTGTATTTGTTATGCGAACGATGTTTTCGTTGGGTGTGCCATATTCTTGCAAATTGAACTAAATTGCTCTTCACGATGAAAAGTTATAGAACGAATAATTTTTTAACGTAAACTACTTTGAGAATTCTCAAGAGAAGAAATTAATTTATACGATACTCTCTAAATTTGAAACAGAGAAATTTTGCGAAATCAGTGTATATAATCTTTTTTCATTTGTAGTAAATGACTCTTTCAATCAATGATACACAAATTTAGCACAATTTCACTATTTCAAATTTAGAGAGAATTTCAAGTTCAAATTTTATAAATCATTCTAAAAACTGCTCGTAAAATACACGCACACAGTATATACAGATTCCATCAACACTACGAAGCGCGTAACATTACCATACAACATATAGATATCACAAAGCTCGACGCAAGCGTTAATATACACAGGCAAAAATCAAACAACAGCGAGGATCAACAAAGCAAAGCACGAGAAGCTTCACTAACTTTGAAATATAGTCGACGTGTGTCACACACGAGGTCAGCGCATCATCGTCGTCACCGGACTGAGAAGCCGGGCGGAAGATTAGGCGGCCTTTATATAGCAGAGCTCGATCTTGGGTCCGTCGGCGCTATGGGCCGAGGGGCGCGCACACATGAAAATTACTAAAGAGGGAGGGACGAAGACGTAAGTATGAACCAGCATCAGCGGCGTAACGAGCTGCACTATATATACGTATACTCCCGCATAGTTGACGGCTACTTGTATGTAGGTCTATGTGGACTTGAATCGGATGTAGGGAAATGTCTGCGTCTGCTTGAGTTCAAACGACTTTGCCGCGTCGAATTGTTTGAATTGGGAATGCATATTGTGGAGACGTTTCAATCGACGCGTAGTTGGAAATGATGCACCATATAGTATGTTTTTTCTTCATTGTCTCAAAAATGCCAAGCGTTTGAAGTTGACGAAGACTTCCTGAAATCTGCAGAGTTATATTAATTTCATGTAGATTGCGATCTCGCCAAATTTGACCTTCTCATCGTAATATGATTATCTTCGTGCTGGGTTATCACTGAATACAAGCGTAAAAAAAATTATCGTTAGTAAGAAAAACATTTTATCTCGGTGTATTGAACGCAATTATCGGTACGTCAATGCAAATACATAATTTAAAAATTATTCCATTACCTATACTTTTTCATAAGTCGCATCTACATCAAAGAAAATTCGTAATAACGCATTTACCGAACAGGAGTTAGTTCAACGATCGGCCGAATAAGTAGTATATATATACCCAAACTAATTGAGAGCCTCTTAAATTCATTTTACAACCGCGCGCTCTTTCTCTGATCTAGCACGAGACCGAGTAGAGCCCAAAGAAAGAGAAAGAGAGCGCAACCCTTGGCGTATACATACGCGCATGCCAGTATAATGAATGGCCTTACATGGACCCACGGGCACGTGTCGCCGCGGCGCTTTTTACGACGAATATCGTCCGCGCTGTGTCACCTTCGAGTCGCTGTGTGTGTACGTACACACTTCGCTGCAATTGCTTTTCATGTAAACTGAAGAATATAATACAAGTGAAAGAATGAACGCTTGAAATAACGTACAACGCGGCATTTTATCTCGCGAACCAAGCCGAGGAAATATAAAACGAAATAAAACTCGTACTTTTGCAATTTTCAAAGAGCTGCTCTCGGTTGCAGTGTTAGAAAAATTGACGCATTTCTTTCTTCTTTACGCTCGAGCTTTTAAACGTTCTTTTTTTGAATGTTTTTCTCTAGATTGTATGTTTTACCTACACATATCGAAGTCCCTTTTCTCGCACCGTTGTATTATTTTTTTCACGGAGGGAAAGAGAGAAGCTAAAAGATTAATGATCGGTAGCGTGTGCATTAAGAAAATGGTGTCGTGAGAAAAAAGCTTCGCGCGCGTTTTTAAAGCGTCTTGACACCCCGCAACGACATACGATATAATACGGCGGCATGTATATAAGTTGTAATTATATTCGAGGCGTTATTTTTTTTTTCTGGAACACACGAGCGCGCCAGCCTTAAATATCCCTGTATATACACACGACGTAATAATTATAAAGCTCTCCCCGATGAAATTAATTCGCACCGGGCACAAATCCCCGATTATTCACGGACAAAGGAGTTAATTTTGATATTTTTCAGAGAGACTTACGCACGCAGCTTTCGCTGCTGATGTGTGCGCAGACGGCAATTCAAACTCTCTCTCTCTCTCTCTCTCTCTCTCTCTCTCTCTCTCTCTCTCTCTCTCTCTCTCTCTCTCTCTCTCTCTTTCTCTCTTTACGAGCCGAGACTCTCGCATATTCTCAAGATTAAAAAGGAAGTGAGCTTCATCAAAGACTCGGACGTATTATTATTATATACATGAGTGCAGTTATCTTTAGCTCTCGCTGTTGGGGAAAATCGGGAAATACGCACCGCGCTATGTAGCGCATGTTTAATATGCTAGCCGCCTCGGTATCGCCTTACCGAATTGATTAAGTCAATCTAAGACGCTATAATTCTCCGTGAAAACTACTCCCTGGCGGCACAGCTATAGCGTCTTTTCAATGAATGGCCGCAGACGGATCGTGTGTGTATTATACGTCGGCCTTGTTTACTCGCCTGCATGTATACATCGTATTAGAGATCTTTAGAAATTAAAGTGGCCTGCATGCGCTTCCTTTCTTTCATGTTTTCTTACGTCTTTTTTTAGGGTCTTTCTTATACGCTTATGATGAGTTGGGGGGACGCGGCTGTTATTGTACTTTGTGCATTAGTACTTCCTTGGCCAAAACATTGATCGCACAATTGAATAATAACTTATTTCGGTAATATTGCAATACTTGATGTCGACTTTGGATACATTATAAAAAACACTATATTGTACTTTATCGTGTTTTTTATGAGGCTGTACTTTTTTTGAAGAAACATTTGGTAGAAGAACAAATAATTTTTACTTTGCACACTGGCTTGTTAACATAATTTTGAAGCGATAACGCGAATTGCTTTTAAAAAAGAAATGGGTTTATTTAGTCGTTTAATATTTAAATATTTTGTTATGAAATTAAAAAATGTGCCACGAGTAGGCACGTTGCAATTCTTTTTCTCAAAAGAATCGTTGAGATGGATTAGTTTGCTTCTTGGCGGTGTTACTAGAAATAGTAAACTTTGCATCTCCTAGAAACATCAATAGCAAGGTTAAAAAATAGAAAAATCCATTCTAGAGATTTTATAAAAATTAAAAACTACTTTGTTCTAGATTTTTAGACTGGGCATAATCGGCCGACTGTTTCTGTTCTTGCGGTTGGTTTTGTCTTGGATTTGCTGCGACCGGTGAACGAAATTGCTGCAAGATTTTATCATAGTTGAAACCATCCTCTGAATTTGCATCGGAATCTGTAACAAATAAGTAAATATGTAGTATTAATTGGCATATCATGAAATAAAAATAAAGCATATAAGTGTATACCATCGTAAAAACGTTTAGCCAGCTCTAAGCTACCGCCTGGCTCGGTGATCTCGCTACCAAGTATCATTGATATATCAGAATTTGCATCGATCTGTATATCCATGATGCCGGATATCATGCTCGGATTTTCCATGTTTAACATATTATTCATAGAGTTAATAGGACTTCCGTTAACCATCGCTTCTTGAAATTCCATAGAAACGGATCTAAACATCCGCGATTGATCTTGTACTGTTGAACCATGAGCTGGCATCGTGGAAGCGTTCAAAAGACTTTCCATGGACGGGATCGACATAGCTTGTTTTGCTGTCTCTTGCTGCAACATATCAAAATAATTATTGATGATTAAAAATTAGTAAACTTAAGCGTTTTTCTTTAAATTCGTCTTAAGGCGCATACCTGGGCTTGCAGTATCGCGTTTTGATAATTAACGCGCTCGCACGACTTGATGTAAGGTTTATTGCCCTGCGGAAGTTTCGACAAGTCCCGGTTGAAGTTCGACTGTTCCGGATTTCTGTGATCCTTGGATGAGTTCGAATGAGTCTGTTGTTGCTGAGGTTCTTCGAGCAAGTGTTTTGCCATCTTTGCTGGTGTGGGAATAGGACGTTCGGAAGGATTCGAATGATTCGTAAGCTGCTGTTCACCGTCTTTGCTTTGTTGCTTCGATTGATTTGCTATGAGGCAAAATTTTTATATATCGAAATTTCAACGTAAAGGATTAATCATATATGTACATACCTCGACGCTTAGTGCTGTTCATTCCGTCGTTCATTTGAGAAGTATCATGATGGTTTCCATGCGAATCTTTTGCAACATTACCGTTTGTCTTTCTCTCATTTTCGTTGATTTGCTCAGAATTTGCTATCCTCGGTTGTTGAGCTCCTTTCTCTTTACCTTTAAAATTAACTTTCTTCTCCTTCTCATTGACTTGTTCAAAATTTCGTGTTTTTTGCTGTTGTCCGTTCTGCGAATTAGAATGAACTTGTTTTTCTTCGTTATTAAATACATTTTTATTATTCGTTCTTCTATCATGCTCAAGTGAATGCTCAGCTTTCCGTGATTGGTCTTGTTTCTCTTGGCTATTCATCGCATTTTGTCGGTTAATCTTCCTTTGGTTTGATTCACTAGCTTGCTTTTCAACATTGTTGCGCGCATTTTCGTGATTGTTGCGCGCATTTTCGTGATTATTGAAACTGGTTTTTCGATCGTCACCTCTCCTTTGCATTTTTGGTGGTGGTTCACGTTGTTTTTGTTGCTCTTGATGCTGGTACTCATCGTCATCAATATCCATTGAATCATTTAGCAATCCTTGACTGTTTTTTTCCTTGTCTATAAAATGCAAAAGTACCGTTTCAGTATATATATATATTCATAAATAAGTTTCAACGCGACGCATTATGTTTACCTGTACTGTTTTCTATCATTGTGACATCGTTTGACTGACTCGACTCCTGATTCATGTAGATATCGCTATTCACATATTCCTGCTCCAATTTATAAGAATTTATAGACTGAGTATCTGCGAATAATAAGATACAAAAATTTATTTTTACAATACATACATAGTGGAATTTAAAAAAGCGACAAAAAACAGGTTTACCAAGCGCATCGTCGCGTTTGCCTCTGGAAATTATGTAAGCAGACAAATCTACTTTAGGAAATTGTTGTGATAACATCGTTGATTTAGTAATTACCGACTCCCTTCTATTTGACTCTATGGCCTGCTTTTCCAAACGTTCAACCTGTACGAATATTTTTCGAGTTGATACAATATAACGCATCTTTGAAACCAGATTTAAAAAAAAAAAGAAAAAAAACCTCTGATCGCAGTTCTTTTTCTTGTAATTTTAGACTTTTCACTTTGTTCGCCAACTTGGAACAGCATATTTCTTTCTTCTTATGTTCAACATACAATTTTGCAAATTCAATGATTTTTAGGTGAGCGAGTCTTCTGCTTATTTGTGCCTTCATTTTTAAGTTGCGCTTCGTCTCTTCAATTTTGTGACATATTAGTTTGTTCTGAATAGTGGCCTTCAGTAACCGTAATTCAGACGCCCGTTTTTCTTTGGCCAACGGCAAATTTTCGTACTCCGCCTTGCGACAATAAAAACGTTGATCGATTTTTCGCATTGATACATTAAGATATATGTACAAAGTTTGAAAAATATATACGACACCTCATATTTCGCCCAGATTTCTCGCTGCTCACGGAGCATACTTTCGTATTTTTCAATCATAGCCAGCTGTTTAACCGATTCGCTATCTTCCATTTTTGCGGCCGCTTCGATCTGTTGATTAACTATTTTCTGATATTCGTCTAATCTGAAAAATGACAAACGCACCCGATGATGAGCATAGTATTAAGTATAGTAAATTTCGCACTGAAATCGTGATACCTTTCTAAAACAAGAATTTGCGTTGCTTCTCTTTTCTTAGCTTCCCTAAGTTTTTCTTTGTAATCTCGCCTCGTACGAAGCTCATCGCCAATTTTGTCTTTGATTGCTTTAATTTTGTTTTCATAAACTGCGAACGTTAAAATCGAATATATTTCGTTCTTTGGCTATTTTGTCTTTTTCTCGTTATTCTTGCGTTTCGTACTTACTTGTGATTTGCTCCACAAGTTTTGCTTCATCGAGAGGTTCCATTTCTTCGTGCTGTGTTACACAATTGTTTTCTTTTTCGTTAAAAGTCAGCTCTGAGAATATACAAACTATTACAATAAAATTACTTTTTGACTAAATGCATAAATCTTCTTTATAATACCTTAATTGTCCAGTAGATTTTCGGCGAACAAAGAAGTTTTTCAGAGAAAAAGTTAGACACTGCTCAAATATTTTTCTCAGTGTTCGAAAAAAAAACGGTTGAATTTAAAATAAAAGACTTTCTTTAGTACTTGAATTAAAGTTCAGCAAAAAATTAATTTGTCCAATGATACTCTCAGCTATTAATAATTAATTAATTCTACGAAGGAAAAACAATTATTTTTTTATTCTTATATACTTACTGTTAGCTCATTTTCCGCGATTCAGCATCAGAAATAAATAAACCCTTCGTAGAGTCGATAAAACAGGAAACTCCCTGAATCGTGGTATATAGTAGATGTCAGCAGCGCGCAGCAGCAAAAACAATTCTAGAAAATGTTCTCGGAAATTCCACAGCAACCCCGCGAACGGTGTATTTGCGCGGGCGTTTGAGAGACAATGTAGTGAACAAGAATTTTGCGTGAAAAAATTGATAACAGGACGAGATATAGGCTATACATTACCACGAATATTATTGTAAGTAGACACGAGAATCTGCTGAGATGTGAAAATTCGCTCAACCGGCGAACGAAGTATAAAAACAGTTATAGGAGCTTAGAGGTTATAGAAGTGAAATGAGAAGTTCGATATGCGCAAAGAGTCAACTCACACGGCAATGATTCGCACTACCGGAGATGTCTGAATAAATAGCATGTTCTCGACGAAGGAGCAGCTGATAAAGAAGACCGGGAAACATGGGATCGGACGCCTCTCTTTTCTCGAGCAGCTGGTCAATGAGTACAAAACAACCAAGTCCCGAGGTAAGTCGTCGATGGCTTTTTCGTAATGTTAAGTAATGGTTATGTTTCGTTTTATTCTATCCATACTTATATCATATATTGTGAATCGTGACGCGAAAAACAATTACATATGGCGGACGCAAGTTTTCTGTTGATAGGGAAAGGGGAAATGTAAATTTTATGCAATTTGTACAAAATTTATTTACAAGTGTATCTGCTTTACTAATTGTATTGTTTTATTATTGATTTTCAGATCACAAAGAGCAAGTATTAGCAAACTTGGCAAATTTTGCGTACGACCCAGTGAACTATGAGTTCCTCAGACGGCTAAAAGTACTTGAACTATTTATGATAACATTGGAAGATAACAATCCAAAACTAGTTGAATTTGCAATTGGTGGTATCTGCAATATTTCTGTTGGTTAGTATGCTTTTTTCTTAATAGATTCAATGTGCCACGAGGTATATAATACCTATTTTTATGTGTGATTGCAGAACCTTACAGCAGAGAATATATTTTACGTAATCATGGAGTGAGATTAATTTCTAATCTCTTATCGAGAAGTGAAGAACATATAGTCATCTCAGCTCTTACAACATTATTATACCTTGATACAAAGCAGTCCAAAAAGGAAATTGCAAATCCTAAAAATGTAAAACGAATTCAGAAATTTGCAAATGGTACAAATAAACGTTTGAAGAATTTAGCTCTTATCTTTTTGGAAGTTTATTGTGGAATTAAAGCAACAAGTACAAGTAAGCGTGCCACAGAAAGCAATAAGCAAACAAGTACAATTACTAGCACGGCTGCAATCGCAACTGTGAGTAGAAGTGACAGTGAAACATTGAGTACGGATTCAACCTTAGCAGTAAACACAAGTGCCAGTGGAAGTAAACGTAAGCGTATAGTTATTTTAGATGATACAAGTACTAGTCAAGATACAAGTGATAGTACGGGAATAGACAAGAGTACAGAAAATAGTGCAGGTCCAAGTACAAGTACCGCACCTTTTTAAAAGATATTTATAAGTTTTTTAACGATGAAAAAGGGCAAAATGTTTCGCACTATGCTAGCTTCTGCAAAAAAATATTGCACAAAAGTATCTTCCGGTTCTCCAACAGAAGCTTTGGAAAATCTTAAGATAGGAAACAGAGTTTCCATTCAAAGAACAGTTACTGAAGATGATGTACTAGGATTTGCAAAGCTGACCAATGATTACAATCCTATACATATAAATTCCACCAGAAATATTGTACATGGAGCATTTTTGAATGGCTTATTATCCGGTATACTTGGTACCAAATTACCTGGTCCTGGTACAGTTGTTGTTGAGCAAATGATTCGATACCCAAAACCTTGTTATGTGGGTGACACTGTTGAAATATCAGTGGAAATCACCTCTGTAAGAAAGATAGTCAAGTGCAAATACACATGCATAGCAAATTCAGAAAGAATAGTGATGGAAGGAGAAGCTAAATTAGTAACAAATACTAATAAAACTAAAAAAATTGTGTTTACCAAATAACTCAGTAATATATTTATTACTTACTCTATGGAATGCATGATGAAAGTTTATTTTATTTAAAAATCGCATTGAAGAAAGTGTATATATAAAAGTAGGTCTTTATAAAGTCCTGTATGTCTTGTGAATGTGAACATTACGTCAAACATTTAGAATTTTGCACAGCCAGCAGTCTCATTTTCAACTGTATTCATTTCATCATTAATTACACAAACAATGTAAGAGGATAAAGCAAGAAAGCTATGACACTGGACTCAGTTACTCTTGATCCACCAAAGCTACAACAACCTTTAGAAAGTCCAGTAAGTATATTTTAAAAACTCTTCAAAAGTAAAATTGGCAAAAATCTTCGTCGTCTTCCAATAATTTTTTCAAATAATTGAATTAAACTTAAATATATTTTTTACATGAAAAAGTTAAACTATTCAATGTAGTGATAGTAGAACATTTTTTTTACATCTGTTCTTATCATATTATGTATCGGAAAAAAAATCCATTTGATAACATTTAAAAAAAAGTCCAGTCTGCTCATACAAAAACCATTATCAAATGTTCTTTTTGCAGACCATGATGTATTCAATTTTCTTCATGTTACTACTTCTATCGATTGCACATGCTCTTGATGACAATTCAATTACGGAAAGTTCTTCATCCACAACTGTCACAACTGAAACTTCAATTTCTTCTTCAACAACAGAAGCTACTGCTATTTCATGTACTTGTGGAGTATTTTTAAGTGGGCAATTTAAGAAAGGAAGCAAAGAACAGCCTAAAGGCAATCCAGCCCTTTTACATGAGCAATCTGATACATTCCCTTGCTCTAATGTTGGCAATAAAATGTGCACTAATAAATGTTTGGATGTCGTAAGTATGCTTAAAATTAACGTTGCTTTGCTTGAAAAACTTGCACTTGGATTAAAATGTCAAAATCAGCATTTGTCAGATTGACTTAAGATTTCTCAATTAGACGTTTGTCATTCTTTAAAAATTGAATAACGCTGACGTATTAAAATTGAGGCATTTAAAGAATTGTTCAGTATCTCTAATTAAATGATTTGTTACTAAAAGAAATACTTATCTATTATGCTAAAAAATGTCGAGTTGCCTTTACAATATATATTGGATACTATGATGGCTTATTATTTCTCATTCATACAATTTTAAATGTTTTAGATTGTCAAGCATTTACCCAACAGTCCAAGCATTCTGTGTGGATCTATTGACAGGGACTGTCATAAAGAAAGAGTGAGTAAAAAACTTTCAAAATTTTAATTTATATAAATTGGTTTGTATCAATACATATATGCTTGTTCTCTGTTCAGGCATACTTATTTATTAAAAACTGCAAGGATGAATGGATCAACACGAATCTCTCCGCCGGTCGAGAATACTGCTGTAAGGATGGCCTTCCGTACAAGTGTCCTCTCTTAAGCTGAGTCCTCTTAATCTAGGATATATACATATTATTATTTTTTATACTGTTAGTACGTTTAAGGATGCCATTAATCGTAATAAGAATCTAGATATCTTTTTGCAAAAAATCGTCTCTATCGTTATTTCTATAAGGACCAACAGGTTCATTGCTGTGCAAGCGCATCCAATGCGAAATTCTAAGAAACGCAGTTCTGCTAAAAGCATAGTTCGAATCTCGACTGAGCATAAAAAGTTTTTGCTACAGCAGCGAACTTGTTAAACAAAATCCGCCCCGCTCCAAAAGATCTCCTCTAAATTTAGCCATCGGTTGGGCGAGCGCGCGCGCTGAGATCGTCGTCCGCCGCGGCCAAGAATACTGAGCTGCTATCGGCGGCGCTCATCTCGTCGTTTGGGACAGAGCGAGATCGGTCTCGGTCTCTGTATTTAGAACAGCTGCGTGATTTAGAAGAGGGAGAGTGAAAAAGACGGAGTCGGCAACTTTTTCGTTTGGACTTCCGCGTTTGAAAATCAGTTGGCCGCGAGTGTACATTAGCGAGTCACCGCCGCGGTAATCCGCGCGCAAAAAATCTGGGTCAAGTTTGGGAGGAATACGCGCAGCACGTCGTGCTCGTCATCAAGGATGTCCGTCATCGCTGCTTTAGTGGAGCCGACGATGGCTGCAGGTGTATTTTTGAAGCGCGGAACACTTGGCAGTCTGCTGCCCTTCGCGCGCAGTAAATCGCATCCGCAAACGTGGATCATGGTTGTTTTCTGGACTTCTATCGTTGCTGCTGCTGCCACTGCGTCGACGATGGCTTACGTATGACTGCGGGACCAGAGATCGAAGGAACACACTTTGGCGCAGCGCTTTTGTAATTTCTATAAGCGGCGCCGAAAATAACGTCGCTCGTGGCTACGTTGCATAGTCTGCGCAGAGAACTCTGTAAGAAGTTATAGCGATTGTAGTGTCTGGCTAGGTGAATTTCATTCATTCGATTTAAAAAAAAAAGTAGTTGCTATTGTTAGCGCAGTTTGATAGTTGACGTGATCAAACTTTATTCCGGCAATTAATCCGCATCAGGTTTAAATTAAACGTTGATTGTGTACGTTGCATGCTTTTAATGTTATACTGTCGCTTTCCACCAAACCATTCGAAGGTAACGCAAATGATTTTCTTCGCTGCTTTACGAACGATTCTCATTATTGGAAATAACAATAATTTTTCTCCAAATATTTTGGAGTGATGCACAATACATTTAACGAAAATGAATCTGTACGGTACGCAAACCGAAACGAGATGTATAACAAGATGAAAATTGTGTAGATTTGTCTGTCACACTGTTGTTACCCGAGAAAAAATATACGCATCTACACCCCATGTGACTCATTCCTTCTGTGCTCGAAATACATGCAACTATCAAAGTGTCGTTTGCAATGTTATGATCGAACTCTGAAATTCGGATCATAAAAGCAAAAACTTTCGATAAGATGTGTGCCCGTCTGCTCGCGTGTCCGCTGTGCTCGCAGCCGAGTTTCCTGACCCTGGACGCTTTGCGCGCTGGCCTCGTAAGCGTGGCTACTGGCCCACTGGCCTGTCCGGTCTGCAACGAGGTACTTCTCGGTATCGACAAGCTAACCATCCACCTGTTTGGCCACAGTATAAACACGAGCAACACCGTCGTTGGCGGTGGCAACGAGTCGGCCAAGATTGTGGAGGTGAGGAACACTCAAGCCATACCCATCCAATCCTGGAATGTACTCAACGCTGCAACTGCTGTCCAGGCCGTCGAGGTCAACGGCAAGAGCCAAGAGTCCGCTGGTGAGAACACTGGCAGTGGGATTTACATACCGATCGACGAGATCGAGAACTTCAGAAACCTGACGGGTATCAATGATGCTAGCAACGTTATTTCCGCCAATAACGCACAGGTATGAGCATATGGACGTTATAAGATATTTTGTTGAATCGGCTGTTTTTTTTAATATTGATTATCTCCTTGCAGAACCTTACCTCCGATATCACAGCGCCTGGTCAAGTCATCTTCCTGCAGAACGTTACGCCCACGCAGTCCAAGATATTTTCAACGACGAACGTCGAAGCCTCTGATTGTACGGTCCAGAGCAACGGACCAAAAACTATCGTGAAAGAGATCGACGTGAATGGCAGGATCGTTCAAAGCGAAGTTTCTACAGTTGCTAATAGTAACGCCGATGGCAAGAAGGTAGAATGATCCTTTTAAATTATTGGCTGATCAAAGCGGACTGTTTTTAATTGACAAATGTTATTTCAGCAAACGCAATTCCCACCCTCGCACACCGACAGACTGGCAGATCTTGTAAAGAATGCTCAGATCACGGCCTCGCCTCTCGGCACCTTTCACGACTCCTACGATTGCTCGAAGCCGGAAAAACCGACACCGATGAAACAGAACATAAAGTCCACGAGAATACTCTCTGCCAGTGAGCGAACCGAGCGCTGCAATGTATGCGGTTTTCATTTTCCAGACAAGAACATCCTGTTGCTTCACAAGCAGCTCGTTCACATGATTCAGGCAAAGGATTCAAACGCGGCACCCGAGTCTCTGATGAAAAACTACCCGTGCCACCTATGCACCAAGGTTTTCAAGATGAGAGGTAGTCTGATGGTGCACATGAGGGTAGCTCATCCAAAGTTCAATACATCAAGTTCTGTCAAAGGTAGGGAAACAAATTATCTTCCGAATCGTTGTCTATTGATACCAAAATCAAATATTCTGATGCAGACGCGCAACAAAAGAAAGAGCAAAAGAAAGACCATCCATTAGCGAGGGAACTAGAAATTTTGCCAAGCACCGAAATCGAAGGTGGATTTAGCTGTTCAGTGTGCGGAAAATCTTTTAGAAAGGTTTGGCTCTGATTGAATAATTTTTTAATTTGATGAAACTGCTGCTAAAAGTCAATAAATGTACGTTTCTACAGGAGGTACATGTCACGCAACACATGAGAGTTCACGAAGGTAAACAATGGGAGTGCGACGTATGCAGTAAAATGTTTACCACCAAGTACTTTTTGAAAAAGCATAAGAAACTTCACTCCGGTGAAATGCCATACAAGTGTAACTTGTGCGACAAAACGTTTACGTTTCAGCAATCTTTTCATAAACACAGACTCTATCATAAAGATGATAAACCACACACGTGCACGACCTGCGGCCGTTCATTCAAGGAGCTTTCCACGTTGCACAATCATGAACGTATTCACACGGGAGAGAAACCATTTGCTTGTGAAACTTGCGGTACGACCAATTGTACCAAGATACTCTTTATTCGTTGCTTGGTTTTTGAACAGAGTTATATTCTGTAACTTACAGTTTTCCGATTCTTACTAACTAACATGTATATCACACAATTGTACAATCATTGCCTTTGCATGTGTCTTTAATTATAAATTGAAGCTTTGGTGAGTTTATTTATCGTATATACTAATAATACATGGATTATATTATAATAAATATACAGTTTGTTATTAAGATATTAGTTGCAAAAAAAATCTCAACGTTGTTATACATTTATAGGCAAATGTTTCCGACAACGAGTTTCATATTTGGTACATCGTCGCATCCATACTGGAGTCATGCCATACAAATGCCAAACTTGCGGGAAAAGTTTTAGGTATAAGGTAACGTTACATATATTGCTTTTTGAACACTTTTCATTTTTGACTATTGTCTCTATAAAACAGTAAAAATAAGCAAATAATTTAATAGGTCAGTCAAAGAACTCACAAATGTCCACTTCTATCACCTGAAGGTACAACATTACGACCAGAACGTTGTGAAAAATCGCAAGATAGTTCTGAAATGCGAGATACGCCCGATTCTTCTTCACAAGATGAACAAAGTATGGATAAACCTATAACAAACGAAGAAAATCAATACGTTCTCGTCCTTAATGATAGTGGTCATCATGTCTTAAAAAGAAAGCGAGACGTTGAACATGAAAATGATCAAGAGGCAAATACCAGTAACATAGAACAAAATAAAGAAAATTCAAATGGAAGCAGTGAGTTTTTAAACAACATTTGGAATCAAGATACAAGCGACGACATGGATTACAGAGACGGCAATGCTAAAGCAGATGAAATAGTTTCAAGTGTATTAAAAGATACAAATTTATGGAATGAATCTTTAACCACAAACAACCATTCACCAATAGTCGATAACAGCGTTTCAAAGCAATTTATTGAAAAAGAACTCACTAATGAATTTGCTAATGAACTTTGGAATCAGACTCCGACAAACGACATTTCTTACGACAAAACAAATGGTAACGATCAATCGAATAACACAGCTGATTTTTTTTCTATGGTAATGTCTCCTTTAGAAAATGAATTGTCCTCTCCATCGGCAGAAATGAAACACTTGACGCTATCATCGCCGGTAAATAATCAAGAAAACGCATCGGAAGCTGTCGATTGTTTTCCACCAATGAACAACAACATAAATCCCGTTCAAATTGATAACAACAATGTAGAAGAACATTTTAGTGAATCTAATGGAAATCTTTCTACACTACAGACTATTAATGAAGATTCATTAAAAGAATTGTTGAACAGCATTGCTGATAAGTAGAAAAAGCATTAGCCCGTTGTAGTTAATTTTTTCACCGTTGGAAATATCTTTGAATGTATAATATTTATGTACTTTTTTAATTTTCTTTTGTTTATCTTGTGATACCATGCTCTTGTTATTGCATGCTTGACACTGCAATAAAAATCCTCGAGTTTGGATTGTTTTTTTTGTATGAAGTATTTATTATGTGATTTATAAAAATTATATATATTGTATGTTTTTAATCATTGATTTTTGTATGGTCATTATTTAATATACTGTTTTTCACGTGTTCTTTCAAGATAATTTATACTTCAGTAAGTTGCAAACTAATAAATACAGCAAATACTGAAATTAATTTTCTCAAGTCCATAGTTTATCGCAATCGCAAGTATATTAAATTGTAGATGTGAAAACTCTTCTCTTTTTGTAATTCATTGATCAATAGCTGTATCAACAGCCTAAAATATTTTTATATTTCCCGCTTAGATGTAAGCGCGCGCAGATTCGCGCGAACCTTCCTCGAAACAAATAGCTTTCAAATATGCGGCCATAAAAATTATCATATTTATATTCTTCCACCAAATCAACATCTATATCGTTATGAAAATACGCAAGAGAATGACTTGGCGGTCAATAATTTGAATAATATAATATCATTTTCAATATTCTATCGATGATATAGAAAGAAACATTCGTGTCCGTCTTTCGTAGAATGTGCAGACGACGCAAAGAAAAATTCGTTAAACGCGAGCGCCACTACCGAGGAACTAAACTCAGTTTTTGCGTGTTTAGCGAGCAGTGTATATTTTTGTGTTCAGTCTATAAAAAAACGTTATACTGTGAGGAGTGTTTATTTGTTGTTCTGCAATTCTCTGATTTGAGCGGTAATTACTTCAGCATAAGAAACGTAAACCTGTAAGAAATATGATAATCGGCGAATTATCGTTGCTGCTCTCCTTTCTTTGTAAGACTCCAACCGCAATTAATTTTTTTTCTCGACGAATTTTTCAATTTTGTGTTTTTAACGCGCAGCTCTAGAACAATTACTTGAATGAATCTAATCTCGGAATCGATTATTGTAAAAAAAAGTTTTCAGTTATACTTCTAAAAATCAAATACAGCTCGGCGATCGTTACTTTCCTTTGTTGTTCATATACTTCCACGTTTAACCAAAAAATTACGATTCGTTGGAAAAAAGAACAGCCATCGATCTGCACATAACCAATTAAAACAGTATACGGATTCTTGCAATACGCAATTGATTCACGAAAAAGTCTATTTTATTAAAGTATGTAAATACATTAGTCTGATGCGCGCAAGGAAAAAGTAGAATATCTCGGAAATCAAGTTGGTTTTCAATGGGGGCGCTGACGTTCGAGGGTTAAAAAAGGTAAAACAGAGATCGCTCGCGTCAAGTCTCGACCTGCCAGTACCCGACTAGACAGACAAACGAAACAGACATCTCGGACGGTGGAGGGGACACAGCAGCATCATCAGCAGCAGCAGGTTCTCCATCAACACATTACAATACGTACACATAAAAGGACGAAAATCTAAAGTCGCTATACTTATACATATATCAGCAGTGCAGAGTCTTGTCTTGGGCGGTGCGCGCGCGCAGGAAAAACCTCGAGGTCGTACGGAGAATATAAACACACGGAGCGCAACGAGTATGTACATGCATATATAGCGCGATTCGCGTGTTTCACGTGTCGTCTCTCGAGCCGCGTGAGCGCAGGGAGCGTCGTCGTCGTCGGTTCTCGGAGAGCATCATCGAAGCATCACGCCTCTCTCGGAAATTCAACGTTCCACCTATATACACACATACATTTGATATAATATACGCAGAGTTGCGTAATATTGCGAGGCAGACACAGAGAGGAGAGTGCGAGCAGCAGCAGCAGCAGTCGCATATACACGAAGAGAAAGATAGAGAGCGACGCGAGCAGCAGCAGCAGCAGCGCAGTTTCTCTCCGCATAGATTCGAGAGCAAGTACGAAGCGAGTTCAGAGGGAGAAAGAGAGGAAGGACGAAGGGAACGTGTGAATCACGCGCAGCATCGGAACACCCGTAGGAGCAGCCCAGTCTCGCTCCTCTTCATCTCGGTGAGTACTTAGAAATCTATTATGATACAGTCCAACTATGAAATGAACATACGTAATACTTTTAAATAATTAGCACGCGCTCGTTTTCATTCTCTCTCTCTCTCTCCGTTTTGCCAGAGCTTCCGCTTTTTATCCCACGCGATCTTCCCCTCTCGAATAGTTGCAATATATCAGTCAAAGGGGTGTAATATACGTAAATGCGAGTTTTCGTATAAGTATTGTTGTCTGTACGGTGGCGGCGGCGGCTGCGGCGTGTGCTGCGGGGCCGTGTCCGTGTGCGCGAGTATACACCAGTACATGTTGACGTTAGCGCGTTCTATTGTGGGGATCTCCTCTGGTGGGTGGGAGGTTAAATAAGTGGGAGAGCCTCTCGGCTGTGGCAGACCAGCCGAGCCGAGCTTTTTATCAGGGACCAATCGCTGGCGAGCTTTATCGGGGAAAGAGGCGAAGGGACCAATGGTAACCCAGCGCTCGCCGAGGCTAAATGAAAACCTGCTACTGGCTCGGTGAGCGGGCGCACCGAGCAGTCCGGGCTGCTCCAACAGCTGTTTCAAAACCACCGTTGCCACGTTCTTTCTCTTTTTCTCTCTATCTATTATACATACATAGGTATATACACCTAAGCCTAGACTGCTGTATACTCTCGGCGGGTATCTCTATCATACTGTTATAGGTATGGGTATACCAGAAAGCCTACCGTCCGTTCGCTTTGCACAGCGCTCGCTGCGGCTGCCCGACTGCCACCTCCGCCGTGGCCTTACGAAATGAGACTCTCGTAATTCCCGAGGAGAACTCGAGCCTGCGTCTGTATGTGTCTTATACCTTATACATATATATGTGTATCTACTCGCTATATGTGTTCAACGGAGACGGCGATGTAGAGCGAGCGAGGAGGCTTCGGAAGGGGCCGGAAAGCTCTTTTTTTTATTATGCTTCTCTTATTCGTTTTCGGCTGTTTCGGTCTCTGATGTGGAGAGAGAGAGAGAGAGAGAGAAGGAAGATGACCCGCCTGTCTCTCGATCGCCGCCGCTTTGACCGTTTGTTTGGCCCTTATAATGCGTATACCTTTTTTTATCGGCCAGAGGGGAAGGAGAGCCGAACTGCTGGGGCTCTCTGCTGCTGGTACCTAATATACGTCTGTACGTACTGATTAAACTCGGGATTCGTTACTTGCGGGAGTGTCATTGATTTTAGCGGGACTGAATTTCTTCTTCTTCATAGAAAAAATGAAGATACTTTTTCAATTTCCTTTTTCTTTTTTAATGGGAACCTGTCGGTATGGGTGTGCGCATGAGTTTGCAACTCGGCCGAGCTCTCGAAGTAGTTGACTTTCCTTGCTCAACTTCGTAACGATTTTTCTGCTTGTTTGATGAGAGCGGAATTATAGGCTGCACTCAGACTAAAATTCGATGAAACCTACTTTTTTTAAGTAAGTACTTTGAAAAAATCGATACTCCAATGTGCATTTCTGACTTGATTTTCTCCGCCCCCCCCCCCCTCTTTGTCCCTTTCTGTATTGGATGGTAGATCCGACTGCAAAATTCTTTTTCGATCAGAGCGAGAGCTAAGGGTTTTGAGTCAATGCAATAGTGTAGAAATCTTTGTATAGAAATAGAACCGAAAAGTAGTAAAATGTTGAACATGCTTCGATTTAGTTACTGGCTCTATTAATACATTCGAGTAAACTCCAGTGCACAACATGGAGAAAGTCAGTTTTTTCTGAGTGGTTGCACAACTACGCTGATTGCCTCATTTATACAGAATAATCACTATCTTTTATCAAGCTACGATGCATTTTATCAAACCAAATCGTTGGGGCGATGTTATTTCGATAGTATTCTAAACTGTAACCTAAATGATAAAAATAAATATAGTAAAGGTTCTATGAATGCTTGTTTATTTCCGATTCCCGTATGTATATTCATTATTATAGATACTTTTTTTTTACATAAAAATATTTTCGCAATAGTTAACAAATTGCGTAACACGAAATGTTCATGCCTCTGAAGAGGCGATGTTATTTATAAGAAGATATAGCTGTCCGAAAATAAATTCATATTTATCAACGACGATTTCGTGAATATTATGACGCACAATAAGCATCGTGCTGTCACGTCGTAAGTCTGTTTTCTATACTATTGTATAACTGAAAAGAAAAACAATATCATTTACTCAATATAATGAGCTCACCACTAATAAATATATTAATATTCAACAATAAAGATTTGCCTTTTGTCGACGAACAAAAAATTATACAGTATATTCCTTGAACGTGTTCTCGTCTTGTATCCCCTTCAACTCGTATTTACCGATTTCGTTCCCAGGTATAAATTCTACCTGCACCGGGACATATAACGACATTATGCCCCTAGCCTCTAATCTTTTCAACGGCATAAAATAAAAATGTTGAATACAAACGTCTTCCGACATTTTCCTTGTGAGTCGTGCGTCCGTGTACTTTGCCTATTTCAACGCTCGTATTACATTACGCGCTTAAAAAGTAAATGTATATTTAACGAGTTTGCTAATTATTAATAACAGCAACTGCTGCAGAGATCCTATACTTATTTATTAAATCTTTTTTCGTTGCTTCTAACCGACAAAACACTTCAGGTAGATTAGATACTCTTCTCTTAGAACTTTGTCACTTGTCCCGTTTTCCTTTTTTTTTTTTTGTAAAAAAAAATTATGATCGAATGTTGTAAAACCAAGATAAGCATTATGTAATTGGTTAATATACTACGCATGCGTCTAGAATTGCGTCTAGGTTAAAGCACGCTGCGCGCGCAGGTCGAACTCATAGTAATTTAAATTTATATTTAATCTACTGGTATGCGTTGCGGTCGATTTATTTAATTTGATATAGCTCAGAAAAAGTAATTGAGTGTTAAATAAAATTTCAATTCAATCATGTAAACGTTATTATTTTCTTAATAATTAAAGCAAAATCTAACACAAAATAACTGAAATTACTGTACCTCTTCGACGAATAATACTGCGTTTGTTAAATTATCTTATTTCAAAACTCAACTATCAAGAAACTGTAGATATACTTAATCTAATGAAAAATTGGGTTATTGGGTAGAACAAAATATACGTCATAATTACATTTTGTTTTAATATTTAAGAGGTTTGCTTAACCTCAAACTTTTTTAAGATAAATAATAAATGAATTCATTTGCTTACTTCAACAAGCGATATTTCGCGGTTGCCATTATAATAATTTATATTGACTAATTTTTGCAAAAAAACCTACGACACGAAGTAAAGGCGACGCTGAAATTAAGAAACAGTAAGATGACCGTCACTTTTATATATGGTATATGGTAAAAGATTACTTGACTATTTTGCTAAAGTTATTAATCATATAATGCTTAAAATTAGCAACTACAAAATACTCTATTATATATATATATATATATATATATATATATATTTATTTATTTATTTATTTATTTATTTATTTATTTATTTCTGCAAAATTACAATATTAAGGATTTTCATTTCGTTATCTAGCACGAATATTAGAAACTACTCGCGAGACTACTTGCTGCTAAAATATCTACAAAAAAATTATTTTGAAAACTATTTTAAATACAAATAAATGTTAAAAAATAACACGCCTCATTCGTATTTTTACTGTACAGTTACGGTTTATATATACTTCAAAATTAATTTGTTATAAATGAATTTTAGAGGAAAGATCATTTCTTCATTTTATGAGGTAAAGCGTGTTATGGTATCGAAAATTTCCATCGCAAAACTACACGGAAGCTCCTTAACTATAACGCAAAAATAACGGGTATAAATTTATACTGCATACATCTACAGCAAGCAATTTGGTGCCAAAGAAAGGGTCGACAGATCAAAATGCATATGCATGCGTGTTGAAAACAGTACGAGTCTGCAAATGTTCTACATCAGTAATAGTTTTCATACAATGACATTCAGCAATTCAACTTAATTTTTATTGATAATATAATTTTCATCACAAATGAATTTTGTAAAAGTTTCAAAGCTATCGTATATTTCGTATACTTTTTTACTTTTAAGCAAAATATCTAGTTATACGGCACTATTGAATTTAGCTGAATGTGCATGGGCAAACAATATATAAATGTTGTTTATTCTGAAATAATTTACCATTACCTGTATGCTATAAGTATATATTATATAAATTCAGAGAAAAAAAATAGAAGCGTAATTTTAAAAAATCGTGCGCAATTATTCCACTGTTGCATTGTTTTAACAGCGCAGTCAACTTGAGCATTAACCAATGCCTCATTTAAATGAAAATTATATTTTTTTGGAAATCTCGGATACCGTAGCGGAAAAAAAGTAAACTTGTTCATGTCGTTCTTAATAGGCGGAAGGGTCCTATAACTACAAAGCTAGTCAGAGTCAGTGTATTTTTTTAATTTGTTTTTCTTTAAGTTAATAAAAATTCGAGTGCAATATGCCATCAAGTGCATCTTTCAATAAAGCATGGAAATTACGTTGCGGCAACAAAACAAACGCGGTTATCTTGAATGTATACATCGTCACCAGTTCGGAATCTATAATTCCAATGCCACGTTGAAAAAACGCGCTTATCAAATTTCGTACAAGTTTTCATTACAAGGAAAAAGGGAGGTCAAGAGGGACTTTTTTTCTTAACTATGCAGGTTTCTTTGTATTTTATATTTTATTGTTAAAAGCAATATAATAGATTGTATCTATAGTCACTTGACCGCAGCGCCACTTAGAATATGCGCCATTCGATTACTCATGCGATCGCCCTTTCAGAGGATGTTGAAGCCATGCTGATTGGTTGAAATGTTTTACCTTTTCTAACCTCAAATATTTATTGTATTTTAAATAATAAATACATATACTTTTTCAACGGATAAAATTGCGCAGTGTTACGAAGTTACCCTTATAATCATTTATGTTAGCAAAGTCCTATATTTGTTCAATTACGTAAAATTTTTACAAACAATAAGAAATACAAAGTTAATTAAAGGCAACAGTGAAACTGATAATTAGTACAATGGCCGTCATTTCCGTACACGTTATTCTACAACATAAAATTATTTAATCTGAATAAATAAAAACTCTTTGTTTCGATATCCTCTGCACAATAATGAACAATAATCAGTTAAATGTTGATTGATATCAAAGATATTGTAAGCAAAAATAAGAAATACAGCTCGAGGTAGAGTCACAATTTTTTGTGTATTTAAAGGTATATACCATAACTTTCTGAAAATGTATGTAGATACCTTTTTAGGCTTATGAAAAGCTACAAAATTTCAGAACTATCTTAGCGTTACTTATATTTATTATTCATTAACCTCTTTAATACTACGTCGTACAAAATCAGCTGACTTTCACAACATGCAGTAAATAAAAATTAACTGCATCGAATAAATTACTCGAAATGGTCTACAATCTACATTTTACACATATCAAAGAAGAAATCGGATCAAGTTCTTTCCTGATCGATAACAGACAACCTTTGAAAAACTTATATAAATGTATAAAAACCTTTAGCCACACTTATCAACGTGCGATAGTTGAATCTATTGCTATTTATTTACAGTTGTTAATATTTTATTCATCCGAAAATGGATCGTGTTGGCAAGTATTCAAAACGTCTCGATTATTAAAAATCCTGATGGAGCTAACGTTTTAAAATAATTTGTAAATATTCGAGACAAATTTTCTCATTACATATCAATGCAGCATCAATGAAATCGTCGCTCTGTTCCAAAATTATTTCCACCCTCCTGCCGGCTCTGTACAGCAAATCGATGGCAACAACCCCAGAGCCAACTACGTAGCCAATCGACCACCGAAATCTCTGAGAAAAACCTGTAGACAACACTCCAAGCTCCGCCGAAAAAACGTCAAAAAAATCTTTAGATACAATTGCGTACTTAAATGCACGAATCAAAAAATGCAGTCATCTCTCTCGAGCACTTTGAAAATCGCTGTAGTTCGCGGCTGTCTAAAATAGAGCCGCGACCTGGCAACGCCGCACTCATGGCCTCTGCTTGTCTCTATCGGTCTCTCTCTCTCACACACACACACACACACTCACATTCACTCACACTCACACACTCCCGTCGAGACCTGCCGCAATAGCAGCAGCACAACGCGAGAGCCTTTTCAAAGTTCAGTTCTCAGCTTGCTTGCAGTATAAGCAGCGTCTCGTCGGAGCAGCAGTAGTCGCGCGCAGCACCGTAACGCGCAGTTCGTTAGTTCTTTCGTGCTCTCCTAGTGCTATGTCGCAGTAAAACCTAGTAAATCAACGTACTACATTCAGTTCTGGCATATCGCTAAATAAATAAATTGCAAAAAAGTACAGTCAACTGGAAAGGTGCGTGATCTCTCTTTGCGCGTCCCCGCGACGCAGAAAGAGGCTTCGGTTTCTTTTTTTTCTGTGTGTTTCGTGTGCGTGATCATCGACGAGGGACAGAGAAAGAGAGTGAGAGAGGAGGAGGAGGAGGAGGAGGAGGAGGAGGAGGAGGAGGAGGCCAGCAGCGAGAGGAGAAAAATAAAGCAAAACGTGCGCCAGAGGTAGAGTGGGAGTATACGATGGAGCTCGAAACTGCGCGAGAGCCACCGAGAGCTGGCCTCTGAATATCTGGCCCGAGACTCGTAAAAAAGGGACAAAAAGCCAAAGGGGAACGAAGCAGCATCAGGCGAGAGAAAGAGAAAGAGGGGAGAAAAGCTCGCCTCGTCAGCCTCGAGTGAAACTAGCCTACGAATACGACGACTACTGCTACGTGGACTGCGACGTCGAGAAGAGGAGAACCATGAATTCACAGTAATACACGCATAGTATATACACAGCGCTACTTTTCCTAGACTAGTGCACGCTCTCTCTCACTTTATTATATATCTCCCTACACCCTCTCGTGCTCCCCCCCCCCCCCCCCGCTGCTTTTCTCCGCTCTTTGTTTCTACTATTTTGTACTTTCTCTCTTCTCTAATTCCCTCTCGCTCGCGAGAAACGCGCCTCTATTCTTAGCTGCTCGTTCTTTCTCACCCGCGAGATTCATCCTTTTCTTTTTTATTTTCCGAAAATTATCTTTCTAGGTTAAGTAGACTCTCGTGTGCTTGAATAGAGAAGCGAGGCGGAGAAAGGGCACATACACAATTTATTATTCAAATCGCGGCGACGCTCGAAAGAGAACATACATTATGAGATAGTTTTTTCTGATTTCCGTGAGTATTTCTTTCGTCTCTCCCACATAGTGACAACGGAGAGGCCCTTTGAGGCACTTGACTCGTTTGGGGGAAAATGCTTTTCACACGCACCGCGTCTTTGAGAAAATCCAAAAATAAAACGAAAAAAGAAATTGAAGCATGTGTTGGTGCGCGCAGAAGCACACACGGTGGTAGGTGGCATTTAAAAACGCGGGTAGTTTAAAAGCCCCCGTCGCGAGTCTGCGTGCCGCCCTCTTTACCCCCACCAAGCTTTCTCCTCCCCTGCATGCATGCGCACTGCATCCGCACCGAAAAAGCTCGTAGCTATTTCCCCTCGTGCTTGTGCGCAAGTATGTGTCACCCCACGAGATGTGAACCTCTCTCTCACTCTCTCTCTCTCCTGCAGACTGGCGCTCATATACAGACATGTGCTGAGCATGTGTGTGTGTGTATAAAGGGGAAGCGCGTGTATCCGTGAAAACGGGGGCGGAGCTCAGCTCCGGCCTTCGAGCGACCTAACCTAACCAACGACGCAGCCACGAGTAGCTGCTGCACCGACGATGGGCTCTCTCGCGCATACATGTGTGTATGCTTGTGTGTGTGTGTGTATATATATATATATATATCCATATGTACACACACGCACTACACGGGGGTCAACACACATGTGTCTCGTCGGAGAGACGCGTTATATGCGGCAGCATTCCGCTGATTCGCTTTTCGGAGCAGCTCCCTGTATTCTGTCTGTGTGTGCAATTGTCAGAAAAATTGCTAACCATCAGACATTTTTGTATGTTTCTGAGGAAGGAAAAGATGTAATTATTAATGCTTGCACACGCACCTGAGCACGATGGGTGCCTGAAACTGGAGGATGTGAAAGTGCTGCTCTACTAGTGCGATCGACTGACATATAAAAAAATGTATTTTTTACGCAAAAGCGCAGCGTAGAGCCTACTTGATCGTCAAAGCGAACGAAGAGACTAGGTTTTTTTTCGCGTATAAGTAATTATTCGAAATCTACGAGCAGTTAGATAAAACACAAAAAAAAACATCACGTTATAAATGAACGCAAAAATTATCACCTGCGACACGTACGACGACGTAAAGTATAAAGTCATGTTTGTTGTGGAATTAGCGCTGATACTAAACTCGTCGACGCTGCGATGCTTCGATATCGACGAACACGACGTTATATGCTTCAGAATAATGCGCTCGAAATGATCGTTTCCTGCAATTCTTTTTTTAACGTCTTGCAACTTGTGCAACTCCTAATACGCAAACATACTATTCTCTATAATACGCGAGCATTTTTGGAATAAAAAAAAAATTCACGGTAGCTTCGTCCCAACTCCTCCGGTGTCAGTGTCCGTGCCGAGGTCCGAACTATATGTATATAATGTTATATCCTCGACTGCCTTCTTTATTACAAGAGAGCCTTCGTCTCCTCGAAGCTGCTTGTCTGCTTTTCTTTCGCTTGTTCGCCAAAGGGCAGCGCCGACTGGTTTTTAAATAAAAAAAAAACGCGTCATTGCTGTCGCCGCAGATAAGAACGAGAGAGAGAGGGAAGAAAAAACATCGCTTACGTAGATACCTATAATATACGAAAATATCACAAAGTTTGTTTACGTAAACGAGCGCTATTGACTGATAAAAAGTTATACAAGCTTGATTCTCCATTCTCGCGTATATTATAAACCTGCGTGCATATACGCGGGTATATTCCATTTCTGCGCATATAGAGCCGCTGCTGCACAATCAGAGCCACCATATTTATCCAGAGGGCCCTCGTCTCTGTGTGTGCCTCGAAATTGTGTAAGTGCAGGAGAGCGCATAAAACCCGTTTGTGTGTGCGCGCACACTGTCAGGGCCTTTTTACACACGCGCTCGTGCACATACACTCAGAACGTATGCGCCGAGAACGTCTGTGCAACTCACGTGTGCGCATACGCGCAGCGACATAACCTGTGCCATGCTCTCTCTCTCTCTGTCTCTCGCGTGCATCGCCGCGTTGTCAGCAGCATCAGGTCGTTTCCGCGGTTATTTCTCGTCGACAAAATAATCGTTCGTAGGCTGCATAAGCATAGGAGAATGTCAAATCCTCGTTCTGTGGAATAGTATCTTCGAATCGTGGAACTGACCCGGGCGGCACAACAGCTGTTTTTTCAAAATACGGCGCATGCTCGGGGCCGATCAATCCTCCGCTTGCAGACTCGGCCTGAGCTGCGCGCAGTGTGTTCACGTCAAGGCGAGAGAGTATAGCACATATAGTGATGTGGCTGCTTCTGCTGCTGCTCAAGGCGCAGAGCTGCGCTCTCGCGAGCAACGTTCTTTTTTCCATCGACACGCTATAGGGAAACTCATACCTACTATACATATATTATATATATAATATATATGAGGCTTATCAGAAGACAAAGTGCGCGCGAGAAAGAGAGAGAACATGTTTCCCGTCATTCAGGTAACTATTATCGACTTCACTTTCTCTCGCGCGCTAGCTCGCGCAATATATACTCTATATAGGTATATACGTCTCTAGCTATAATACATGCGCGCATGCATTATCGGAAAATCGGCTCGCGCGCGTCCACTGTATTCCTCTTTTTCTTTCTCTCTCTCTCTCATGATGGCGTGTATGTGTATCCCTGACCCCCGGGACTCCGCGAGCTACTCGAGCCGTATAGCAAGGTAATAATTTGCCTTTTTCATTTATTTAACCGTGCAGCGCGCGCGAGAGCGAGCAAAAGAAGATAAAAAAACGGTATCTGTATAATACAGTATTCACTCGTATACACCTCTTGCCGAGCTCCGAAGAAAAGAAGAAAAAAAAGGGACAGGACCTCGAAATCAGTCGTGCGCGTGTGTAGGTGCGCGCAAGTCTGCGTGTGTGTGTGTGTGTGTGTATAAAAGCGCGTCTCTGTGTGGGAGACTGGGAGGGAGAAGGCCGCGAGCAAGCGAGACGGAGAGCTCGTCCTCCATTACTCAGCAGCGCAGCAGTAGCAGCAGAGCGTTGCAGCTTTCCGTGCTCGAGCAAATGGTGGCTCCGTCCGATATATATAATATATCTATGCCATAGTTGCTGTTTTTATATATTACACACGCGAACGCTGCAAACTCAGCAGCAGCATCTCCTACGGATCCGTGTGTATATTAAAGAAACTGTGCGGCTGTCGTCTTCCGTGTAGTAAAGTGCGCGAGACGAATAAGTTCGGGGTATACATGGTGGCTGCGTTGCAGCTCTATATAATAGAGCTGCTCATTATCCCGAAACCGTGAATTTGTAGTGCGCGTTCCACTGTGTGCTGATATGCCCCGCGAATTGCACGATGCAAAGGGCGAGTTGCTGCTGCTGCTGCTACTTGCATCAGTCCGCACTGAAAAGTGTGGCATCGCCATGACTCGTGTACGTGCACGTATGTATAGATGCCCATATTACGCATATATAGGTATATTATATAGTCAGTCGAGCAAGAGAGATAGTGTGTGTGTGTGTGTATGTGTGCGTGTGTGTGTGTGAGAGAGAGAGAGAGAGAGAGAGGAGCGCTGGGTTTGTTGCACACTCGCCTTTGTTATCGACGTACACGGGAACGTGCCACACACTGTCTCTCTGTATAACGCTGCCCTCTCTCTCTCTCTCTCTCTCTCTCTCTCTCTCTCTCTCTCTCTCTCTCTCTCTCTTTCTTTCTCTGTTTCTCTCGCTGGTAGCGCGTATAGAGATAATGGACGAGGGCGAGAGAAAGAAAGCTTGCGCCCAATATAATTTCTCAACCCCTGCAGTAGTGCTGGCCTACCCTAATATAATACGCGTAGTGTCTGTCGAAGCAGTCGAAGAGAGAAAGAGAGAGAGAGATCCCCTCGCTGCCAGACTTACTGTACATACCTAGGGGGCTGCAGCAGCACGGTTGATCAATCGAACCTCATTCTCTAGTCATCCTCCTATACTCGTGCACATATTTGCGTAGCTCTGAATATTGGGTTACTACCGTCCATCCGCATATGCATACGTACATATAGATACTTTTTGTCGAAGCTCCCTTATCTCTCGACTCTCTTTCTCTCTCTCTCTCATTCGCTTTTTTTATTTGTCTTCTGCTGCTGCCGCAGCCGCCGTCGCGCTATGTATCGTCTTATTCTTCAGCCTTTTCCTTCCTCCTCCACACGTACAGTGCAGTGACTGCAGCTGTTGTTGCTGCGCGTCTTCGAGAGCGAGAGCGAAACATTATGTTATTGCGCATCTGGCATTTTGCGCGTGCAGCTATATGGAGTGCAGCACGCTTTCGTTTTCTTTGTTGATTTTACGAAAGTGAGTGTGTCTATATAATACACTTGTGCGCGCGCCGCCGCCGTCACCGCTTCTGTGTCTCTCTCTTTCTCTCACGTCCGTGTATCGGACATTGAGCCTTGTCTCGATTTGGATTATACTAGAGGGATTTGATCGATTCGTCGTCCGGTAAAGACGTCTGGCCTTTTCTTTTATCCTGTAATCTATCCAAGTGAGAGAGAGAGAGAGAATGTGTGTATGTGTGTGTGTGTGTGTTGAACCTTGGTGATAACGTTGTTTGTGTTCAAGAAACATTTAGGTTCGACCGTTAGAGACGGAAGTTTCCAGGTGCAAAGATGTGAATAAATGAAGCCTGACATGAGCTTGCCAAAGGTACATTTTATTTTTGAAGCGAAACTGAACAAATTCATTTTAAATGATGGAATTAAGCTGAATCACTCGGTTAACTTCATGCTTGGCTTAGAGACGATCGTTTTAATTCAGCTGCTCGATAATTTTTTGTTTCTTATACACTTGGATCTTTCATCTGGATTCCTTGGCAATTAAAAGGCCTCCTCTATGCCTGGCTGATATATTTTGATCTATGTAAACAAATATTTTCTTCCGCATCAATGTTTGAAAATGTGCAGCAGTTATCTGCTGCTTTTGAATATAAAAAATTCCTTTCTCAAGTCTGAACAATGACAGTGCAGACTACGCCGCGAAGATAATTGCCGCAAAAAATGTAGTTTGTTTGAACGTCAGATTATTTTTACACTATTGATTAATCGAGTCAGAAGATTCTTTCTACAATCGGACCTCGAACGCTGTGATCAGCTGACGTTAATTTTCACCCCAGTCCGCATGCGCACGAAGCTGCTTGTTCTCGGCGCCGATTGGTTAAACCGACAATGATGGCGTCGAGTAACAGCGTTGAAGATGTTCGATTCCGGTGCTAAAGTTAAAGCTGCACTGGCTGGAATGTGTATATCTTTATCTCGGTAAATTTTTCATATTTTTTGGTTTTATACCACGAGTTATCTTAAATCCATTCTATACGAGGATAAAGTAGATGTATAACTATATATCTGGAGAGATATTCAATGTTTGATGTATATTGAATGAGGGG
The DNA here is from genome assembly GCA_020010945.3 of Muscidifurax raptorellus. Lineage (NCBI taxonomy): Eukaryota > Metazoa > Arthropoda > Insecta > Hymenoptera > Pteromalidae > Muscidifurax > Muscidifurax raptorellus. Next base: position 30,075,182 of record CM052078.1, read on the forward strand.
GAAAAAGGTTAAAGCGATAGAGTCAAATCTGTGTTGCTTCGAATTACGTAGGAACTTTACCAAACGTAATTAGTTCAAAAGCGTTTTATTTTAAGTGATGTGAAGTAGTATATAAATTATGTACCAAGGTCATAAAAGGACTTTTTTAGATTGAAGTATAGAGCTTGGAGTACAAGTCGAAGGCGAATTTTTCTGAGTTAAGGACGGATACTGTAACCACACGTACGAGATCAAAAACCTCACAAATTCCCTTGGTGCGCATCATATTTTTTGCAACGCATGTGCATTGATTTTTGCAGAATTTTTTATGCCGATAACATGAAATGGCACCAAGGTTACCGTTTTCGACACGGCACCCCATAGTACACGGGTGTTGTACTTTACCTTATATGTCTATATATATTACAATCATTTTTACTAACTTTAATTGAAAATAAAAAAACGGGAAACAATACACGAAAGTAAATAATAGACGAGTCCATTAGAATGTATGTGCGTGAAATGGGGTCGCCCTTTTAACTCACGTAGGCAGTATTACATTATATTTTGTAACAACGGGTCGAAAGTACCACATTCCATTTTGTGAACCGAAAGGGAATGCGGTACTTTTGGACCAGCGTTGTAAAATAGTACATTACGATACGTGTGACCTAAGTAGCACTTTTTTGCACGGCGTGAGGTTAGGACCCGAGCGTAGCGAGGGTCCTAATTACGCCATGCAGAAGTGTTACTTAGGTCACGAGTATCGTATAGAATTTTATAGCACGCTAACCTCAAAATGACAACTTTATTGTCGATTTTAAGGTTGTCGTGCTATAAAATATCGTATGAGACTGTTGTGACTGTTGACTCGCTTCGCTCGTGCGAAGAACCTCGAACAAGGTAGAAAACCATCTCCCACAACAGTGTCATAAAATACTAGTAAATTATTCGGTTATTTAACACTTAAATTACTGCAGCTATATCTAGGAAATATTTGTTAATATTAAAAATAAATACTTTCAACTAATGTATTGCTGCGGTCTTATTCTCCGTTGTACATGCGGAGCCAATGAGGAATGTTCACATGCAAGCTCAGTCCAGAGGGCGTCTTGGTGCCATATTAAATGTATATCTATATATACGATCACGCATGCGCGGATCGTGTATAGTCACGTGACCTAACTCGTAGGTGAGTGAGGTCACGTTATCATATACGCACCGCGCATGCGTGATCGTATATACAGATATACATTTAACACGGCAGGGTCATCATGACAGGGCTGAGCACCAAGACACCCCCTAGGCTGACCTTTTAAGTGGACATTCCTCATACTCACTTTATAGTGCAGGTTGTTACAAGAACAAAACTTTTATCTACTAGCGACTTTAGACACGCTAGGCGTGTTCTGTATTTCCCGACTTTTCATTTTTTGAGGTTAGGAATTCAATTTACGTGTTCTGATTGGCCGGCTGGCCAATCGAATGGGTCAATTAAAACAACCAATCAGAGCAGGAATAGATTGATTACAATGTCTTTCTTAGAGTAGAATAGAATAGGATAGGAACGGCTACAGCATAATTTTGATGGGGAATGTGTTTACAAAAATAAAACTTGTTCTCACGACGCTGACGAAAAGTATTTTGGCTCGAGGTCGAAGTAAATTGCTCATTTACATTTCCGAGTATAAGTGCGGTTAGGTTCACCGCAAATAATACCGAAGTCCGTAAACGAGTACATGAGTATAGATTCACATTTTCAATCACTGCATACATATATGTATGTAAATATCAATTTTGCTTACTACAATTCCGCAATATACAATACTTCTTCTCCTAATAGTAAACAACTTAATTTTGCTTTGCTTATGATTTCCATCTTTACTATGTACATCGTAGAATATTATCGTAGGTTTAGGGCCCTTGTGATAACATCAGGAAATACAGACCAAGTACAGATCCTTCGATTTCTTCTGCTGTATATATATATACAACGGAAGAAAATCTCGAGAAACGCATTTTAATAGCGATTTAGGCTCTTCGTATATACATACTCCTAATGTGTATGTATAAGTGGATAGATAGCTAGATCTGTATATATACCTGATGGGCGGCGAAATCACGAAATATATTTTTGTCGAGGAAACATTCTATGGCTCGGTTTGACCTGCTGTATGTGTCACGCTGTTCCTGGAACGACAATGGACGCAGTTGTAGATGGGGGCCCATGTGTCCTGCAGTGTCTAATGGTGGGGATAAGCAGGGCCAAGAAATACAAAATCCAGCAGTAGGGCCGTTTTTGTTTGGTCTGCGGGAATGCGCCGGAAGAGACGTGCGTATAAGATATTCACTGGCTATAGTTTGGTCATCGCTGAGTTGCCCCACGCTTGAGCTTTGTGACTCAGTACAGTGTATGGCGTCTTGTCATCAGTCGTTGCTGAACTATTGCTGTGATTTGTGCATTAGTTTTCGATCGCTCCAGTGGATTCTTGGTAAATATACATGGCTATGCGACGATTCGTCGTCTCGTTCGTACCTTGGTTAGTTATATTCTTTGTATATTACATTATTATTTCTTATAGCAAAGTCTAAGTGTAAACATTTCTGGCTTAACCTGTAAAATGTTGGGCGTGCTTGATTCAGCAAGTCCAAGAGACGTTTGCTTCCATCAGTGAAATTCGTTGACGAAATTTTATATGCAACGACGTGTGTCCTCTTTTTTTTCAATGCATCGTTTCATTGCATTGAAAAAAAGAGCCAAATTATTTCCAAACTAACGTGTTATCACAGTACAATTTATATGATAATATAAATATTATTACAAATATAAGACAAGTATTGAGGTTAATTTTACGTTTGGACCACTTTCTTTTTTGTAAATACAGAAGATCCGTAGACAGATATTGTGTGTGAAAAAAATATATCTACAATCTATTATCTTACATTTATGTAAGTAAATTGTAAAAGATGAAATCTTTCTTACAAGCTGTTGCCATTACGTCTTGATAACTATGCGTATTATCAAGCTTTCTGTAAAATATACAAGCTTCCAAAATTTATGGAGCGTTTAGCCATCTCGTAGGTTATGGGGACGCTGTAACTTTAATATAACTAATGCATAATGGATATATCTTAAAAAATCTGGTTCACTTTTGTATTGTTAATGAGATGGTATCAATAGATTGTATTGTTAAGAATTGAGCCATGATTATTTATTATTTTATAATGTTATTTTGTAATCAAGATTATACATTAGTGAAACTAGTTTTTTTTATTCTATTGCAGATAGAATAGTGGCATGAGTCGATTAATCTATGGCAGATCAACAAGATCAGTCGTTGTCCGGGGGGTCTGTAGAGAAGGCCAGTGCTTCAGCAGACACCTCTAAACTCAAGGGGAAGAGCTCAAGCAGTGGTGGAAGTAGCAGTTACAGAAAACGTCAAAATAACAACGCTATTCAAGTCACTCTAGAAGAAAAGAGACGCAGATCAACTGTTGGTGATCCGCAACCCCCACAGGCATCATCTTACAAACAGCAACGCCCTGTTGAGTTTTCCAAGGGAGAAGGTAGAACAAAAAATGATCGCCGAAGCAATGGAGCTGGTTTAGAATGCTTATACGGTATGCTATTACATTTATTAAACTTCTAAAAGATAAATAAAATATTAAGTAATTTATGCGCAAAATAATGAAACACACAGTGTGTATATACAGGAAAATTCTAGAATTCAGTAAAGAAATATTAGAACACATCAAAATTTGTGTTATAAGAAGATACCTATCTATTCTCGATAATTGAAAAGAAATATTGCAAGTTTCAGTTCTCATATTTCATTATGATTATCGGTTAATCATCATCAATACCAATAATAATAATAATAAAATGTATACACGACATTGAGATTTCTTATCTACTTAACAGATACAGATTGGAGACAGCAGCAAAGAACGCACCAGACTAATTACAACTCCAGTGGGAATAATACAAGAATACGCAGCTCAAGAATCAATTTACTAGAGTTAAATTCAGCGCCTATTGACTGTGTTGCATCACGCACGAGATCCCGTACTCCTCAAAGTCCACAAGTTTATACACAAGGACTCAACAATACTTTAGATTCCACTCTATCTAGCGGATACGGAAGTAGTAGCAGGAAGTCATCCTTCTCGAACAACAATTTGAGTCCAAGCACTCCTCTTTCAAGTCATCCTTCAACATCCAAGGGTAGTCGAGGTTAGTCAACTTTCCTTTAATTTGTTTAATATTTCAAACTCTACTCCTCTTGTAATACTGTATAATATCCAAGAAATAAAAAAAAAATCTTACTAAAAATTAGAAATGTTTATAAATATGTTTTTATAAAACAGCAGTATTGCATAGAGAGTATTAATTATACTATATAGATAAGGTGGTGGAACCATTTAATAGAAAAGCACAAAAGGTCTTTCATTGTCCTGCATTTTTCATGCAAGCATGACACCTAGTTAACAACAAAAATTAAGGGTACAAGGAAATTGGTTTGGAGCTTTCATTTATCTTAGAAAATATGCCTTACTAACTCAAAATTAATGTGAAAGTGCAATGTCTAAGAAAAAATCTGGGAATTATGATAACATATGCACAGCCACATACAAATATGATTCTTACATTTTCAATGCTATCTGATTGAACATTAGGAAACTGATTATCAGTTGTTATCATACATTGCAATGTTTTGTGATATCACTTCCGACACCTAACATTCAATTATAAACAAAGATTTTCCATTAAAACTCATCTATATTTGTTATTTAATCATTGTGTGTATAGTGTATCGATTTTTGTAAATTATGAAATATTTTTACAAGCTCAAATTTAAATTGCATTAATTGTAAGCAGTTGTGGTAGTGGCGTAATTTAAATGCGTAATAATTGCAAGGGATCAAATGCTTTTAGGACGTAAATGAAATTCTTAGACTGTAAAATATTAGTGCTAGGTTTATTAATCTAAATAAAAAAAGTCAAATCGGAATGTATCACATTAGGCACGAAGATGAGCGAATGTCTGGAAGGATTTGTGTCTGCTGTCAAAGCGCTTTTTCCGATATCAGCACAAACCTATCATCAAGAAGGTAAGCCTGCGGTATAACCTAATTCATATAGAATTTTCTGCTCTTTATCTCTTACCTCTGCGTTTTGTGAGTAGCAGCTACCAAAAAACGAAATACCTTAAAGATACTATTACTTTATAATATACCTGCGTATAAAAAAACATTGCACCAGCTCGTAGAATATATTCTTAAAAGTGGAAATATTAGTATTTTTGATCGTGAAATTTTATTCATATCAGCACTATTGCATGTTAAGAAAGTTCAACTAAACCATTTTTAATGTATTTCTTGTGCTGGTTAGAATCATTTAAAGTACATTTTTTAACAATGTAAACATTACTTAGATAATGAGCACTATGTTTTGGATATATTATTTTATAAAAATAGTCTACTTTTTGTGGTTGTTAATCGTCTGTTTTGCTTAACATAATAAAACATGATAGTATGCATAATAACAGTGAACACAATAAAATTAATGTTACTTATGCTTTATCTAATTTAATTTTGTTCTTCAAACATCAATTAATTATTAAACATAATTCTATTAATAATATAATAGATTATTCGTAAAATAGTTATTGTAAAGATCGTTCATTATAGTGCATCATCAGTGATTCGCACATATATCCACAGTTTTTATTTTGATTTTGAACAAGTATATTTCATTCTTTATAATTGTTATTAAACACACATGTGTATGTATGATTGTTAATTGAAACCTGCATGAAAATGGATGAATAATTTTAAATTATAAATAGAACGTTTATTTTACCACAAACTAAAATAAATGAAAATCATATATTAGTGGTCACCAATTTGTACATGGATTAACTAAACTTAGCTTACAAAAATTACAATCATTACTGTTAGAAATGCCAACAATTTCTTTGTAACCCTTATACAGAATATTAGCTTCTTTTTATAAATAATGATAGCTAAGAAGTAAAGGTTCAAGCATTTGCTCCATCAAACATATTTCACTAACATGATTATATATTTCACAGTATCTTTCTTTTGTTATTCTGGTTGTATGTTTTACTCAAACTACTTCTTGCATCACCTACAGCAAAGATTACTAAAATAATTTTATTAAATTTGAAGTATTTTTTCTCATTGATTCCTTTTGGCAATATTGAATAATTACTATATCTCTTATCTTATGTGCAATGTAATGTTTTGTGTGAAACGTATAGTTTCGTTATGTTGCATGAATTTCATCATATATTTCAATTAATATATTGAATAAATTATCATTGTGTTGACCTTCCTGCACAAGTAATATTGATCAATATGGAATGTAAGTTTCTGTTTACTAAAAGTCAGAGAAAAAAATTACAGTGCTGTTATTAAAAGTTCTTTATACATTGATAAATACAGAGAAGAACACTTACGTAAAAATTGACAAAATACAATAAACTTTTGGTCACGTTCAGGTCCTTAAATCATTCAGATGCTCATAACTCCCTTCATCTATAAACATTGCATTCGTGACAGATATACGAGATGAATGGCTCAATAAGCATCCTTCAGTGCGGGCGTAAAAGCTATTCCAATTTCAAAAATAAACTTTGTGTAATAACAAACAGAAAAAATGTAACTGCGTTATAAGGCCGAGCAATATTAGTCTATATTCTCGTATAATATGGGTGTATAATAATGCAGTTCTAATCGAATATTTTTCGGTCTGTTCGTCGTCGCAGGTTCGAAGGTCCAGGGTAGCAGTGGCTGCGTTAACAACGTCAACGGCAGCTCGTCGACTCTTGTCGGGGGCTTCATTGGGCCCAGCAGTAGCAGCGGCGCAGCGGGCGGTAGTTTAGGCGGCACCGGGGTCAGCGGTCAGCAGGCGAAGGCCAGCATCAGAGTGGGTAACGCAGCCAGCAACTCGGCGGAGAGCGGAGGCGGCGGGGCCTTGACGACGGCACATGACGGGGGAGCCGGAGCTGCAGGTAGCAGCGGCTACGCGGCACCAAGTGCCGCTGGCAGCAGCAGCGGCGCCCTATCCGTCAGCGCCGCCGCCGCAGCCGCCGTAGCCGCAGTGGCCGCCAGTAACACATCGGGTACTAGCAGCAGTAACGTTGCCGCTGCCGCTAGCAGCACTAGTACCAGCAGCCTGGGGGGAGCACTTGCTGCCAATCTTGCTTCCGCCGCGGCCGCAGCAGCAGCAGTACATACTAACAGTGCCCATCCACCGCCGCAGCACAAGCATCTGCTACGCTCGCGCGTCAAGCTCAGCAACGACCAGATCAAGGACTTTGCCGCCACCGGTCAGAATCAGTCTGCCAAAAGTCAGAGCAAGTATCACAAGAAGGACATCGCTGTGAGTTCCAGCTCCGCCTCTAGGTATGTGTAATAAAACTTTCACCGGAGGGTTGGTATCTTAAGGCGGGCTCTTAAGCTCTTCTCGGAATCATTAGGCATTTGATGCAGGTTCTAGCTTGAAAATTCAATAACTTAATTACGAATCCCGGTTCAAATGGCGGTATTTTTATCGCACGATAGAGGGAGACAGGGGGAGGGGGGAAGCAGAGGATGGAAGCAGTTCAGATTTGCATTGTGCGTACCTCGGGCTAAATTGGCAACACCTGAACAGGCATGCGTTTCTGGCCAGTCCCTTTTGAGTGTTGGCACTGTCAGCATGACCCGCTTTAACAGTTGACCAACGGATCGTTACGAACGCGCATCGTGGTTAATTACCGAGTTTCGACGGCGTTCTCAAAGTTCTCAGTGCGTTTGAATCGTCGCAACGATTATATTGTAAAAACAGTGTCTTCTCCTTGTAACCCGCATCCAACAAGAAGTGAGTGAACATAAGTGTGGTGTATCTTGGTATCAATTAGTAATTAAAAAAGAAAAGGTACTTGTTTATTGTTGGTTGTACATTCTCGGAATTTTTGTCTTAAAAATTGAAAACACGGGCCAGACGCTTTTCGAACGACGCTACTTTCATTCGGCATAAGCTAAGTGCGGCGACGACTACGGGATTATGAATTTTTATGTAACAAACGTCGAGTCTCCGCTTTGTCACACGTTTATGTATATGAATTTTTTCAAATTTCTTTTGCGTTCTGTTGACCAAATATTAGCGATTAAAATCATTCGAGGTTCTATTCTACGTAGATCTAACTTTTAGACCTAAACTGAGTAACAATAGTAGTTGTATTTAGCTTGATTTAAATAACCAATTTCGTATGTTATTACCATATTTCGTATTAAAAAAATCTTAGTTTGGAACACCGAAGAAGAATTAAACTTACTATTGAAGAGCTAATAACCCTTATTAATCGACAAGCATTATGTGTGATCTTAAGTATTACATTAACGGTGATATAGAAAACGGCGTTGGAAATCCTTAGCGCATTTTTCATTCTCTTTATAGATCACACATTACGTACTATTTATTTTTAGCATAAAAGGTCGTAAGCAAACGAAGCTATATAAAGAGACAATCAAAACTTATAATCATTGCAGTGAACTGTAGTTTTATTTACTTAGAGCAATCAATTACTGAACTGAATGCAAACTTGGAATTATTCAACTAATAAATAAATCAATAAATTTGTCAGTTTATAGTTTTAAAGGAAATCAAATTTATAGCTTTTTAATAGCGTATTATTATTTTTCAGGCATCGTTCCTCATTACGGTCCCGAAAAGCAGTGGCCGAGAGCAATACAGGCAGTGGAGGCGGAGCCGGTAGTGGCTCGGGCACGGGCCTTGTAATGTCTGGTAGTGACTCGTTAACGAACAGCAGCGGCGGCAGCAGTACTGCGACGCCTACGTCTGTTTCGTCATCGGCAGTGGCACCCAGTGGCGGTCTAGTGCCGATGCCACCTATGGCTAGTGGTGGTCCAGGTCTTGAGGACGAGTCAGCAAGTTCGCAGGCAACTCCCACTGGACTTAATGGAAGTGGTGGACCCTCAGGATTGTCAGCAGGTCCGGGAGCCGCAGCAGTAGCTGCCGCAGCGGACAGTGAAAGCGACGACGGAGAGGTCGGCCGACTTCAAGCATTACTCGAAGCTAGAGGATTGCCTCCACACGTTTTTGGAGCATTAGGACCAAGAATGCAGCATTTGCTTAACAGAACCATGGGTGCAAGCTCTGGTGAGTGTTATTAATTTTTTTCGGTATTTTGATCGAGAGCTGAAAGTTATATGGTTCACGTTACTAAAACGAACAAAATCGAAGTAGTATAATACATTTTTCTTTTTATATATTATCATTTCTTTATTATTTTTTTCGAAAAAGCATTATTAGGTATAGAGACAAATAATTTAATAGAACCGACTAAAAAATAGGAATGGGTTTTAATTGTAGTCTAATTTGTTACGGGATTTACAAGTACACAACGATGACACGTTTCGACAGCATCAAAGTTCTGTCCAGACTTCCATCAAGGCTTAAAACTTCACAAATGCACATTCATCTATCGAGACATGCACACAGTCAATCAATATCATGACTTTTTGTTTTCAATTTGTCACAATTTAGGTATTTACCTGTCAATTTCAGCGGCAAAAGCCCAGCAGCTGTTGCCGGGTTTGCAGGCTGTCGACGACGAGGGTGAACAGCTTCAGGCCGTTATCAGCATGGGAGAGATCCTTGTGATGGGTAATGAAGATACACTTACTGGTTTCCCAGTCAAGCAAGTGGTTGCAGCGCTTATCAATCTACTCAGCATTGAGCACAACTTTGTGATAATGACGCACGCTTGCCGAGCCCTCACGTATATGATGGAAGCACTGCCACGCTCGTCGACCGTCGTAGTTGATGCGGTCCCCGTCTTTCTGCAGAAACTCGAGTCAATCGAGTGCATGGATGTGGCCGAGCAGTGCCTCACCGCGCTGGCTATGCTTTCTCGAAGACATAGCAAAACCATACTACACGCGGTACGTAAATCTTATTATTTTGTCAATTATTTGTCAAATCAATGTGAGAGCATAAAATTACAACTTGTTTGTTTCTCGTTCATAGGGTGGCGTTTCAGCTTGTTTAAAATTTGTCGATTTCTTCAATATTACCGCACAACGCGCAGCTTTAACAATCACAGCAAACTGTTGTCAAAACTTACATCCTGATGATTTCCATCTTGTCTCGGATAGTCTCCCACTTTTAACAAGTAGATTGACTAATCAAGACAAAAAAAGCGTAGAATGCGTATGTCAGGCATTCAGCCGATTAGTGGATAGTTTTCAACACGACGAAGTAATGTTGTACAAAATTGTTAACGCTGAACTTCTACAAAACTTGCAACAATTGGTGAGTTGAGAATAATGTATACATTCTATTAAGAGTGTAATTAAATTGCCATTCATTTGTAAATTCTAATAACATTTTTTTATATCCTTGCAGTTGATGATCACCCCGCCAGTTAATAGCATTGGAAACTTCATAACTGTACTACGAATGCTTTCTGTGATATCTAATCGCTGCTCTGACCTGGCGATACTGCTTCTCCAGCAGAATATAGCATTTACGTTAAGCTATCTTTTGACTGGTTCTTTAGATGTTAAGATGGAGGATGTCGAGTTGGTACCACGGTCGCCGCAGGAATTATTCGAAATCACCTGCCTCATTGAAGAGCTGATGCCACCGCTACCAACTGATGGCATTTTCAATGTAGATAGTTTACTCGATAGATCTAATAATCAACAAGAAACCGTGCAGTGGGAGTGGCGCGACGAAAGACAGTGCTGTCATCCATTTAGCACCATCGATTCTCGAATCATAGAGGTACAGGAATCACATTTAATTATTATAATAGTCATTTAATCAATTTTTTTACAAGTTAGACTAACATATTTTATTCTTAATTTGCAGATGGCTTTTCAAAATGGAGAAGATGAAATCTGCCTATCCACACTTGGACGAACTTACACGATAGACTTAACTGTGATGAAACAAATTAATGAAGATATCGGAGTTGCGAGAAGCATATTCCGTAGAGTCAACACTCAGCCCACCGAAGGCGATAACGTACCTTCATCATCATCGTAAGTAATAATTCCAAACGAATTATCTCAATTTAAATTTTTACACAAGTCCAGGGTCCTAAGAGAGTTTGCTTGAGGCCGTTGGAGCTCCAGTCAATCGCCAAAGCTTTTCTTGTATATTTTAACGCTCTGATTACGAATCGTGTGGGTATTTTCGCAGAAAATGCATCCAAAGGCAATAATTCGGAAAATTTGATACATTTTCACGTTTGAGTTAAAAAAAATTTGTTTCAATTCTATGTACAAAATTGGTTATAGTCTTCAAATTCTAGCGATTTTTTTTTTACATTTAACGATTTTTCAATGCTACTTATGCATTTTACATAAAAAATGCATTAAAACACTTTGTTCTTAACTTTTTACTAAAAATTGAAATAATTTTTTTATAGCGCTGCGTGGCTTAAATTCATGTTTAAGACACGCTCATCCGTGGTGTAATAGTCCTTTCTGGTATGGTGCTTATTACCGACGCTACGCTCGGGTGCTAACCTTACGATGCCAGGGAGAACTGTTTACGACACTGATAAGCTTGTCTTGACGGGTTTAAGGCAAGCAGATGCTATAAAATATTGTACGATACGCCTGTCGAAGTGACATTGTCTAGCACTCCGTAAGCGCCATGCCAGAAGATGCCCCATAGACATTAGTAGCAATTCTTGGGAAATTACTCACGCGATTCATAATCAGCGGGTCAAAGAATGCCAGAAAATCTTTCGGCCACTAAGGTTTCTCTTTGGCGCCTAGACTACTTCGTGTCGGATAAATTCTAACAATAAAATTTTATTTCAGCAACTCTTATGTTGTTCCTCTGGTAGTCAAAGTTAACGAGTGGGTCGTGAGTTTTATACGAACGCTCTTCTCAGTGTTATATGAGGTTTATAGTAGTTCAGCTGGGCCAGCTGTAAAATGTAAATGCTTAAGAGCATTACTTAGAATGCTATATTACTCTTCAAGCGATGTTCTGAAGGTATGCAAGACTTGAAATTCTACTTATGTTCACTTTTTATTAAATTTATGATCATATCTAAATATACTATTATTGTTATGCAGGAAATGCTGAAAAATCAAGTAGTCTCGTCTCACATAGCTGGCATGTTAGCTTCACAAGACTTAAGAATAGTTATTGGAGCCCTTCAAATGGGAAACATTTTGATGACTAGATTACCCCACGTATTTAGAGTCCATTTTCATCGCGAGGGAGTGTTGCACCAAGTACGTCAACTAGCCGATCCAGATATTCCTCTTGGAGTATCACCACCCAAGTGCTCTTCTGGTAAGATTTTTTTATAACATTATATATTTCAGAACATATTATTGATATACAGATTTTTGAAACAATTTTATTTTATATTTTAACAGGTACATTACCAAGTCCACAACCAGGACCATCAAATACTCCTCTATCTTCCACCATGACGTTGTCTTCTAGCAGTGCCACATCTCCTGTCGCTTCTCCGACTACGAATGGTAACATTCTTTTCGGTTCAATTGCTACAAGCCAAATGAAGCCAAATCTTGCTGCCACGATGGAGACTCGTAGTAGAACAGATTTAAGTGTCAGCATCGAAGATTCAACTACACCACCTAACGCTCATATGAGAATTGGTGATGTACTCAAGAAAAAGCGACAAAACAAAAAGGGACGATTTCCACGTTTGGGTAGTGGTACACCCCAGCAGACTCAGCAACCCGAATCCCTCTTTACGGGCTTCACGCCTAAGAATAGCCGTTTTCTTGGTAATCTGAATCCAGCGCGTTGGGGCAAGAAGTCATCCTCACCAAACAGTGCAACTGACAAGCGGGATTCCAGTTCATCGACAAGTCTATCCAAGCCACCAAGCAATCCAAGCTTAACTGGTAGCAATCGTGAAAAAGCCAAGGGTTGGGTGAGAGACGAAGCTGTGCAGTTTTTAACAAGATATCAATTGGATGCACCATGTACGCATCCAGCTCTCACAGTTCTATCAAGACTTACCGCAGCAATTCAGCGTTTACAATCTAATGTAAGTTATACTTTGAAAAAAATAATAATAAAATTTGTGTTCGTATTTTTATGAATATTACTACTCTTTATTATAAATATGACTTATAATAAACGTTTAAGCAGGAATTGGATGAAATGTATTCTGCACTTACCGAACTTCGTGATGTTATCTTGGAGAGTGACATTTCTCCGTTTGAAATGAATCACAGCGGCCTGATAAAAGCGTTGCTCAACTACCTCACTACCACAGATGCACCTGGTAATCGATATGATCGTCTAAAGATGTTTTGGAAACTGTTCGCGGATTCTACGGTATATAACATTTTATATATTGAAAACTTCTGAAATCTTTTATATACATATATCATCAACTAACCAAGCTTCTATTTTATAGTTGCAAAAGGATAACATGATGACAGACTATCATCCAGGGGCATTTGGTGCTCTAGTTTCAAAATTAAGCAGTTGTGTTTCACAACTAGAGCAATTCCCAGTTAAGGTACATGATTTACCAGCTGGTTCTGGAGCTGGTAGAGGTGGAACGAGCGCCCTTAAATTCTTTAATACCCACCAGCTTAAGGTGATACATCTGTTTGCTTTGTATTTGATTTATTATTATTGCTGTTGTTGTTATTTTTATCTAGATTTTAATGTCTTTTATTTTACATTTTAGTGCAATCTTCAGCGCCATCCGGATTGTAATAATCTCAAACAATGGAAAGGCGGTACTGTTAAAGTTGATCCACTAGCCCTTGTACAAACAATTGAACGATATTTGATGGTTCGAGGATATGGTAGAATTCGAGATGCAGAATCCATGGTCAGTGATGATGATAATAGTGAAGACGATATAGATGATACTCTCGTAAGTATTTGTTTTGATGTTATTCATTTTGTTATATGTAGTTTTGCGTACGTTATATGTTAAATTATTCTTATGTTTGTAAATATGTAGGCAGCCGTAGTAATTAGTCAAGGTTCAGCAAAGCACAAATTACAGTTTTTGATTGGCGACGAAGTTCTTCCATTCAATATGACTGTTTATCAAGCCGTGAGACAGTTCAGCTGCTCAGGCATTGATCATTCAGAGGCTGATGCTGATAGTGAACCTCCGCTTGGTCATGATGCAGTTTGGGTTCAGACTCACACAATATATTACAGGTAACTTTTGATTTTACTAATATATTTCTCATTTGCGTATTTTTTAAACATAAATACTAATATTCCATCATTAATAATCACAGGCCTGTGCCTGAAGAAGAGTCGTCTGCATCGTCAAAACCGGGTTCTAGTTCACAATCCAGTAGTCGTAAAGGCAAGGGAAAGAGTACAAAGCTTGGCTCAAAGAGAAAGGAGGATAGCCTCTGGCTTGAAGGAACGATACCTCAGCAGCGCTGTCCATTAACCTCATTCTTAACTCCGAGTTTACCACCAGTGGTAACGATAGGGGATGCCTCCTTAGACGGTTTGTGCTTACTACGCCTCTTGTACGCCCTGAATCGCCACTGGGGAATTCTTTTCCCGCATTTCAAGAGTGTCAATTTACTGTCATCGCAAGAATTTATAAACAGTAAAATTGCGGCCAAAGCTAGTAGGCAACTTCAGGATCCTCTGGTCATTATGACCGGAAATCTACCATCGTGGTTACAACAAATCGCTACAGTGTGGTAAATATTAGTTTATTTCTTATTATGCCAGTAACATATTTGATTAATGTCCTTAGATTAAGCATACAAATCGCATTATTTTAATTTATCATTTTATTTACATTTAAATTTTGTTTCAGTCCATTTTTGTTTCCGTTTGAAACAAGACAGTTACTGTTCTACGCAACATCCTTTGATCGCGACCGGGCTTTGCAACGTCTTCTAGATTCAGCACCCGAATTAAGCGGCTCAGATAGTCAAGAGCGTGTCACGCCAAGATTAGAAAGGAGGAAACGAACAATTTCGAGAACTGATATTTTAAAGCAAGCCGAACAAGTTATCCAAGACTTAGCATCGAGCAAAGCTCTATTAGAAGTGCAATATGTTAATGAGGTAATATACATGAAAGGAACTTACCTTTTACAAGTATTAAATTTAAATTATTTTTAAATATAACTTAATTTATTTTAGGTGGGAACTGGTCTTGGGCCTACTTTAGAGTTTTACGCTTTGGTATCGAAAGAGCTTCAGCGCGCAGATTTGGAACTGTGGCACGGTAGTTTAAGTCCTACAGAACAAGGCTATGTACATATCAATCAAGGACTATTCCCTGCACCAATTCCATGGAATACAAAAGTTTCTCATTTAGCAAAACTCAAAACTAAATTCAAGTTCTTAGGAAAGTTTATGGCTAAAGCTATTTACGATTCAAGAATGGTATGTTGTATTTTTTCACGTCAAATCATTATAAGAAATTCATACAAGAAATTTTAATTAATGATTTTATTATTTACAGTTGGATCTACCGTTCAGTTTAACTTTTTACCGATGGCTGTTAGGAGAAGAATCCGCACTCAACCTGGCAGATCTTGCTTTTGTAGATCAAGATGTGTATCGATCGCTTTGTAAATTACAAGATGTCGCCAGACGGAAAGAAGTCATTGACCGAGATCAAACATTAAGACCTAGTGAAAAAGCTCAAATGATTGATTCATTAGATTTAGACGGCTGTCGAATCGTTGATCTTGGACTCGCTTTCCAATTACCTGGTTATGACAATATTGAATTGCGTAAAGGTGGAGGTGATATTAACGTTACAATACATAATTTGGATCAATATATAAGGGTAAATGCCGTTAATATTATGTATCTTAAAAAGAAAAATCTGCTATTTTTTTATTTACAATGATATCTTTTTTATAGCTTGTAGTACATTGGTACCTCTACGAAGGAGTATTCAGACAGATGGAAGCGTTCCGAGAAGGTTTTGAATCCGTATTTCCACCTACGCAATTACGACTTTTCTTCCCAGAAGAATTAGAGGCAGTGTTCTGCGGTCATGCACAAACTGGTGGAAAATGGGATATAAAAACATTGTCGGAATGTTGTCGAACAGATCACGGCTATACACCTGATTCTCGTGCTATACGTTTCTTATATGAAGTCATGTCAGAGTACACGAGCGAAGAACAAAGGCAATTCGTCCAATTTGTCACTGGATCTCCAAGGCTACCTGTTGGTGGTAAGTTTTTAATTTTGTTTCTTGTATAATTTGCTCTAATTGATTGACTCTATTGAACATTCATAAACTTATCAAAAAATGTTTACTTCTAGGGTTCAAGAGTTTAACACCTCCTCTAACAATAGTGCGTAAGACATTTGATGTATCGATGAAACCAGATGAATTCTTACCATCAGTAATGACTTGTGTCAACTATTTAAAACTGCCTGATTATTCTACTTTGGATATTATGCGAGAAAAACTTAGAACAGCTGCACAAGAAGGCCAACATTCTTTCCATCTTTCCTAGAAATGGACAAGTGTATTGCAGTTTGTTCTTTTTTCTCACTTTTGGCTCTGCCTGGTGAGAAGCATAAAAAGCAATTTAATAAAGAAAAGATTAAATACGATAATAGCAGAGACCATACTGGAGACAATGAATCTTTTACACAATTTACAAGAATTTTTGCTTTTCAAACAAATTAACATCTTTGTACTTTAATTCTATTTTCTCGTCAATATTTCATTTTAATGAATTCCAATTTAGTGTTCATTTTTGTACGTGTACGATTTGAAGTTGTGATATACAATAATTTTATCCGATAAAAGAGTGAACAAAGAGTAAGCAAGAAATGTGTTGGCTATGGGTTAGATAAACTTAAGTAATGGTTTATCTCTAGTGTGAAAGAGAGAGAGTAAGAAAGAAAAAATGAGTTGCAAGTAAAATAAAGAAATTGAAAGCAACAAAGAAAGAAAACTGTTGTACATATGAAGTATATTATCTCGACATAGTTTGATATACACAAGTCTATATAAATACTTTATATAATAGTGAACGAAAAACAAAATACGGTACCACTCTATATAAACCAATACTAATTGAACTGTAAGCTAAAGTAAGACAGAGGACGTTCGCTAGATATAAGTAAAAAAGTTTTATATCATCGATGCATCTCGCGTCTCCGTGCATCATCGCCCATCTCCCAGCCGAGCGACAATGGAGAGAAAGCGTTCTTCGTGGTGAAAAAATAAAGGAAAAAAATTAGTTAAGGCGTGTGCTACATCGAGTTAGTACATAATTCGAAAAGGGCTTGGGAGGACGACCAAACCCAAACGTACATAATATAATTATATGGTAATGAATGATATCGTGTCTCTTGTTCGTTGTTTTCTTATTTTCGTCTCTTTCTGTTTTGTATCGATCTCTTGCGTATACATAGTCGTTGAATTCTCTTATAGGCGACGAAAGCATATACAAAATACCACATAACATATACGATGCACAATTAAAGTGCAACACCACTATTTTTAATTTTAAAACGTATTACAACAATTATTATTTGATATTTTTAATGTAGATCAGATAGTCTGGTTATTATTTAGTTAATTAAGGGTGCGACCAACATCAGACCTCATTTTGTTAGATCATGACTTTATTATTATAATTTTTGTTTTCATTAATTGATATTGAAATTTTTTTCTATTATGAATGGGTAACGTGATGTGTGTTTAAATATAAATTTATGTCCTTAAACTTAAACCGAACTAAATAAACATTATAAATCAAACATACTGAAGCAAAATAAAACAGTATAGTCGCATCCTTACTTTAATTATGGTCTGAAGATGTGTAACGGTATTGATTATACTTGGCAATGTTAATAAAAACATGTTATTGTATAGCCATTAAAAAAAGGGACAAACAATTATTTTTACTACATTCTAATAAAAAGTGAATCTTTCAACGTAAAAGAAAAAGGCAAGAAGAAACGTATACGTACATACAGAAAAGAAAGAGGCAAGTGATGCGAACTGTTGTATGTACGAAACGGGAATTCTAGCTGAAGTAGAAAATATCAAAGTTTACATTATATTAAGTGCGTGTTGGTTCTGGACTCGATCCAAACCCCATTTATTATTATAATTATAAACGAAAGTTATATTTATATCAATCCTTTAGCATAAATGAGTTTCATTTTATTTAATTGGATTTTTTATTACTATTAATTCCTTTAATAAAAACAATTATATAATAAAATGAATACAATTTTATTTAAATGTATCCTTATATTATAAAAACGATATAATAGCAACATTCATTCGGTTTTACTTTCTCTTGTGAATATCTTATTTTACTAGGAGGAATTTTATATATATATATATTAATTATAAATTTGAATAGTTTTTTTATTTGTATAAAAACTAATAGTTAATAAGTGAAACTAGTTTGTTATAAATACAGATGTAGAAACGTTTAATCATTTTCTCATATTGTGCTTTCATTTCTTTTAAGCGTATCAATTGTTTGTGTTCCTGTGTTCTTTTTCCAAGTCGACATCATTGTGAAATTCCGTATTTTGTAGAGTAGAAAAATTCTACTTTATAATTAGATTAGAATTTTGTTAAACTAATTTGAGTTATAAATATGTCATTAAAAAATAAAACAAATGCAGATATATTTGAAGCAGATGAAGGACTAAGTCCTGGTGATGAGCTAAATTTTGTCTGGAAACTGATGCTAATAAACATTCATTTCCAATCTTGAAGTTAGTTCGAATTTGATATTTTACTTTACCCTCTTACCTTATATGGATCCCACTTTTCAACCCCCCCTGGGTTTGGAAAGTGGGATCCACTCAACCTCTGTTAATACAGACTAAATTAAATATTACATTATGCAACTAGGGGGGAAAGAATTGGGTTTTCGTAGTCAAGATGCAAATATTTGAACACAACTACTCAATTTATCATCCAAGTTTAAAAAAAGTTACTATCCTCACGTTACACACCGTGCTATAATCTATTATTCCATTTTAAACAAAAATATTTGCTATTAGAAAGGTTTTGTTGTGGTTATGCTTCTTTTTTTCTTGTTATATTATTATATATAAAAGTTAAAAATCTGAAAATTATTTAAAAATGAAAGTCTTATGGGAGGATTGGGAAGTTTTACAAAAACGAGTATTTACTCACTATACCTATGTATGTACATATATAATAAATTTATTTTTATGTTTACGGACAAGCGATTTGCGAAAAGTGCGCCTTTAGTCGTGGAAATATTTTGCATAATATACATGCATAATATATTTTTTTTCGTAAAACCTCCCTAATTATTTATATTACAATTTTCTCCACCAGTCGAATCCTCATTTGACTTTGCATAGCGACTTGGCGCTGGTGTGCCCCGTCAAGGCGAATAGACAGTTTGTATTGGAAGATTGCATTTCGATAAAAAAAATCGGCTGCAGCACGGTTTGGTTAACGAGTACATGTTTGTATTTCAGTTTTGTATGTATTTTTGGTTATTGAAACGCTGATAAAAACGACGAATAAGTTTTCATAGAATGTTGAAGACATGGCAACTACAAAAGGAAGTGACTCTATTAGCAAACGTCAGTACAAAGGGAAATTCGTGACTATGTATGAAAGCCTATTTCGTGGAGATGACGTTACTGTGATATATCCGAATTTCTGGAATGAACTTTTTTTAATTAAACCGATCATATCACACATTGAAAATGAAATCCTCAAGCTGAATGATGAATCTTTGTTGCAATGTAAAAAAAATATCAATTTATTGGTATCACATTGTATAGATTCATTAGGAGATGAAAATGCCTACAGAATTGTATATTCCATACAGACTTTATCAGTTATTCTATCTTCTTTGTATAAAAAAGTTAATCAGAATGAAAATAATCTGAATTTAATGGATACAGCTTTTGGAGCTGGAAATGTGGATGATAGAATGGCTGCATTAATACAGCATAGTAATTTATTCTTGACAGGGGAATATCCTTCAAACTTAAAGAGTTTATTTATTAATGTTTTCTTAATCATTGCAACCGGATTAGATAATATAAATCAAAATAGTTTGTTGGATTATGTGATGTGCAGTAGTATTTTTGAATCATTAATACAATTGCTTAGGGACACATCTCTAAGAAATCATCATGGATACAATGTTGTGTTACTATTAACACTACTTGTGAACTACAGAAAACACGAGACTACTAACCCTTTTATTGTTAAATTATCAATATTGGATGATGAACTTGCACTACATGGATACGGACAAGTTATTTCAAGTTCGTTGTCATCATTTTGCAAACACTTTACTCAACTGAGACCCGATGTTCAGATATCTTGGCTCACATCTTTAACAAACATGATTGGTAGCATATTTGTTGGTGAAGAGGAATCTAAGAATCAACAAATTCGCGAAAACAATGCCTTACTTTTAGCTTTATATGAAGCAACACATTTAAACAGAAACTTTGTTACTACATTAGCTTATACACAAAGTGATACTAGTGTTCCGTCCACACTACATAATTCTCCAGTGGGAACCCAAATGTCAGAAGTTACAACTCAACCTTTCAATTTACTGGCTATATTTTTTCAGTACTGTTCAATTGTTATTCAAGCAACTCATACAGAAGCCATAATGGATAACGTCAAACTATGTTTTCTAATTCTCAGTTGCATTTCAGAAGATCAATATGCAAATAGTTTGATGCATGATGCTAATTTAGCATTCAGAGTCCAACTTCATAAAATGCCAATGCATCATAGAAAATTGAATGCAACAACAGCAATCTCTCAACCATTAGCAGCTACACTACTAGATTTGATTGTAGAATTTATTATGTCACATATGATGAAGAAATTTCCTCTTGAACTGTATCACCACTGTATTGGAATCTTATTGAGAATATTGTGTTATCAAAAACGGTGTCGTGTTAGATTAAATTATCAGTGGATTCATTTATGGACTGTTCTTATGAATCTTCTTAAATTTATAACAACACATGAAAGCTCTTTAGCAAAGAAAATGAATATATTTTCACTAGCTACGAAAGTTGTAAATATATTAAATATATTTATTACATATGGGGATATGTTTCTACTTTCTCCAAATACATATGATGAACTTTTCTACGAAATTATAAGGATGAAGTTTATATTTATAAATTTGAATGCAATGGGACTTAGATATTCTAATAACGATACATATGAGTACAAAGAAAGTGCAGCTAAATTAATAAATGCTCTAGTTAATATGCGTGATATCCTTAATCATTTTCCACCAAAAATAAGTGAATGGTTATCAAAAGAAAATATCTCTACACCTTCAGAAAAACAAATTATGGATATAATAATACAAAATTATGATAGTTTAACATTGAAGCTACAAGATAATTTAGATCAATTCGATCGGTATTCAGAGAATACGTCACATTTGACATTTTTTGATAGTTTGGTAAAAAGTATTATCTACACTACACGAACTTCTGGTTGCCTTCATTTAGTGGATTCTGAAATCATACTTCGAGAATATCATAATGCATCTCAATTTTAAATTTATTTTTAAATTAGAATAAAAAAAAGAATAAAAGTTGTAACATGCGTTTTATTGATTCTTCAAAATTGGATTTTATTAAGTATTAATAATATATTGTTTATTCTTAAAAATTTTGGATTGTGTCTACTATTATCTTGTGTCGATAATATTTTTTGAATAATTTTTATAATTATAATTGCCATTATAATGTACCAAAAATTAGTTAAAAATACTATAATAGTTGATTGTAAAAAAGAAAATAAAGAGATAACAATATAAAAATAGTTTATATTTACCCATGCATTAATAATATTCGTGTTTTACAAAAATCATAATCAGAAGTTAAAATTATTATAAATAGATTTATCGTACTTTGGATATAACTACGATAATTTATTATGTATGATTTGAAATAAAGTTTTCAAAGTTATGTATAGTTAATCAATATTAATTATTATTAATCAGTAATCAATTTATTTTTAATACTGCAGCATTTCCACATAAGTTAAGCATGCAATAACAATAAAAAATAACAGAATAGACACCATTTAAAATTATGAAATCCCATTTCATGTCCTATATCCAAAGCACATTGGATAAAATGTGTTTTTCAATTTTTATACAACAATGTATTTTCTATTACACTTTTTTACAAGATAATAGAATTCATGCACATTTTACTTATTACAATATTCATCTTTTGATATTTCAAAATAATTTCTTCATAAATATAGTCAAGTTTTGTTCGTTTTATATAACCATTCCTAGCCAGCCAAGAATTAAACAAGTACCTCCAATTGGTGTCAATTTACTGTAAGACTTATCTCCTGTAAATGCATAATAATAGCAGGTACCGCAAAAGAGAACTATTCCAGACATCATGAAGGTACCAGCCTGCAAGAAATATTGAATTTTGCTTTATAGTAAAACAATACATTGTATCTTAAAAGGTCACAATATAATGTCTCACCAGAAAAGGCATTCGGCACATTGGCAATCCCAATAGAGCTAAAGTATGTATAAAATGATATCGAGAAGCAATTTCAAACAATCGCTTTTGTTCTTGACCTTGTGCTTCTTTGGCATAAGCCTCTAAAATATTTAGATTATATTTAAATTATGAATAACATTTAATCGTTTGTAAATAAATACTATGACTGTATACATACTGTGAGAGCCGTAGGCTCCTAAAATAACAGCCGTTGCTCCACTCAAAGCTGCTAATCTAATGAATGGACCTGTTGCAGATGCTAATTTGTACAGTGGCTCTGGTGGAATCATTTTAACTACTTCAATTTTTTTGGATTTTAGTCCAATGCAATCTGTGACCTGCAATATTTAACCATAATATACAATAGCTTATTATAATTAGCTTATTATAATTACATTGGGAGTAGCATAAACAATAATCATAATAAACAAGATAAGAAATCAAACCGTTCAGTTATCTTATACATCACTTAAATATAACTGATAATATACAATGATTTTCAAGTCACCAAAGAGGTTAGAGCGGGTCTTTCACTTACACCATTTGCTGCTGCTTTAGCAATTTGTAATGTACTTGCACTGATAGGATTCGTAAAGAGAACATAGTTCAACGCTTCTGGCAATCCCATTTTTTTTATCAATTAGTATAATAAAAGATATCAAAAATAACGTTTTACCGATAATCGAGCAAATTTTGACAATGCGCTGAGTTCGTCGATTGTTTATCAGTACCGACCGGTGAATCTGATGTCTTTCTATTTACATCATTCGCAGAAGAAATAAAAAAACGACTTGAAATGAGGGAAAAAAATGTCAGTGATGAATTTTTACGTTTTATTTGTCGAGAAAGTGCTGGAGTATCATAGAGAAAATGTTATGGATTTAGAGAGCGTTTGTCTGTCGTGCGTAAATGATGCTTACCTTTTTTATATACCTGTATATGTATATGTATGCATACATATGCAGAATGCTTGTAAATTAATCAAATGTTAGGAATGATCGTGCAAATATGAATGTCTGATACCGCAAAAGTATATTATATGAATCATAATGATGCATCAGTATGCTATAAAATCAAGCTGTTCATTTTATATAACTTTTGGATTTTTGCGTAGTTTTTCTTTTGTTTATATAATTTAAATAGTTAGCCAAAGTAATATCAATAATAATGTTAGAAATTCTAATGATAAGAGTTTTTTTTAATGTTTTGTCAATTTTTTTAAAATTAACAGATTTTGTGTTTCCCGCTAATCGCGCAGGTTTATTCTGACATAAGTATCACCAGATATCACTATATCGATAGGTATTATAACTATGAAGATATGATTGGGCAAGTTGACAGTTCCAAAAGAATATGATACAAACGTGCGCGTGTGTAGCAGAACGCAATACTTACAAGAGGTTATATTAAATATTAATTGTAAATAGAATATAATTATAGTGTTTAATTGTCAAAGAAATCAACAACTATGGGCAAAAAGCGAAGAGGTAATAGATTTTTAAGATTATTAAAGTTTGAAATCATTTAACGATTTGAAATTTATGATACGTTCTATAAGTAGAGTTTCCAAATACACAGATAGACTAATATGAACAAACAAATAATTGTACTTATTGATGATTTTGTTGCTAAACGTTTTACATGACTTTATTATTAACAAGCATGTTACTTGCAGAGTTTACACAAAGTAAGGAGGAGCGCATGATGATGACAATTGGAGAAATCATACGAGAACTTTTAAACGCACATGAAGCCAATAAAGATGTGGATTTAAATAAACTGAAAACACAGATTTCATCCAAATATGGTCTTTCATCGTCACCTAAATTAGTTGATATCATTGCTGCAGTTCCATATGATGTCAAACACATACTTTTGCCAAAACTTAAGGCAAAACCTATCAGAACAGCGAGTGGTGTAAGTTGTTTATATATGTAAGATACAAGATACTTTTAGTCTGATTAAAATTTCATGATTCAAAATATTTGTTTTCTAAAGATTGCAGTTGTTGCTGTTATGTGTAAGCCTCATAGATGTCCACACATAAATATGACAGGAAATATTTGTGTTTATTGTCCTGGTGGTCCAGATTCAGATTTTGAGTACTCCACACAATCTTATACAGGATATGAGCCTACATCGATGAGGGCAATACGTGCTCGTTATGATCCTTTTTTACAGACACGACATAGAGTTGAACAGGTTGGCAAATTTTTCTTACAATAATTAGATTTTTAAAGCATTTGTAATTTAAGTTTCTACATTTTTAATTACAGTTAAAACAATTGGGCCACAGTGTGGATAAAGTAGAATTTATTGTCATGGGAGGAACATTTATGTCTTTACCAGAAGATTATAGGGATTATTTTATAAGAAATTTGCATGATGCCCTGTCTGGACACGTAAGCAATAATGTAGCAGAAGCTGTTAAGTATTCTGAAAGAAGTAGAACTAAATGTATAGGCATTACTATTGAAACACGACCAGATTATTGTTTAAAAAAACATTTATCAGATATGTTAAATTATGGGTAAACATAACTCGATGAATATTCTAATACTTTTAATTATTTAATTTACGTATAAAAATGCAATTAAATCAATGCAGATGTACTCGTCTTGAAATTGGAGTTCAATCTGTATATGAAGATGTAGCTCGAGATACTAATAGAGGCCATACTGTACGAGCAGTTTGTGAAAGTTTTCAACTATCTAAAGATGCTGGCTTCAAAGTTATAGCACATATGATGCCTGATCTGCCTAATGTAGACATTGAAAGAGACATTGAACAATTCATTGTAAGTTGACCATAAAATTCAAAGAAATAATATTCAATAATTCTGAATATTTCATCTAAAAATCGTATCTATTTCATAGGAATTTTTTGAAAATCCGGCTTTTAGAGCAGATGGTTTAAAAATATATCCTACTTTGGTTATTAGAGGTACAGGATTATATGAACTATGGAAAACTGGAAGATACAAAAGCTATCCACCAAGTGTTCTCGTTGATCTAATAGCGCGAGTTCTAGCCCTCATTCCGCCGTGGACACGCGTGTATCGTGTTCAAAGAGATATTCCCATGCCTTTAGTAAGGTAATAAAAGAAACTTTTGACATACTAAAATTTGAAGTACCATCTGTATATGTTACAGAATATCAATAACTATAGGAATAGAATATGATACAATATCTTTTATGTATTATTGTAGTTCTGGTGTGGAGCATGGAAATCTTCGTGAATTAGCTCTTGAAAGAATGAAGGATTTGGGAGTAACCTGTAGGGATGTAAGAACAAGAGAAGTGGGAATTCAAGAAATACACAATAAAGTTCAACCTAATGAAGTTGAATTGATTCGACGGGATTACGTGGCGAATAATGGATGGGAAACATTCTTGTCATACGAAGATCCTTTACAAGATATATTAGTTGGTTTGCTGAGACTTAGAAAATGTTCTAATGACACTTTCAGGTAAAATATTATTAAATCATATATCTCTAAAATTATTTTATTATAATTATATCAAGCATCTCAATTTTGTATTTATAGAGCTGAATTAAAGGAAAAGTGTTCTATTGTAAGAGAACTTCATGTATATGGAAGTGTTGTGCCTGTAAACGCAAGAGATCCTACAAAATTCCAACATCAAGGTTTTGGTATGCTATTGATGGAAGAAGCAGAAAGAATCGCAAGGGAAGAACACGGATCTGAAAAAATTGCTGTTATTTCAGGTAAACTTAAATGATGCCGCAATAAAATCAATTAAAAAAAATTCATTCATCCAATTTATGTTATTTATTATATAGGTGTAGGAACTAGGAATTACTACAGGAAAATGGGTTATGAATTGGATGGACCTTATATGTCAAAGTCTCTTTAATAATAAATTTTTTATACGCATAAAAGTGTTGTTACAAAATTGCTTGACCAGAACCAAAAATTAGGTAAACTGCACATCCTATTATTTCAATAACAAACATATATAGAAAGACAACAGCCCAGCTGTGTGTTAGGTGTAAAATATGACCAGCAAAATAAACACCCAAAAATCCTGAAAAAAAATTTATTTTAACGAAAATTTTACATCAGAAAATATATATGCAATGTAAATACAGGCTTACCAGGTACAGCTCCAATGGTGTTCATAAAACCAAAAACACTTCCAGAATGTTTCGGGGCTAAGTCTGAAGGATTTACAATAATTGCACTATTATGAAAACCAGAACCAGCAATTATCAAAGTTACATACAAAATCGCCTTGTCTGATGAATTTGTTGCAGCTGGAAAAGGATTATTTATGATTTACAGCGAATGAAGTCCTTGTTTTGACTTTAATAATACTGGAATGTCTACAAACCTAAAAAAAGCAAATTTATCGATTGTACAGCAAAACAAGTTGTTTGTATGATTTTCCGCGTCGCTGTAATAGAATAACCAGTCTTAATAAGTTTCTCAGAAATGGCTCTTCCCAAAAATATAGATGGTACTGAAGCAAGCCAAGGTACCATATTTACAATCCAGCTCTAAAAATAAGAGTTTAAAATAACATTAAAAAAAAAATTAATTATGTTGTAAACAATGATAAATACCTTTACTTCAGGAAAGGTATCATGAAAGTATGTTGGCATCCAGGATAATAAGATAAAAAAACAGTTGTTTTGACAGGCATGTCCAATCACACAAGACCTGAAATATTTTTAATCTTTGAGATTTGATATAACATATTTGTGAGGTATTATCATTCAAGGGAAGTCTATTATTTACTATCTATATGTTGTACTAATTTTTAACTAAGAGACAGTGCATTAAACATTCATGTACCATTATTACCAGAAAGGTGCTTTCGTAATAAGTTCTTTTATGGGTAGTTTGTTGTTTGATGATTGTTTGTTGCCTGTAGTTCGCCCATTTAACAATAAAGAATAATAAATTAGCACAAATGTCCAGGCAATACTGATGCATCCTAAATTGCATAATAAGGTATTAATAAAAGATTAATGGATTTGAAAAAAATAAAGAGTTTAAATTAATCTAAGTACCTAGGACCCTGAAAACAGTGTCCCATTTATAATTTTCTAGAACATATGACCCTAGAACTCCTGTTAACAAAGTTCCCAAAGCTGACCCTGAAGTCACTAAGCTGAAGAAAGATGCTCTTTCTCCTTCACTCAGTCGTTGACTTGTCAAACTTATCATACTAGGAAAGTGCATCCCTGTAGAAAATTATCTTTTATTTATTTATTTAATTAATAAATACTTAATTGTATTTAATAAAATTGAGTTTTGATCTTTATACCTTGAAATGCTCCATTAATTAGTCTAGCAAATGCTATAGTCTCTATAGAGTAGGTATCATCCTTTGAAAAAAGATTGATTATATCAGGTAACAAGAAGGTCGATATTCCCCATCCTATTGCAGCTATCCACATAATGCGTTGGCCTCCAATTCGATCGCTTACATATCCTCCTAATACTTGTGTCATTGTGTAACCCCAAAAGAAACTTGAAAGTACAGTTCCGGAGTCTGTTTTGCTCCATTCTCTTTCCTTGCCAATGATGGGTACCAGAAGAGGAACAGATGTTCTTGTAGCATAGACAAGACAAGTACCGCTCAGTAATATAATACTCCATTTTAAGCGTTCTTTTCTGCAAAAATTTTGAATAATATCTTAGTAATCTTTATTAAAATCTTAATTCATATATTGTAATGTAATGATAAAAGTATTATATTTAAATATTGAGTAAGCCTTGAAAAAATTGATAAGTGTAGGTGTGTTTATAAAAGTTTGAGGTCAAACTCTAGCAGTTCTTACATACAGTATAAAATGTTCTTACCTTGTCCAATGTAAATTAATACTATCATGCGTCTGCATTACATTCATAAATCAAACAGTTGCTAAAATTCATCGATCTTTAGCTTATCAAAATGAATAACCTTATCTCGCTATTATGATACCTGCACTGATTTAGATCTGTGCATACATTTACGGAGCATGAGCACAGTTGTCAAAATATAAGTATCTATTTGTATGTACGTGGCCCACGCCATTTGGCAGTAAGCACTGATATGATATACATATATATAAGTATAGGGTACTGTGTACTGTACAGTCTGTACAGAGCCTATTGCCTATATTACCTAGTGGTAGCGCGTAAACTTTAGTAACTTTTTGAACAGTCGAAAGCGCTGAAGATGTCAGTGTGATTCAAGTAGTAAGTAGTAAGTACCAAGGTACGTAGTACCCCTAGACCGCAGTTTTGGATTTTCGAATGCGGTAATCTTACCAACAGGAAACAATGAAAATGCACTGCAGATTGCTGACAATAGCGACTCTTGGCGACCTATATTTTTTAGAGCTTTATTTAGCTGTTAAATGGTTTAGTGATTTTATCGGTATTCATATAGATATTGGTTGCAATGAGAAATACTATTACGATTTCCTGTATTTTGTAACGTATAATATTCAAATAAATAATAATTATTAAACGCGATTTCTTAAAATACAAGTTCAGAAATAAAAATATTCTGTTCTTGAAACTACGTAAAAAAGGCATATTTATGTTTATAAGTATTAAGCGCATCTTTATACTGAAAGAATGAACCCTTGTTGTACGCGATTTCGAAACTCAATTTATCTGCTTTTTTCAGTATTTTTCCTGGAAGAGAAAGTTCGTCGCAATATATGCTTTGACTGTCCTGATCCTTTAAAAAAAGGACCGATGGAAAACATCAGAAACTTGGAAACTGCAACGGGCACATTATAAACAGTTTGTCTCCAGACGTGGAAATAAATGCACGAGTTTTCTCGCGAATTAATGCGACTTATAGCCGGTTTCAAGCACAATAAGAAAACTCAGAGAGGAAGTATTATTAAACTATCAGAAGTCGTTAATAAATCTTTGTAAATAAAATCGCGCTATTTAAAAACGAACGTACTCGTTCTAAAAACGAACAAACGAACAAACTTGTTTTTATCACAGTATAATATATAATGTATAACCGCGAAAAATATTATGTATACACTGGCCTTTAATGGACATGTCATCAAACAACTAATATTATAATATACACAGGTACCTACTTATGGAATTTATAAATTTCTTACAGTCGCTATATTTATATTAATTATCTTTGCGTTTTGGCTTTTGCAAAATAATTTGTATGGATTCAAAATTTATTTTTTTTTCATACTATTCGTGAATGCTATAAAAATAATAATGATTACAGGTAATAAATGAAAAAAAGTTGTCGTGACTCAACTTATTATATTGCTTTATGATTGAGGAATGCATTTTGAAGACCGTAATTATATAACTAAGAGTCGCAAAGCATATTATACGTAGTAAAGTTTTTTTTTTTTGACAGTGAAAAATTAAAAGATAATCAGAAGTAATTCTCTGAAACAAGAAGTAGCTGAAAAAGGGAAAAATAAATTTCGCAGCTGCGTTCGCGCGCGAAATTCGGTGAGGGCACCCCACTGTAACGCGTTGTGCATCAGGTTGGTAAACCAACCGCGTAAGAGGAGCTAGCACTGCTGATGGCAGCCGCAGGTCCGTATAACAAAAGTAAGCAGTCAGGGCTCGGCTCACGCATAGAGCATATACATATATATTATATATATTATATATATATATATATATATATATATTCGTATATAATATATATAGCTATAGAGCGTACTAGGAGGGGACAGCCAGCGACATCGCACGGAGCACACATATATCCGCACAAAGTCGAGGAGCGAGATGCGAGATCGCGCGTCGTATAAAGCTATCCTCGTCTGGCATTCGTTCCGTTTGGCCGCTCGCTAGTCGCTACTCGCTACTCAGCTAGTCGTTCTGCTCGGTAGCTGCTCTTCCCCGCGCACCGCGCGCGCATCGATCCTCTCTCTTCGCTTTGCCGCGGCGCTATACGTATACTACGTCTGTGTCTCCGATCCGACGACTCTTCGCGGCGCGCGCTAGCTCTCCGGACGAGAACCGAGTCGAGTGGACACATATCGCACATACGTTTGTAAGCGCGCACGCGATTTCCGTCGTATTCGTCACCCTGTGGATCGTGATCGACGCAGTCGCGTTGACGGGGACATCGTCCGCTGGCCAGAGCAGACCACTAGCAGCAGAGAGAAGCTGAGCGTGAGCGCGCGCGAGCTAACGAGAGCAGCAGCAGCAGCAGCAGCAGCAGCAGTAGCAGCAGAATAGGACTGTAGAGACTGAAACGAAGAAGACGACGACGACGACGATCAGCAAGACGACGTCGACAAAGACACGAGCGAGCCCGAGCATCGCTTACAATACAACCGGGCGCATCTCTTCAACCCCAACTGCTATCAATGTTGTCTGGCAATGGTGTGTAAGGAGAACGTGGTATCATGGTTCGGAAGTCTATCCAGGTGAGAGAGAACGCTTTCGTACATTTTTCATGTTACACCCTCTCCTCTAGTCAGCTTGCGGCTGCTCTCTCTCTCTCTCTCTTTCTCTCTTTCTCTCTCACGACGTTTCCGCGTATAGCAGCAGCGGCCACTGCCGCGAGAGGAAAACATACGTCATTGAAACTCGCCTAGAGAAGGACGGCTAGAAGCCCTGAAAGAGCGCTGAGCAGAGAGAAGGTGCAGCAGCGGAGAATCGCACGACGACGCCGTGTCTTGGCGCTCGAACGGCAGCTGCGCTGCTGCTGCTGGCTATTGGGCTGCTATTGGCGGCCAATGCCGAGATTTTCACCATTGCTACCTATACTAATCAGAGGACACCTTTTCGTTCGCGCTCTCTCTCTCTCTCTTTCTCTCTCGGTCTCTCGGTCTCTCTCGCTTTCAGCAGGGCTCGTTGCCTCTCTCTCTCTCTCTCTCTCTCTCTCTCTCTCTCTCTCTCTCTCTCTCTCTCTCTCTCTCTCTTCCCCTCCCTCCCTCCCTTCCTCTCTCTCTTTCTCTCTCTCGACACCGTTTGCCTTATGGGCTTTCTATAGGCTCTCTCTCTTTCCCTTCCCCCTCTCTCCCTCTCGCTCTCTATACGCTTTTCCGGATCTCGTGTTTCGTACGTTATAATTCGTGCCCCGTCTACACTGGAGCTATGCTTACTGATGCTGCTGTTTCGCGTTTGAAAAATCGCGAGACATTCGTTCGGACAGAGCGTAATTCCGGGGCACTCGTCGCCTCGAAGTTTTCGCCCGATCCCTTCGAACGTATGCTCGACACCGATATACTTACTGCTCTCGCTCTGTCCTCTACAAAGACTATACTTATGCCGAATTCATCTGTTGACGCCAAACGGCTATCGAAAACGGATCTATTGTATACTCCAGTGTAGATGGGGCATTGGTCTAGGCTTTTAGCAGCTCGTTTCAAAAGCAGTAGACATTTTGTAAATTGATTCACTTCAGAGTTCACGCACGCGGCTCTAAGACCTGCGGCGGAGGGGACACCTTGGCTTTTCTCGATTTATTTCTGTATTGTAATTTTTCTCGCAATCACCATGAAGATCACAACCATATGCATCCGCAGTTTCATGAGCTGCAACATTTATGTGGGAACAGTAGTTTCATGTCCTTTCCTTTATGTTTTAGCTTGATTGGAGATATTCGATTTCACATTTGTATTTTCATTAATGTCCATTTGATCAACATTGTTTATTCATACTAGCTTTTCAATAAACCCAAACTCAGCTCATAAAGGGTCGTTCAAATTTTGACTTGTATCTTGCTTGAAATGTCTTATTAATTGAAAATCAATGTTCAAACGATAAGTTGAGCTTTGTTTTCATCCGATACATTTTGACTGATCAATATAAATATATACTTTATTATTGTTTGTATTCAGTTGTCGCACACTTGTATTACCTAGATTTGCTGAATGTATTTCATTAATTATTTTAGATAATCATCTAGCCACTACTGTTTTATCAATGTTAATGATGAACTCTATCCTTTTTCACTTAGTTTAACAGTATTTTTATTTCTGATTGAAGCAAAAGCATAGTTATGTCTTTCTGTAAACAAACCATTACTAGAACAAGAAAGTATAACTAAATATTGCTGGAAAACTTTATAAATATAAGAACTGTTGTTAATACGATGTATTAATGAAATGAATGTCATTCAATGTTACAGTTATAAGCGCATAGATGTGATGTGCACATTGCTAAATATGTGCGTGCCGTTTGAAGTACGGTACCTAGGCACTTGCGTGGAAGATCTGGGTAAGCGGGACTACAATGTCCTGCGAGATACGGAGCATCGTGCCAACAATGTTACCGACCTGGCCGAGTTGACAAATCTTGGTCTGACTGACAAACGCACAAGGCGAAAGCTTGCTCTGTGTATGGCATTGCTGCACTCTTGCAATTACTCTTGCGCAGTAATCCTGTATAAGAATTTGTCAAACTTTGACTTTCAAGAGATTGATAATCTCTTGGATGGGACCAATTATTCACAGGATGATCAACCCTTGGAGGAATTGCTTTTGCTTTATACAATGGCTCTCAATCACCCAGCCTTCAATTATGAACAAAAAAGCACATTTGGTAACATCTTTCTAAAACTGCAGGAGGAAGAGGATGCTCGCTTAAACATTCCCAAACCTGGTTCTTCACCCTTCAAAGATGCACAAGTATGAAATGATTGATTTTCTTTTATTTTGTTATTATTCTCATCATTATTTCTTTATTTTTAAAATATTTTTTCTAGGAGTGCATACCTTGTGTAAATCAAAATGAAAGATTGGATCCAGAAATTTCCAGCAACTGTGTCGTGGTCCCCCCACCAATGCAAGCATTTCAAGGTAAATGCCCTTTCAATCAAGTTTTTGCAACAAACAAATATTTCACTTGACTGATGCAATTATTGGTTTACTATGGCATCATGCTTGAGTTATATAACTGTTATATATAATCAGTTATTTTGCCATTAAAATATTTTAGTTTATTCAATTATGTAAATTAACAATAGTTTTAGAAAACAATATAGTCAAATTTAAATATGGTTCAGGTGAAATGGCAATGCGTGGTACCGCCATGATGCCGGGAATCCCGCCGAACATGGGTATCCCTCCACCTGGTCTCTGCATCCCAACTCCTGAACAGATGACTTTACATGGTGCCGGACATACACAGTACATGCAACCGTCGGTCTATCACATCGCGCCCTGGACAGGTCAGGTCATGATGGGTCACAATCAGTTTATTTATCATCAGAGCGACGTTTTACCTTACCCGACTTCTCCTTTAGTCAGCCAACAATCCTCACCTACGCAGTCCCAGTCCCATAGCAGGAGCAACTCGCCAACCGGACAATTGCAGCGCAAGAACAATAACAACAACAACAATAATAATAATAACAATGGGCCGCAGCACCTTCAGCAACCGCGAACTTCCTGTCAGATCACCCAGACGACATCGAACACTATGACTACATCGACTTCTACCTCCAACAATCAGACCAATATCACCAATTCCAGTACATTGGTAATTTATTATATTAAGTATATTTTGTATTTTTTAAGATATTATTCATATTCTGAGTTTTTCAAAAATCAATTTTAGCGAAATTACATATTGATTTTACTATAAATAACAATTCCATTAAAATTTAAGATTTAAGATAAGTATACCAAGTTTTATGTTATTGGGAAAATTTCAGAATATTTATTTTATCAAATATTACCTTTTTATTTATTTATAACATCGTCCAGTCGATTTATCTTAATCTGCAACCATCTTAAAAAGCAGAGCAACAACACGACGACTTTGCCTCCTCTTCTGTCCATCGGCACTAACAGAGGTCATACTGGACAACCACCACAGCAACAGCCACTTCCACCACTACGTCCGCTAGCCCCCATGAGCAATGCCGTGAATTACAACAGGCACAATAACAGCGTCGATCCGATCACCACAACGACGTCTGCCAAGCCACTACAGCAACAGCAGCCGCCGCCTCCCCGATTAAAGCCCTCGCTCACCAGCGAGTCGCTACGCGAGGCTGGTAACAAAGAAATGCCCAACTTTAAGGGCAACTTCCAAAACTGTTCTAACAACGAGGTTTGTTTTCAGTGAATTCAATTTGTTCTTTCTATTAATCATAATGAGGTTTTATGAGCTAATATTGCATGGTTTTGACATACAGATTAGGAGACTGAGCGATGAAGATATATCGAAAGTTGATATGACATCAAACGTACTGAACACTATCAAGTCACAAGCAACAAATGGTATAAACCAAACGCCAGAGACGAAACTTGATGGCCCCAACAACATACAACCAACGAATGAACCTATCGAAAACGAGGTAGATAACAATTATAAAAGTGTTGTTCAATGCTAGATAAAAAAAATATTTGATTCATATGTACTAAAACTGTTATGTTAAACTAAGTTTCTTTCATTATATCTAATGAAACAACTGTGATAATGAAATTATTTAAAAGCATCTGTATTTTATTGAAGTATACTGCATTTGTAGCTTAATTTTAAGAATATTATTGCCGTTATGTATATAATTCATTCAATTGTACACACGTTTTTCAGCTCATGCCGATGGAAAATATTCCCAACGATAATTCCAACATAAAGCTCGTAACAATACCAGATCAAGCTATGATCAATTACTACCATCAGAATCACACGGCAATGGCAAACATGAGGCGGTATCCACCGCAAATGGATCCTACGCATATACAAATGTTTGCGCAACCTGCCATGTATCCGGCGCAAAACCCATGCTATAGTTGCTTGACAGTCCCAATGGCCAACATTCAGAATCGTTTTTCACGGTATGTAATAAACGACTATTTTTATTACTGGTATGTCCATGTTCTAATTTTTCAAAATTAGCGTTAATCACGCTTATACTTTCATGAATAGGAGTAACCTCCAACCAGTCTACAATATTGAACAAATGCAAAATCTTCGATTGGAACCGGAAAACAACAGACAGCCTGGTTCACAAGGCAGCAGTTCGGAAAGTACAGGCAGTCGTTCGCCGCCGGAAACACCACCAGCTCAACCCTGGATCAACAGTGAGAATGGGATCCCACTTAACAATGAGCAACAGCCTGGTGGAGGCCCGCCACCACTGCATTCCATGCATACGCATATCAGTCCACAGCAGCAGATTGGTCAGGAGAGACAGCGATCGCGGAAAAGTCACATGGCACGCCACAAAAATCATTCGTCAGGAATGGTGAACGGTAGTGCTCCACCTCAGCCCCCACCTACAAGTCTGTGCATGCCGTTTCAAGCACCACCAGGGCATACGCCAATGACCGCATACCTCCCACATCAGGCACACTTCCCGGCCCTGCGACCCACCACTGGTATTTATTCAAATTTCACCCACGCCTACACGAGGCCCGCGCCCGCTGGCTATCACGCCCTAGCCTATCAAGCCAATGGTGAGATGATGTATCAGTATCCTGGCCATCCTCCACCAGGAAGTAACAATGCTGTAGTCACAACTACGGGAACTCCACCACCACCTCCTGCCGCGGTTGCAGCGGCCGCAGCTGCAGCCGCCGTTCAGAGCACGCCCAACCAGGTCCAGCAGCAACAGCAGCAGATGGTTCCGCCTCTGCCGCAACATCAACAGCAGCAGCAACCAAAACAAAATTACTCGTCAGCTCCCCCCGTAGTATCATACGCACCGGTCAATACAACGCAACAACCTACGCCTCCTGGTAAGGTGTCGTGTTACAATTGTGGAAGCAGTAATCATACAGCCACGGATTGTAAGGAACAGACCATGGAGGACATTACGAGAGGAGGTATGTCATCGTAAAAGTAATAATGCGTGCAGCTTGTTTAAAAAAAGTATTCAATTTAACATCTCCATTTTACTGAATCCATACGCATTCATGGGTATTTATTTGGTCAAAAACTCTATACCACGATTCGCATGTTTTCTTGGTATTTTATAGCCCAATTCAGGCTGGACTATGCAACGATGAAACTGCAACCAGGTGGTGATCAGTTGCAGAGTTCCGACAAGTGATCTCCTGCCATGGACCACTTGGCCTTAACTGCGCCTTCATCGGCACATGATAGTGGCATCCTTACAGCAGCAACAGCAGCATCATTATCACCGTGTATCGCTCCCGTTAGCGTTATTATCATTACGGTCATCGCTATCATAATAGAACGCTGCATTGGTATAATATTAATAATAATGACGAGGCGCCTGCGATTAGAAGCAGTTGCACCGATTGTGTGTGCGTCGTGATTTGTGCATCGCCGTTCGCAGCTTCTTTTTTCTATTTAGACGAATCCCGTGTATTATAAGATATAGCACACACACGCATTCACACACTTTTTTAATGACTTACGAAGAACCTCCTGTTTTATTACTGAGTATTTACTATATTAGCTACTCTACTTGTTTATCCTTTATTTTATATTACGTATCTACTTCCTTACGTGTACTTGATCGCCTCAAGGAAAGTATTCTTTCTTTTCGTAATTCACGGTATGAGGTTATGTAAATGTATAATTTTTACTTGCTCTTATTTATTATATAGTAATTATTACGACGATTATTAAGATTGGTGATATTCTTATTACTAATTATTAATGCGGATATTGAGGAAAATAACGCGTCCTGTATAAAGCATTAACGTGCAGAAAATCAAGGAAAGTGGAAATATTGACCTTTCCTCCGGTCCTTTTTCTTTCTTTTTTTTTTAATGAACATTCATGAAACGCGCATGTGTCCGATAGATTTTTTTTAAAGAGGAATCACTTTGTACGGAGTAGGGTGCTGTGCGTTTAAAAGAGGCGCCAATAGCAGTTTAAATTATCGTGATTGAATTCGCGACTTGTGTGTTTCATTAATTATTTTCGTTGTTATTATTGTTATGTGTGGTTGACTTTGACTATTTTTTTACGATTGATTTTAAACCGAACGAAAGCTATACTTTTGTTGGAGTTTATTAAGTCTGACGAAAGCGCATCGGTTTTTGTAATATATATTAACTAATTATTATCGAAACAAAACGTTTTAACAAAAAAAAAGAAGTTTAAATCACGAGAAAGGTTACTGAATTTTTTAATGAATTTTTGTATATATGAAATTTGAGTCAATTTGTACGTTCTGCCAAAGTAACGCGTGCAAACATTTTAGCCTCTTATATTGTACGACACCTAGATGTGTCTCACTTTTTTTTTGAAATGCGATACAGGGAAAGTAAACAGAAAAATCGTGAAAAGTGAGTGTTCGAAAATAGTAATATCACAAAACAAAAATAAGGTAATAAGTATTGTGCCACATGCTATAGTGCTGCTAAGCTGCTAATTGCTATATTTGATGAAAAAGCTGGACGTGCTCGATTTTAACGAGGAAATATTTTACGGTATAACTTCCATCTATTACTGTAGTTGAAAACTTAATGACATCACTACTATTGTTGCTACTGTTAACTCTTATCGCTATTTCACTACGACTCTATGTACATATATTATAACATGCTCATTCTTACAGCCATACACATTTACACAATTGAATGTATATTTTCCAACTCTGCGTGTGAGAAAAACCATAAGTGTTCGATTGTCTAGCTGCCGTTGAGCTCCTATGTGTGTTTAAGATATAAGCAAAAATAACGAGATTATAATAATAGTCAAAAAGAGATCGAAAAATTGAGTGCATAATGTCATATTTGAGTCGAAAGTTTTTCTTTTCTTCTTTAAAAAACTTAAACAAAAAAAAAAAAAAAAAAACTAAACGTAGATACTGAGTCGTCTAAAAGTAAAATTTTAGCAATTTTATACGAACTTTTGTCTCTTGCTCGTCTCTATAGCGGGGACATTTACTCAAAAGTAGAAAACATCATTTCTTAATAACGGGCGATAAATAATGCGTATCGTGTATAATGTCACCGAACGATCATCTCGCGCTGAGAAATTCGTAATGATATCCGTGTAAAAAGTTTGACAAAGTTTGGCAAAATTTGTGTAAAAATTAAACAATAATCGATTTAATGTATATAAATAATACTAAGGTACCTAAGTGGTAAACCGAACGCAAATTCAAAGGAAATGAATTATTTCAGAAAGAGCACAAACTTATTTGAAGCTAACCTCGCCGATATTATTTCTTTACATGTGAGGTTTGAGCAATCATAAGCTCGTGTATCTTGAAACAAACATTAAAATAATTGCGAAAAAGTATCCGTGGCAGCTAGTCCGTGATACTGATTATGAGAATTCGTGCGGTGGCAGGTGTGCAAATAATAGCCCTGGTTAAATTTTTTAGACGGTGCTTCCGTGTACGTTGGACAAAATTCATTAACAAAATATTTAACTGAGTAATATGCACATTTTGTAATTTTATAATGATTTAAAATTTTGATATTTAAACGATGATTGCTTTGATAATGGCCTTATATGAGTGTATGAACAATACTTTTTACAAGTGGAAATTCATTTAAATGGAGTGCATGATGAATTTTTATAATTTAAACAAAATTTAGTACTTTCCAATATTTTGTTTTACGGTGCACGGTGCCCGCTCTAAATTTCGCTGCAAAAATCGACATAGGAAACAATGTTTCCTCAAAAAGAAAATAATTTTGAAATTTTTATCCGAAATATTAAAATGAATGAAATTATCTTTTCCTGCCAAAATTGTTGCGAAGGTATCTCAACTCGTCCAAGTTAGGCTAGCGAAAAGCGAACTGGTTCGTAAATACCAAATAATACATTGATAAGGCTAGATTGTACTAAACTTAATTTGAGCTTTCATTCGCAGTGTCCATTTAACTAAACAGTGTGAAAATCAAAGGAAAAAACATAATTTTTTTTCTAGCGATCCAGTGATATAAGGTCAAGGATGATCGGATTCGCCGAGATTCCTGGTGATGTCAGTAGATATAATAGCATAAAACTCGCATCGATTTTTCTCAAGAACTCACTTGCCCACAGAGAAAATCGTCACGTATATTTTAAGCTTGTATTTTTTAATATTATAAACGTATAGCGGTTGTGAATTATGCGCGCGAAAAAAGTTTGCTGTCTCTCTTCGTTATTAAACAATTATCATGAGGAAAACGTTATGTTAAAACGAATTGATATAAAATTTTAGTAATCATCATTGATTGAAGATTGTCAAAATTTTAACCATAAAAAGTATTAAATCGTCGATTGTTATAAAAAAAATTTGTTTTTTGTTCTCTGGTTTTGCTTATCTCATCTATTTTTTACTTTCATATGTCTTAAACCTACTAGCGTTCTCATATGATTTCTTTTTCATCTCTTGTTTTTTTATTGTAGAGTTCCATAACGATGAGACTTTCTGATCGATCGTTAAAGTGAGGAAAAAATGAGCAATGCTACTATGATATTAGAAATGCTAAGAAAAAACGAAAAAGCAAACATTTTGACGAGAGAGAACAACGATATAACTTGCTATGTCAATATGTGATCTTTATGACGATAGATTCTAAGGGCGTACGATTGGCTCAAACATTCGTTTTTCTCGATCGAATTCAGTATTACGCATTTACTATGTCCGAAGAAATCAAAAGTCTAAGAAAATAAAGGACCATATCAATGGCGGAACGTATAAAGAAAAAAAGTAAGAAAAATCGCAATGATGTGAATAAAAAAATTTTTTGCCGTGACGAAAGTGAGTAAATGGCTCGGACATTTTAGAAAGAAATCAAGCATTAATAATTTTAATACGTAAGAACAGAAGTAAAAAAAATCATTTGCGAGCGAATGAGAAAATAAGGACGAGAAAGATAAAAGCTTTATTATTCTATTTTCGAGTTTTGCATATACAATTGTACTCTTAGATGAAAACAGAACTTATAAAATAATTTTTGTAAATCGCAATGGCATGGTGACTTATATATTACAAACACAACAGCAGTTTTGCTAAAGGTTCATATCTTGTTTGAATAATTAGTGCTCATTGATAGACTCAGTGAAAAGTTAGCTAAGTTGGAACCTTTGTCAAAACAATGGTAAAATAACGATCAATATTGTTGCACAAGTGATGATGGTCTTTCTAGATTGATATCAAACTATTATAACCTTCACATCTAATAAGCGTCATTAAAGTACTTCGTTGACGTTTTCTGGATTTTTTGCTTGACTGCTCCTAGCTCCAAGAAAAAATTATTGAAAAATTTAATGAAGTCTCTGATGCTTTGATAATATATTAAGTTCTATGGTAAATCTGCCAGGAAATAAAAATATCCTGAGCATGTTACATCTATATAGCACAGAGAAATGCAAACGGGTTGTCAATAATTTATTTCTTGGTGCACGTTCTGCTGTAAACATCTCACTACATACACTGGATTGATCAGTTTAGTCATAAACTGTAAGCAATAATACATAAATAATGAACATTTATGATATACTCAGCAAGTCTGATGGTATACAGTAATTGTTATTAAAATTTTATGTCCAACTGGTAGACGCGATAAATTGTATTATTGTTTGAAAAGTATCTTGTCGCTCTATTGCAAACTGAGAGTAGTTCACTTCAGATGACGAAAGGGGCGAAAACATATTGATTATGAAAATAGTAAATGTAAATGTATAACGGTGACTGTTCCTGCCGTTGATGCGTCGCAGGAACTTCGGTGAAAGCCATTGGCCTCGTCGCATGCATTTTCTTTCGATCCGCTTGACAAAGCAACAACGCAACATTTGATTCGTTTTACCCTGGCTTTTTTGAAAATATATTTTGTAACGAGGAATTGACAAGCCCAGTGCGAGTGTTTAAGCGATTTAACTGCCGTAAATGTGGGTACAAAAGTATAAATTGGTGTGCAAATCTTGGTGGAATTTTCTAAGTTTTATAGAATGC
The DNA here is from genome assembly GCA_020010945.3 of Muscidifurax raptorellus. Classification (NCBI taxonomy): domain Eukaryota; kingdom Metazoa; phylum Arthropoda; class Insecta; order Hymenoptera; family Pteromalidae; genus Muscidifurax; species Muscidifurax raptorellus. The sequence continues at coordinate 30,116,507 of CM052078.1, forward strand.
GAGCTTACGGTGTTATTTTATTTTTCTATCTTGTAGGTACATTATTAACTGTCATTATGTCTACACTTTGCGTACATGTTATTCACGTTCTATACTTTATCCATTATTAGATATTATACTGTACCTACAACATTTATTTCGTTCCTCTTGATAAGGAAGTTTGTTTTTCTTTTCAGTTAGTCTATTGTCGCATTAGTTGATTAGCGCTTGCAAAGGGCTTTACATTATTCATTTGCATTATCATTATTACTATTATAATTATTATCATTATATAATTATTGTTATTAATGTCATCATCAACGTCATTATTAATAGTGCTATAATTATGAATATTGCCACTGGCGAAACGAACGAAAGGCGCATGGCGATAGAAACTTGGAGAACTTTTGGCGCATTCATTTGTGGATTTGGTGCCCTCCTCTCCGTGAAAATTGCGTTAAAAATGTATACGTTTTAGAAAACTGATAAGGAAAAGGGGAAAAAAATTATAGATGCGAAATTTCGGCGAAACCACAGATTACAAAGTACTTACTCACATTGTGTTTAACAAATTGGAAAATTGCATTGGGTTTTGGCCGCAGTTTTGTCGCATCGCACACTAGCACAAACTGTATATATATATATTTTTTATTTAATATAATCCTGTGTTTTTATTTGCAAATAATTGTATACGCGCTACTCAAAGATTTCGATCGATTTGAATAATTTTATAATAGACTATTGAGCGCTCGAATTTTTTTACTATGACACAAAAATGCAGCGGCGCTCAATATAATAATAATCGCCGGGAATGAATGAACTTAGCTCGGGTCCGTTGATTTTTTTTTTAAAGACGGATCCTGAAAACTTTGAAAACTCGGCCACGCGGCGATAACGACATTGTTAATAATCAATTAAAAAATAAAAAAGATAGAAAAAAATGATATAACAAAAAAGAGTACGAAAAAAGGAAACAAGTAATCGCATCGTAGTTTCGAGTGTGCCTGAGTATGCAAGGGTGCGCGAGAGCGAGTATATACTAAATAAATATTATACGATGAGAATTAATTGATGCGAATGATTTTAAAGGCAGAAGTAAAGATATATTGTAAATTAATTAATTGTATGGTAAACCTGATGATAAGAAATGAGGCGAGACAAAAGATCGAGATAATCGTAAATTTTTGTTTTAAAGCGATGTGTTTTAAAATAAACGCGAAAGTGAGAAAATCAATAGGAAATCGATGAGATAATAAGCGTTATGAATTCGTATACATATACGCGAGAGAATTAATTTACTGAGTGAATGCGGTATTGAGTAATGAGATGAATGAAAGTGACTTACATTAAAAAGATGAGAGGACGTTTAACGAATGAATTTTTGTGTGCCACTAGGTCATGTAAATATATATAAAATTAAAGAGTTTACATACGAACATGTGATGTGTATATACACACTATACATATAAATATATATATATATATACGGAAAATATCGAGATATATTTGTAAATTCTGTTATCCGAATGCATTATGAATATTTTAACCTCCTGTAATAAAATATTTAATAAAAAATGTTACCAACCAAATTGTCTATATGTATATTTTTTTTATTCAAGTTACATAATAAAAGTGTCTTACTTTAATTGCTGATAGATATTATTAAATGATTGAAATTCTGAAACAAAACTTTAATCGATTTTACTGATGGATTGGTGCATAGTAAATCAAGTCATCAAGATATATTGCGATTGTAATATACGCATAATAATGAAATTTATATGCAATTCGTGAGCGAATTTAAAGGGAACACGCGATTTTTTGTTTCGCCGAGTACATTTGTGTGGACAATAGCGTACGTTATCGCTCAAACCGTTATCATGCAATATGTAGAGTTTCCGACACGAACTGTAGAACTCGATCTTTGAAGCGCAACTGGTAAGCGCAGGTTACCAAGTCGTTGCTTATATGCCGATACTGGCAGAATTGCGATTAAAAATTGTCGTGTTCTGAGTATAAATTCCTTGTATCATTTAATTGATAATAATTTCAAACGAATGGATATCGCATACATTTATTCAGTATAGATTTGGTTAACATAACAAAAGAAACACGATTTAGAAGTCGATCATTAATTACTCGCCTGATATTTTATTTTAAATAATGTGTACAACCGAAAAAGGATAAATTCATTCGATTCGTAGAGCCACAAGACATTTATCAATATCAAGGTGGACAGTTTGCGTGTGCGCTTCATGTGAGATACATAAAAGATAAAACCTCATAGCATACGATCATCCACTAAGATGATAGAACATTTATAGTTGAATAATCAAATCACAGTATCCCCACGTTTGAAATTCCGCACTTGAACGCCGTGAAAACGCAATAGTCGTATTGCATTCTCATTTGCGATATATACATAATAATTATCGGACTTTGCCGCAGGTCTACATAAAAACAAGTTATCGTCGCTCATAATAATGTCATAGGGATGCGAGAATACAAAAATTAGCGTATACTGCAGTATAGTATTTTACATATTGCCATCGCAGCGTTATTACGTAACTCGACCCTATGTATATATATATATAAGCGATAACTTTCATTCGTCGCGATTTCATGTACATGTATATGTATATGTAACAAAACAAATTAATCGTTCCCGTATACGCCCATCAGAAAATTAAACAAATCGACTCGTACGTCAGCGATGCGCGATGAAGTTAATCTCGCCGAGTCTTTCGCACGCTGCACAAAGTAGAAATGGCTAGATACGGCCAGACTGCATCGGACACGCTGCAAAATCCGAACAGCGCTGTTTGTCCATTGCTTCCCTATCTGTATACATGCATTATATTTAATACACACAGTGGGTGCATACGCATACGTATACGCTCAAGGGGGTGATAGAAGGTAGCGCCCCTGAGTATAAAAATCCGCGATAAGCATATCCAGAGACGGTATGCATGCGCGCAGCTTCGGGAATGAGCCATCGAAGAGAGCGAGAGCTTCCCGCACTCGGCGCTATGCACTTGCAAGCGAGCGAGAAGAAAGATCGCCGACTGCATTGCCGGGGGGTGGGAGCGGACACACGGCTTCCGGCGGCGGATCGAAGCAGTCCGATGCGAGATGGTGTGCTGTATATACATAGACACAAGAGCAACCCCGCAAGCGAGCGAGCGAGCGAGACGGAAAGAGAACGAGAGCGAGTCGATACTGCGGCGCGCGCTCCCGAGCGCGAGAGATATATAGACATGCGCAGTGCGGGCCGGGGGCTGGAGCCGCGCGCGTATGTGTGTCCGTTGAGAACAAGAGCAGCAGCGTATCGTTATACGCGTATGCGCGGGAGTCGCGAGAGTGGGAGGCGCGCGCGGATCGCTCAATATTCATCCCTCGAGAAAGAGACTGCGAGCCGCGCCGAGTAGTTGCACTCTGCCCGAGCTTGAGAGCGCGAGAGAATAACCGCCGCTCTTGTCGACACCGAGGTGTATTAAGCAGCGCTCTCGCTCTCTCTCTCGCTCAGGAGTCGTCGACGAGAGTCTCGCGGAAAAGGGACCAGCGGAGCTTTTGGCTTTCCTGAGGCGCGCGCGCGCGTGCACGAGCCTCCGTTACACGTATTTCACGGTATACGCTTTCGATAAAGCCAACTCGGCCCAGCAGCAGCAGCAGCAAAGATGGACGGCAAGAAGGAGCAGTTTTACATGCCGCCGCCGAAGCTCGAAAAATGGGAAAGCATACGGCTCTTCCTCTACAACTCCGAGACCGGACAGGTCATGGGTCGCACCGGCTCAAGTTGGGGTGAGTCCAATTTATCAACGCCTTTCTCTTTCTCTGTAAGCGCGAGCGACGTCTCCTCGAGCGCGAACCTTTACTACTTGCGAGCGATCGCCGATCTGGACTTTTTAGCCGTAATTTAGACTCGTCGAAAGCTTCGCGATAGCGATCGTTTCTGCGTATTATATCAAAGAAGATTATATGTATACGCATAATAGTGTCCTGTCTCGATCGATCGACGCGTATAGTTGTGTCCCTATACGCCCGCGCGCGCGCGCAAGAAAAGGAAAAATCGATGCCGATCGGCGCGCGCGACGAGGCAGAATTGACGGAATCTATTATTTCCCAGATTCTCCAGGCGCGAATCAATAACTCGGCCGCCGCCATGTAGCCGCTTTTGACGCAGAGAGAGAGAGGCGCGCGCGATGCAGTCTCTCTTTTACTCTGCACGGATTTCACCGACGATTAGATAATAATTCACGCTGCGGTTTATCGAGACTACTCAGAGGCTCTTTCTTTCTTTCTTTCTTTCTCTCTCTCTCTTCAGAGAGATGCACTTCTCGAGAGCGAACGACTGATCGATCCACGCGAACGTGTATATATATGCGCTTGTCGGGTTTCCCATCAACATCTCACCATATATATATAATACACATATATACTCGTACGCGTACGCTCAAGGACTCGTCGATTACGCAATCGATCGGGGGTAGAACATGGCGGTTGGGGATCGAGAGAAAACTCGATGGGAATATTCGACAGTGGAAAAAGACGGGATCGCCAGACGCGCGCAGCGACAAGAGCTTCTCGTACGTGCGCGCGCGCGCAAACTGGGTCATCGATACGGCGCTGAGGCGTCGTCGTCGTCGTCGTCGTCGGGCTGCCCCTGAAAGCGCGTTCCCGAAAAAGAGTCGAGGACAAATTTGTTATTTTCTTATTTTCGATAAAAGAGCTTTCCCGCACCGCGAGGAGATGGCAAGAGTGGGATTTTCTCGCGACCAGTAATATATATATATATATATATGCACGGGCGTATAAGGAGCCAGACGCGGTTACATAAGAGGGCGTACGTTATATCGATGCGATGTATAATGTGCGAGAGTAGTATTGCTCTCGCGGGCGCGCCTTTTTTCTTCTGGATTTTTTGGAGTGAGAGGGATATATGCAGCGTCACTGTAATCAGCTTTTACACAGTGTACAAGTGATTTGACAGGGATGCCGGATGAGGATTGATTCGTAGGGTGGGTTCGAAGGGAGACGGGATTTTTGTTTTTTTAAAGAGCGATGTATGGATTTTCTTTTTTCAGGAAACGTGCGTTATAGTTCTACGGGCAGGATGGGGTTTACGGCAAACGTAGTTATCGTTACGTCGTTTTTTCATTGTTATTGATTTATGGCTCGGAAATTTACTCCTGCAATTTTTAGTTTCAAGTGTATACCGACGCGTGTACAGGCTGCTTCTCGCGCAGAGTATTCCTAGCGTTATTGTATAATATTTGAGGCAACAAAGTTTTTTTTCAAACGAATTTACGTTAACTCGAGTCACTAGATGTAAACAATGAATAAAAGCATATTCACGTTGTCGGTATCCAATTCGGGCGATTCCATTTCGACGCGAATTCAATTACACAAGAGTGTAAGAAGTTCCATTATATATAGATTGCTTTAAATAAAGTAGATAATGCTGTATGTTTAAACATATGGCTCCTCTTCTGCTCGTCACTGCTTCATCTGTAACCAAACAATGTTGACTGTTCGCGTGCGTATACTCTACCTCCGTGTAGTACACGAAAGAGATATCACTACGTCAATGTATTTCGGATTATTACCATTTCGGTGAATTTTCAATGTCGCAAGCAAATCGAATTGATTCGTTCCATCAATTTTTTCTCCCTATAACAAGCTTCCTCGCATCGCCAAAATCAAAACGTATATACACGCCGCTCGTTATCTCGTTTCGATAAATTGATTAGTTCGAGTATTCGAAAAGTAGCGGTAGCAGATTCGTGTCTATATACCTCATTATCGATTATGCAACGATGCGCACACGAACTATTTCGAAGAACCTATCTCGGCAAAATGTACCGCGACCTCGCAACATCCGAGCGGCACGAAAAATAGCTCTAGGATACGAAGTTTCGACGTGAATGCAACGCTATGCAGAAATAACCAAAGCGTGATATCAGCCGTAAACTATAACGTTATATAAAATTACAGCGATGACTTGCGAACGAAACGTCATTGCGTGTCGGAGAAAACGAGTACAGCCGACGAGTGTTGCATATATATGTATCATTAGCGTTATAGGGTAGCTGAAAAAAAAGAGAAAGAAGAGAGCTTTAAAGAGAAAAGCAGGGAAAAGTATATAGCGCGGCCGAGGAGGAATCCGTATACACACTACTGCGGATATTCGGTCGTACGGACAGTATATATATAGTATATAGAGAAGTATACGCGAGCAACGGGGATCAATAACCCGCGGCTCTAGTCTCTAGCCCTGCCTTTCTCTCTCTCTCTCTCTCTCTCTCTCTCTCTCTCTTTTCTAACAGAGAACGGAAGGGTCGTAGCACTTTTGCGTCGTCAAAGCGACTGTACACACGCGTTTCCTCCCTTACGATGGCTTTCGGAGGGGACAGCTGAACGCGATGCGTCATCGTCGTTCCCTGACACACGGCGCCCTTCGACCTCGAGCCGCGAAGAAACTATGTCCTAGATATATTTACTCCGCGTGCATGTATACGCATAAGCTTGGTCGGGAAGGGAGAACTGCGTGCGTCGCTTTTCGCGCTGCGATGTTTAGACGCCGCGGTTTACGCACTCACTAAAATGTGCCCTTGTTTGGCGCAGTTATGTATATGTATATATATGCGGGAGGCTACTTGTTTGGAAAGATTTCGTCAAGTGTGTATTAATAGATTTAAATATCGTCGACGCGAAAGCGTGCGAGTATATAACTCGCCTCGCGGTGTAGCTACATGTATATATATACATCAGCGAGTTCTTTCTTTGTCTTGAAATATAGTGTCGTATTGATTTTTTTGCGCAGCGACGGTTAATACAGAGACCCTTGGCACAAGTTTCGAAGAAATCGTGATTTTCGGACTCGCTCATTTTCTAAAGAGGCATACGTGCGAACGTCACCGCACTGACAGAAATTTTATGCTCAGTTTAGCGAAATTCACGACACGTGCTTTCGGTTGTGGACTTATCGCATAGTCAATTATACGCGTATTTATTGTAGTATATAGTAAGAATGAGCTTATCGTCTTGAGGAAGTAGATCCGTTTCGTGGAACCGACGAATATGCGAAATTTAATTTTGGTAGATCGTCGCAAAACAATTTCGTTATATACGCCGATTAGCGCACTGCACTCGATTCCGCGTATCTTATCGATACACACGAATCTCCCGAGCATATTAATATATCGAGCAAACGTATATATATATATATATATATATGAGCTAGTGGCGAAACGCTATTGCTATACATATAATTTTATTGCTGTCTTCGTCATCGGGGACAATTGATCCTCATTGCCGGGTGTGCATGTGTGAAAAATCCAGTAGCACTATATATCTATACACGCATTTCACTCCGTCAGAGGCGCGAAGTCAAGGCTTGTTTTATGAAGCCGATCGTATAATTGCTTCGTCGTGGGATTATATATTGTCGTGGAGTCGAATCGTTTGAAGGCTTTGCCTTTCGCCCGGGAAAATTAAATTGTTAGAGTCGTGTGGCGCCGTTATTATATATATACATTGGAATTTTCGCATGAGAAAAATAAGCATTGCAGCTATAGAATCGAGTTGGAAACACACGGAGAGATGTATGTTCAAAAGGTTCGCGCTATCGTACTCCGCGTGGATAAGACTCGCTGATTATTTTTTCATCGAGTTCTGGCAGAAAGTCACTTTTCGCCTCGTGTACGTGATTTCAGACGTGTTTACACATCCCAAAAACAATAGCTTGTTTCTTACAAATCCTCAAAAACCCCGGCACAAAACCCAGCGAGAAACGGTTCCCGCGTGCCGTATCCAAAGAAACGATCCCCAAGCTGCGTATAACACGTGCAGCAGTCCGACGATCGCGCAACGAGATCGCGTCTCACTGGCTACCAATTCAGGCCAATTAGTCGAGGCATCGTAATTGTCGCTCGGTGCGCGTCTATTTTAGAGCCAAGCCGCAAGCTCGGGGAGCTTCTTATCGCGCGCCCGTATAATATACACACACATTTATCCATAAATAATAGCGAGAACCGCAATGCAAATTTCCAGCCAAGATCCTGCTGTTCTACTTGATCTTCTACATCGTCCTGGCCGCCTTCTTCGGCGGCATGTTGGCCGTGTTCTACCAGACGCTCGACGCGAAGCAACCCAAGTGGCAGCTGGAAAGCTCGCTGATCGGTAGCAATCCCGGACTGGGCTTCCGGCCGATGCCACCAGAGAGCAACGTCGAGAGCACTCTCATCTGGTACAAGGCTAGCGACGAGGGCAACTACCGCCACTGGTCCAAGGCGCTCGACGCTTTCCTCCAGTGTAAGTCCGCGTATTCTCGCCGCGCCTATTATCGATACAAGACTCTATAAGAACGTAGTGAAAATATCATTGGTTTGGCGCAGCTTACAACAAGACGGGAATTGGACGAGAGAACCAGGACAACCGAGTCTACTGCGACTACGGCAAGCCTGCGCCTCAGGGTAAGGTCTGCGACGTCATCGTGGGAGACTGGCATCCCTGCACAAAGTCCAACTTTTACAATTACCAAAAGTCTGCCCCCTGTATCTTCCTGAAATTGAACAAGGTACATTATTTACTTATACTCTAGTCTATTGTACGCGCGCATACGCGGATCGACGGAGTTGCATGACATACCGATTTCCCAACAGATCTACGGCTGGCTGCCGGCGTACTACAACGACACCTCGAAATTGCCGACGAACATGCCGGCCGATCTGAAGAACCACATCGCCAGCCAGAAGCCCCAGAACCGCGACACCGTGTGGGTGTCGTGCGAGGGTGAGAATCCCGCGGACGTCGAGAACATCGGGCCCATCCAGTACATTCCTCGCCGCGGTTTTCCCGGCTTCTATTTCCCCTTCAAGAACGAGCCCGGCTACCTCAGCCCCCTCGTCGCCGTCTTCTTTGAGAAACCCAAGTGTCAGTAAATCATAAACCATGTATATATATATATATATATATGCTGTATTGTACACGACGCATCGCTCATCCGTCTTCTTATCTCTCTTCTCCGCAGACGGCGTACTGATCAACATCGAGTGCAAGGCCTGGGCGCACAACATCATCCACGATCGATTCGAGAGGCGCGGCTCGGTCCATTTCGAGCTGATGGTCGACTAAACGACTCGAACGTCTTTCGCACATCGTCACAGCAGCGGAGTGTATAACCAGCGGCGGAGCGTATCTCAAAAAGCAAAGGATAACCATACAGAACGAAGCAGCGAGCGACGACCACCCTCCCCTCCCGCCCCCCGATAATTCTTATATGTATACATTAACGGAACGACACCAACGATAATTATATATATATACACCAAGATACACTTCACACACGGCGACGCGGTCTCCAAGAAGAAAAAATAATGCAGCAAAAGAGGCGACGCCTCTCGTCGTTCTCGCGCAACGTCAGATCGAGCAGAGAGTACCGCCACCCCCGCATATATATAGAAAACGAGCGATCACACACACGCGCGCGCGCGCGCGAGATAAATATACGAGCGAGTTCACGGACGCGCAAAATCGATCCACGGACAAAGGAATACCCGCTGTGCATGTGTGTGCGTCGAACGCGAGGGTGGCTGGGTGGCTTTTGGCAAACTCGAGAGTGGGAGGGTAGAGCGAGAGGGTGGAGGAGGGCGCGAGAGGATGACGATATTATACTGCATTGCACAAAACGCGAGCGCACTTGGAACCGCTCGTCCTCGTTATATCTATATATATATAAAAAAATACCACTATAATATATATATACACAAAATATTTCGCTGCACGCCTGATGCGTACGACCCGTCTTCGTTTATTTATATTCCATCGGTTTCGTCGCCTCCCTCCCCCGCGTATACAAATTCATGAGCCGCTGCTTCCTGTATACTCCCAAAACTCACACGCACGCGCGGAACCTTTATGTTTATGCAGAAAAGCCGCGTCGTCGAGTTGCTGTTATTATTTGAACAAAAATAATAATGATAATGATAATAAAGCCTGTGTGAAAAAACGTCGTTTTACACGGGGGTGTGGAAGGCCCGCCGCGTCATCGCACCTCCATTTCGGTTCCTGCAGCACACTTTCTTTCACTTATCACACGTATACAGAGAGGTGTGTCGTCGATTCAGCCAAGCGTTTCGTTATCGGCTCACCTGTGGCACCAAGTACCACGCGAGGCCAGATGTACGACAACAGCTCCCCCCCCCCCCCCCTCTCCCAGCACATCTATAGTGTCGCTTGTGTACTCGAAGGTCCAGGACGTGATTTTGAGAGGAAGAATCCAGGTGTTCTCGCGACGTACTTAATTATTACCATATATAGCTGCTTGATAACTGTCCTATCGTAGAATGACGGTGGCCGAGAGGGGAGGGGGCGTTTCGACACCCGAGATTATTATAATAATGGAAGGAAAACAAGACAAAACAAATATAATGACGAGTTTCGCGATTCTTCGAAGGTCAATCGTTTGTTCTTATATATACATATATTATATTTACGTATACACACAGACACACACACAGACACAAACACGTGGACACTTGTACGCAGTACCATCGTTTTAATTTATGACTCTATATCGTCTATGTTAAACTGTTATCGCGTCTATATTGTACTTATGTGTTGAAGTTGTATAATGAATTTAATTGTCGCGCCGCAGGCCGTGAGGGCGTGCACGAGCAGATCTGCGTGTACTTAAGAGAGAGAAGAAGAAAAACAAATAACTTAATCGAACGTTCGATTATATTCTCGGTTTTCCCTTCCTTATATTATACAGATATACATCGCCGTCGTTTCGATCGATGTTATATATATGAGGATAATACGGGACAATTATTCGGTTCATTCGTATATATTATACTGTATTTACGTATATACATATATATATGTACTTCTGGTTCATTTCCGAGAGTGTTCGCGATTTTAAATAGGGGCTTAATCGTCGAGCCGCGAGCGTATTTTTCTTATATATACATATATATACATATATGATATATTGTTAAAACGAAGCGACGCGTACTTATTGATTATTATATATACGAACAAAAAAAAAATGTTATGTGACGATTCGCCAGCGCCTTCAGTTATCACTTGCGAGATACGATGATGGAGAAATAAATGGGAGATTCTAGAGAATTGAAAAGGGACGAGAATATTATTATAAAGAAAAATATAAACGCTGAGAAGAAGTAAGATGAAATTTTACCTCTCGGAGAGAAGGAAAGGCCACGACGGATGCGAGAGAGTTCGATTATAAACTGTGAAACGAAGTGCGAGGAGTGTGAGAGCGAGATTATAACTAATTGAAACCAAAGAGTAATTACAGATATAAAAGAATAATTACCAAAAATAAAAGGAACGAATAAACAGAGCGAAAGAAGCGATGAAAGCCTAGTGAAAATCCAGATGTGAAAATTCTACGATGTATATTTATAATTACATATAACGTGCCGCTTAAACAAAAAATGATGTACACGTGCGCGTGCGAACAACTCATCTGATTAATACTGACGCGTGCATCATCGTATAAGAGAGAGTGAGCGCGCGCCACTCTAATGTTCAGACAGTCGTATAGAAGAAGAAGAACAACAACCAAAAAAATTAATAAAAATAAACTGATAAAACGACAAAAAAATTAATAAATAAACAACAAAAAAAAGTACTTTTAGAGGCCGGTTGATAGAGCTTCGTGATGAGCGCGATTGGCGGTATAATTCGGCCGGCGACTAGCCCGGCCCCGTCGCTCTTTCTTTTCTTCTCCAATCCGACCTTACTGCACGAAGCAAACAATCGAAAATTCTATCATTTACTCATCGACTCGTTGCGTTTCTCATTATATATATATTATATATATATATGTATACACGGACAATGTATATGATCTTCATTTTCGATTTGTACAACTATGTTACTACATAATATACATATACATACACATGTATTGTACGTAGGCACACGCATGCTTGGACTTTCACACACGTACACACATGCAAGCGCACTATCTCTCGCGAAGCAAAAACGATTTACAAAAAAAAAGAGGAGAAAACGAGCAAAATATATAAATAAGCCGCAGAGAGGAAAGAAAGAGAGACGCGCCAGGGAGACGAGCCGGCCCCCATAGCCGCGAGCGTCGTCGTGTATAAGATTATTTAATTGCTATATATAAATATATTTATTATTATAATTAAAGATTCGAGATTAAGGATTATTTCCGGGCGCGTTCCGGGCTCGTGTTACACACTTTAACTTAGAGACGATTATTATATTATATAATAAATGTGAGGACGAATTGTGAGTATGAACGCGCGAGAGAGAGAGAGAGAGAGTGAGAGAGAGAGAGGTCGTGAAAAACTATAGCGAATGATAAAAACAAACAAAAATACGTTACAATAAATGTCACTATACAGAGAATAATCGAGAGCGAAATAATTGCTTAACAAACAAAAAAAAACAACACTATGTGCAGGGCGTTTAAAATAAAAAGTTTCGATTGTAGCGAACTATTAAACTTATACGAAAACACAAACAAATATCATCTCTGTAAGAGTATATACGCACGCGCACGCGAGCCATCGCGCGGCTCCCAGGCTTCCTTTTGTATCACACGCCAAACGACAAGGACGTACATACGTATATCTACTATATTATGATAACTCGGACGCGTGCATGCGACGATTATACTCCTTGTCGATCGAGCTTGCGATACGCGCTTTCGCGCGCGCGCGCGTGCGAATATTAAAAAAATAATAATTAAAAAAAACAAGTAAACTATAAAAGCATAACAATGAAGTAAACACAGGCGGACTATAAGAGATGCTATATTAATGAAAAAACGACGATATATACCGACGCATAAAGGACGATCCAAAAAAAGATGCACGCGCAGATCTATATTCATCGCTACGAGATGAGCTGTTTCTAATAAATGGACATTAAACGTTGTTAACATTATACGAGCGGAACGAAGGGTGAGACTGCGAACGAGAGAAAGTAAGAGAGCGAAAGTCGAACGCGAGGTACTTATGACGGTGTCTTACGACGCAAACACGTTGTGAAACGAGACTGTGTATGCATGCATTGCGAGAGGGATGAGAGGGATGAGAAACGGAAAGGAATATACGTATATATAAGAGCTGTAACGATGGAAATCGAGAGAAGAGCTGCGCGATGGATATATATATACCTATATATATATATATACGAAGAGGATATGCTGTGCGCGCGTGTGCATGCGTGAAAGCAAAAAAGAGGGATGTGATTCTCGATACATGAAGCGTCTTTATTATTTACTTTTCTTTTCCAGCGAGCGTTGGTGTACGGGGAAATAATTCTTGCACGATATTAACACCGTTACTCGTTAGCCGATGTATAAGCCTAGTTGATAAATGCGATGGGCGCTTTTTTGGGAATAAAAACGAATAAGTAAAGTGAGAAATAAAAAGACACTACTCTGACAAAAAAAAATGGAAAAAAACATGTCGATTTTTATTGCAGTTATTTACTATCATACCCGCTCTTTATTCAACTGATTTATGTTTCCTCGATTTTTTTGTTCTGCTATACATCGACACTTTGTACACGATTATGTGTTATTTGAGTATATATGATGGCAATTGCGTGAACTTATTATATTATTATCGTTCGATTATAATATATGCAATGCGAAGAGGCCTGCTACACATGTGAAACTGCACTTTTATGTTTTTAATGGTATATTTATAATTTTGTATACGCAATAAAAAGTTAAACACTGCACCGAATGTTGTAGTGTAGATCGATGAGGCATATGTTGCATGACTTTTTTTATGTTCACTTGTATTATACGTATATAACAGTGTATTAAGTCTATATACTTCTTTCGAGTGAACGATTATTTTGAATGTCCAATATTATTTTTAGTCTCGAATGATTTTTTCTTTGGAATTTTTGTCTATAGTTACTCGATATGAACGTTCAGAAAATCGTTATAAAGATATTGAAAATGCTAATTGGACATCTTTAAAAAATTTATTAGAACTTTCAATAAATTTGCAATTATATATAAAAATAAGTAGAAAATATATCTTACAAAAGTTTTGTTTGAAGAAAGATATCGTTTTACCGTCCTATATATACTGAAGCATTTGACCTTTGTATCGAAGTATAGATAAGAAATTTATTTTGTTGAGTTGTCTGTTAAGTCTTTGTAGAACTGCCTATACTACTCGATCAAAATTAAGTTTAAAGTATTGAAAATCAAAATACTTAACGAGCTAAGTAAATAGCGAGAAAACGCCACTTGCATGCGAAGCCCTTGAAAAAAATATTACATATATATAGTGTTATCATTATATATATACTATAAAATAATTTAAAAATGTAATATGCAAATCTTATTCAAGTATTCAAAGTTAAACTAGAGGCAAATGAAATTCCCGATTGACTGTTTAACATAGTGTTTAGATTCGCACGAAAAGAATGTATTCTCCAAATTTTCCAGTACTTTTTACAATCACATTTTCATTTGGAAATTTGCATTTCAAACAATCTACAAAACTAAGTGCGATGGAAGTTTTTTTTTAGCTTTATTAAAAGTACCAAAATTATGTTGGCGCCAGAGATGATTGTTTCTGTGTATGTACCTTTGTAAAGTACAAAATTAATGTTGTTTGAACAGAAGACGTTGAGTTTGTTTAATTTGCAATGCAAATTATGTTTATTTTTTGATAACAAAGTCACGAAAACAAGTTTAAACCGGTTCAGACGTCATTTCTTATTTTAATTGCTTTATTAAGTTTGAATTAAGGGAAATGATTTCATATCTATAAGTGACTAGAAACACAAACATGATGGATTTCCTCTTGAAGTAGGCAAACAAAGATATATATTTAGATGGATTTAATTGCGCAATGATATCTAGTTTCTTTTGCTTGTAATAATTTGTTTCTTTATGTAAAATATCGAATTTAGAATAATTTTTACAATGTTCAATGTCACTATTTCGGCCCCTGGAAGAAGATGACCTTTTGTACACTAGTGTATAACTGTCCGTGCTCTTTTAATAAACGTTGAATCTATTTAAACTTACGTTTTGTAATTTTATTTTCGACATTTTATTTATTGTTCAATATCATCGACTTAAAATGTTTGGATTTACCTTTTTTTTATAATCTATTAATAATTTTGATTTCATTTATATTTTTTAAGTTGACAGTTTAAAATACTTTGGAATTTCACTGTTTTATTATCATTCAGTATAATTTTTACACTCCTTTAAGGTATATGCAACAATGCGCAGTGTAACTATCTGTTAGCGTTGAATTGACAATTGAACGGATTCTCCACAGGGTCTGGTCCTGTATAGTACGATGGGCTTCTCGGATTAGGAATCCTATTACTTGTAGGCATTTAAATAGCCTATGCAAAAGGGGCGTCAACAAGAGTAGTGCAGCTTATAATTATCTGATGGCTAATGCACACTGTGGGCCGAGATCAACTGATTGGCGGCTTCTAATCACTACTTAACTCAATTCTAACTATATGGAGGGAAAGTACTACTGTCACGAACGGGATGATGCGAGTAATTTGGATTTTAAGGACAATGGTTACATTAAATTGTAAGTGAAATTTCAAATACCAGGTGTCCGATTTAAATATCTTGTTTATATCCTTGAAAAAACATAAAAATAAAAATATGACTTAGCTATCATTGATTGTGACGAAGAAGTTCGGATATAGATATACCTATCTACCGTACAAACGCCCATACGGACATTTATACGTGATTTGAACTCCTAACACCTTCAAAAATGTTTCTAGCGTTTCTATAAAACTGAAAATTTTACTATTACAAAGCTTCCTCTAGATGGAAATAAGACTTTGGTTCTATGATAAAACATTTACCCGTTGGCTTTTATACGATGTTACCCGCTAAATTTTTCCCAAAGCTATAGTTATCTGTACGTGTGGCAATTAAATTTTACGGTTTTAGTTCTAGTTTTTTCTCACTTCTAATTACATCCGATGTTTGCTGTGATCCGCTTTTTTCGGTTAATCTGTACGTAAAGCTCGTAGTGCGCAGTGGAATAAGTAGGTTTAAGGACTTTAGTTTTAGTTTTAATGCTCGTGTCCGCTGGTAGCCGTAATTTGCTTTGGGGTCTTTGTTTTCAGATCTATGAACTTCCTACTTTTAGCCTTGTATTTGAACTTTTTCCTTTAAGCCGCTGCAGGATTTTAAAATGCGTCATATTTTCATATTACTTCAGATGTTTAGGATGAAGTCGCGTCACCCTTCCTAACTGGAACAGTAGTTTACTTGTGTGATCACAGTGATTTCAGATGAAAAGTCATTGCGATAATCCCGTGATAATTTGACATCAAGTTAATAATACGATGTAAAATAAGAACATATTTTTAATTATATTTATTTTTCAAGCAGTTTCATTTTCAAAAATACTTTATTGTTATAATGTAATAGGTATAATAGTAAGTGCAAGTGATAATATATTTTGAAT
Organism: Muscidifurax raptorellus; assembly: GCA_020010945.3. Lineage (NCBI taxonomy): Eukaryota > Metazoa > Arthropoda > Insecta > Hymenoptera > Pteromalidae > Muscidifurax > Muscidifurax raptorellus. The sequence continues at coordinate 30,132,976 of CM052078.1, forward strand.
AAATGAAAGAATCAGAAAACCTCTTTGACGATTCTTGTATGTATTTAGATAAAAAAAACTAGCCGTGTTTATGCAAAATTGTCGTATTACGAATCGTGGTAAAAAAATATTTTTTGTATCTCCATTCTTTAGGTAAACATGCAATTCGTTCAAAGTAACTGCGTTTTTTACAATTCGTACTTCATTGCATTATCATGAGAAATGGTTACTATATTAATTCTATAAATAATGATAACGTTAATTAACCGCAATCACAGACATGCTTCTACTAAAATAAATAGGTCAAGCACACAAGCTTGAAATTCCGTATGCAATAATGACTCGAAATTTTGAGAGATCACTTTCGTCCATGAGTACTGGTCCACCGACAAATTAAATCTCATGAGGCTTACTAGAGCGAAGATCCGCCGTGAAAACGTGTTCGGCATCTGCGACTGCTGCGGCTGCGCTGCTGGCTCAATGCCACTGGTAATGATAATGCGGATAATCGCGTTGACTATCCTCGAGGTCTCCCACGGACCAGACGCTAATCGCTGCAGTGGCGGTACACGCGTACTGCTCTTGACATTTTCCTGCAGTTTGGACCATTTTTTTGCGTTACGCACCATCCGTGGTGCTTCTGCAAATGCAATTGATTCGTTGTGTAATGATTGCCGAATTTATATCTAATAGTATATTTGATTTTATATATATTAGATTTATTTATACTAGCAAATTATATAAATTGAAATACTTTTGAATTCTGAGATAATTTTATAAAATAGGTATTTGGTATTCTGAAGAATTCTGTAAAGCGAAATCCATAAAATACACAAAATAATTGTCCGAAAATTCTGTTTATTTTAATAACTGCAAATCTGATTCCGTAGCACGTGATTGAAATATATTTTGCAATGGTGCTGGCACTAGAGATAAATTCGGTAACTATATGAATATATTTTCAAATAAATTAGAGAACAATATTTGCAGATAAAATAAATATACTTTTGTAGAACTATTTATTTCTTATTAAAAATGCTCATTCAGAAATTTTCTAATAGGAATAAGAAAGCGACGTTTGTAATATAACTGTATATGGTTGCCGAAACATGAATATTTTAAAAGGTACTGACACCTACTTACAGGAATGGAATCTTAAAAATTGTATTACAGTATGATACCATAATTTAAGTTCTTCAATTACTTTTTGATCCTGCATTTCATTTTGATATCTCAAGATTGTAGCACTCTATAACGTAATTTGACAGTAAAATTCCAAGCGAGAGAATAAGATCTGTGTGCACTAACGAGAGACTACATGCATCCCCCCACGTGAGCTACCCAGACTGCAATTCGCGCGCTTTAGATACGGCAGTGCAGATGCAACCCCATTGGTTGTCAGGAAGGTTGAGTCATCGCTGCAATCATATCAGGCTTTTTAAACTAAAAGGGATCAGTTGGGTTTTCAACATCCGAGACTATTGTATGTATATTTTGCCGATCGCTATTGTGTCTTTTACAGACCACTTATTCTTGTAATAATCAGAATTTTGATAAATCCGGTATTAATCATATTGGTGTAAACATTAAACAACAAAATATTTATCGATATTATGAATGAACATCGCGCAGCAGTATTGTGAGGAGTACATTCTTTGTGAATGAATGTACATAAACTTCGTGTTCATATAACTGTAATTTCCATTCGCATGAGATGACCTGTTCTGTATACCAGTATATTATGAATATAAACAAAGCTGTATTAAAAAAGTAGGTCAGCAATTTGCCAAAAAAACTGTGTATATCGAGTACAAACGGGATCGAGGGAGTGTTATGGTAAGGGTAAAAATTTGACTCCATATATCAGCTATTTATCCGAAACAGAGATCGAAGCTCGTGACTTCGGATATATACAGCCAGATGAAACCTGTTTGCAGAGAGCCGACCTTCCCGCCACGCTGAATCTACCATCCCTTGCGCGCTCTTCCATCCCTGCATCTACACTCCCCCCTCCCCATTGCTGCATGTGCCGAGAGAGACGAAAGCGTAGCTTGCTTTCGACAACGTGGGACGAAAGAATTTGCTGGTGATGCTGATTGACACGTGCGACACACGAGGCGTATAAAAGTCTTGTTTCCTTATTGTCAATTGACTTCTGGCTTTATACAGGATGTTGATGGTGCTATTGAGATTTAAGGAGTTAGTTTGATATATCTTACACAGCAGGGATTATTTGCCATCAGTAAATTAGTCGAAAAAATGACCCACATAATAAGTTAGTGATTATTTTCTTGTCTTGTAGAGTGTTTTAATTACGTTTAATAAAAACTTAGTTGTATAGGACGCATTTACATTTAGTTACTGCAAAATATTTGTTTTAACTTTATGTGTATTTTTAAACATTAAAAATATTCTCAGGTACATTATTCATGAACGCATATGTTATGTGACAAATATATCAAATACCGATTACTGAGTGGTACACTAAATCTGAACACACTTCAGTGAACTCTATGAAATACACTGATAAGACGTTTGTTGAAGTCCAAATTGTTACACAAAAATGGTGCTGACTATTTTTTTTCCAGTAGCCTTGATGTCGAAAAATGTTTATCTTTTAGATAAACTGTCAAATAACACATTTTAATTTGAACTTTAGGACAACTTAAGCTAATTTTTTTTACCAAAAAGGGTGAAAAATTGATAAAAGAATTTTTTATCGTGACCATATTGCAAAATTGAAATTTGTACATTTACTCGGTCAAATGTGGCAGACTGCATCACTCATTCAAATAGATTGTGAGTGTGTTGAATGCCCTGAATGCAATGAGATGAATCGAATGCTTTGTTATATTATTGGCTATATTTCATATAGAACTTAATTTAAAACTCTTAAATCATATTATTTTGTGTATTAACAATGGGAGTCAAATGGTACCAACAGTAGTAAATAAGAAGTTTAACGATGGCAAATTATAAGCCCGTAGAATTTTAATTAGCCATGAGTTGCCAAGTTCTCTGAATGAAAAATTGCAAAAACAAAAAGCCAGCACCATTTCGCCTCGGTCTCCCCTGCAAACTATTCCAACAGGCTTTTTCACACGTCACGTTATTCTCTTAAACGAATGAATTAGCTACCGGCCGAATATAGTCCGGGAATTATTGTTACAACCGTAGAAGTTCAAAGTACTCGAAAATGACTATAAGACACGCCTACTTGAAAACTCATCTTAACCGGCAAAATTCGGTTTTGCTCGCGAATTTATATACATAAATATTAACGTACCAGCGCAAGACTGGGATTCTTCCCATCTAATATAATTTTCACTCACGTGAGTGAAGTCACTCACACATATTATGAATACGCTGCGAATATATATATATACGAACAGAAGCCGTGGAGCTTGCGGAGCACTCGCTCCATCTGGTTCGTCTCCGTTGGCGCACGGCTTCTCCTTATTCCGAGGCACAGGATGTGCCCAATTCAGATCAGTGTATCAGCGCTGCTGTCGTCTGTGAGTCACTTTGACGTGCACATCATCATCATCATCATCGCCATCATCATCGCCGCGATTTCACGTGTACTTGGACGACGATGTTCACACCTCGTCGCTCCTCCAAATGGTTGCCGAAAATTTCGTTTTTTTACAAAATGAATGCATGCACGACCAGATTTACGTATAAGGTCCAGACTAATCATTACAACGAATACCGTCCCCATGCATTACAGTATATACGAAAGAAAATATAAATCATCCCATAAAGCTCGATCGCGCTTCCATTTACGATCGGTAAGTATATACATTACGCATCTAACACTTCACTCGGCGGGTATATAAAGTGATATACCATATCACAGCTGATTATTCGTATAATACTTGTAGGATATTACGATACACAGTCGAGAGCGCAAAAGATCGAGGTGAGTGGAAATTTTCTCTCTCATCCACACGTAGACTCGTCGACGGGTATTCTCTCGCTCGAACAAAGAGTTATATACGCGACGACGAGATCGTGCGGTATATAAAGACGAGATCGCGCGGCGAGTATATATACACCATTGTACATGCATGCATGCGTTTGTATATACATATATACATATATGGCTCTGTAGGATAGGTACATAGTGCGAGGCATCGCAGCGATTGCCAGAGCGCTTGCGGCTGACCTTAGCCTCCAATTCATTTACGTCGGGCCGTTCCTCGCCGCGTACTGCTCTCTGATGATGCGAGTGCGTATGTGCTATAGGTTGCCCGGACGTTGGGTTGTCGAGCGGCAAGGACGAGCGCACCCGCACCGATTCACTTTACGCCCGGACACGACGATTTCGCGGAATTTAACGCGTATGAGCCGACGTCGCCGCCGCCGCTGGACTACTACTATATACATATACTATTATGTACTACTAGACTTCTTCTTCCTAGTTGACGGTGATTGAGCACAGCTGCTTTAAGTATATTCGGATGTGATTCAATTTTTTTTGTATACGATCATTAAATTCATTCAAATTGAAAATTAACTGAAATCGATGATTATAGTTATTTTCCGCAGATAACGATTCGTGAATAGGATGAAATGAGTAATTTATAGATGCAAGCTGGATGATTTGCTGAAGCCAGCTGATATTTCACTCATCCCACACTCGACATTTTCCGACTAGCTTTTGATCGGGTACCACGTGCCAGTTTTTCAAATGACAATATTTTTCCATGTAAAGCTTTTCTATTTGGAAGTTTGCAATTTTTTAAATTAATTCTGTGGCTAAAGCCGTTTAAATAATTGAATAAGATCTGGGATGAAATTGACAAAAAATCTACTAGTCTGATTCATTAACTAATAATGTTTTGTATTTTATAATAGAATAAAACATTATTATCATTTTATATTTTGAAACTATACCTATCAATTTAAATTTGCCAGTTTTACACTTTTTCTAACCACAATTTTTTCCGTTCTGTACTCGAGTTCCAAGAGTATTTATAGTATCGAAGTACGGAAAAGAGCACCAATATAAAAAATATCGTAAATAGTTGTTTACAATTGAAACTAGGGAAAAATCATTCAAATATCGGAATCTTTTAAAGTAATATGTCCATTTTTTCATGAGTTTTCAATCGTAAAGACGACTTTTAATCGAGCCGACTATTCAAAGATATTTTTTTTCAAATAGAAGCTCTTTTACTGTAATTTAATCTTATAAGTATGCATTTCATATTCGCTATAATTTTCATACAGTTTGAATGAGAAAACAGTGTCACAGAGTACTCTTCTTGCGCTCTATACTGTGTTTTCCCACATTAAAGGAAAATATTATATTAGCTACATATATCGGATATATTTATAAATGAATAGCAGATAAATATAGATACTTAGTTATCTTTATAATACTTCATTGTGCCTGCGATAAATAATAAATTTTAAAACTAATATAAATCATTCATTTATATATATATATGTATTCTGATCGACCAAAAACCAGTGAAAAATGTCACCTTATAAGCAAATTCACTTATATCCATCATATAATAATACAAAAACATAAGCACTTTAAAAAAAAACTCTTTACAAATAGCACCACCGTTTATCATCACGTACAATAACAATGCACAAAGTCATCGCACGTGTATAAATAGAAGAGGTTAAACGTTTTTGCAGGCGGAGAACACGAGATACGGAAAACTCCGTAGATGAAAAGATTCAGTTAATCATACGTACAGATTGTCTTAATTATGCTCACTTTCGCGTCGCTATTCTTCCTCGGTGAGCTTTTTATCGGAGTACTTCCGTTCATTTTGTATATGAGACTTGAGTAATTCAATGAAAACCGGGTCTAACCGGGTAGAATTCGAATCATTACGTTCCGTTTGTCTGGCTCGGTGTTTTGCCGCTTTTCCTTCTATAGTTCCATGACATCCTCAGCTCTAATATCATACGACGAGATCAAGTGTTGCTTGGGTACATGCTCGGAAACTGCAGATTATCAAGTATATGTGCGAAATTAATTTTAATCACTTTCGACCTGTACAGCTATACCTGCAAACAAAGCTTGAGCTCAGAAATTATTACTGAGTATAGTGTGTTACAATATTCTTGAAATAGAAAACATAATCGTGTAATCAAGCTGCTTAAAATAAATCAGATGTCAGTGTATACGAATATATTAAATTAACCATCCAAATTATTGCTCTCGAGCAGCTTATCAAACGAAACAAATGAATCGATCAATAATTAAAAGCTACTCTCTGATGCACAATAATATTTATCTATAGACCTATACATAAGTATACCGGTCGATCGTCGCGCCTTATCAAACGCCAGAGAATATCGGTATAGCAGTGTATACACACATCAGCCATAAACAGGTAGCACGTAAGTATATACACATAGGTAGCAGCCAGGCAAATATTTCCCTTTTCCTTATCAAACGAGCCAAACGTATAACCGCTTAAAAATCGTCGGCGATAAGTATATTCGTATATGCAGTAGGTACACAGCGCACCTGTCTCGGACAGGACTCTGTCCTTCTGTACTCCTATCGGACGCTTCCGACGATAACCCTCCTAATGCACTCGACTAACCAAAGAGCCTTGATCGATCATAATATCAGCAAACGCCACAGGAAAAATCGCCAACGTCGCCAACGTCCACTTTACTCCAGCAAATGAAGTATACATATATCAGTATAGGCAGGTATGAAAATATGCAACTTTCGTAGCTTTGTGTGCCATTGCCATGAGTTTCACTATAAGTATACTTATATACACGAAGAGAGCTTCGGTCGTGTGTGTGTGTGTACTGTGTATATGCATACGTGCATCATCGGTAGGGGAAGTCGCGCGCGTATAGGTATACACGGTGGGGAGATCGCGATCATGGAGGGGGGAAGAGAGAGAGAGAGAGAGTGAGCGCCTGCTGGTGAACACGCACCGACTGCACAGAATCCAGCGGCGAGGAGAGCTAACGCCTATAGCCTGCGTTCGTGTTTGGGCTCTTTCTCCTCGTCAGTTCAAACCTGGCGGTACGCAGGCGAACGAACGCCGAGTCCAGGGCTATTAGTCGCTCCTGTTCCGTGTACATAACTCCACCTCTCGCGCGTACCGTCGGCGTTGTCCTCGCTGCGCAAACGGAGCCCGTATTCCGCGCGATATACACCGCGCCGTCGCTGCTCGTTGTTGTTTTTTTATTTATACATACGCACGTGTACGATCGTATTTTCACCGACGAGTATCCGAACGTAGCTTTGTCTGCTGCCGAGTCGGGCGAGCGCTGGTGGACGAACGAACGAGGAGAGTATATATACATATAGTGTGCACAGCGCCCGAGAGAAGGAGACAGAGCCAGGTGCGCGCGAGAAGCGACAGTATCCACATACACAGCCATCAGGATGGTGTCGAAGGACGTGAAACCGGGCACGAGGGAAAGCATGAACCCTTACGAGAAACCGCCGAGCGTTGCGTTCGGCAAGGCTTTCAGGCTCTTCATCTACAATCCAGAGACCAAGGCATTCATGGGCAGGACAGCCAGCAGTTGGGGTAAGTGTCTTCTACCTGTACCTACTCCGTTGGAGCACTCTGCTATCCGCGTCTTTGTTTTTTCCTTTCGGAGTAGCTCGAGATTAATCCTCATAGTTTTGCCCTGCACGTAATATACTCGAGTTTCGCGGGCTTTCGTTACGCGCCCGCGCAATCCGCGTTGATGATATCGTGCGTGCAGTGCTCTTTATTAGTGTAGTGTGTGTGTGTGTGTGTGTGTGTGTGTGTGATGACGATGACAAGAGGAAAGGGCGCTGGCCTCTCGCTACGGCGGCGACGGCGGCGGCGAGCCACGCCAATTTTTCTCGCTGCTGTACGTGTTTACGCCCGTGAGCGCACTCTTGAGCAATCGCGTCGTATTGTATAGAGGCCCATCGTGCTAGGTATTCCAGAAATTACGGCTCTCCTCTGATAGATCTCGATTGGCGAGTTGCTGTTTTTGAAACTTCTATTAGGCAGGCATACAGGTGTGTAGGCGCACGTATGCGGACAAGCCTGCAGCAGGCGATAATTGTGCGCTATATACATAGTATGGCATGGAGAACCGTGGCAGCGCGGCTAATGGCTCGAGGTGAATTAGTGCGCGCGGACGTGGCTCGTACGAAACGAAAAATTCGACTCTTGAAATTTCAGTGTATTAAAGTATAAAAACGCGCGCCGGGTCTGCTGCATTTGTAATCACAACAGTTTCTATGTGACGCGGCGCGTACGTAGCAACCAGTCGAGTTCGAATCTCCCGCGTGACATCTCGAAAATTTCATCCAGCAGTCTCCTCCCGACTTTGCAAAATTACTATACACGGTGAAAAAGTGCTGGCGCAGGATAATGTTTCTCGCGCGCGGTCTTTTCGAGTTTTCGAACGCGCAGGTACATGAGGAATTTGTATATTGAGACGGCAAACCGTTAGGTTAGGTAGGGCGCGAGCCGGCCAGGGCCGTACTTAGCGAACACTGTACACGGGTGCAGCGTTATAATGCATGTGTGAGTCACTCCTCGCTTTTAAAACTATGCAGCTGCAGACGATAAAAGGGTGTGTGGATTAATGAGGGAGAGTTATTTGAATGTCTTTTTTTTGCAGAGGTATACGTGGCGCGTGTAAAGTATGGAAATCGATGGCGAGATCGACGGTTGTGTTGAGGTTAGGAGCGGAGAAACCGGTATATTAAAATTCGATCACTTCGTCTATCTGGGTATTGATATTTACATGAATAGCCAATTTTTAGTTTAGTGTACCATGTATAGCTATAGTTTTACAAAGATTCCATTTGTTTTTAATTTAGAACGCGCGTTAAAATACGGAGTTCAAAAAAATATCTTTATGATAATACTCGGGAGAAACGTTAAACTCGTAAAAATGTGAATAACAAAGTATTGGCGAATTGCAACACTAGGAATTTATAAACGTATGCAAAGCAGTGCTAGTCAATGCAATCTTATAATAAAATACAAATATGTTTCTGTGAATCGATAACTTTCGTCGTTACGCCACAAACGTAGGTCATTTTCTCGAAAACAAAACATTGATATATATATATATATATATATATATATATATATATATATATATATATATATTTCGCTCCACATATCTAAAACAAGTAACAAAAAAATCGAACATTATCGAAACGAGATCAGCGTTTCGTTCGCCGATACACTGCACGAGAGGCTTTAGAATCGTCATTGCAAAATCAAAACGATTACGCATGAATGAGCATCTCCACGTACTATACGTCGTCGTAGAAAAGGATGACGAAGAGGATAGTTTCCTCTCACAGCGCAGCTGTCCGTGCGACTTTATTAAAGCCGCTGAGCATCACACGCGACTACTCGGACTCGAGTGATTCACTCCTTCTCAATGCGTATGGCGGGGAATGCACCATCAGGAAACAAACCGTGCGACTATTGTAATAGCGCGGGCTTGTGATTTGCAAGTGTGTATGTGTTTCGTTCACGAATCCGCGGACTTTTTCGCCTCTAATATTATGTATATTTTTGACTATACTTAGGCTGCTGTTGTTTGTAAACATACATACATACATGCGCAGGCGCGGTTATTTTGACGCGGTAGAAACAAAAATCAAAACTATATCTGTGCACCTGTAGACAAGGTTTTGTTTTTGTTTTGAATCATTGATTCAAATGAAAAGCTAATCTTCTGAAAAATGATGTATATACATACTTCCGCGTGACTCCGGTTTTATTACCCTAGTCTATAACGTTTACGGAATAACGCACACACATGTCTATATGGGATCGACCTCATTAACGATATGACGTCTCGGGGGTGTGACTGACTGCCTATATATATTTTGAAAAGACGAGTGACGACAACGGATATTCGAGAATTTTGATGATCAGCGATATACTTACTAAAAATAAAAAAACCGGCAGCATTTTTTACTTATTGCGTATAGAGATGCAGTGCTGGTTTTATTATTATATTAATTAGTGGTTCATTGGATCTACTAACGGCTATATGAACATGTGTATACCGATCCCTTACGCGTGGTTCATTAATAGGCGAAAGTAGGATTGAATTAATGGTTCGTTTTATAACTTGAAATGAAATGAATGTAATTTTATTATTTTTATAATTACAAATAAGGTGTACAAATACCTAGTTCAAAAATAGGCAGATTCGAATACCAATACATCATCAAATTTCCGTGGATTTATTATACAAGCCGGAATACATTACAAACAATTTTCCTTTATCGGAAGGCCAATCTTGTTTCCGATGTCGCGCCGCAATTTAGCGTTATACGCGCGCCGTCGTCTAAACTGATAGGATAATTGAAAAATCGTTCTAAATCGTAATTAGCTCTTGTAACTTGACGTCACGGCTTCAAAAGAGCTTGTAAAACGTGCGAATTTCAGAAGCATTCAAGATCATGGCTTATATAGCGCACACCTCAAATCCAAGTCAAATTTATATAGCTGTTTAAAAAGATTAATAAAAAAATTGAACATGTATTACAAGCTTCTGCAAATCAGAACAAAGTTAAATTCGTTTTATAGAGTAAATAAGATTGTTGATTAAAACTGTGACTATAAGTTGGTGTATAAAAGCTTCAGTCATTAATCGAATGATGGCGCGGTGAGTCAAGTATATTTTATGACCGAAAAATTGGACGATCAACGCAATTAGCGAGGATGAAATATATAACCGGTATATATACATAAATTAATAAAGAAACCTCGAAATATATTTAAGTATATATACCGACATTTTTTTGACTATACATACTTTAAATGAGAAAAATAGCGCTTTTATTAGCACAACATCTGTGCAATTTTAAGAAAAATGATCACAAAGTTTTTCCAATCAAATTTGACATACCAATTGTATTGTATAACTTTAATGATAAGGTTTCATGTAAACGTGTTGTGCATTTGACAAGTGAATCAGTCAGAATGTGAAACGCTTTTAAAATGCATTGCTGGAAGTACAATTGCCACGACTGCCCGATTACTATTATACGTGCACAACCAATATGAGACACGTGTGCAAAAAAATTCTGCAGTCGCGCTATGTAGCCTCACATTGCGCGCAATATCAGGATAGTATTAATACCCTCTCGTTGGTGAAATAAAATATTGTTGTAAATTAATATATTGTTTACATACAAGTTTCATCGACACTTTTTAAAATTATCGAAATTCAGTACGTACTCTTTGCACGATGATCTTTAAATATTCCAGTGTGATGGCCAAAGTGTGTTTGTCGTAGGAGAAACCCATAACTCACTATATCATCATCTAGCGAGAGGTGTTGGCATTTTCCTATACGTATATTATTAAAGACCTTATTTTTTCAATCATCTTTTGTTATACGTTCCATCACTCTATTCGTCGCCCTCCTATTGTAATGACATTCGTAAATTCTTGACACACATACTCTAAAATGATCGGCGTGAAAAAAAAATCTGCGTTAATTAAAGTAATTCAATAATGGCGCTTATTGGGATGAAAACAACCTTATCAAAGCCGTGAAATTTAATGAATGTATAATGTATATATACAAGAGGCATCGCGCGTATATGTATATACATAGCTCAATACATTCACATTCATCGTGCACATGTATAGCTGAAATTTATTGGTTCCAAGCGATTATTTCATTCACATCTACGCACAGGCTCAACAAAGATTGAGTGGAGTTTAAACGCGCCCTGAAGGTAATCTACGACGAAGGTTATAATATATGTATATACCAAACCAGCGCTTTCTCGCCTGTATATATATATAACACAAAATAACATATGTAATTCGTGCGAACTATATACACGCATTCTATAAACTGTAATGCAGAAGTCATCCGATCTTCGGCAAACGATTACCTGCGATCGGTATTGTCTTTCACCGTGTCTGTATATATATACAGACATTTGTTATTATTGCGCGAGCTCGAGCAATCTGATATTTTTCCATCGACATACTGTAGTCAGTGTAGATTCTTGACATATTTTGAAAAAACGTAGAACTAAAATTCAATCCTTTTTACAACGCATACAACATAAGCTCTCAATCCCTGCCGAAAAATATATAGGCCATAGGAAAACTAGTCCACGGCCTATAACTTACGCACAAAGAAAGTATATATCAATATATAGGCAGCACGTCGATCTCTTTGTTCGTCTCGTTCACCCCAAGGGAACGTTATATATATACACCTCAAGCTACTACAGATTCGCCTTTGTCCGAAAAAGAAGCTTAAAATATATGTATACCTATATATGCACATTACATGTAGTTATAAGCATCACACGCGCGCGCGGAACAGCTTCAGCTGCGCGCACGATCGGAGCAGCGCAGCTCGTGGGTGTACCCTTCGTTCGCGGCCGGTAGCTCGGCTGGCCCTAGGTTACGTAATGCCCCCGTAATGCCCGGCCGTTTAATGTCAATTGACCTCGTTGTGGCACGTTTACGCCGGGGGAAGTTCAACAATTGCCATTCAGCGTCGCGACGTTCCGCGCGCGCGCGCGTGTACATCGCGCCGCGAAGACTACTATATACTCTGTCTCTCTCTCGCTGATGCAGTATGTATATCTGAGCGTATGTGTGTGTGTGTGTGTGTGTGTGTATGGAGAGCTGAAGCGCGAGACAGAGGCGTAATGTGTGCAACGCGCTTCCGCCTCATTCAGGGGATAGAGAGCAGCCGCGTTTAGATGTACAGGAGGTCTTTCGGCCTTTGTCCGCAAGCTATGTACCAGCGCGTGCATCGGATCTCGATCTCGTACATTATATATATAGATATCCTGCGCGCGGCCAAGAACCGCGAGTGGGATTTTCTCGGTGCAGAGTTGGATGCTTTCGCGCTTTCCACTTGAATGTTCGAATTATTATTTTTGTACACTTATGAAAAAAGATCATTTGGAGCAATTTCGCCTTGACCACAAAGCAAAGTGCTTGGGGCAAAATTGCAGGCGTATTTTAAATATGGAGACAGATGTATATAGATGAGTGCACTATGTATGTGCTGTTATACTACTCCAAATTAATATTCTTCTTAAATTTACTGTACAACAATTTTTAATTGTTTACGACTTGAACTCTCTGAAAATATGTACGTAATTTAATTTATTTTCCATTTATAATGCGCGGATATGATTAATTATTTAAATAAATTGTATGTGTGTAAATTAATCAAGTTATAAAGTCAAAGACTTTTGGAAGGGACTTTAAACTCAGACTAAAAAATTACATAAGCAGCCATATAATATTCGTTATTTTATACATTATATATTTTTTTAACCAACTTTTACTATATAGGGTTTTATTGAACGGTATTAAAGTTGCTTTGTTCTATAAGCAACAAATAAGTTGCTATTTCTATCAGTTTGAATCGCGTTGCACTGCAATAGATTGTGCATGAGTTATGCGGACATAATTAAGAAATTGAAAATAATAAGCTCCAATTATTTATACTCTTAGAAAAATCAGCTGCGTTCATGATTCATTATCGAAATATATTCAATCAGCGAATTGTTCCCACGGCGATTACGCAAAATTCTATTCTATGTATTCCGCAAAATGATTCGCACACAACAAACCGCGCGCCGGTCTCAGCGATGCCGATCTTTTTCGACCGACGATAACCGATCTCTCACATTTTGCGCTTGAAAAGGCGACTCTGATGCACAACGCGACCTCGCGGTCCGCGGGAATTGAATCAGAGAGCAAATTGAATTGCTTCACTTGACTGATTCTTTTGATCTCCGCTGATTTCGAGCCTCGTAACTACCATACTCTTTGTGCGCATCCGCACGCATTACGCGCACCTCGAAGCTTTGCAAAAAATGCTTAGGTCTGACCGTCAAATTTATCGAAAACGATTTTTTGCGCCTTTTTAAGTGTTTTTTCCCTTTCGATTCCAGGTAAAATCGGCCTGTTCTACCTGATATTCTACGGAGTATTGGCTGCCTTAGTGGCGATCTGCTTCTGGGGATTTTTCCAGACTCTCGACCCTCGAAGACCCACGTGGCAGCTGGAAGCTTCAATAATCGGCACGAATCCCGGTAAGTATTAGCGAAATTCATTATGCCAATTATAACAAAAGTGTTATATTATTGTTTTCGATTATTCAAGGTCTGGGATTCAGGCCACTGCCGCCGCCAGAAAACGTCGAGAGTACGCTCATTTGGTACAAAGGAACTGATAAAAACAACTACGAGCACTGGACGAACGCGCTCACGAAGTTCTTAAAGCGTAACGCCATTTTCTTTTTCTTTCTCTCGATTTTATCGCTCCGTTCGAGGACAACGACTCATTGAGAAAATTTCGTTCGTTGCCCACAGCTTACCGAACCCCAGGAGGAGCGCCCGGTCGTGGTGCGAATATACACAACTGCAGATACGACGACCCGCCGAAACCGGGACAGGTTTGCTCCGTCGACGTGCAGAATTGGGCGCCCTGCACTGCCGAGAATAACTTTGCGTACCACACGTCTTCGCCCTGTATCTTCCTCAAGCTAAACAAAGTAAGCTGAACGTTCGTTTGGTTCATCTTCAAACCCTATCTGGAAATTGGCGTTTACACGCTTTTTTCATCTTCCAGATATTCGGCTGGAGACCAGAGTATTACAACGACACCTCGGACCTGCCTGCGAAAATGCCCGAGAAGTTGAAGAGGCACATCAAGAGCGTCGGCAATCCAGCAGAACGCAATACGATTTGGGTATCGTGCGAAGGCGAAAATCCAGCTGACCAAGAGAACGTTGGGCCTATTAACGTTATCCCGCGACAGGGCTTCCCAGGATACTATTATCCCTACGAGAATTCCGAGGGCTACCTCAGTCCGTTAGTTGCTGTGCATTTCGAGAGACCACGAAGTGAGCATGTGTTGTCTTATTGCTTTACATGTGTGGTAGTTGATGCTATAAAGTAGTCTTTTGTATCTCTAACATCGTTGTTTTTTATTCTCTTGCAGCTGGGATCCTCATCAATGTGGAGTGCAAGGCATGGGCAAAGAACATCATCCACAACCGAAACGATAAACTAGGCTCTGTACACTTCGAGCTGCTCATCGACTAAGAAAATATTCTTAAAGCTCTATTCGTTCATCCAACATTCGACTCTTCATGGGCATAATTCTCGAATGTGGGCTTGTTTCTAGAATCTCTGACTTTTACCGTTATTTAATTTAGGTCGAACACATTGAGGTAGCTTAGTATTTCGTTTAGTATTATTCATAATCGTTCCATAATTTTTAAGAACTTGCATCTTCAAGAATTTTGTATATTTTATAACGTTAAAATGCCAAAGCTCTAGAAGTTGCCCATATGTGCCTTTGCTGCTCTGTTCAGCTGTTGTTTTTCGCCAGTGGAAATAAGCAAAGACAGTACAGAAGAACGCATTGAAATGAAGGAAGAAGACGCAGAAAGTGCGATCTACTTTCTATCAGCGTACGATCAACGAAGAAGACTCATTAATCTTCGGGGATTTATTTTTAAAGAGTCCCAGCTTGCGCAACCGAATGTTACAAGTTTCTTGCGATCGCTAAGCAGAATCATCGCGTATGAAAGAATTGTCTATACAAAGTATAAACAATTTTTCCTAACGATTTGTATAATTGTATTGAAAACAACATGTATCCCATGATGAAAAATATAAACTTAATCGTTTCGATTTTTCATTCAGGGACTATGTATTAACGAACAACATCTCTGTGTGCGATGTTATTCAATTACACATACACGTTCATATCGAAACACAACACCAACCACACTAAATACACATACACGCGTACACAGTAGTTTAATTGTAGATTATAGTTGCGTAAGTTGCAAAAATCTATTATGATGGTTCATGCTCGATTTTGTGATCTCCAAAATAATTTAGAGAAAACAAAGGTAAAGCCAACATTTTTACGTGTTCAATTTACTGTATATGGTTAAAGTTTCAAATCAGGAACCACGGCGATCCGAAATATTATTTATACGTAATTTGTCGACCGTATGCGATCGGAGCGTATCGCAATTCTTCTAATTATGCCCGATACAAAAACTGCAAATTGATTGTATAAAGACAATATTTTTTATAATTTATATTTATTAATTTGTATAATTGTTTTATTCGTCGTATTGTCTGATCTAACAACCGTTTATCTTTTATACGGTAATTGTACCATAATTAAAATTTTGTATAATACACGATACGACAGTCGAATAACCTCGTGATATTACAGATTTTTACACCTGCCGGACAAGAAGTTCGAACTTATTTACATGTTTTTAAAAAGTATTATACAAATATACACCCCGGAAGGCAGCACAAGATATATCGATCAAATGTATAAATTATTTACGCTTTTCTGCTACCGAATGCAGAAACGTACAACTGATAAATAGTATAGAAGGTCGTTCTCGAACTTCGACAATTGACGCACTTTTACTCGCACTTTTATTATCTTATTATACTTAACTTTTATCTATTTTTGATACATTTCTTTTCACCATGTCTGTTGTATCGAAACGCAAAGAAAGAAATAAAATTTACGTGTTTTTGTTTTTTATCGCTTTCGGGATTAAAGATTTTGTTCATGTTATAATCAACGTTGTACCTTGTAAATGATTTACCATTTAGTACGTTTTAACTTTAAAGACACAGCACTTAACTAATTAATTATACGAGTACACTGTGAAGCAAATTATTTTTGCCAATTTTACAAAACTTTGATTTGGGATTAGTATAACTTTACATAATCTTTCCCATGAAAATTTCTAATAAACTGTAATTTATACATTATAAATTCATTATTAGTGCCTGAAATCTAGTGTAAGAAAGATTTTAATTATGAATGAACTTTGTTAACATATTGTATACATCAGCAGATAAAATAAATTCAAATTGCGAATGATAATAGACAGAAACTTTTCGCATCAGGTATTACAAAAAAACGATTAAGATTTAAACCTACTTATAGTTACACTTTCTATAGTACAGTGTACTCGATTTTTGCATTAGTAGGTTCGCAGAAAAAACCAAAACTGTTTTTTGATAATATTTCGATCATTGTTTTTGTAAATTTTTTGTAAAATGCATGCTCTCTGCGAAACAAAAAAAATGATACGTGATAGAATAAACATACCAATAAGCACTGCATAAAAAGGATTTCTATTTTTAAATATCACGTACCTATATATACAACAAAAAGTGTGTAAACCTAAAACCAGAAATAAACGTTTTTCGTCATCTGTTTTGTTTTATTTTGCTATTAAAAATATATCAAGCTGTATCAATTTAAACAATGACAAATGGATTATAATTATATTAACAACATGTGTGCAGTGATTACATGAATCTTGTAGATACGGATCCAATAAAAAAATGCCTTTATCAAAAATATCGACAAAACATGATTAACGATATAGGCTATCCAATTTTTGATAATCTTATTTGTTGAATGCCAATACTGTGTCAAATAGCCTTATAATTCTATAGTAAATCATTTCCTGATTATTTTCTAGCACGTCTTGAAATGTTGTTGGACTTTTACTGGCATCAAAATAAAAAGTATTTCTATATTTTAGAATTCGTCAGATGATAACTATACTCAATGATTATAAATTTTATTGCTATTAATAGAAATTCCATGTTACTGAAACAATTCTGTTTATAAAAGTATGGTGACCCCGTTAAAAATAACTGAATGGATACCGTCCTTGATTCACATTGCATGGATTAGCTGCTAAATGCAGATAATTTATATACAAGTAACATTTTGGGGCGAGTGATGGAATTTCAAAAATGCGTACTACCATCTACACAGTATATAATACTATTTATGATGCATTTTCCACCTAAAATATTATGTACTTAAAAAATTTAAGTGGATAACCCCTGCAGATATTTACGTTGAGTTGACGCGGAATCAGTTCATAAACATGAGTATCCATTATCCATCCAGTCATTTTCAAAAGTGCTTCTAAAATTTCGAGGATTTAGAGCAATCCTTTAATTGTTAGAGAAAATTCTTTTAACCAAAGACATTTTCCTCTAAAAACTACGCGTATACATAACAGATTTGCATAGCTTAGATACAATAAAGTTCAGTGGATTTTATCAATAAAAAATATAACTGTCTATAATATACACATTAATATAAATTCTAATACTTTACAATCTCTTTGTACATTTCTAGTTTTCCGCCAGTCATCTGATCAAAATAAATTTTTCCTTCATCCGAATAGCTTATACTGAGAATAGAATATAAAGGCCATTTGACAAATACTGCAGAGAACGCAAACAAAACGATAATTTTCCTACCGCATATGTCCTGTATATCTTTTATAAACAAGTGTCCATCTGTGAAATTGATGCAAGAAATTTATGTTAGATCTTTATGTTACCAATTTTAATTTGTCTTCAAAAAATTGTTCAAAGCGAATTAAGCTTTTACGTGTTGTTGAATTGAAAACTACCCCAATTCGTTCACAAACAAAAGTGAGAAAAGCAGAGTTCATACATATGACGGCGATACGAATAGAATACACAATAAAAAGTATACAGATTAATAAAGATTTATTAAAGTTGACTTTGATATACGGATGCCAATTCAAACATTTATATAAAATTAGATGAATATAAAAAGCACGTACTCATTCTTGTTTCATGAGATTTACAAAGTTTGAAAAATGTTGCGTTTTGACAGAATATATAAATATATTTATAAGAATCAAAAATTATTTAGGCTATTATTATTAGAAAATCGAATTAGAACAAGACTTTCTTTATTCGTAATATGATTATTCATTAAATTTTACACAATCATTATTTATAGGTTTATACAAACAAACAAAAATTGAACAACGGTGTCTGAACGCATTTCAAGTATACACGTTTCAGTCAGTGAAAACATTTTTTTTGTAAATTGACAATATAATAGTCGCTCTATTATAAACTTATAAACTAAGAGCTTTAATTTAATCTGTTTAAAATCTGTTATATATACAGTTCGTACTTGATGTACTACGAATCCAGCGTAGTAAATATGTATATGTGGGTATATATGTACGCGAAAAAAAACAGATATTCAAACTTTCAAATACATACATCACGTACTTTGTGCCACTTTTAAATGGACCTATTTAACGCAATTAGTAATTTTGCATTGCGTAAGCATTGCAAAGAGGAATTGCTTACGATCACACCAGGCGATGAGAATATCCATGTGTTTTTTTAAGTTTTTAATACAAACATATCCAACATTTCTAGAATTTAAGTACAATGATAGAATATTTGTGGCTGACGGGAATAACGTAAAAAATGAATTTCTTGAAACTCAGGGTAACTGTAGTAATATATCTTCAAATAGGCCCTTTCGATGCCAAAATGACGAAAGTTGTTAAAATGTTCATAAGTCCGGTTTTTAAGATTTTCTGCCGGTATTTTTTTATCTCAAAGATATTTTCAAGGATATTTCGGAAATACAAGACCTGATCTTTCTGATTTTCGTTTCCGACTTTCAGAAAACACAAATAATGAACTCGTGTCGTTTTGTTTTTACAGCCATAGACTTGCACATAACAATGTGGAATTGTTTTGAAAAGTCATTACATGTATTGGATATGCAATTGACCCTTTACAGTATCGCTTTGCCCATCTCGTTCCTTCCGATCTTACAGATAAAGGTCTGAAGATTAAAACCCTTTTTTTGCTCGAAAACACGAAAAGTGGATACTTATTTGTTTTTCCTGCCAGCCTCAGATATATATATATATATGTATAAATCTTAATTTAAGTTAAAAGTAATTTTCCATTCAGTTTATTCCTTATATCCAATATATAACGTGAATCACTTTGATAAACTCTATATCGCACTCTTTACACATTGACTTTTATAAAAATCGATTGAAGTACATTTTGCGCAGCCTAGATTCTTTTTGTATATAATAAGTAAACTCGGACTTGAGTCTTTGTACGTTTGTTATTTGAAGTTTTCGATTCGTCTCAATCAGAGGGTTTTCCGCATATATACGCAGTGACTTTGAGAAAAAACGAATTTTTAGTGAAGTTACCACATAAACAATGAAGGGAAACGCTCTGATCGAATTGAAAAGTAAAATTAAAAAACTTACCTAAAATCTCCTTAGAAGCTAGCTACATACTAGTGTATACTCGCGTATATAATACACATGGCGCAGTATATACTACGATTAATCTAATGTGTTTTTTTTATGTTGGCTGTTCAATGAATTAATTATAATTTTTCGACGAAAATTGTCTCGATCATCATCGCGCGGAGAACTCAGCAGCGGCAGCTTTGTTGCTTTTTCTTTTGTTCTAAGTTACATACACAATATACGGAGCTATGTAAGTACACGCGTATTCTCTCCAAGGCATCGAGAATTTTTTTGTCTCCTCGATGTATCAAAATCTTATCATGATTTCAATTGTCATAACGATGACTGCGTGAAGTAGGGAAGCTGGTTGTAATACAGAGGACGATTCACGAACTGACAGTAAAACATTCGATTATCCTTGTTGAACTATATGTTATATAATATGTGTACGCGAGAAGCATCAGGCACAGGCGGGTAATTTTTTCTTTCCTTGAAATTTCGTCTCGCGGCTGCGAATTTATATATCCACTATGTACAGCTCGAAGTGAACGGCTCCTGCCTTTTCTCCTTTTTTTGATCGGTAAATTATATTCTTTGCCCAAGCTCTGCACTCGATGCTGATAATTATGTTTCCTGTGGAAGAACAATTATTGTGTTATTACGTTTGTATAATATAGCGATTGAAATATGTATACAAAAATATAATTACTCATGGGACGCTTGAAATGAACAGCCACCACAGGACTGAGATATCCCGGCATATTGACGAACGGATAATAGTAACCAGGAAAACCTTGAGATCGTGGATAAAACTCCAGCTCTCCGATGGTTTCGCGATCGAGAGGATTCTCACCTCGGCACGATACCCAGACAGTGTTGAGCTGGTAGAAAAAAGTAGATATAGCAATGTCACTAACGACTTTTCTTTCTTTTTTTTTTGAAACTCAAAGTTAACTCACCTTTGATTTATCAACAGTTTTTATGTGATCCTTCAGGTCCTGTGGCATATCATCCGGCAGGTTGCTGGAGTCATTGTAGTACTCTGGTATCCAGTCGTATATCTATATACAAACAAGCAATCATCATAAACTACTGCTGATGGCTTTACGTCTCTATAATACGATATTTTTTCCGATCAAGACGAGTGTAGCAGTCGTATGAGTTTTATATACTATACGACGTCGCCAGAGGAAACATGACATGTGTACCCCGAAATAGATCATGAGCAAACTCACCCTGTTAAGCTTGATGAAGATGCAGGGCGAGGAATTATTGAAGCCGTAGCTTTGGCTGGCCGAACAAGGACCCCAGCTGTTAATGTCGACTGCACAGACTTTACCTTCCGCTGGAGGCCTGTCGTAGTCACAGATCACCTGATTGCGACCGGATTCCGGCAGATTCGTCTTGTTCAGGTAGTCTGGAAAGAATTTATTCGCATTGGAAAGATGCGGCTTACGATCAAGCAGTACTCTACTGACGATTCGATTTAAATGTATATTTACTTTCGAGGAACTTGTCCAGTCGGTTGACCCATTGCTTTATCTCGGTGGCGTTATTCGATCTGTAATGAATCATGGATCTTTCCTCTGTTCTCTCCGAAATCGGCCGGAATCCCAGACCTGCGCAAACGATACATGAGATCATTTTATTAACAGTTTTTGATCGTATATAGAGGAAATTTGCCTATATTATATATGAGTATTTTGTGTTTTATTCATTTATCGTAGCCCGATGTTTTTAATTTATCGTAACAAAACTATAATAAATGAAATAAGTAATCTGTTGATTTTGAGCTTGTCAAAAGTTCATTTATATAGCAGGTTCGCACTCGTTTCTTCCTAAATATGTTATATACATTTATTTCTTCATGATTATTTTTACGTAAACTGTTTACTTGCTATGTTGATCAGAACGCGATAAAACCCCTGATAATTATGTTGTATAAGTGGAATGTAAGCTAAAAATATTTTTATTCTTTTTTTCTCAGTATGATTAAAATCGCGTAAAGTGGAAAGTTTGCACCTTTTATATGTTGCGAATCAATGATTGTACTGAACATTAAGTAGGGACAATTATACACTTTTTGCAATATCGTATGAAATTAACATTACTATCCATGCTGGGCGACTCTCGCTTATGAAATTTTGCGACTACACCGTCTAAGCTCATAATATAAGTATATTACTCAACCCAGCGTATTAAATAAACTAACAAGTATAGGCGAAGGAATGTCATAGTAAATATTTTTTTTTTCGCAGTCATGTGTAAAACGATGGCAGCTGTGAAAACGGTTTTGGAATTATTGTACATGAGTGATGCCTGCGTTTGTTAAACGACATTTGGAGAGTCGCGCAGTTCAGTGATTCTCAGCAACAAGCTCTATACAGCGTATACCCGATGCAAAAGTCGTGAAAAATCGCGCCAGGAAACGTCGAAACCAAAACTCACCAGGATTCGTTCCAATGAGGCCACTGTCCAGAGTCCACTTCGGCCTGTTCTCGTCTATCGTGGCCATTAATCCCATCATGCATATTGAGCAGAGCACAGCCAAAAGACTGTAGAATATTAAGTAGAATATTCCAACAATGCCTGAAAGGTAACGCAATATTCATAAGTATGACTTATATAGTTAAATAGAATTAATTTTTATATTACTGAATTTTGATAATATTTTCGTATTCTACATTTATCATATCCGTGCGATGTTGGATAAAAGACTCTTGCGCAGAATATTATCCTGCGACAAATATTCAAATTGCTCTCACAGTCGAATGATTGCGAGTAAAAGAATCACAAAAAAATGTATATGTGCGCATATTTCTTATATTTATCTTTTGATTATTCATCAATCGCAACGCGAATGCCCAACTGTATTATAATCGTCAACAAATGTACGTGTTGGAAAAATTAGTATTTTCTTGTGACACGCGCACGATTTTCGCGGTTTTTCGAGACCTCGAAAGCAAGCTTCTTTGCAGATCGGCGAGTAAAGAATTATAGCTATGGCCGGAATAAGATTTTTCGCCTCGTATTTACTCCAAACTCTACACGCGTGGTCTAAAAACTTCCGGTTCACGTTCTTATTAAAAATTTCTCTCGACAATTGTTAATATCAAACGAGCATGAGGCATCAGTGCGTAATCAATCGAAAGCGGAAAAATTCGTACAAAATTTTCCTTCTATCGACGTGATTGCTATATTATCTCCAACGCATCGATCTTAATTGTATATATAGAAAAACTGAATATATATATATCAATCATGATTAGCGCGATAAGAGCTGAAATTAACGTAATCGATATTGCAATCTGAAAGAATTTGCGACACCAGATTATAATATATAATTAAACAACAGTTCATGAAACCGACTCTCCTATACAGATATATTATCGCTTAATACTGCATTATCCGCACTACTCAGAAACGAGAGAAAAAGCTGCGAGCGTATAACGAAAAGAGGCCGTCTCGTTTCACACGTGTTTACGTCTATTTACGGAAAACCGCAAAATAGTCTCGACGAACCTGCGCTACGCGAGCATATATATATATACATTGCGCGTATGCGCCACGTGATGATGAGCGGCTGTGCGTCCGAATTCAAACGGAAATACCCTCATGGCTGGCGTTGGCCCAGAGCCTCGGCTAAATATAAGTTTCCTTGTATCAGTGTACGAAGCCGCTGTAAGGCGACAGACGCGATCGACCAGACAACCGCGCGCGAGTCTGCTGATCTCGCCTTCACGCATTTATTCAAGAGCTAATTAAACGACTGATTTTTTCTATATAATATAGTCGAGTGGTTCGCTGAACTTTCGTTGTAATGGCTGATGCTGTGTGATCAATTTTGGGTATAATCGGACTTTGTATATGAATATTGTTCGACGATATTTCGATCTTTCGAGTGATTATGCAACTGTCTGTGCCGTTTCGGTGCGAGACTGGTTTTCAAGGTTTTATTTGACAAAAATCGAAATCGGCCGCATGTTTCTCTGTTAACGCGTATTGTATAAGACAATGGCGTGCGCGAACGATAAACGTACGAGTCAATACTGCGAAACTTGAAGCAGTTTGTTTTTTACAAGTTCTTTTTGAATGTTAATGGCTCAGAAGATTTTGAATTAGTTCTTGTACTACTATATCAATGCGCGATAAAATATTCCCATTGCGAGGCCGTCTGGTAAAACGACAATGTATTATTGTTTCTTCGAGTTATTCGCGTTTTGAATTTTACACTGGCGCGGTAGATCAGAAAACGAGTTATAGAAAGCAATGATAAACTCACGCAATAATAAGACGTGCAATATATAATCTTGCTATTTTCAACTACGTCTAAGTTTCTACAGGATATTTTTTATTTATTAATTATATAATACCTCAGTATAATAAGGAGAGAGACTTAAGTGATTAATGTATGCAACATTTTGCATCAGAATTTTCAATGATATAAGAACAACTTAAAAGACGTTCAAACGCGTTTGCGTAGAAAAGTAAAATTAACGCGTTACAGAGTTTACGTAGATTTTCATGTGAAAAAGAAGCGTTTAACTAGGTCAAATCTGAGAATTTAACAAAAAAAAATGTTTCTTTAACGATTTCCCAGATCTTCAAGAATATACGCAGGTAGCCTTACAATTAAAAAGCAATATATACGTTTCCTTATAATCTATAGCGATTATAAGAAAACAGCGAGTAGCTGCATTCTTATCGCGGTCTATTTTTTCTAATTACGTATTATATAGGTACTCGACTGTAACCAAAGAAAATAGCAGAACTCGACGATCCATAAAGGAAATAAAAATTCTCGACTTCATCAGTCCCTCGA
Organism: Muscidifurax raptorellus; assembly: GCA_020010945.3. Lineage (NCBI taxonomy): Eukaryota > Metazoa > Arthropoda > Insecta > Hymenoptera > Pteromalidae > Muscidifurax > Muscidifurax raptorellus. The sequence goes on from CM052078.1 coordinate 30,157,871, forward strand.
AGACAGATAACCTTTATGAGTATTCATGTGACATCGCCGCGGTTGTGTTATATATAATATATATGTGAGCTATGAGAGCTTATCATTATTACTAATGGTATATAAAACGGAAGTCGTTTGTGCGACGTTCATACAGAACATATTGAAGTAGTTTATCGAATGCAATGCATGGAAAAAATGTATCAGTTGTACAGCATTATATACTGTAGCAGAACAGAACGACTGATAACGATAATCACTGTGGGATGATCTCAGTCTTTAGATTTTTCCATATACACCTATCTAAATAGACAGATGCGCTTGGATTTGTTGAACGTATCGGACACCTTTCGGAAGAATTCCTTAGACGTTATTATTATCAGGTTCATATTTACACGCACGTACATTATCTTCATAATCTGAATATATTATAGCCGTTGTTTATTACTCTGATGCGAGTTATCAATCGCGTGTTAGTGATTCTGCTTTATAAGTATCTTTCCAACATTAAATTTAGCGATTATTGAGCGGCAACGTGCCACTGCGAGAATCAAATACCGCACAATTCCACCCGCGAGTATAGTCGATTGTGCGTAAATATAAGCTAACACCGTGCAGCAAGTGCAAACATTGATTTTCCTCGAATTTTCCTCCAACGCATTCTATCGACATTATTCATACCGATAAAGCATATCGATCGCATCAGCCTTAATAATTATACCTGATGCTCGATCCGCTAACTTTTCCTGCTGAGAAACCTGAAACTTCAACTTCGTATATATATATATATATATAATATTCGCTTATCGCGCACGTGCGTGAACCTTGTGCCTAATTACTCTGCTCCCGACAATTACCGTTGTCTCACACGAATATTCGCACGTATATATATCCATGCGAAATAAAATTAATAAACGAGATAACGGGAGGCTTAAAGAGACGCAGAGGAAACCGAGATGAATTAACTCGGATGACGAGTGTGTGGTGCGACACTTCCGAGTTGCGAGACTGATATGGTACTTGAAAATATGACGACCGGATGTTGTGAAGCTGTTAATGAAGCGATTTGATTGGTGGAGAAATAAATATCCCGCTTGAATGCGGCGCAAACATTTCGATGTTGATTTGATATTTGAATCGCATCAATAGTTTTTTACATCAAGACATTCATTAATAGCTTTTTTTTAATTTCATAATTGTTAAGTTTGTATTAAACAAGACGTTTAAAAATTAATGCAGTTACGATTTTAATCTTCTAACCACAAAAATTGAAGTTAATAACAATCTGTTATATTATTGTGCGATGCGCACGTTGTTTTCATAAAGTGATTTTAAAAAAGGAGGACACCAGAGTTAGTGCGAAAATGAAAAAAAAAGCCGCAGCTTTTTCTCGCTCATTTTTTCAAGGTCATCTATTATAGCTTATACATAAGTACATATACTTCCCCTTGAATGGATTATTAGAGTGCGCGAGCGCACATACTTAATTCGATGAATTCGACTCGAACGCGCGAGGATTATGCTAATTGCGCGAGTTGCAATATATTTGCCGCATGGAGTGCCGCGAGATATGCGCATTATCTTCGAATGTGCAGGCTGTTTTTTTTCGTTTACTTATTTGCTACTAAGAATCGGGTATCATTGCGTATGTGTCGTTAATCACACGTTCTAAAAAAATAAAATAAAAAACATTGAGGTAAACCCTTGGACAGGTTTTTGTTCGTTCTTTGTAGGTCCTTATGGTGACAGAAAAGATGTTCAATAGTAAAAAATATGCATGTCATTTTGTTTTTGAGCAATTCAATTTATCTTATTGTCAGTCAAAGTATTAAAAATGTCATCGTTCAATATCATATGTTAAATGCTTCTTTTATTCTTTTGTATCACCAACGTTTTGACTACTTGCTTGCGGATTTCAAAAAAAGAACGGCGCTTCCACACTTCTAATACATAAACACGATTTCTCGTTTCAATGCCACCATTATACTGCTACTTCTGTGGTTCCAATATGAACTTGCGTGACATAGACCAAATATAAATTCACCTGATTACTTTGGTCGTCGGACTAATTCAATGATGACAGAGTCGGCCAGCCAAAAAGCGTATATAACAGACAAAACCGATCGAAGTTACGCTATACATAATCATTATATCGTATATATACAGAACAGAGATTCATGCGGAAGTAGGTTTTTCCCATTGCCGAACAAGCGGCGAATAAAAGTAGGCCGTATAGCTTGTATACAGATTCTTTTTTACGCAACCTCGCATACGCACACGTGCCGTGGCATCGAAATTCGAAAGTCTCTATAATAGCTTTTTTGCTAGCATATGCGTGGATAACTCGTGCGTGTGATGGGCTCATGGTTTTTCTTTGTTTGGGGATACCTTTTATAGGCGCTCCTTGCTATAATTTTACATTTGAATGATTTTATTAACAATGCTGTATATATTGTGCATATAATATATGCACGTAAAGCAAATTTTGCATGAAACTTATACACATAACGGTTATTAAATAATGATCATGTATCAACTACTGATACTTGAAGAGTTAATTAATTCAGTTGCAAGTCTCCAGTACTGCATCGCGTGTTAGACAACTTTTGATTCTTCTTAACGGAGGTGCGAGATATTTCTCATGAAAATACCAAGAAAAATTCTTTTTATCAAAGCCTGATCATTTCTGCAGTATATGCACTATAATATTATGATGTATATTATATATTCCAGTGTTATATAAGAAAAATAAGTTGAAGGTTCTGCCACACAATACTACCCAATACCCATCGATGTTAGAGACCAATAATAACCCAAGATTCTTATATCGCAAGGGCTTCTCAAGCTCGGCGGTCAATTAACTTTTTTTCATCATCCTCGTCGTCATCACCGGACACAACCTTGTTGTATATTTTTTATCGCGATGAAGAGACAAAACCTATAAAAAGGTCCCTCTAGTTCAGTAATTTTATAGGCGCCACCTTTTTCAAGGCGTAGAAGCACAAAATGTTGATTTTGTGCCGATCGATTTCTAGTCGGATTTTTCTAGTTTTCTTCCCTTGTTTGTCGCTATCTTAATTTCTTGCTTTTTTGCTTTCCTAAGCGTGCGTTAAAGAGGGATGAGTATAAATGCTAAAACAATGACAATAATAGTGGGTGTGTTAAGTATTTCGAAAATTGTTATAGGAATATCTAAGTTTTTGAAGTTTTTACAATTTCGCATGTGTGTGTTCTTTTATAGATGCGATAAAAGGACTTTGGAAATTGTACAGGCCATTGATATGTCGTTAAAGAAGGTCGCCTGTATACAATTATACTGAGTTAATTGTTACATTATGAACGCAATAAGTGATTTTACTAGCCTAAAACACAAAATGAAGCAATCCTTTTTTGGAGTGAATATTCACAGTTTTTGAGTCAATAGTTATTCACTCGATAGAGCATTTTTCACTAAAAATGTCAAATGAATTTCACTTGGCTCAAAAAATGCGAATATTCACTCAGAAAAAGAACTTTGATTTTGTATTTTCTAGCAATAAGATTTTCATTCTTCATGATTTAGAAGATGCACAAAAAATATTTAAAAAACTACAATATTACACTGCTAAACTCTTAGAGTGATCGTCACTCTAACTGTACTGACTACGCATTCTAAAACATTTTGAGTGAAATTTCACTACCCAGAAACACAAAATGGAGCAGTCGTTTTTGGGAGTAATTTACACATTCACACCTTGTAAGTGAATAGTCACTTACTGAATAGTGCGAATTTTTTACTACAAAAACCAAGTGAAATTCACTGAGCATTTTCAGTGAGAAATTCACTATTCGCTGAGTGACTATTGACTCAAAAAGTGCGAATATTCACTCAATAGAAATAAAATTATTCATTAATTTCACGAAATTATGTTTACGTTTGTAATAAATGAGAAAATTTTGCTAAAGCAAGCACACATCTGAATATGTGACAAATTCAACAAGTTTTAACAGACCAAATATACAAAATTTTCCAAATGTTTACTTGTATTTTGTGAGTGCTCAATACTCTTTAAATATACGACAATATTAGTCTTAACAAAGCTGCATTTGTTACAAATATAACTGGATTTCAGCCAAGTATCATCATAGCGTGAAGCAAATTCTTAAAAATTTCCTTTCAACTCTCACATCGTTCCCTACTATTTGCACTACACAGGAGGTATATAGCTTCTAGCGAATACCGAGTTCTCACCGGCAGATAAAGCTAATCTCTCAACGATGCGATAGTCAAATACTTAATGTAAACCACCAGGATCGGCGTTCGGGGAACGCGCCGAACCAAACACAGCACTTCTTCAGAAAGCACTTCTCTTACGCAGATTTCAGCCAAAGAAGCGCGAACGTACAAGAGCAGCGATATCATCAGGCTCGCGATTTTGGATCGGACGCGGAAATATTCGCGAGCTTTTTGGCCGGCCGCACCAGGAAGTGAAGACTGTAACTAGAAGTGAGAGAGAAGACTAGGTATTTTAAGAGAGGGGAAGGATGTTCGCTAGTTTTATATGCTAAGAAATGAAGAATGAAGCGTCGATGTAAAGTATAAAGTGGCTTTGGTGCCATAGGTTTGCACGTAGAAACCTTACAGTTGAAAAAAAGGTCAAAAATGGTTTGCCGTTTCTTTAGCATCCATAATGGATGGTTTCCTTATTCATCGAAGGTCTCATTTTCAGCGCGTTTTGCGCGTGATTTCAACGCGTACACTGCTCGTCGCGTAAAAAACCTCGATTACATACCTGATCGGCTTGGAAGTATTATTCTAGATATTTATAAAAATGAGAGCGGGGAGGGCAAAATCACGGTCGCAATTCGTCGCGTCGATGACATTGGAGCTGTAGCCCTCGATGACTACGTGTCTGCAGCACATATATACATATATGTATATATATAGAATACAATACATATAGGAACTGTATCAATACTTTCTTTTACAAATATAGCTTTCGAAATTCTTCGCGAGCAGCTGTACATATATATCGGAGCATGTGTGGCTTACGTTGTGTATATAATACATGTGATACCGATAAGAGAGCGACGCTACAGCTGAAAAATCGAAAGCCCCACCGCGCGCGCACGCACGTCATGCTGCATATAAGTGAAAAGTCAAAGCTCTGATGTATGTACGTACGTATGTATATAGTTTTGAAAATTACATAATTTACCGATCGCGGTTGCGTCTAAGTTTGCCGATGGCTTAGCGCCTCAGCGTAAGACGATGAAAATTCACCGATTTCCGAACATACTGCTCTTATATTATATATATATATAGATACGCAGACGTTGCTGCTCGGCGATGTACATATATATACAGAGTCATAAGTTTCACGGTTCACATATTCAGCGGGTATTTCCTTGATCTTGAGAAATGCCTATACAGCCTCTTTATCGCGCGACCCGTGCGCTAATTTCGTCTTTCACCCGACACACGCGCGTCACTGCGCCTCCGTTAACATTATACGAGCCAAGTATAAACTCGCGTGCGCGTGTACATTACCCATTATAACATTAGGCGAAAAAAAAAAACTGAAACTAACCCCATCGTTTCTTCGTGTGGCCGAAGATCGTGCCGTCGGCAGGATTGTAAAGGCTGTCCTTGAAGATCTGCCACTTGGTCCTGGTGTCGGGCTCCCTCAAGTAGTCCTGGAACTGGTAGAGCCCGTTGCCGGTCTTGCTCGCCCTGACACTCATCCTGGCACTGATCCTTGGTCTGGCACACGCGAGAAAAATCTCTCACTCCCGCACTTCTGTCACACAATGTACAATCGGCGGCACTCCGGCTGCGATGGAGGAGCGTGTATTATTTTAGACGACCGCGAAGTATCGTCGGCGAATGCCGAGCGCGCACTGCTCCGTTTCCTCGGCTTGTCTGTCGCGCGCGCGCGCGACGCCGCACATCGGAGCATATATACGAGTCGTCGTCGTCGTCGGGGCCTATACGCACACAGCCGCGCTATCTGTATGTATGTATATTATGTGCGTGCTTGTGTCTGCTGGATATCTATATATACATATATATATAGGTATACATAATCTCGCGCCAGCGCGCTCTGGCAGCTCACAAAAAACGAAAGAGCTGCGCGGCGACGTTGCCGCGATCGGCAATATTAGTTGTTGGATATACTCACGTGTATTTATTATACGTGAGTATATATATATATATACATAGAGGCGTGTGCTTGTATAGTAGGTGATACGATTATTCATATGTACACACGTGCATGAATGAGGATGAGCGAGAGAAGTGTATATAGAGTCTGGTGCAGAGTTGACTGTTGCTGAGTGAGATGCATCGCATGCGCAAAATTTCACGAGGCATACACCGGTGCAACCGGTTATGTCGATTTTTCGGCTTCGTCTGCATATGTACTGGCAATCGCTGTTTACTCACATTTTCGAGTGAGAGTTTGAGGACTACACTGAGAAAAATCGGGTGAAGCGATGCAGTTACTAACATTTAGCAAACATTTAGTTAGCTCCACTAAATTTGTTTTGCCACCGAATAATTCACACTTTGATCAAACTTTATTCTATGAGAGAAAAAGTAATTTATTTAAGAATTTTCTCATAATTTTATATACTTTTTATATTGATATTTTTATTTGTAGCAACAATTATTCTTGAGTTTTCCTTTCACATCAAAGAAGTCCAACTTATTTTAGTAATGTAATTAAAATTTTAAAATGTCTTTCGGAGAACGCATTTAGTTAGTCATCACTGCAGGGTTACACTTTTGTATGCGGTGCACGAATTAAGAGGTAATACTATACTGATGAGTGTTTTGCAATTCGATACGTATGGTGATAAGATATAAACGTATAGATGGTAAAGAAATAACGAGAGAAGGAAGACTTTTCAATTTTGGAATACAATTATTCGACGTGATGGTATTAATACGAGTGAACAGATCTGAATAGGAATAGGACATTCACCTTCATATCGCATCATTAGCACTTAGAAATTGAGCGTAGCTATATATACTATTACTCATTAAAAAAAATATTCTACAATTCATAATTCTTGCATTAATTTACATCTCAAACCGTATAGGTACTGCACGTGGAGGAGATAATTCAGATATTCAGCAGCTCTTCAGTGTCTGTACAGATTTTATGGCAACACTGCAGCTGGTTTTGACTTTTTTCGAATCTTTAAGTATGGCTATAAGCAGATTCAAATGGTTTAACATGTGGTAAGTAGTTTGTTCGGCATTAAAATATTGCGAAGCATGCCAGCACCGTGTAGTAAGCAAAAATAATGTTGCGAAAAAAACTTACTGCATAAAATATCTATCGATTATACCACGATTAAGTCGATTAATTAAATCAATTTTTATGATTCATTAGGCTGTCTACATAAATCTCAGAAATATAATTTTACGAATACTAAGTTTCATTTTTTTACTGAGTACTCAGAAAAATAAAAAAAAATACCGTTTCGATAAAGAGAATCTTATAATTTATATTTTAGAAAGATAATTTTAAAAAATATGCAGTGACAAAATTTTGCATAACAAATATATCCGATTTTAATTTCGTTCCTTCTGTCGATCTGTTAATTATTCTCTACTTTGCTCAGTTAATTTAATTAACCTAGGAGTTTTCCTTGCCAACGTCCTGGCGAACACACCCTGTAAGTGGGCATACCTGTTTGCTCTCTCTTTCTCTCTCTCTTGCTCTGTTCGAAGCCACGAATTATATATATATTGTGTTCGTACACGCGCACAGCAATGCCTCACTGGATCGTATCAGCTGCGATTGACGTCAGCGTAGTGTGTGTGATAGACGCTAGCGGTATAAAAGTATCCAATTTTGAACACAATCAATATCTTATGGAAGAATGAAGCATCGATATAGGTGAACTAATTTCTTTGATAATTTGTGAATCTTCATCAAATATTAAGCAATTTGAATGCTTAATGACCTAAGATGAAAGTCGTTAATGAAATTTTGTATTGGTTCTTTGCCATTGGTTTTCTACAGCTGAGAAAGGATTTATTCCAATTGAGTAGTTTACCAGCAATATACAGTTATGTAGTAAGTTTGAACCCATACTGTTCATCTGCTATAAAAAGTCTAAAAAGTCTGAAGAGAATCATTTGTTGAGAATTTTTATATAATGAAGATTAGGTTGATAATTTCCAGTAGTGAAGTGAAATTGTTGGTCTCTTCGAAGAATCCGTGTGATGATAGTGATAGATACGTTAAATTAGATAATTTAAGATTAAAATTTCTATGAAAACACATATATGCTCACTCGACCCCTGCGAGTTTCCTGTCAGGCCAAGTATGTATTTGTTTTTGATTTTGCTCTTTATTTTTGACCTTTGGATTTGTTCGAGAAATCGAGATCTGGAACTTCTAATCGTATGATAACTCACTATGTAGCGCATTCACTATCGAATCAGAAAGTTAAGGCAATTGCGTCATATTTGATAGATGAAATTTGAAGGTTTTTTTCAGATGTAATTATTTTAAACGTATAGGTCATCATCTATGGTATGGAGTTGAACTTTAAAATCTGATATTCTTGTTCATTTTTTTTTTTACTAAAACGAAATATTTCAATAATATCTTCTCTAGTATAAATTTTGAGGCCACTAAAAGAAGTACACTTTTATTTCTAATAAAATATACTGGCTTTGGATTATTCTTATCGTTACTTTTATAATTATTATCATTTTTACGATGTTCGATTTGAGATTTTTTACATCAACCTCTAGATACCCTGATTCTAGCGGGATCAGGTCAGCCCGCTGTGGCCGTTGTTTTTTAATGATATCCGGCAAAATTGCACTGGTGACCGTTATATCAAGTAACTGTACGCATGAGTCACTGAGTATAGATATACAACTCTACACAACCATTGTCAAACTGATAATCAACTATGTGAAATTTAATATAGGTTAAAAATGCATTTGTTTGATAATAAGTTATTTGAGGAAACATTTTTAAATTAATCAGGTTTAAAAGAGAATTGATATTTAAATGGAAGATATAAAAACAAGAGGAAATGCTTTGTGACGCTGTTTTCTTGGGCATTTCAATTGCAGGAAAAATAGTTATTGTTCATTGGTATGTACTCGCAATGTTTAAGGGCGCATTCGTAAATTTATCTATTTATTGCTTGTTTATCACTCAACGGTAGGCATGCATTAATCAATTTGTTGAATCTTTTATGCGTCGAAATACGAAGGTAAAGATTGATAAACAAGTTTCCTTGTACAATCGCCAAGCACAAACAATATGTTTTTCAAAAACTTGCTTAATTAATATTTGCTGAGTCCTGGAAGTACTAAATATAATTCTTGAAATTGCTATGTGTACACCTATAACATAAATCTCTCATGAGAGCTAATATTTCCGCGTAATCAGGCTCATTCCAGAAAACATTTAAAGCAGCAAATGATGACATGAGCTGATGATGAAAGTTGTGCATTAAGAAATTTTTATATACCTATATACTATTAATCTACTAATGTAATAAGTATATCAAGCAAACATGTGATTGCCACATATATACAAGCAGTACACATAATAAAAAACAGGATAAATGTGCAGTAAGCCGCAGATATAAAAATGTAGGTATATAGCAAACACGCGCGAAAGCCGGGAAAAATAACCATCCAACTTTGGGCATTAGAGTGTGCAAGTGATGGGTAAAAAATACGTTCCCCATACTCTTACGTATCCTTGAAGCCAACACGTGAGGCGACGCGCGGTCCATTTGTGTATCAGCAGTATTGTGCAAGGTCTAGCGTTTGCGCAATGCGATACTGTTTTACCTTGACTCAATGTAAAATATCATCGGAGGATGGATCGCCGAAACGGAAAAATACCTACTCTATTTCCAGACTGTTTACGATGCGTTCAAACCTACAAGCAAACTATATTATATATAGTTCGGAAGCTTAATTATTTTACTCGCATCTGCATATATATAACATTTATATATATATATAATCACATCAATCATTGTTTCGAGTTTTTAAAAATCACTCTTCTTATCTGCTGTTCGGGGATCCTTGACCAGTAAGCGGAAATTCAAATTGTAACGATTCTCGTTATCTATATTACGAGCCCAAGTCTTGCATTCGATGCTCACGAGCTGATTGACTGTAACACAGATAAAAGCAGTTAACATTCTTCACGCCTGCACATCGTTTTACTCGCTGCAAGCTATTAAGAAAAGTAAACACATTTTCATATTCATTTTTACAGTCATTTGCAAGACGAAATTATACTGCGCTGTGATGGATGATTTGCTTTAAGTATAAGGAATTATTTAATAATACAAAATTTTGATTCACTTCTTCGTTCGTGAGAATTCCAAAATTAGTGCATCTCAGCGAAGGCTTATATGAGATCGCGAAAATCGACGGATATTTACAAGACCTTCTGAATTCTCGCAGTGAATCAGCTTTATATTCTAGCTATTTACTGTTTTTATGAATTACTACCCTGGCAGAAAATTAACGATTTTTAGCTAATATTAGCTATTTTTTTAATCAAGAACTTTATACTTAGATTATTACATTGTTAAAAATGAAAAAAATGAACATGATTATAGATACTTTGAATAAGATTTTGACCAAAAATGTTTCACGCGTATCGTTAACTTTCTAACAGATAGCTACAAAAAAATAGCAGCAAACCTGTCAAATTTTTGAAACGCAGGGCAACAATCGGCGCCAGGTAATCAGGCTGTCCGGCGAACGGGAAAAACTGTACGGGAAAGCCGGGTCTAGGCAGGTACTCGATCTCGCCCATCTTTTGGCTGTCTTCCTCGCTCTTACCCTCGCACGAGAGCCACACGTGGAACTAGACGTCATGTGCAGAGATGTGGATGTAATAATTTCTTGTAATATAAAACGAGGAAAAGTAAACCCGAAATTACGAATTCGACGAGGGATTATGTTGGACTGACAGCCTGATGTGCGGACAAGTGTATATACGGATATGGAGACACAAGTGAATAGTCTGCTTTACTGTCGTATCGATGTGTCTTAATCAGTGAGTTATCGACGTGTATTACTTATAATTGAGTTGTGTGCCGCACATGTATCTATGACTGACGGTTATATATAGTAATATTGGCTGATGGTGTATAGTGAGCGATGATTGATTTAACGATTTATTCGTGCTTTAGTATATAATTGTTCTCTATATTATAACTAAGCTATTCTTTGTGTGAAACGGTATATATATGCAAAGTAAGTCGTCCATTATAAGAGTGCTAAAAAAGCAGGGAAAAAAATTATGTCACCGCTATATACATGTGCCAGCTAAAAAAGAACACTTAACGAATGCCAGTAAAACGAGTAAACCGAAACCTTATACTCGCGGAGCAAAAAATTTGAAAAATTTCTCAACGAAACACGATAGGGATATGTGAATTAAAGGCCGTCGCCATTAGCACATTTCGAACGTGTCCAAGAATATTGTTACTAACAAGCACCATGTAGTCATTGAGAATGTCAATTTTATGGATTTATAACGAAATAAATTACTTGTTCGGATTTCCTGATGACCGTCTGCAGCCATTTGGGCATATCGTCGGGCAGCACCGAGGCCTGACTATAAAAAATCGGCAGCCATCCAAATCTCTGTAGCAATAAAAATGTTATCAATATAAACGGCAAAGCATAATTTTAGAACCGTTAAAACAAGCAGAAGCTAAATCGGTACTTTATTGAACACGATGTAAGCACAGGGCTGAGGCGTTGAAGTGTATCCGTAAGGTGCTTGCGAACATTTACCCAGTTCTTGGATATCAAAGAAGCACGATGTTTTCGCGTCCTCGCGTAACACTCTATCGTTGCATTTCAGATCGAACTTTGATCTGTCTACTTGGTATGCTGAAAATCCGTTTTTATATATAGTCTTGGATGTATGCATTCTCTAACGGTAGAAATGTTTAACGATATATTGGCTAATTATTGGTCAATTTCGGAGTTAGAAAGGTCAGCCTGATATTACATTACGTTGTAAAAGATAAACATTCAATGCTTTTCAAAATAATTGAACGAATATGATCATAATTGTAGATGCCATTAATACAATTTTAACATTGATTTTAGCCGAAAATTCTTCCATAATCCGATTATCACGTAATAACCAACGAAAATGGTTAATTTTGTACCAGGTTATGTTGTTTTATTGTGCAGAATACCGACATAATACAGCGGTTGTAAAATGTACGTAAAAACTAGACGCTATACTTTATACCACATACTAATACTGCCTGAAAAATTATACCCACCTGCTAGAGTGTTTTTAATCGTGTCCACGTACTGTTTCATACGACTCGTTTCGTGAGATCCCTCGATTAAGATCATGGGTGGCTTGGAGTTCGGTATAAACGGCTTCAACACGATTCCTTTTTTTTACAATTTTGTACAATACACGTAATATAATATGATTCTCGATTCTTCATTAATAAAATTATTTAAATTTAATTGAACAAAACAGTGGCAACCTGGTCCATGAAGGTTCGTCATGCGGAACATCGTTCTTGGATTCGGTTCCAGCCAAGCTCTAGTTGCTATTCTGTTGTACTGGAAAAGTGGCTTGTCGTAAGCCGTTACGTACTTATAAGTCATCCACATTTGCAGAGAGAAAATCGAGAAAACTACGCCGTAGAAGCAAAGGTAAAAGAGTCCAACGCTGCCTGTAAACGCAGAAGGAAAAGTGTTTCTTTACTGCGTCGCTGCTCAACTGGAACTAAAAGACTCGTATATCCGCGACGAAGCGTAAATGATTGCAGCCTCGATCGCGTATACGAGCTAACAATTTTGAGACAGTAAAATTACAAAAGGTCGTTATATGCTTCGTTAGAGTCTGATTATAAGATGCAAACTTAATGGAATTATGCCATATCTTTGAAGGATATATAATATCTACCCCATTCCTGAGCAGTTCTGTCAAGGAAAGCTCTTTTTTCAGGATCCCAAAGAAATCGTTTGAAATTGTTGATTGCGCCTAAATCCGGCTGAGGCTTTCTTTGTCTGTAGTATTCTTCGTCGTGTTTAATCATTCTAGATAAAACGAACTTATTTATTAAGCTTAACCTGAGACAGACTGTTTGCCGAGTTACTAATCATACTGTTAAGGAAACGAGTGCGTACATCCATTGAACAAGCTTTCATGACTATCTTCATAATGAAGTTGTACATCTATATAAAATACTCTGGGTTTTCGAAATATAATTCAATTAATGATATTATATATATATATATTTTATCGGTGTAAAAATCAATTTAAAAAAAATTATTATCGCTAATCTAAGTATATTTCTATTGAAATAAATGAAGTATATTATGTGATTAAATGAATGTCACTCTACATATTTGTGTTTTGTAATAAACGTAACAAAAACATGATTTAGAAGAGTTTTAACTTATCCTCTGCCGATAATAAAATCAGATATTTTATGCGTTTATAGATCCTGCCACGCGGATAACGATGACAACTGATATTTCTTATGTAGAAAAAATAAGAACTTTTTTTCAACAAAATCAATTGAATATTTTGTTTAACAAAATTATTTTACGTTAAATTTAGCATATAAAAGACTGTTCGAGGAGTGCAAATTACAGAAATACTGTGCAATATGCGTCAAAGCCAATGCGGGCTAGTTCGAGAATTTACTATCGCGTTAAAGATTTTAACCGTTCACTTCTCAAGTGTAAAATACGCAGTTCATTGAGTGCACTTAAATTTATTAAATATATTTAAAAATAAATGACTTTATCCTCTGCAGATAATAAACCTACTAGATTACAGTTTTAACCGCTAGATATCGCCACGTATAAGAATGTCAACTATTCTTTGAGTATTATAAATATTTAAAGACCTACATTCTAAAATCTTATTCGATCTGTGTATAACACATTTTATTCACTATTCTTCCACACGCATGCAATTCATATCGCAAAAAAAAAACGAAATCGCATTCTGACAATCTAAAAAATACATATCTCAAAAGAATCAATTGTACAGTAACAAACAGTCAACATATGAAACACTTTCTCCAAAAAAAGGCTAATACAGCAGTGTCAACAATTTTTTCACCAACATCCACTTGAACTCGAGCGCTCCAAAGTTAGCGCAGGCGCAATACACCGTATTAGAAAAAAACATGTCCCCCCCCTCTCTCACTCCTTCTCGCTCTACACTCCATGTATGTTGTCTGGCTGTTCACCGATCGCTCAGGCGTTGATGTAGGTTATCCAGCAGCTCCGATTCTCACACATGCTCGTTAAGGCACGTGCATATAACTGTGCGTCCGCGCATATTTCTCCCTTTAATTCGGCCGCGTACTCGCTGCGCCGCTCGCTATATATGTATATATGTTATAGATATATAGCGAGCCATATACCTAAATACAGGCGCTGATATAATACCTGCGGATTGTTGCGAATCCGCGATGATTCTTGGATTCTGCGCGAGAGCGCTACTGGGCGCGCTCGACATTTTTGCGCAGATCAACACAGCTGTGCGATTCGCAGTAGCGTAACAAGCCGTTTATACGTATATAGACGGTGTGTTTTGCTTTTTTAGTCGTATACATGTGCCGCAGTTTGGAGAGCGCGATGATTATTTATTGTTTTGTTTGGAATTTATATGCAGCAAATCGAGGATCATATGCTTCGTTTAATTTTTGTCAATTGCAAAATATATATAATTTGTAGAAGTGTACATATAGTTTGTATATATGGTAAACATACAGTTTGTAAGAAAAATATTTTGTGAAAATTAATATTATGGGTAGATATATAATGGATTGCTTAGTCTTTTAAAATAAAGATAAACATATTATTGTTAAAGCTTGGTATTATTTAACACACGCCGTATATGTATATTTACTTTTAAGAATATGTATCCCAGAATCTTAAACTTTTATCGATCAATCAATAATTAAAATTAATCCGGACAATGCGGATAAGGATGAACTTAAAATGTTCAGCCAACCAGATAGCGAAAAAATTAGCGTGATATATTTATCGTGCGATTTAAATTAAAAAAGTACAATTGCGCTTTTACGGCTGGATCATATACAAACACTTGATAAAGAATTGACATGATTTCTCATTTCAATAACGCAGCGATCAGCGCGTAAACAACCATATCATGCTTCCACTGTATATCGTTGCCACCAAAGAAGAGTAACATATTTCAGAATTTCACGCTGAAGATTATCACACTTCATTACTTGCCACGAAGACTACCATATTTCACTATTTGCCAAGAAGGCTAACACTTTTCAAAGTAATACTTTTTAAAGCCTCAAAACTTAAGTTTTGAAAATTTAATTTAAAGTTTGAAATTTTCATTTCGTACACTTTGTATGTGGTAAAATATTGTGAATTCATCAGATTAATTTTTAATTTCTCGATTGTTCTAGTCACATTAGGCGGAATTTAAAAAACGATGAAAAGTTTCAGTCTACAAAATTCTGAAAAGTTCTAGTTTTTACGACTAGATATTAAATCTACTAGTCTTAGCGGGTGATTTGAGATATATTTCGTTGTAACCGACGATATAGGTAAATGATACTTGAGTACTCTTCGATATATACGTATAGGGGAAAATAAGGCGCAATTGCATACTTTGAATATAACTTTTGAAAAAATTTCCCGTGTAAATTCGACAAAAAAATGTATGTATGTTTTTTTTTAATACCTATTTAAGTCTATAACCTGATTGACAGTATAGTAATTAAATAATTATTTAAGAATATACAATCGCCCGAAACAATTTAAAATTTATGTACAGTTACAATTTAAATTTAAGGAAAGAATTAATGTGGGAAATAACTGTACACATAGTAGCGTTTGTATAATTATCAATATTAATTTTGCCGCTATTTTCACCTTGTGAACGAGATTGTGTATATAAAAAAACTTGAATAACAAAATCCTACATAAATAATCTGCTTTTCTGCGCTACATTGCTTCCACTCAACTTCCTAAATCGATTAGATTATAGTACGAAAATTCTAAAAAATTCACTTAAAATACAGTTTTACCCCTGGGTTAAGTCAAAAACTGTTGAAAATCTCTCTTTTTAGTTCTTTGCAAGAAAAATGATTCAAGTAGAAAAATTGAAGAACAAAAAATTGAAAAACAAAATATAAAACGTCAGTATTTATACAGTTTTCCCTCACGCTCCCCTACAGCATACGTCCCTGTTCTCGCTCGTACAAACAGACACCCACATACTCGCGCTCACAGCAGAACGCATCAGCAGCAGCGAGTAGCACTCTCGCCCGCTATATAAGTATACAAAAATTGTCTCTCCACTGAATTTTCACGCAGAGATTACGCGAGCAGCATCCGGGGAATCCCCGCGATCCAATGTGCCCTGCGCACATAGCGTAATACGCGACCATCGTCGTGCAAACTAATCGGATCGCACACATGCGTTAATAATCCGGGAATCGAAGCGATTCGAGCTTTTCGGTGCGCGGCCACAACCCAGCTGCTACGATCTTTTTCTCTCCGGCGACCGCAGAGCCGCCCTAGCGGCCAACACGGAAGTACGCTCGCGGTGAATCGACTCGCACGACACACAATAATATATATATATCCGTCTCTCGCTCCTCGCGTGCGAGCACACGTTAGTTCGAGGGCCGGTCACGTGACCTGCGCCGCGCGACTCGTCGCGCGGCGCAGCGCGAGCCCCCACAGTTTTACACGCACTCGCGCACCGACAAGAAGAATCGCCGACGACGAGAGCGAGCGAGCAGGCAGGCAAGGCAAGGCATCCAAAAGGGAAGGAGTGGAAGAAAGAAGAGCAAACGCGAGCGAGCGTATAACGAACGAAAGATAAAGGAGAGGAGGCGCGCACCGCGCCAGTTTGCGCCGCCCGAGGAAGGGAAAAAAGTCAAGCAGCAGCAGCAGCAGCCAAGTGATCGAGCGAGCGAGAGAGAGAGAGAGACAAAGAGAGAGAGAAAAACTCTCCCTCTATATAATACGACTGACTGCCTAGTATAACACCATCATCAGTGCCTCGGCCAGTCCGCCTGACCGCCTATATAGTGTTGTACGTGTGTGATACTGCTACTCTCTCTCTCTCTTTCTCTCTCACTGTTTCTGTGTGTTTATCGCGCGCACGGCTCGACACACGACGGACCCTCGGCTGCGACACTACTCCCGTCGTGTCTATGTGCGGAAGCGAGGAATTGCAGCACATCATCGGCAGTCACAGCAGCAGCAGCAAAGGTAAAAAATCCTGCATACGCGCCCTGCGCGTTCTCGGTATTCTTCTTCTTCTTCTTTGTGGCTCTGTATAGGACTCTACAGTGTGTGTGTGTGTGTCTCCGTTGCTGCATACAGCAGTACCGTAGTGCGCGAGGGCCAGGAAGCTGGGGGATTGGCCCGACGAGTGTGTGCGTGCGTGTGGGTCTTCTCGTACGATACGTATAAAGGTATTATATGGGCGAAAACGACGTGTAGGACGAGATCGCGAGTGCAGGTAGCTTAGATATGTATTTTTTGACGGGACGCGGATATCGGGTCCTCCCCCATTGTCTTCGGCGGGGCACAGGTGACGAATGAGAGAGCAGAACCGAGTAGCGAGTGTATAGGTAGCCGCTGACGATGATTCTTCCGATTCTCGTGACTCGCTCGATCGACGCTGTCGCCGCCGCCGCCGCCGCCGCTCTCGAATAAAGAACGTCAGAGCGAGATAGAGCCTATCATCATCTGTACATGTCTTTCTCTCTTATATTATGTACTCTTTACTCGTGCACGAGCGAGAGAGCGAGAGCGAGCATCATCGCAGGCCACATAGCTCTTTACTCTCAGCTATAATTTTCCCTCGGTTATAATATAGTCTGCTGCTGATGCTTCTGCTGCTGCTCTGATGCAGTAGTCTGCAGCGCAACGAGGGAGTATATAGGTGCACGAGTCGGTAAAATTGCTCGTCTAGTTGAAAATGCAGGAACTCGTGCATCTGGACACGGGCCGTTTAAGCGGTTGAATAAACGTTGATACCTACTCATTGTTGATGACCAGTGCAAATTCACATCTTCCCCCTCCCTCTCTCACTGATGCTCTATTTATTTTTTAGTCTCTGCAGCAATTGAGCTGTCGTGGTTGCATATGAAGTACCCATACTGCGGGTAGTTTTGCGTGGCTCTATTTTTTGAACTCGTCGATTTGTATTAGCCTATACATCGTCGCTCATTCTTTTCCCAGCTTTGTTTTCTTTTCCCCCCTCGCTCTTTGTTCTTCTTTCTCTCTATTTTCGACTTCGCCAAAGTTTTCCGTCGTGCGCTCTGTCTCTCGCGCTTAATCCGTCGAATTCTCTCTCTCTCTCTCTCTCTCTCTCTCTCTTCGCTCGTCAGGTCCACTCGAGTGTATCGTCAGCCACAGAGCCACACACGTAGTCGTTCTCGGTGCTGTATAAGTGCCGAAACGTGCTAAGTGCTTCAACTAGGTACCTCCGCGAGAGTAGAACGCTGCTGCAGTATTATATGTGCGGAACACATATCGTCGGCTCGTCTCGCTTCGTGTGTTAGTACTTATATACGGACGAGTTTTCCATCATCCTCGTTCATGAAGTATTTTGCGCCTGGAACCCCACAATCCAAATCGCCGTCCGTCGCCGACTGACAGCTGCATCATCCGGTGCTTCTGCTACTGCTCGAGTGAACGTGTTTTCATCGGAGGGTTGGTTGCGCGTTGATGACGGCATTCTCGAGCCGATTGCAGTGAGTGTCGAAAGAGGATTCGTTTGTTTTGTGAGTCGCCGCGCTAGAAGTGTTTTCGTGATCGTAATAATACATATACTTTACCTACGCATGACTCGACCCGTTTTTCCTTCAGTTTTTTTCTTTTAATCTGTATCCCTTTTTCAAAATACGCACTCGATTTCAACGCTTCCGCAGAGATGAACGAACGAACCGTGTCGCAGACTGTGATTTTTCGTTTTTCATCCATGTTTTTAGCCGCGTAACCTTTCAGTTATATATATAAGTTTTTCTCTGCGTGATTTTACAACGGTTCGCAGCAGAGTGCGTAAGCAGCAAGTTAGCGTATACTTGTACACGCGCTGCGGAGGGTAAAAAAGTGCTTTCATAACGCGCAAAAAAAGATCGCGACCGTATATTATATATGTAGTTGTCACGTTTGCATCCTCTGAAAGCGATAGCAAATTTAAGCCGCACAAGTGCCGCGCGCGCAAGTTTAACATATATATGTATATAGATCCTCTCTCGGTACCTACTTAGCTCCTTAATATTACACACACGCGATGATTCAGGTTGGACTATTTTCCGTAGAGTGAAAACGTGTTTAATTTGATAATCAATAATTAGGTCAAACCCAAAGCCGATTTGACAAGCGGCCTACCCATATATGCGAATTTCGATTTCAGCAGAACGTAAGTCAATGTCCTTCGAGCTTAAATAATATAGAATTCTTTACGGTCGATAGTCGTTATTATAACGGAGTAGCGCCGGCAATTCGCTTGTAAAGAAAAATCGCAGAAAACATTTCAGTGCGCTGTCCAAGTAGAGCGAAAAAGTGAGTTGCTGTAAAAAGAAAAAAAAGGCAAGAGCATAATTTTTCGATAGCCAAATAAGCGTGTATATACGGGGTAAACTCACGACGCGATATTTCCCCCGTGAATGGATAAAGGCGCGCACATTTTTCGCGCAAGCCAGGCGTAAACAGAGAGAAGAGAGAGCGAAGCCCATATTTTTTCAGAGCGGAGCGTAATCCGTGTATATATATAGGAACGGGATGAGGTTGAGCAGAGGCATTTGACGGCTACATTATTCGGCCCCCTCAGTTCTCCTCCCCCCTCTTTCCGGAGAAACGCGAGCGATTTAAAGGCGCTCGAACGCTCTCTTTCTCGCGCGGGCGCGCGCGCGCGTGTTCCCCGATGAGGGTGGGGTTAGTTCATGATACGAACCTTCTCGTTCGCGCATACTCTCACTCTCAGGCGCGCGCGAGGGTTTCTGCCTCCAAATCCTCTCTTTTTTTCCGCCCGATGGATCGACCAGCAGAATACTCGGAGCTGCCTCGTCGTTTGCGCCTTCGAGGCAGTAAACCCCCGAGAGAGTGAGAGAGCGAGCAGGTGCTGCTCGTGGGGAGAGGGAACAAATTCGACTGTCACCTCGATATCGATCCTTCCCGGGGTTCTCGTACTTGACCAGGCCTACGCGTATACTGAGGTCGCGGAGAGAAAGAGGGCAATAACGCCGCTACTGTGCAGTATGTAGTCAAGACTGCTGACTTCTTCTTCTCCTCCCAGGGGCTCGCCGCCCTTTTTCACGCCGTCACGGCTTAGACTACGCCCTTATATATATATATACTGGGCTCTCACCTGTGGCCGCGAACGTGACTTTCTTCTATGTTTACGTTGGGGATCGATTGCGCTCTCGCGCTCGTGAACGAGGGCTGTCCGTTTTGGAACGCGAGTGAATTACAGGGCCCCATGCAGTGTCGGTGCTTTGTTTAAGGTTAGTGCGGCGCTTGGTTAAAAAAAATGAAAAATGAATTTCTACTTGTGATGATCTCTGTTGCTGCGCTGCTCACTGCTATATAGGGGTACCTATGTAAGCCAGAACGCGGCTGCAACTCTTTTATATATACTTAGCTGCTCTATAGGCTTTCCTCGATCGATTGAAGATTAGCCGCTCGAGTTTTCGCGCACGTCATACACATATAGTCTTGTTTATAGACGAATCGATCTAATTTAGCGCTTTTCGCTGGTCTGTGTGTGATACATGCATGGGGTAGATATCGTTTATTTATGAATTTAGGCTTTTAGATTCACTTATACTTTACCCTACCTTTTTGAGCCTCTCTATTTCCGTCTTCATGCTTTTTCTCTCTTTTATTTTTACGCCTTCACCTGTGTCCTACAGTCGTCTTTTTACACGCGACTTAGATACTTCTATCACCTGATGATATATAGTTGGTCTTACTGTGTAGAGATTTGTTTGAGAAATGAGGAATGTATGAGACTGCTTAAGGAGAAATTTCATATTTAATACCAAGGTAATTGCTTGCTTTCCTCTACTGTTAAGATCTATTTAAATGGGCTTCTAAAACCGTCCGTTCATTTGCATAACATCTATGTATTTATTTACTTTGCAGTTTCTAAATTTATCTCATGAATGAGTGAGGTCAATGAATGTTTTCAGTGATATTCAAATTAGCCATTATACACGTGATGAAAATATTTTAATTGAATAACAATCCTTTATATCAGTCTGTCAATGAAATATTTCTAATATATAAACTTTTCTATTAATATTCTGCATTCCAAGTAGCCATCGATTTTAGTACAGATGATTAATTTTGTCATAAAGAGAAAATGATTTGCGAGGAATTCAGATAATAAGACTGAATTAGAAGTCAAAAATCTTACCTAAGGAATTCTTAGTCTTACACAAAAAGAAACATTACAATACATCTACACACCATCATGTGATTTGGAAACTTGCCATTGGAACATCCGATCTTTTAAGCGTCGAGTAGAAATATCAATCTTATAACTTTGCTGTGTTGCTGCTTAGTTAAAAGTTTAGCTTACCAAAAGTTCTAAAGGCATTGCTTTAAAATTTAGAAATCTCGTTTGAATTATCAAAAGTTGGACAAAGACTTCATTTCGGTAGTGAGACAAACTGCACGGTTATTATTACGACTCTCTGATATATTTTATAACATTGTAACTGCTGTTTTGCATTAGACTTTCATCAGCTATATATATAAACTCAAGTGGTTCGAATGGTACCGTGGTGTGATAATATTTATCTATTATAACTTCCATAATGCATCCTGTAAAATGTGTGCCAGCTTCAGTGTATATGTAAATTAAAAACCAAAAATTTCAAGTGTAGTAAGTACACAACCGTAAATGTTCAATTGACTGTACGGATGAAAGTTTATTTGATAAAAATTAAGAATCAAAAATAAAGTATAACTGTTTACTCAGATGTAATAAGCAATATACTGGAATAAAAAAATTTGAATCAAAATACCTTACTTTTATCTTCAAAACATGATTACTTTGCAATACAAATACTCTCATCTATATCTGTCTTTACAATCATTAATTAATTATTATTAAATGTAGAGTTACTTATCAACAGTTCATAATTTGCATTTGCATCAAAGTCAAGATACTTTACAGCATTCTTATCATCATTCTTTTATCACATATAATGAACTTATCTCCTTTCTTGAAGGAAAACTGCACTGAGGCCAATGTCTCCTTGCAAATCACACTATTTACATTCTAGTGGTGTTAGCATATTTACATTTTCTATAAATTTTAACTCAGTTTAAAATATTACTAACAATTGATCGTTATCAAATGATTCTAACTAGATTTTCACTTATGATCGTACAAAAATGATTTACTTTTTATATATTAACAAAATGATTATTATAAAAAAAGTAAAAAAAAAATTATAGATAGTTTAAAAACACATTACTAAATGAACTGTAGTCATAACCATAATTCTACACAATTGGCTTGATTTTTGAATTAATGTGAATGACATTACGTATACTTCTTACTAACAAGGATGGTATCTCATCTCCGGGGCACTAATTTGATCAGATTGTGAGTGGTGCTTCATGATACCAACCTTGGTGTTCTAGAGCTGGGACTTGTGTAATTGCAATACAAGCTGAATAATTCATTACCTTTTGAGTTTGAGTAAAGTTAAACCTTTCTCTGCAAGATCCAAAATTCAAAAATTTGTTCTTTCCAGATGAATGCTGAAACTTCCAAGGAGATCACGTAAATTGCAGTTGTTCGCAATGCCACCAGCTTGGAGCATGGACAATCCAGCTCCGTAGTGCTGCTGCCATGTTGGTCACGCAGTCACCCTGTTCTATGGACAATCCATCAAACATGTTGTCGGTACTCGAGGAGGAAAGCAATATTGATATTGACGATGTCTTCCCACCACACGTGGACACTACAAACATCATCATACAACCTGAGTCGCCAACCAGCAAGAAACAAACCCTCAAGACCTTCAAGGATATCAATGCACTCCTACAAGCAGACAAATTACGAGAGGTGAAGCTCATTTTGAGGGAGAATGCCTGGCCACTCAACAACGGTATCAGAACTCAGCTATGGCCAGCACTTATCAGTCAGCACTCCAAAGGCAACAACACCATGGATGGTTACTATTGGGACATGGTGAGCCAAATTTTAGGAACTACAGGTTAGTTTCAATTCGCTTATATATCATTACTTTTAGTTCACAGCTTTAATCTCTGTTGACTGCACTTTTCCATGCCTCCTCAATTACACGAATGCTTATATAATTATGTCTATTATTTCAGAATTACCAGAACAATCAATCATGTTGCCACCATTTGTCGACAGTACTCACTGTTTATCATATAACTTGACTCGCAAAGGTAGAAGTGTTGCAGACAGAATTGTTTCTGTCTTAGGTTATGCATGTCCAGATATAACGTACAGTCCATCACTTTATCCAATAACTGCTCTTCTTCTACATTTTATGCCAGGTCAGTAAAAGATTTAATGTCAATTTTAATCATAAAATTATGAACGAATTTCATCAAATCTTGAATAATTTTTTAGAGGAACAATGTTATCATTGTGTTCAAAGTTTAGTAGCATCAAAGAAAAAAATGTTCATTACACAAACAAAACTCCTTTATGAAGTAACATGGAAAACTGTTGAACAAATAACTAAAAAACATGTAGTATGTATACATTAATTGAAGCTTTTCTATGCTTTGATCATGACATATAATATTAGCGTTTCCGTAAATTTTCTTATAGAAATCTGCAGCAGTACATTTAGCTAGACATTGTTCAGTATCAAGAGCAGAAAGAATCTACATGGACTGGATCTGGTGGATTCTACAATTACTCCCGTTTCAACATCTAGTCAGAGTTATGGACTGTTTTTTGCATGAAGGCATTAAAGTAAAAGAGTCTAAATCATTTACAATAATAGGCAGTTTACAAAATTACATGTTTTAATTTTAATCTTATTTCATTCAGGTCTTCTATAGGGTAGCTATGGCTATAATCTTATTATTCTATAAACATTCATCATCACAAACTTCAGAATGGATGGCTGAAATTACCAAAAATGGTATTGATGCAGCACTTTCAAAGTTTTGTAGACAGATACCGGTAAGCATAGACGTTTTTACCTCAGTACTTAATTAATAATTTACAATCTTTTGAATAATAGTCAGCGAATATAATAAGTACAACGGCCGTTTTTTGCTAATTTAAGGTGACTCCGGCTAAGTTTTTGCGTGTTGCATTTGGTATTCGTGGTTTGAGTTCGGCTTACATATCAAGAGTATTCATTAGCATCGAAATGAATTTAAAAAGTCGAAACGTGGTGTCGGGATCCAAGTCGTTGGTAAAATCAAGGTCGACCGATACTTTACCAACAAGTCAGTCACAAATGAACATACAAATGATGTCTCACACCCTCACAATAAGAGAGGTGAGTGGATTAGAAATAAGGGGACTTCTTAAAGAAAAGTGCCATTCTTTTATTCTGGCATTAAGTAAAATTGTATTTTTTAATATTTATTTGTTGGTATATAGTGAAAAATATAAGTACTAACGTAGAAACGTATATTTTTTTTTAATTTTCTTTGGATATACTTTTTTTTTAATACGAATGTTTTAACTATCAATTTCTCTATATCTTTTTCTTTTTCTCTATCCTACTTTCTCTTTTTCCAATAAGACAATAACAGTGGTGCAGGGTTAATATGATCTCAAAAAATGTCATATCTTAACAAACTTGGTTTTTGTGTAAGATCTATGGTCGCTTAATCATTTCTAGTATATAATATTTGTACAACATATAAATATTATTGTTATCGTTGAGCGATGCCATTAACTTTTTCCATTTTGTTACATAGTGAATCGATTAAGCAAGCAACGAATCCGAGGATAACGTTAAAAACTTTGAATAAGACAAATTATAAAAAAACCTTTTAAACAGCTGAAAACTACAGAAGATTTTTTTTCAATGATTCACTTTGTTTTCAGAAAGAATGTGAAGACACGTACAAAGACAGGGTATCGTATAATTATCTTTTTGGACAATGTGCCGTTCGTTTCATGTGCTACCTTTTTTCTCCTCCCTAAAACTACTATTCGAGTTACACTCACACGTACTCTCATTCATCACGACACTATATAGCGTCGTCGGCTTTTTTCGCTGTTTCCATATGCGCCACATATGCAACCGCTGCTCTCATTTTTTTCAGCGAGTGGTATTAATATTCATAATCAAATTTGCAGTGTTACTTTTTATTATTTTTTTTTGGTGCAATATTAATTGTTTTATCCTGGTTAAAAAATGTTTGTAAAATCTAGATATAAGTGCAAAAGTATTGATTCTAGCACTAGTGTGAGGTTTGTTGCCCGAGCAGCGAGGTTGAAAATCACACAAGAATAGAATCATCTTTTGCACATGTTGCGAACGATATTTTTTTATACAGGGGGCGTAGCAGCGATTTGTAGATTCGTAAAATCGCATTTTACGCACACTTTATCGAAAAAAGCTTTCTTTAGCTATACGTTGCTATTCATTTTTTACAATAATTATATTGTATATTCTTTATAGAAAAACTAACGAAAGTCTGTTGAATACTCTTGTTCTGAGTTAATGTTTCAAATCGCATGATGCTTTATAATCTAATTTAATTCACTTACCACTGCATTAATTCTTCCGTGAAAACTTCATATTGAATAACATTAATACATTACTGATCAAATGATTGAAATACGCGATTTTTTAACCAGGTTGAAAAAAATCACACATTTACACACGTAAGGGGCAAAAACAAGAAATACTCGATCGGCTTTCAGTTTTGCCAAACCGAACCAAATTTTATAGTTTCGTATTCGGTCCAGACTCTATTCAGCTGGATATATAAATCGGCAATAATCTCTACCAATACAGGGGGTACACATTAGAGGTGGTTTATGGTTTCTTTGTTTTGTTTTTGCTCTATTTATAACTTTCAGACGCTATCTTTGACAAACGTACAAACATAAAATGTCTACAAAATATACACCTAATATTTGTTCGAGACAAACTCTGCATACTTACCACATTGTCGGTACACGGCTGTCCCACGTAAAATTTACAATCCTGATATTTTGGACCTTTAACTGTTTGCCGACGTTTCACTCTCAAGGGTCGTATATAATATGATATACGTACCTATTGCATAAATATTTTGAGGCACATGTCGTGAACTGTAAATCGTTGTCGAAAATCCTTGATAATCGACTCATTTTCATCTCTTGTTTGGGGGCAAAATCATGAAACAGATAAACAATAATTTATATGGCAATATATCATGCTCAATCATGTATTTTAATCGTACTCTTTTACTTGGCAAACTAGACAAAAATGTTTTCAGATATAAAGCGATCATGCATTCCTCTAGAAATCTATTGCTTGTCGCATGCCTCTGAATCAAATTGGTTTATCGACTAACCCTGAAATGGTAGTCTTTATATACTGCATACCCTAACCCTGGTTTTCTTTATATATATATTAACATACTGTACTCACAAGTAACAACAAAGAAACATTTGCTCCAATACATAACCAACAGATAAACGACTAACCCCATCACTGGAACAGAATCATGACGCATGGAAGCTCTTGATTTTATGTATTTGCTTATCCTCGTTTTTGGCGATTCGTCGTTTATTAACTGCTCGCGAAAGAGAGAGAGAGAGAGAATATAAAATGTAAAAGAAACTCTCTGCGTGGAAACTAACTCCTGCTCTGTAGAGCTTTGCGTTACGAATTCTCGTGTTGAAACGTCCTTGCCTGGTGGCGATTGAGAAGATGTTGTGGCCTGCTGGCACTTCGGGGGATACGGAGAAATTTTTTCGCGCAGGGGCTCTCAGCAAAAAGTATTCATAAATAACGGCCGGTTATTTTCGATATGCCGCGCCGAATGCGAAATCAAGAGACAGCCTGTGTGTCGTTTCGAAAATAGATTTTACACAAAGCAAACATAACTTATTAAATCTCTTAGCTGAATGTGTTAGGTCTTGCCTTTTTTATTTTAGATCGGATTATACTGCTTTTGAGCAAGTTATACAAGTGTTGTTTGTTTCTTTTCTCGTTTCGTTATGTCATGCAGAAAAGCTAATTTTATAACTTTTGTTTACACGATATATGCGATGAAGATTTGTGTGATACAATTTTGTTTACAAACATTCGAGACTGATTTTGATGGACTGTTTTATTTATTATAGAGATTAGAATTCAATCGTGAGTATGCAAATGCGTATAGAGGCAGCATAGAGTAGGGAAAAATTGAAAGATGGTTCAATCTTGATAGACGTAAATGTAGCAGAAAAAAAGTATACGTGACGACGAATGCAATTAATAATGGAATGATATTTTTCATATCTTAGTACAGTAGCAAACTTTTACAACTAATCTGTTTAAAATTTTAATAGCGTTGTGTTCACAGACCCAGCCAATAAAAGAAAAATTGTCTACCACTACAAATTTTTGTTATTTATTTTCTCGTTTTCTTTCGTTGTATATCCAACGTTAATATACTTTGAGTTCGTTTATATATCCTTTTGTTCACAAATACGTTATTCTACAAAAACAATTTTCCTTTCTCTTTCGTTCGATATACTTGATCAAATGAATGATAAACGAAAGCAAAAGAAAGTACAACACTTTCGGCGTTTCGATGTGTTGATAATATATTTAATGTTGTCGACGGTTCGATCGCATTTCTCTGCATCGCATATACATGATGCACGAGAGTGTGAGAGGGCACGTACCAGCCGATAACTCATATAAGCTCCGTATGTCTGTCTTTGTGTTTGCGCTGCAATTTCACCCGGACGACGATGGCACACGCTGCTGATATTAGGGCGCGCACAGTCCTGGACCACGCGCTCTTTCGATGGGCGTTTACCCCATACAAAGCATACGATCTCAGATCCTTGACATGCCCGAAGTAAGTACCTCGACACGCTCGACTAATATCCTTCCGAATATTTTTTTCTTCTCTTTTTTTCATAGACCTGTGTTGTGACCGGTGCTCGAATCTGGCCGGATTCGTTGCTCCTCTAATGGATATGTTATGTATAGACTCTGCGACATGTCGCGTAAAAAGCATTGTGGCTTTTTACCTGCAGTATACGGTCCATATTCGAGCACAAGCTACACTTCTTTACGGACTGGATCGTAGACCTTTTAATTTATTTTGTTCCTTTCGTTATTTGCGTAGGTGATTTCGTCGTGCCTGTGGCATGTGTAATTATTGAACCATACGTTATGTAATAAATTTTTTATTTTGCCAGTGTTATTGTTTAAATGGGCTGCTTATATTATTTCACCCTCTACATAACTGAATGGTATATTCAGCAGTCTTGGCAATACCCTAAAAGCCGATTATTATTTTTTCATTTTGATTTCGCTGCTAGTCTGCTTCGCTGGATTTTCACTGCGCGCAGAACTAATACAATCTTTTGCTCTATATTACCACATGACGATTAGAAAAAAAAATTACAGCCATAGAAATCTACGGGTTTATCGGTACATATAATATTTGTTTGTTTTCTCATAGTCGGAGAGTCCTTGTTTTTGGTTATTTCGTTCGCTTTGCAGCCGAGTCTCGCAAATGATTTTTACCGAGCGCTCACGCTATTTGTTGTTTTTGCCCTTTAAAGGCGAGGCTCTTAGCTCCTTTTTCAGTTGGCTCGCACGGATAAGGTCCGATTTTCAAGCGATTTTTCTTTTTCGCTCATTCGTATGAACGCTTGTCTCGTTATTCTTGTCGATCGAGACAGCCTACCTCGTGTGCATGTAAGTCTCTACTACGTATATATTATAATATATGTCATTAATCGCTATACGAGCAGTTGTGTGTTTTTCTTTTCCATAAAATTCAATCATCGGCATTGTTTTGCATCATTGCGTGTTTGCCATCATTTGCCGTATATATATATTATGTATTGAACTCCTTTTTTTGCGCTCCGTCTTTTGGCGCCTGTACGTTGTTCCACAGCTTTGAGTGTTAATTTTTAAGCAAATGTTTGCGTTGCATGTTGTTACAAACGTACCTGCACTCGAGCATGATTCAGAGCAACGGTGGACTACTTTTGAAAGTTTTCCGTTGCTCTGCACGCACTGATGCGTACAAAGCACCTTTTTAAGCACGTCGTTTTGTTGATTAACTATTATACTATTATACATGTAATTTGGTCGATGTTGTTTATTAACGTAAATGTAGCGATTAGAGCTAACTTTTCCAACTCATCCGAGTTTTATATATTATTATATGTGTGTGTTTATTAATAATAATCATTCTATCATTTCTTCTTTGTAACGACTCTATATACTTTGACGGATTATCAAAGACTAAATGACACATTAGCATTTTCGTGGTAAATTCTGACAATGATGAAAATTTTCAAATATACACGCAGAGAAAGTAAAAAACGAGTGCTTTGTAAAAAATATATTTTCTACATATGTGATACGCTATAGTACACGGCAGCCTGCAAAAAAGCACGGCATTGAATTTCGCTTGGTCAAGTTCAGCATAATTTTGTTTGATTCTTTTTTCTTCTCTTTGTCTCTCTCTCTTTCTCAAAGTGCACGAAAGATTCTAAAACCAGTCGATACGATAATATAGAGAAATCTCAAAGAGCCCACGCGAGTGCAAAAAATCTTTATATAGTCTTCAAAAATAAAAAAAAACACCCACATGGGTATAGATTTGAGTGACGTCAGTGAGATTAACGGATGCTCGCAAAAATTCGCGTATATAAAATTCTTTACTTTCTCGCGCGAGCACACTTGAGTATTTCTATTTTAGACTGGACGGCACTTGACATAAGCGAAGGAATCCTGCGTGCACTGTATACACTCGCCGATTGCCGTGCAAGCGCACGAGAATTCGCGAGAGCATGATTTATTATTATTATAATAATGCATTTTACGGATCGACGTTTTCAACATATTTTTTTCTCAGTTCAAAGTACGATGTCATCATTTTCGGTGCAGTCTGATTAACCGAGCGAAATTATTATTCAAGAATAAACGAAAAAAATAAATAAAACAGTTGAAAAAAAAGTTAACAAAAAATGTACACACACGCGTACAATAACTGAAAGCAACTTGTTACTGATCGAGCTTTATTGTCGGCAGCTATTTACATTGTGGTCTTGGCTGCCAGTACGAATCACGATGTATCAGCCGATCTTACTGTACACCACGGAGGAGCACGGCTGCTCGCTCACTACTTTCTACGTGCGCGTAGAGAAGTACGAACCGACCCTCCTCATGATCAAAACCTGTAACAATGAGGTGAGCTTTTTTTTATTTGTTTAAAATTCGTTTATTTCCGTGCTCGTGTGATTCTTTTTACCCAAACGCAATGTAAATATAGCGACGGATTGGAACTGGCACAGCTGTTTTATATCCAAGTGAAAAGTTCGCGTACTAAATCTGGCTTTCTCGATTGCAGGTATTCGGAGCATATTGTTCGACGAGGTGGTGCGAGAGGAATTTGAAAGACGATAAGGGGCAGAGACAGGCGTATTTCGGGACGGGAGAAACATTCCTGTTTAGTTTGTATCCAGAACGAGCCAAGTATCCTTGGGTCGGCATGGATTCATCCCACAATGATTCCAGAGTCCATCATTCGGCGGAGCTTTTCATGGCTGCCGATTCGAAAATGATAACCATCGGTGGAGGGTATGTATTACACATGTTTATCCCTACAATCAGTGCTCCGATTCCGAGCTATCGAATCGATGAAGAATGCGTGTTATGTGCCACGAGTTATTTCACCTATATACAAGATAACAAATGACTGATAAAATGCTTTTTCATCGCGCAGAGATGGCCAAGCAATTTGGATGGACGAGAACATAAGGTTCGGAAAGACCGATCGCTGCTCAACGTTCAACAATCCGCCGCTTTGCGCCAGCGGGGATTTCGAAATTCGGGTCCTTGAAGTCTACGGGTTTCATGGAGCTTAAACGAAAAAAAAAACGAATCGACACCGGCGGTGGCAGCGCTCTAAAGTATTCAATTTTCTTACTGCCATTTAGCGTTTCTCTCACTGTATAATCACACCCTATCCCTCATCCTCGTTCTCGTTCTCCTACCTTCCTCTATTGTTGACGATTCTTGTTTATCAGTGTTGGAATTTTCGCTGTTTGAAGGAGAGAGTTAGTGGACGTAACGACGCACTGCTCTCCTCAATGCTTAGAGATAATGATATCGATATGCGTGACTGTCTTGTTAATTAACACTCATACACGTGCACACACCCACACATGCGTAAAGAAGGAAAACTTCACCACGTCGAAGCTTTAATTGAATACGAATCGATATCATCCTGCGAGAACTGGATTTTCGTTCGCCTCTTCTTGACGAAGATATTAAGCGCTATATTATAGGCGTTGTTCAGATTCAGAGTTAATTGTTTACCAAATCGAATCGTATTTGGCGTTTACGATAGTTTCATTTTGTGAAAGAAAGAAAAAAATATTTTCATTTATCTGTTCTCACTGCGAGGCCTATATTGACAAAGTAATAATGCGTTTATATATAGTCTATTTTCTATATATATAATTGTTTTTCTCATAGGCACAATATTAAAAATAATGATAATAAAATATGAAATGAAAAAAAAAGTAGAGAAGACGATTGGTCGTTACTCTGTAATTCGAGATGAGCGCAGCGACAGCCCATAGTCCACACATAGATCTTTGACAATAATAATTTTCGAACAACACGAACTAATCATTAAAACTACCAAGTTCGGTAACCCCTTTTCTGCGTAATGAACAATTTTCGAAAAAGAAAATATCAATTAAATGATTCAATGCGACTACTTAAGATTCATTGGACCAGATGTTAACATTATATACATTATACACACCTTGTACATATTTATTTAATTATGCCTATTTATAATTTTAAGATTGGATTAATGTTTGTACAAATGTGTTGTTTCATAACATTTATTTAATTTAGCATTGTTATATCTTAGCTTTAATCCGCTGTTAGACAAAAGAAAAAGTTTGTTTTTATATCGTAACACGCTCTATCTCTGTATATATTATAAATATATATAATTAAAGAACGAGTAGTTAGCGTATTTATCGGACAAATCGTGATTGGCAGCCGGTGCTGGCTCGTGAACCCGTAGAAAAAAGACTAATAGAATGCGTCTTTTTGCAAGTATCATAACCTTCCAGGCTTTATATTAATTCGCTGTTGAAATACAAATATTTTTCGCTTACGTTTTATTCTCGTTATAACGTACTGCTCAGATTTTTGCAGATGTGGCTGGCACCACGTATTAAAAATACTGTTTGATCTTGTCGTTCTCACATTTTCAAGCAAGCAAGCGCGAAAATTTAAGCGTATGCGTGTGTTTTCTTCTTCCTCGTAATATACACACGCAGAAACACAGATATATATACTCTGGTAAAAATATTTCTTCACACGAAGTATTGAAGAAGAAAAACAAAACAAAAAATTCGTCATGACTTCATATGTAGTATTATGACTGGATAAAAGAAATGACTGAAACTATAAATGACTATGATACTAAAATAATCGATAGCTCACGTTTTGTTTGCTTAAAAAAGCAAAGTTGTATAAAAGAGTTGCAAAATAAATTGCATGTTTTCTGAAATATTTTTACCAAAGCGCGCACCTGCGCACACCTACACTCACAAAGATTAATATAAAAAGAGTTCTGAAAATTGTGCGATTGAGTTAAACCCACGTATGATTGTATCTTTACTTTGCGACGTGTATGCGCATTTGCATTATGTACGAAATGCATACTGTACAAGATTATATATGCTATTAGACTTTAATTGTAGATGTTATGTAGTTAAAAGCTAATCGCCTCGGAGCCTTGCGCGCCTGAACGTTAAATAAAAAGGCACTTTGCTCCGAATGAGATCAAACAATGGAAGATGAGCATAATCTGTGCGTATCGATGCATATCAGAGTCACGTCGAATGTGAAACAAATTTTCCTTTTTTTCATTGATTTTTCAAAAAAAATAAAATAAAATGAGCTAATTGTCTTTACTGCTTGTACTTTGTTATACATTAAGATGTAAACGAAGCAAAATAAATCTTTAAGTAAGCAGTGCGTAAACTCATATTCGTTCCATCAAAATAGTTTACGTGTTGAGTATGGCTCGTATACTTTCGTTACTCTAAAAATCACTTTGATTGGTTACTATATATTATGAAATAGATAACAATTTTTTTATTCTTCTATTAAATTATACAAATTGTGGAAATAAGTTCCTTTAAAATGATGTCACTTCCATATACGTTTAGTTAATAAAAAACTTTGATTGTATTATTTAAAATGTCAAACATTGGCATTTTTAGAGTAATAGATTGTATATCAATGTCTACTCTAAATTTTTAACTATTTGATTTTTGAACAAAAATAAAAGAAAAACCAAACGCCGTTTTCAATTGTTATTTACGTACCATGCGTCGTACAATGTATAAATGTATAGTTGAAGACTCCGCCAGGTCATGATTATCGCGGGCGAACCACAGTAGTGCTGTTAATGATCAATAATTTTAGCTGAGTCTTTTGCTGTTGTGACGTTATTAATGATTTTTAACTCTCTTCTCTTCGTTGTACAGTCGTAGCATTTAATATCTTTGTTTCTTTCGGAACCAAGAACTGATACCGTTTACTATTTATGCAAATTTTGGTAAGCACTAGCTAATGTGTAAAAATGATTTATCGTCGCATTTTGAATTCTTCTAGATAGAGTATTACTTTTTATACTAATTTCTACAGAGACATAAACTAGCACTTGTTCGTACAATTATGTACTAGTTTTTTTATAGATTTTTTTTACGGGACAAAGGTCGTTAACATAGTTTGAATGGTTAGTTAAGCTTACATATAAGACATGCGCATCGTAAATTGATTTATAAAAAATGAGTGCTTTTTGCAAAACAGTACGGTATCAGTTCCTGAAGCCAAGGGTTCAATGATGCGTTTGACGCTAATAAATGTGCACACCGTATATATTAAAAGCTTGTACAATCGCCGTATCTCCCTTTTCTAAACATGTTTTGTAAGCAAAAAGATTCGTGCAGAAGCAAGTGTCAAAGTGAGTTAACTTGATAGAAAAATCTTTGTAAACCTAGAGTATAGCGCTCCTTTTGTAAGCGCTAAACACGATAAAGATCCCGAGTTAAAAAAACGTAGCTAGATGGAACTTTTAGAACAGAAACATAAAAAAAAGACTTTCGATTTTGTTAACGGAGTACGAAGTGCATTCGTATTTCTTGCTTGAAGAAAGTACACAATTGTATCTCGATTTATAAAACGAAGCAAAAAAACGAAAGAAAAGTAAAACCCATTGACGATGCCTATACGCATAAACTTTAAAAGAAAATCAGTAGCTATGAAACATAAACTTGCATCGTCAATTTTTCGTAGAACGTCCAGTAAACAATAATTTATGTTGAAAGAATTGAAAGTGTATAAGAAGAAAAGTGTAGTTTGTCGAAGTTGCCCGTACAATATCTTCAATGGCCACGCGAAACGAAAATGATACGGTTGACCTTAAAAATGCATTGTACGCGGCGAGCGTGAATTTGCAAATGAAAATATACAATACTTTTGGTGGGTTTTAAGTACACAAAACGTAGCCTAATTTATGAGAATTGAAATGACGTACACAAAAAGGTATTATATTATACACGAAACAAAAATATATATATATATATATATATATATATAAATATATATTATAAATATGAAAGGTAAAAAATTATAAGATAATGAAATGGAATGTTTTTAAAGCTTTCCGTGTGTAAATTAATGTTATATTATCGCCAGTTGTACTGTTTCCTCGATCAAAGTTGTTGCCTGATTATTATTAATTATTATTATCATTATTATTATATGATATACATTATCGTCATATCATCGTCGTTGTCATAGATATAGATTATTAAATGATTAAATACAATTCTTGTTAAATCATCGACTCATCTCTAATTTCACCATGCATGATAAAACAAACTTTATTAGTTTTCATACACCTGTGTCCTGAAAGTGCCTTTTTTATTTCAGTTTACAAGTGATTTATTTACTGAATAGACGGTTTAATTGTTTCATATTTTCAGAAATGAGGCTCGATACTTGCGTATCAAAAAGCAATACTTTATAATTTTTCTATTTGCAATAAATTAATTATTTTAGATTTATATCCAAATATTACAACTCTTGTACTTTATTATGCCGTTCCTTAACTCGCAATATTTATACATTTTCACTGCAATATTAACATTAATCTCTTGGAAGATTAAAAACGCTTTTGTTGAGTAGAAAAACTAAATCTCGATATGAATTTTAACATACCGAGGCAAGAGCAAAGCATAAATTGTACACTTGATGCG
Source organism: Muscidifurax raptorellus (assembly GCA_020010945.3). NCBI lineage: Eukaryota > Metazoa > Arthropoda > Insecta > Hymenoptera > Pteromalidae > Muscidifurax > Muscidifurax raptorellus. Next base: position 30,193,345 of record CM052078.1, read on the forward strand.
TAAGAGTACTTGCTCCGTTCAACCGGCTGAAAGAAATGTAATGAAAAAATTAACCAGCGAGACAAGCCGTCAGGGAGCTGAAGAAAAATGAGCATAGGAAATCATCTTCTCATTGAGGTATACACGAGTGTCGGTCGCCGCCGCGTCATCGTGCGATTTAAAAGACGCAAGCCTGTGTAACTCTTCCTTATTTGAGCATCGCTCCCGAAAATGACCGCCAGCTCTCTCGTAGCCCTAAAGCGTGAAAGCGTTCCCCCTTAAATGTACGGAATGAATTCGCCGCACTCTCCTTCCTCTTCCAATAATGGAACCTCCGAAAATTGCCGCGACGATCTTATCGGTGTAAGATAAAACTGTTACTACATACACCTGCATATCTCACCACTGACAAACTATAAGTAATAATTAATGCGCGATTTTGATAAAGAGAAGAATTAATATCTTGATTGTTTGAATGACTTTTATGATTTTCATTTGCAAAGTTTTAAACTATAACTTACGATTAGGCATACAGCCTAAATCTACAAATCAGTTACATAAATAATCTTGTCTGCCCCGTTATTTATGTCATCAATCCAAATATTTTATAATTTCCACTTGGCGAATGCAAACATTTACCTATGTACAGTATCTGTACAACCACAGATTCGATGCGAGTGCAATTCCAAATAGAGTTCGCAAAAATTCCGGTTTTCCGCGCGCAACGACAATACCCACGTATTATAACATACCTCATGCAGCTTCGCTGTAACAATGCGACGCTGAGATAAACCGAGTAAAGAAAACAATTTGGCGATTCGACGTGACGGCCGCAAAAGAAACTCGTACGTGCGAGAGAAAAAAAAAGAGTGGCCTGCGAGTTTACAATGTCATTATACGCTGCGGCGAGAGCCATTGCTCTGTCGAGACCGCCGATCCTTGGATGCTCGCGCGAGCTGCGCTCAGACTCGCGACGTCGTTCCGCCGGCGCGTATGTATATCTGTATATGCACATAGGTATATGTGTGTGTGTGTATGCGTATCTATGAGCACACGTAGTTTTAACGATCAATTTGTCGTTCGATCGGTTTTATTCATTCAGAGCTCGATTTCGCTTCGCGTTTGTGTCTGAAAATACATTGATTCAGTGTGAGTTTGATTTTATCGAAGACCATGCGATGTACTATACCCATGCCAGTTGAGCAAAGTGTTCGCGGTATTTTATTTGGTGATGTTTTTCGTTCGTTTCTAATTTTCGGATCTTCGCATATGTGTGTGAGAAATTGATGGTTGTGAGTACGAGTATAATCATTTGGAAATTATAGAAAAAATAGTGCGCGACGCTGTAATATATTCTAAACGTCGCTGTTTACCGTGGCCGGAATAAACCTATTTAACCATTCAATTATTTCATTATTCTAGCCGATTATCGTCGAGTTATGTAAAATTTGTCACACTAGCGCGTGCACGCGTATTGTCATGCCTGTATACACTTAGAAATTGAATGTAGTTAAACATGTTCAGTGAAATGTGTCTGAACGTACCTTAGATATAAATATACTTTGTTAATTTTCAATCTGTGGTTGTTATATAAAAATTGCATTATCAAGTTTGTTCATACAAATTTCTGAAGACAGTCCCTGGTAGAAAATTTCCGATAATTTATCGTTAACACGTGCTAATCAAATGGCGTTATTATTTATGAATACTTATTTATCGATAACATTTTAATTTTTGAAACTATAATTATTCTCTCAAAAACGGTTGTCTTGAAAGAATTGCAGAAACCTGACTTCAATTTACTTTAAATATAATTTGTTATTATCAAAATAATTTTATTAAGTAGAAAATATCGCTGGTTTCTACTCGGAAACCCATGAAGACTTCTATCAGGGGTCGTGCTTTTTATTTGATCGATAATTCTAAGATCAAAAAAATAGTATTCAATAAATCATAGCTATTTAGTTTCCGGAATTAACGAGTAAGAAATTTTATAGATGTAAAAAAAAATTATAATGTATATAATACATTACTCGCGAGAAATCAAACTAAAGTTTTAGCTTAAAATATTTAAATATAAAATTAACACACGTATAAAGTATCCTTTAACCAAAAACCTGTCTGAACAAACTTATCACGTTCCCGACATCGCGAGCATTGACTATTGTCGGCAAAACGTTAACCTCAGAGACATATATATATAAATTCAGCGATTTTTTTGACAATACCGCACGAGATACGAACGGGCACAGAAAGAAAGGCATTAATGACATTCTGCTGTATAGAAGTAGTCGATCTCCTTCGTGACTATATATATCGAGTGTGTCGACATTGAGCGTCCGATTCAATTTTGCGCGTAAATTGATTATGCGCAGCTCTTTTGGCATATCTCCTACAGTATATATATATGTAAAAACGACGAAGATGCGGAAATGAATATAGAAGCCATAAGAATGCAGCCGATCTGTGCGTCAAAGCTTTTTGCTTGCGTATTCGGTGATTACAAAAATCTTGAGCGCGTCGTATATTTTAAGCCTTTTTTATCTTACACCGTTTAAAATAAAGAGTGCATTAATTGAAACATTCTCTCGTGTTCGTGCTTCTCTTTTAAAAAAAGTATGTATATATAAATATGCATATATAACGAATATATTAGAAAAATGTTCATTGTCTTTTATATATATATATATATATATATATATATATATATATATATATATATATATATATACATATTACGCAGGTGCGACGCCTGAATTAAATTTAGCAGCGTTATTGCGAAAGACTGTGCACTTGCGCAAAAGTAACATCAGTTTTCCATCGAGATTCGCGATTTCAAGTCCGCGTAATAATATACGAACTTAACGTATTTTCCTTAGACGACGGAATTCCAGGTGCATTATGACGCGAAGCTTCCGATCCTATGGACATTGAATTCATACACTGACATTCTTTCGAGACGTGCCGTTGCATCGCGAAACAATAATTCCACAGCTGCCGCTTGTGTATCTTTCTCGCGTTGAAGCAATAGACGATGTTTTTTGCGAGCCTTCGCTACTTCGTCACCGCGCAGGTGTTTTTTCGCGACAGGAGTTTTAGCTCGTCGTCGTCGTCTTGAATTCACTGAGTCGTTATTATTATTATTATTATATACACATTAATTACAAGCACGAGATATAAATATATCGTTTGCGGTTCAGGACACGAAATAAAAGTGACTTTGGCTTCCGGTTCTGATAGCGCGCGCTATATATATATATATCTCCCTCTCTTTCCGTTATACTGCTTTAAGCGATTATTTTAGGTATGTACCTTATTATCTCACGTTATCTAGTTGAACATGTGCTTCGGTTTTCGTGGGAAACGCGATGATTGCCGGTGTAGTTTTGAAAGACTTGATTACAATAACGTAAGAGATATAAGATTTTTTTGTGAGGGTCAGTATATATACTCATGCTTGAGATGAGCAATCAAAGGCGAGACCGTCGATGTAACGACAACATAATCGTTTTATTTTTTTAAACCACTCGACCCTCGAGCTGTGTATGCGTTTTGCATTAATCGAGTATTCGCGCCTCAAGTTATGTATCTATTTGTCATGCTGCGGAAGAACATTTTATTTATTGTAAAACTCACAAAGTAAATTCGTAAACTTACGGCGTCGTCGAGATTAAATTAAATATCCAGGTTACACAACGCATTGTTGTTTCGCGAGACTACGAGGCGGCGCTAATGAAAAGCACAGAAAGATTTGCCATTTCCATCGAGCGCCTCGTATAGATGTGTCAACGAATCGAGAAGATAATATATGTATATAATCTGAAATAACACGAACAGTGCGATGATTGATTAGATACGAATAGATATGTACTATATTTAGCAATCGAGACAGGTGTACATTGAAATTGATGATATTTTTAACGCAGAAATTTAGAAAAGAAAAAGTTGTAATATTATCTTTTCAATTTGCCGCAACCAATAATTAGTCGTCCTACTATTTTTCACTCTTATCTGTCAAACTAATTGTTCAGTTCGATCATGACACCTGCGCACTTCAAGTACACGACACACATATGCAACCATTCCACGTATCATATAACCGCGAACACGAGTAGCCATGCAAACCGCCTAAGGGCAGCGTAACCATCCAGAGCTGCCGATCAATCGGAACATCGAATTACGTTACATCCGCAGAAAAATCAAAGCCGCCGATAAGCTACCCGATCGCACTCCTCCCCTCCGGCCGCGCGCCCGCATCGCGATAGATAATAAAAAAGATTATACCGTCGCTCTCCCATCGAACGAAGCATCCGATCGCTTTCTTCGATCCCATCCGAACGTACTGCGGGCCCGAAAAAAAGGTCCTTGACGTCGCGACCTCGCGCGTGTGATACGCAATTTTGGCGCATTAGTATGAGAAGCGCGCGCGAACCGGAGGACGCAAGTTGCTCGCGGTGTAATAGAGTTCAGTAGAGCTGAGGCCGCCGCGGCGTGTAGTCGTCGATAAGAGCTTGCGCGAGGCTACTTATCTGCGCGTGTGTGACTTATCTTAGCGAGTGAATTTCTGTATATTTCGGGAGAGTCTCGCAGTGTATATATATATAGTGCGCGGAAACTCGTGTCTTTTTCCGCGCGCACGTGCGGCAACGAGTACTTTTACATACTGTTTAGCCTTTTTTGCGCGCGATGTATAGGTGACACAAGTGTCTTTTCTCTTTATCTGTCGCCTTTGCTTCGTGTACCGCGCTCTCGTAATTGGAACTGTGGATTGACGATGTGATCGGTGGAGGAGGATATATATATCCCACCCCCCCCCCCCTTATGCTGGGCTTTTTTGTATCGAGTAAATATTGCTTTTTTGTTGTTGTTTTGTTTTACGTGGTGATGGGAGGTTTCTTTTTGGGGTATGGCTTTGATCGTTCGCAGTTGTGAATGTGAGTATATATATGAGTTTACACGGCGATGCCGATCGGTCAGACTTCAAATGAATCGTGTTTTATTTCGTACGAATTTCTAAGATATCGAGGTTGAGATTTTTCATTCTCGAGCAAAGTTACCTTTGAATGCGTTCGAAATTTCAAACTATATAGGCATACCGATTTTTCAATAAACGCGCTGAGAAAATTGATTCGAAGCGCGATTGAACCCTCCTTAGAACTCGCTGACCAATCGCTCCCCCTGATAGGACAATGTATAGATCCCCCTCCCTCCCGAGTATATAGATCACAGTAGGTACCGGTCAGCCGAAGTTGGTATGAGGCCCGAGAATCACAGCGTTAAAGGCTGATTTCGTGCAGTATAGCTTTGCCATTACCGATCAGCAAACGGTCAGAGGAGTTACGCGTATATCATATACTTGAAAGCTGTCAAACGCAAGCACACGGTAAAATGCAGTACAACCAGTATAGATCGGTTGAAGAATCAAGAAATGTCTCGTTGCTAAACAATGATCTGCTCGATAGCGTTACTGAAGCGGATCTCAATTACAGAATCGGATTGCACAGCTTGGTATGTAATATTTTTTGCATATAGAAATGCAATATAAGTGGTAAACATCAGCTGTACTGATGCTTTCTATCATCGAGATATTGCCCGGGAACGAAGAGTCTGCCTGTGTGTCTGCAATCGATCGTTTGTTTTGGTTGTTTCAGAGCTCGAGCTTCTCAACTCAGCGACACGAAGATATCGCACTCGCACTTATAATTGTTGCCGTTACTCTCTTAGTAACGATAATGACTTTTCTGACCCTGCTGATGTATCAGGACAACGCGTTGCCATTGTACTTTTAAATTTATAGTTAATCGACACGTCGATATTCGACACGATTCTGACAAGTTTGACGATCGGATTCTTTTTTCGCTAACCGACTCTTTGCGTAACTATAAATAATTAAAGTAATAACGCACGAAACGCTGATAGCCTGTAAAGTTTTACCCAAGGGAAGTTTTCAAAATTGGTACTGTTATAAGCTGCTATACAGAGTATAATCGAAGATGTTTCTCGTTGGAGAGATGTACCAGGACGTCGAGTAGGTGTCATCGCATTCGCAAGTTCATATTTTACTTTTGTACTTGTTACATTTATCCTATAGATACTTATATATATGTATATTGTCAGTACCGAACCATTATCGATACAATTTTAGTATATTTATTTTGATATAGGCTAACTCATCGTGTAGTAAATATAAAAAGAAGATAATAGGCATTGGTTTGTAGTATATTTGATAGATTCGAATGTGTGTATGTATGCATGTCCGTTTGAAGGATGGCTTGTCTGCTTTATCACGCGGTGCATAAAATTATTGCAAATTCTCGCGATAATATGTGTAAAACTTGTCTAAAACAGAAGGTAAAAATGGTCTTGAAAAAATAACTCGAAAAAAATCGTTAAAAAAGATTATGTTGAAGGGTTTAACGAGGTTGTCTGTACCGTACAAATGTAACGATGTGTCCAAAAGTTGCTCCCAGTGTTTTATAAATAAGTCTCATAACTGTCTTTCGGCCGCATCATCCTGTGAACAGTCCTCTACAGTCAAAAACCTACCAGGCAGAGAATTCAATTTTCCTCATTTTGCTCATTTCCTGAAAAAAAAACGGAAAGAAAATTCACACTGAGCAACTATCCCCGAGTACGCCAATAAAATCGGCAAATCTGTTTTCAAGGTCACGATCGCACAAGTTCCGACGTTCGACGCTGGAGATGATGCAGCATCCGCCGCCGCAGATCCGACACACGACGTCGACGGAAGACGTGTCGGCGGCGAGTTCGGTGGCGGCAGCGGCTGCCCTGGCACGCAGTTACCGCAGAAGTAGTCTCGCGGCGACGCTTCACGCCAATTTCATCAGTCTCGGCGGTCATCCGGACGCCTTTGACGCCGCCAGGCGACGGCTCAGCAACGTCAGCGACGTCGTCTCGCGAAAAATATCGCGAACCATCGGCTGGCGATCGCTGTCCATCTCCGTTGAGCTCACGGTCTCGCAGGTGATGTATTTCAGTAGATCTAAATTTTTATATTATACGTATGTAGCTATATTGCCATTTATTACAACCAATCTTCACTTTACAACAGTTTTTTACTAGCTTTCAAACTCTGCTCTGCTACGGGTAAATAGCTAGAAAAAATTCGTTCAAGCATAATAAACGGCAAATGTTATTTAACAAAAAAATACCAACTTCCCACATCGCAGGGCAAAGCGCTATGCGGACAGTACATCCGCAGTCGTCTCCGGCGTTCGGGCATCTTCCACCGCAAACTAGGCCTGAAGCGAGTGCGCAGCGCCAAGCTGATATCGGGCGGTGCCGTGGTCGACGAGGTGTTCCCGGTGCTGGACGCCCTTGGTACCGAGCTCGAGAAGATGCATCCGCAGCTGTACGAGCGGGTCGGCCGTCAGATCGGTCGCGGCCTGTTCAACACCGAGCAGCGGGTCTCCGACGCTTTGACCGACGTCTCTCGCGAGATGCTTCGAGCCGGCGAGTGCAACTGGTCCAAGATCGCCTCGATTTACGCCGTGGCCGGAGGAATCGCCGTCGATTGCGTGAAACAGGGCAAACCTGAGTTTCTGCCTGTTATACAGAGGGCTATGATCATCGTTCTCGAGGAGTATCTGGCCTCTTGGATACAGGCCAACGGTGGATGGGTTTGTGCAAGGCTTATAAAGCGTTCTTTTCTCTCAATTTTTATAGGCCGTATTTAAAAGTGCTTTTTTCTTTTTCGCAGACTGCTTTGGTACTGAAGTACAGACCGGCGCCGAAACAAACGAATTGGCAAGCTGGCGCAGTGATATTCTTCGGGCTCGTAGCCGTGATCTGGGCCATCGTCTGTCTTGCCGTGGCGTTTAAAGCGTTTCTCATACTGTGATGATATAAATTATTTCCCGCGAGTTTTTCAATGCTAGAATCTATATACGTAACTTGTGTAATTTTAATGAATTTTCGATAGTGTATATCACTTTACTTATTATCGTTGTGCTCGGACAAGTTGATCTTGGGGGATGACGAGGATAACGCTTTCCGAGAATTCGACTTATGACCCCATCGCTCTGGAGCCTCTGCTGCAGCTAAGCTAGTCAAAAGACCGATTTCGTGCGCAGTTGAGCTTCTGCAGAACGTTTATCCTTTGATATGCTGTAAGCTCGCGATGGTACAGAACTAACGACGACTAGACGATTGTTCACAATCAACGTTGAGATATGGTACGTAGTATTTTTATTTTTTTACAGTTGTCGTACCAACAGTTATAATGCAATTTTATGTGTAATTAACCCGTTTTTCAGATTGATTTGTTCAGCCCACAGAAGGGAATACTCCACACATGCTTACGTATAAGCGGAGTCAAGCGCAGATCCGAGCTACATCCATTCCATTGACGAGTTTTTAAAATACTGACAATAATTAATAAACTTCGATCGACCACGAATTTTTTGTCAAACGATTTATTAGTAAAATCTCCTATTTACACCGCAGAGTGCTTTTCAGCAGTGCGTTCTTTGAAGCCCAGTAAAACATCATTCTATAGACCATTTTCACACGTTCTTCAATGACAGATATAAAAGTAGCAAAGTCTCAGCTAGTCAGCTCACTCTTCCGGCGTCGTAGGTTTCTGAGCTTCGGAAGAGCTTTTGTCGGACGCTTGCCTTCTAAGCTCCCGGCTTTGTCTCTGCGCTTCTCTTTCTTTCTCCTTTTCCAGCTCTTTCTCCCTCTCCCTCGCCTCCTAGAATCATATATAAGATGAAACATTTTCGTTGTACGCACACATTATGACGGCATCGGAGAAAACAAAGTGAATTACCCTCTTGGCTTGAGACTTGGCAATGTTCGACTGGACAGCGAGGAAGCTCTGATTGACCTCCTTCTTATCGAGTATCTTGAGGTAGCGCTTGCGGGCTTCGAGAACTTCGCCGAGTAATTTTTTGTGTTTCACCGCCAGCTCCAAAGCCCGATTCCAATTGTACATCTCGATGTTTATCCTGATGGCTTCGGGGACCAAGCCGTTTTGAAGAAGGATACCCTCGGCGGCCAACAGGTCACCGGCCAGCAGAGTCATCTCGGCGAGTCGCTCCATTTCGTTTGTAAGTTTCTTAAATTCATAGCCGTCCTCGTTGTAAGCCTGTACTCATGCTAGCTATACACAACTCTACTACTCACCTTTATGTAACGAATGTAGTCCACTTTGTCGTACCTGCCAATAGCGGCACATGCTTCTTCCGCGACGTTCAGTTGCTTGCTGTCGATCGCCATAACTGCCATACACGTCCACAAAGTCTCGTTCTGCCGAATAAACGATTTTCAGTTTGAATTTTCTATATCAAACATTTATGTCCCGCGTTTATTTACCTGGACTATCCGACACAACGAGACGGCTTCCTCCCAGCGACCGTTGAGAATGTGTTGATGCAAGCTCGTGAAAAACGTGTAGAACGAGGAAACAACCATAGCTCCGTCGCCTCGTCGAACGGTCACTAGTCCGTTCGAAACTCTGACTATAGTCGGATGTTTGCCGAATTCACTGTGGTGCAAGATCAAGCATGAACGCGTGGACGTTAAGGGGACGCAATTAACGGAATTATACTGTGTAAAGTTCACCTGCTGTCCTTGTCGACGCGGGTTTTCCGTATAACTTTGCGATCGCTGTAGTGAACGCAGTTCGGGCAGAGCCAAACGGACAGCGTCGCCTCGAGCATACCTGCGAGTACGTTGGCGTCCGTTGCCCAAGCTAAATTCTGCGCCATAACGGCTGAACAGACAAGAGCAATACACATCTTTCGTTCGCTTCAATCGTGAATACAATACCTGTATATTATTAGGTTACCTATTTTGCAAACTCGACCGAATCCAGCGGACCGTATCGAGATGAGGAACAAGTCTCGATTGACGTCTATCAGCGCGAGCTGACGATCCGTCACTCCGCCGACGTAGTTAAGAGCCAGACTAACGACCTCCTGGACGTGGGTGTAGGGTTGAGCCTCGGTTACCGGCTTCTTCTGCGATATCTCCAGAACGTGCAGAACTAGAGACGAGAGGATCGTAGTTGCTCGTTTATTATTTCGAAATGTAATCACAGCAATGCATGGCTGGAGTTATTATAGTAGGAGGAATCATACGTTTGTGATTGCTCTGGTCGCGGACGACCAGCGTGTCGCGACAAACGGATATGCAGGGTGGGTAAATCGGCTCCGGAGTCATCCCCTTCCACTTGGGTGTACCGATCGGTCTGCCCTGGTAATTGTACAGCGACAGTACGTTCCACTCGACGAGTAAAAAGTGCCTGGAATAAATCGGTGAATACCAACACAGCCGCAGTTAATGATAATATATAAGTATGCGACAATCTCACTTGTCGGTAAGAAGGACGGCCGAGACCGAGCCGTTCTTCAGGTCGAAAATAGCTGGAGTGTTCCAATTGTTGACGGAGTATATGTGACACTGGCTCGGCGTAACCACGACCAGATGCTCGAAATCAAATTCCAGCTGAATCACACGATCGGCGATGTCCAGGATCTCGTTGACGTCGTTGCTCAGGTCGGTCACCTGGATCGCTTTGCGCTTTATCAGCGTTGCCTCGAAGCCCTTGTACTCTAGTTTTCTGAGTAAGAAATATTTCGAGAGGTATATTTTTTTACGTAAGAAAGCGTCGAAATAAATTCGAAGAACTTACTTTTCGATGGTATGAGCGATGAAGACGCTGCCACTGCTGCAGGCCAGGGCCACCTGTGTGCCGTCGCTCGACCAGGCGACGTCGTAGATGCTGCCTGACTGAACTTTTTCCAGGGAATGCGCCCACTGCAATTCGTATCGTATACCATCGAGTCTTTGAATTTTCACTAGTTTCTACATAGAGTGTATATATACACACTTACACCAGTTTTATCGCAAAGCTTGAGGGTGTTGAACGAGCCAACGGCAAAGTAGCTGCCGGAGAAGCACCAGTTCACCGAGGTGATCGGGTGGTCTCCCACAACGCTGCTGTAGAGAAGGTTACCCTTCGAGTCCCACACCTTGTGGCGGCAGTCTTCCCCGCCCGATACGATCAGACCGTGAAACTGGTTCCAGGCCACCGTCAGTATCAAGCCCTCGTGCGCTGCCCACTGTAATACAGAGAAAAATTAACGCCATCGCATAGAGTATACGAGCTTTGAATTTACACAGCCTATGTATTACCCTATGGGGCTTGGAACTCGTCGTCAGAGACTGTACTAGTAGGTGCGAGCCCTGGGAGTAGAGGATGGCGGAGTTGTCGGGACTCCAGGCCGACGCGAACACGGACTGGCTGCCCCGGATCGCCGTGGAGCGCAGCATGCCACTGCGGGACCAAATTTTTATCTGTCCGTCTTCCCCGGCTGAAGACAGAATTTCGTTTTAGATACAGCGTGGAGTATCGTACGTAGTTTTGTTTTATATACAACCTGTGAAGAGAGCCGATCCGTCGTAGGACCACTTTCCCGAGATCGTTGCTCCGCTGTGGGCAGATACCGATTTCTCGATTCTTCCGGTTTTACTGACCAGGTGAAATCTTCCTGTATCGAAAAAATGTATACTTAATTTTGTACGAGGAGTGTTGGAGAGGATGAGTGGACATACCGTCGGAGGTAGTGATGAGCAAAACGTCCATAGCCTGCTTCTTCACTGCACCGAGATTTGACTGAGCTGGTCGCGGGTGCCACTGCATGTCGGTTGGATGAAAATCATCCGGAAATTCCGTCAGGACTTTGGCGTTTATCGTTCCCCCCTCGAACTTCCAGCTTATCAGCTGGTGATCGTCCCTGCGAATGACAATTTTGTAATTCGAATTTCGCGGTTGTATACATATGTACATTGTATGCAATTTTATGTTACTCTGGAAAGATCAGTCAAGATTCTTGACATTATAGTTACTTTGTTACAGCCACAAAAAGTGTAACGATAAATGATAAAAAGAAATTTTTCTTATTTTTTATATCACATTTTAGCCCTGCGGTTGGAAAAAAAATATTCTCTCATAATAAGATGAAAAAACTACTTTGATAACATTTTCATCGGGTATATGTAATAACAAAATCGGAGCATCACGATGATGTTTAACAATAGAAAATATTTGATTGTATACAATGATATATATTGATTGACAACGCTACAAGTAAAAAATACATACTAACCCACAAGAATAAACTTCATCAGGAGCGATCCATGCGACGCAAGTGACTGTGTTTTTATGACGATTAGGACCTTGTTGAGATATTTTAAATCTCATTTTCAATATTTTCTACTTATTGCACTGGATTATTCTTATTCAATATAGTATTGTAAACAAATGTGACAACTTCCGAAGACAAGCGTGGTCGGACTCAGCTCGAAATTACTGACGCAGCTGATTCTGTCTCTATGGTGACCAACACTTCACAACAATTCAAATGATGCACTTGCCAAAGTTCTATTCGTTATAAGGACTCTATATACGTAATACGACTAGAGATACATATAACAGCCTTGACCATGGAATTGATCCTTGCAATATGTACCATCTGGACATTATCATAGCATACATCAATACAATAATTTACTGGATGAAAAAATGTTCACCCGTATAAACCTGACCACGTAATGTTTCAAAAAGTCAATGTAGAGATTGAAAAATTCAGGACGTCAATAGTTTAAAGAGCTTCCTAAAAAAAAATTTTTTTAAGCAATGAACATTCTTACACATTTGTCTGTAAAATGCATATACAATACTTTTTTTAAATGCTTTAGTTTGCCCGCCTTATCGTCATCATAAGCGTAAAAAAACAAAAGTCATTAAATACAATTTAAAAATTGTTCAGACGTATAGCAATACATTTTCATAAAAAAATTCGAAAAAAAGAGATCCACCTAAAAATTCAGCATTTTTAAATAATTTTATAAAAAAAAATCAAATAAATCTAAAGTTTTCATACATTTTCTTCCTCACTATTCGAAAAAGCGATTCGAACGCGTCAAGTTTCTATGTTGATCTATAGGTAACTCTGTAAAAGTGTAGGTACTGGTTATAAAAAGAACACCTAGAAAAGTTTAAGATTTACATATATTTATTGTATAATTCCTGTCTTCATACACATTTTTCAGTTCGTATGATACAACGATTTTTTTATCACTCCTAGACAAACACATTGTAACATTTTTCCTCTTAAGATTTCACAACCTTTAATAGTTCTAGGACAGCGACGTTTCGAATATATCCAGACCTTCGTTTCCGCACCAATTTTCAATATCAACTATGGAAGAGTTAGCTTACAACGAAGCTGGTATAATAATACATATAAAATACAATATTCATAAAATAATATTAGGATCTGTACAACCGACAAATTAAATATTTATATATGTGTAAATTTTTTTCTTATACAAATTAAACCTAATACTCAAATTTATTTACACATAGTTATTTAGTTTTTTTTTTAATTGTACATGTGATGAGTGTATGTGAATGTAATGGTAATTGCGAGTGTTTGCCTTTTATTTACAATTTAACTGTACTATAAACAGCACCACGAATTACTAATCGACGAGTAATCCGATAAAAGTATTAGTTACCGCGCTAGACAAAACATCGATTTTCAGCAAATAATCATTCATTTAGCGTGCTGATGTAAATTAGAATAAGTTAGGAATTTGAAAAATTATGAATATAATATATAGTAACGTAAAACGAACTCTTTTTTATACTGTCTATAATAAGTGTAATGTAATAAAAATAATAATAATAACAATAATAATGATAATAATAATAATAATAATAATAGTTCTTCAATTCAAAGGACATCTCATAAGTAAGTAAACAGATAATTTACAAAACTTTGAGTTCAACTTATCATTCTGGTGTTCTGACCATGTATTTAAATCTGTTTATTACAATAATTCTTTTTCGCACTTTCTCTTATAGATAATAATTAAAAGTCCTTGAGTCTCGATAATGATATAGACTTACTTAGAAGAGATTATTAAATACAATTCTGTAGACGTTTGAAAATACATGATTTTTTTTTAATCATCGATAATGTTTCTGTCACTGTAGCATTTTTCTGCTTATGCTTGTAAGAACTACATATTCAGAAGAGCAATTCAGCCTTTATACTTTTGTCTCTATAAGAAACTACAATTATCGCTTTTGCTGTATTTTGATTGAATTTTTCTAAATATCGAGACTCTTGGGGGCCTTACAATAATTGCAATGCATAACAGTATTGGACGTGTTATAGTATATTTCTTTCGGAGACTTCTTTATAAATATTACTGCTTTTACTTTTGTTTATCTCTAAAGAGATACCTCGGGTTAATAATCATAACGATATATATTGCATACTTCCGTATCCAATAGTTATAATATATTTGTATTTACATACAATGATATATAAGGGCGTTTTCACTTGAAAATTGAAATCATTTTCGAGAATCGTGTTCTCTTTTCTATCAATAAGAATGCAAACGTTGCTTTATCTGAACACAATTTGTTTCTCACTCAAGAGAAACTCAATGAATCTTACTAAAAAATATATAGACGCTCGCAATTACTCGCAATTCAAGTAAAGTCTACAAAAAGTATCTTTTTGACATATAATTTTCCCGTTGGCTTTTCATTTGTTTATAATATCACTTGATGACGCTAATATTAATTATTAGTTTCGATAACGATGATAATTAACAGATTCATTATTATCAAATTTCCACTTTCAGTACGTATATATAATAACAAACATATTGGCATCATTGCATTCTCTACAATAATACCTGCAGTTTTGCCACTATTCTCGTTTCTATTTCCAAGACAAATAGCATTCCCCCGTGATCCAACTTTAAAAATCATCTAGCAATTTCGCGCCAAGTTTTGATTTACACAAAACTAACGAATAAAGGCGCGTCTATTATACTTGTTTTATTTCATAAAAAATTCCTTCTATCATAGGAACAATCGTCATACATCACGGATTTCCCAATTTTTTCTTTCTTTTTCGGTTACTTTTAAATTACACGTTAACCTAAACGAGTACTCCCATTCGTGCATCGCGCTTTAATATCGAAATAACATTAAAATAAAACATGGCAATTACTTGTGCAAACTAAGTAAGGGTAGACACGGTGCTTTATATATGAGCTTGAAAATACTTAAAATCGAGAACAAAAGTGCTAAGTTTAACTAGTGAAGAAAAAATATGGCACCGATTTATTGCGAATAAGGTATTAAAAAATTCTTAGTTTTCACATTTAACCGATAAAGAAATAAAATGTTAACATAGATATATGAATATTCTACTAAACTTATCAATTCTATTGCACAATTGTCAGAACATTAAATTATATAGATTGTAATAAATGTAATAAATATGATTATAGGTCTTATCGTATCGGCGTTATTATAAACTGGTGCCTTACGTGTGATGCAAAAACGAGAATACTTCCTTAATACTGTTAGTTAAAAATAATTGTGCCCGACTCATCGGCGGTGTATCACGCATAAGCCTTCTTTTGTACAGATCTAGGGATCCTATCTTATTTTAAATAAATTTATCATTCGTTCATCTAAATCATATGTATGATATCAATTTACGGCACCATTTAAACAAATCAAACGTACTATACAATAAGAAATTAAAATATTGTTTTCGCGTATTTTAAAAAAAACTTAGTCAAATTAAAAATTTATTTTGGATATACGTACTTAAGATACCCTAGTCTGTACTTAATGTAAGGCATGAACGTTGTATTTAAATAAATATATGCTTCTGATCTCAGAAAACACTTGGTTTCCGAATCTCGAGAAGAAAAATAATAAGTTGGTGTAACCAACCTTATTGAAGTGTGGATTTTATAATCGGTAACTACATATAACAGAATCTACATTAAGTAGAGAACATGGAGATATTGAAATGGGTTTATAAAGAGATAAAGTACGATATTGTGTGTAAAAGAATGGACTTGTGAGTTTGAAGCAGCAGCAGAAAGCAAATATGAACGCGATCAAATCACACATTTCTCGAGGCATTTAAGGGTGTAAACAGTCTTATGTCACGGAATGGTGTAAGACGTTAAATATTACCTTAATCTTATACGCTCTTAACTTTTTCGATTGATTTTAAATCTTAGGGGACGATAGCCTTAATAATACCGCAATAGAAAAGCTGCACGTATTCTTTTTCCTCTCAATATTTACATTGCAAAAGCTGGTTCGATTATTCGCATGATAATACGTGGATTTGATCAACAAAAAATTATTTGTATATAATTATTTATCATTATAGACGTATACTAGTATTTATATATAATTCTATATAAAACAACACAACTGTTTAAGTATACATGTTATAAACGACGAAAATTGAGTATAAATTCTGATAAACATAAAAAATAAAAATAACATGTATTTTATACAAAAATTAAAAAATTACACATTATTTATATTGCTGCAAAATATTTTAGTTAAATCGCAAACAAAAATTTCATGCGATTATATCTTACTTATATTATTTCGATTAATATAGCACCGGACCCGTATCTAATGTCTTATATTCACATATAATGAAGAAAAACTTTTGATATCTTGCCTTATGTTAAAGAAAAAAGTAAAGCATCTGATTAGACAAATAATATTGTCTTTTATGTTAAATGTTATAATTATATACACCATAATGTTTTGCGTCAAATCAAGAAATTGATATATTAATTTAAAGCGTGACTGTTACGTCGCCTTAGAAATGCGCGGCTATTGGCCGGATACACCCTCGTAAGAAAGATGAGAGAACTTCCGAGAGTAAGTTTTACAGGTGCTTGGAGGCCACCTGGTAACTTTATAAATACAGTGGCTACAGCAGCAACACCGTCGTCAGTTGGTTCAACTGCCACTGGTCTTACATCGCTATGAAAGTTGACGATTTTGTTCCGCCTACCTTTGCGTTGTGGCGAGTTGGGACTGCACTCGTTTTGACTTGAAAATGCTCCCTTTTATTAAAAATAAAATAATTGATGCATTAGATACGATATTCATACTATAGAATTTATTTATTTTTATTTATTATTTGTATAGACTCACCTCACGATCGTACAGAATTGTTGCGGAAGCAAATGGTCGCTGAGCCATATGAAGCATCTCGACAACGTGCCTTCGCCTTGCCCTCCTCACATCGGCCGCCTGCTTTGTCTTCCAAGCAACAACACAAGCAGCCAAAAACAGGAAAAAACAAGAAAAAAACACGGAGAAAAAGACAAAAAGATCGATGTGTAACTGATCTTGTCTAAAGAATATCATGCCATAAGCTGCTCGGCCATTTATCTCTGGCAAGGGCGGTTCTATGGCTTTCAATGCTATGTGAAACTTGGTCTGCCCGAGTTCGTGCCTGTCCTGTGGCAGTGTAAGGACAAGCCTATTTGTCAAGTTCCTGACGAATAAGAAGGTATTACGTTCGTTTATAGTAATGTAGGTGGCGAGTCCCTCAGCATAACGTTCCATTACCGAGTACTCAACACTCGGGTTCCACTGGGACTCAGTGCCATTTGGCACGAAATGGTAGGAACTGTAAGGATAGTAGTCGACCTTACGATCGCGACCACGCAGTTGACCCTCCTCGAACCAACTGTTATCGTAATCCTTACGCCATTTGAATTTCTCGTCTAGTTCGACCTAACAAATACGAATAGAAATTTAGTTTTGCACAATTTTTTTCTTCATTATTTTACAATAAAATTAAAAACTGTATGTCAACAGATATCATAAAACCTACAAACGCATTCGAAGATACATTTTTCATGTAAAAAGTTAGCTTAACATCAACTACAACCACTAAAACTTCGCATTATATGTTTAAAAAAACAGTATTTTTTTAACAATAAAAAGTAACGTGCACATTTGTTTAGAGTTTCTAAAATAATCAAACATATGAGATTTTTTTGAACATAATGAAAATACCCTTATTTTTCCATGTTGCATAAATTAATCTTCGGCTAAGTCTTAGCGAATCTCAAATTAAATAAAAGATTTTACGATATTTATTTTGTTTTTAATATTTGTTTTAAAACATGAAAAATTATTAAAAAAAAAAACAAAAATCACATACTTCCTGAAAGCCAGTTGACGAGTTCATCGTAACTACGAAGGTGTCATCTCGTGGACTTAAGAATAGGTCAAGAGCACCCTGTGTGACATCGACCATAATCCTAATATCGACGTTCATAAACCGTGGTTGAACCATGTAGAAAACGGTTTGTCCAGGATTCAGAGCCTTCGGTTTTATCTTGCATTCATCTAAGCAGAAAAACAACATTAGCCAAAAATAGACGTAACAATGTTTAAACACCTATAAATTATCCAAGGAGTACAAACCATAAGGTCCTCCAGAGAATAAAGCGCGCGGCAAAGGTTAATTAAAAAAAGTTTTATAGAATTTATATTCTTATGTAATTAATTGCGATAATATATGACGGAGGTGATAAAAATGACTTGACGTTATAAAGTAAAAATAAATTTGTGTACATGTTATAAAAAGCGTTAAATACATGATTACAAGTTATTGATAAATATGTGAAAACATACCTATTAGCTTAGAATCAAAACACATTTTGTTATCTACAGTAACTGTTTTGTAGCATTGATGACCCATTGTCGGGGTACCAGCGTAGTTTTCTCTACATTTACTACATTGAACCATCCAGCATGGAGTTTGACCTGAGTTCCCACCTTTCGAAGGACCACTGACGCAAGATGGCTCGCTCTCTGTGTTGTTCCGACAGTCACATTGCTCGCCTGTTACTGGGTCACAAGTAAACCCATGACCATGGCACTCGCAGCTACAATTTCATAAAATTATAATTTTTATTTAACCAAAATAAGCTTATTGAAAACATTTAAAAATTGAAGTTTCAACTTACGGTCGACAAACATCACGCAAATCTTCTGTTCCTCTAAAGTAACCCGTTACGCATTCTCCACATTTGTCACCTTTAGTATTATTGCCACAATTTACACATTTAGCTTTTGAAACAGGCCCTTCGACGAGTTGTTTTTTTAGTAGTTCAATTGGCATTTTGTCAATAGAGTTTGGGTCCTAAATAAGAAAAGAAATCAATTAATAAAATGTAACGGTATTTTAAATATATTAGTAGTTCCTACTGCATATACAAATAAATTTCTGCAAGTAGTTCAAGATGGAATTTCATAAATAAATTGAATGACATTAAACTCAGTAACGTATATGGTTACATGTTAAACTAAATGAATACAAAGTAAAATTTGCAACAATAATAACTTACCGGTACGGTCATACTTTCATTGATGCAAATGTGAGTATGTCCATTACAATATTCTAAGCAGGGCACGCATTGCCCGTTGTCAGCTGGATTTCCGACGTATAAGGATTTACATTTATCACACTGTGGTCCCATCGTGTTATTATGGCATTCTAAGCACTCGTCAAGTTTGTCCGGTCCTTTGCAATTGCTGTGTCCATTGCACTGACATTGAATCGAGCAATTTCTACCGACATAGCCAAAGTCACAGCGGCATACATCAGGTTCGATGCAAGTACCTCTCACACAGCCTTGTGTACACATAGGCACGCAGGTTTTCCTTCCATATTCATTATGCATGTGCGTTCTAAGAGGAGAATATTAAATATAGATCATGTGATCGGCATGCCAATAAAATTGTTAAGCACATTTTTAAAAATAACTTACAATTCCGTTTTATATCCTTCACCACACATACACTCAAATCCTTCATCCAAATCAAAACATTTCTCACTTTTTGGCGAGCATGTGTGATGACCATTGATACATTCATTTTCGGGTGGGCAACGCACGTAATGCCATGAAAATTTCAATGGAGACGTAGATGCCACTACACCAGTTAATGGAATGGAAACATTATCGTGAAAATCTACTTCATGCGGTGGGATGAATGTCGTAATAGATGTTTCAGATTGTGGATATTGCTGGTAATATAACATTTCACAAGTGCCTCCTGCAGGATGGTCAAGTCCTGGAGGAGCTTCTAACGATCCTTCTGTGCATATACCCTGTCCGGTAATGTTAGTGGAATCGAGGGAACACCAACCACAATGGGAGTGCTTTAAACATGTGCTGCATTGTTTAAAAACGGAACATGGTTCTGGACAATGTTCAACGTCTATACTACGTAACACCAAGCCACAAACTCCTCCGGCACAGTAAAGAGGTTGATATGATGGCGATATGCACTGTAACAGCCGGATAACAAGTATAAAACAATATTGCTAAAACCTATCGAAGTCGCATTTTAAATAAATTCACTGAATATGTTACGTACCTCATTTAATCGTGTCGACCACCTGCACTCTCGCCAACCTCCTTCGGCTCCGGTTCCTTTGAGACAACTTTTGCAATCTTTGTGTTCTGAGCACCTATTTTCACATTGTGTACTTGTCATTTTAATGCTAGATCTATTGAATATATCTTCTGGCACGCAATTCCAATCATAAACTGGTTCAGCTGTTAACTTTAAACCCAATTCAGCTATAAAAAAAGGTTCTTAAATGAAATTATATATATTACAACATATATAAAAATCTGTGACATAAGAACATTACATGTTTTCAAGACTTGTCTAGTCCAAACGCAGTTCCCTTGGCAATTTTTGCACTTCTCGCAGTCGCTAGCTGGGCATAATCTTTCACCACATTGATTAACATCAGTAACTAACTTTTGCCAATGCTTGCACTTATTTTGCTCATCACAGTCTTTATCTGCCGGAATACATTTACCATGGCAATCAATACACCATTTGCAAACGGGTTGTTTTTCTTTGTAATAAGGCCATTCAGCTAAACAATCTGTGCACGTTTTAAAGCTCTCACACTTTCTACTAGACATCCATTCAGAGTTGCAAAATATACCATTGGATCGGTGAGCTTTGGTAACATTTACGTCGCATCTATAAATATATAAAAAGTATATTTTAATCATTGCATTTTTTAATTTTTTTACTTAAAATTATGCTTTAATTATTTTGGAACTCACTTTTCATCGCGGTTCAGAGATTCTTCATTCGAAAAGCAGTAAGAAGCGTTATCTCCAGCAATAGTCGTGACTGAGCAGAACGAACAACCGTAATATCTTCTGCAAGTGATTTTGTCTGTCCATAAATTACACAAATCTTCGGGTATATGAATCAATGTAACGTGGCTTTTAATTCCTCCATCAAAGCCTCCAACTACGTAAACAGCATTACTCTCAGGATCTGCGTGTGTCATTGCATGGGCATAAGCTGGCGGTGGAGGATTTCCTATAATTTCCATGTCTTTTGTTATAAGACGGATCCATAAGTTACAAGAGTACTTGTAGGCTATTAAAGAATCCGTGGTATTGTGTGGATTTTGTCGACCACCGAATATAACCATATACTCATCAGTTGTGACAGCGGAATGAAGAAAACGGGCTTGTGGCTATAACAAGAATAATTGTTTAGTTATTTTCAATTAATTAATTTATACGATAAAAATTACCGTTCTACTTACCGTTCCATCAGAAGATTCGTCATCAAACGGAGGTAACACCGACCATGTCTTTGTCTTATAGTCAAGTGCATACAGTTTATTTGATATGAAAGTTCTGTTGATGGCATACGTGTAACCTCCGAAAATGTAAAAACTGTTTGATCTACTATGGAATACCGTGGAATGTCCGTAAACTCCTAATGGACCATTTCCAACAGTTGGTACTATATCCCACGTTTCGGTCTCTAAATTAAACTCCCATACCGTATCTAAGTAACCATATCTTGGACTGAAACCACCAATAAGAATTAAACTCTCAGATTCTCCTCCATCTCTGTATAGAGTGAGTGTATGACCAGCTAAAGGCGGTGGTTCTTTTTTTGTGGGCGTTATCAGCATCCATCGCTGATTTTGCAGACTGAATTTCCAGAAATCGCTAAGAGTATTGTTGGATAGTCCGTGTACACCTTCTTCTTTCATAGACAACCCACCATAGACGTAGATTTGTTGTCTACTGTGAACGATCTCTGCAGCGTGGAAGTAGCGACCTTGTGGCATCGATGCTTCTGAAGTTGACTCTACCGTCACAGGCATCCATGTGCTATTCTTTGTATCGAAAAGCCTGATATCATTGAGGGGTCCATGACTTAGAGAGTAGCCGCCAAACATCCATAAACTACCTCGTCTATCCGCGACGAGAGTATGTCCGAAACGGGGTAAAGTTTTGCGCAAATGGTCCAACTGATCAGCTAAATACTCGCTATTAAAGAGTTCCGTAAAAACCAATTGATTGTCCTGTTTATATAAAAGAAAAACATTATTTCTACATCGATATTGGATTAATTTTATTTCTAATATTTAATATAATATACCTTCATGGAGATAGAGCAATCACGTCCTCCAAAGCCTGGTGCACATACGCAATGTCCGTAACCCTTGTCGCAGATGCCCTGCTTTCTAGCAGATGAACAGTTTTTAGGGCAGAGTTCAATGTCACAGTTAATGCCAACGAAGCCAACTTTACAAAGACAATTGCCGCCGCGACATTCGCGATTAGCAGGACAGCTGTTACAGGTCATGACGACGTAACTAGCATTGAAGCCCTCTACTTCATCTAGCTGCTTATAATGGACAGTGAGGAAGCCGGATTTGGCCTCAACAGTGACAGGATAGTCAGTACTTTCGGTGCAATAAACTCCAAGCAGTTGACTTTGATGACTGGTCGTGGTGGAAACGAATGCAGGCAGGCCGTCATATACATAAACGCTATTTTCTTGACAGCTAACGTTTATGTCATCGTGAATGGTAAATTGAATTACACTTTGAATGGCGGGCGTCATAGTATCGGAAGACAGACCTACATTGTGAATTGAAACTAAATTTTAAAATTGTATTAAATGAAGTAATTATTTCGCTAACAGATAGTACAAACCTGTTTTTGGACTAACGATCCACAGACACTCTCGAGTAGGTGAACCTCCTAAATGACTCTCCCAGAGCGACAACTGAGAGTGACGACTGCCAAGACCTTGTTTGCCGTTGCCTTCACCCTCGAGCATACCTCTAGACATACAACCGTAATAGCACATACCACCATGGCGCGGATCTCCGTAATAGCCTTTTTTGCACATCTCGCAACGATCACCTTCGGTGTTATCCTTGCAAAAGCATATACCAGTTTGACGGTCGCAGGTACCTACAGCGACATCACCATGTTCGTTGCAATCGCACTTTTGACATCCTAAACTTGTCGTTGCGTTTCCATAACTGCCTGCCTTACATTCGTCACAGTACCGACCCTCAGTCCAGTTCTGACACTCGTCGCATATACCTGGACCAGCAATGCAGGTGGAATGATTATAGCATCCACAATTAGTACGGCAATCAGGACCTGTCCAACCAAGATAGCATTCGCATTTGTAATCAGGAGCTTCGCTGCAATAGCCGTTGACGCATTTCTCGTAGCAAGTCTTCGTGCAGTTCTCTTTGCCGTCGCCATTAAATCCACGCTTGCACTGACAGCTGTAACTTCCATGAGTGTTGGTACACAAGGCATTTGGATGACAGTCGTGCAAACCAAGATCGCATTCGTCCACATCTGGACACTGAGCATACGCCCAGCCGGCTTCATTCGCTTCCAGTGTGCCATTCTGAAGCTCGTTTATTACTTGACTGCAATTTACGTGTGCTTGATTGAAATCGCCTTGAACGCAGGCGCCGAGAATCGGATTTTCCAAACTGTAACACCAGCCGCAGCTGAGAGAGTGCAGACAGTTTGAACAGTTGCTGTGACGGCTGCAACTCTTGCATTGATCGTTACCCGTAAGAGAAGAGCTACTTCTAGAGGTGACACCCATGAGGCCGGCTTGGTCAGTCCATTCGCGGCAGAGGCCAAATTGGTACTCGGAAGTGTAGACGGAGAATGAGAAGCATTCTTGAGTGGCTTCGCACCAGACGCACCTGCCACGTTCATCTAGACACTGCGTACAGTTGGAGCGTTGGCGACAGGGCACAGGACACTGCTCTAGACTGACTACAGCATTAGGCAGTCGACCCATACGAGCACAGCGCGCTTCCTCCGTCCACCATTCGCAGATGTTTGTTTCCACACAAGATTCGCAGGATATGTAGTTAGAGCAATTGGCACAAGTCGATGGGGTAATGGTTAAATAATGCCACTCGCGCACGGGTTTACTATTTTCGTCCCATTCAACATCGGCAACGCAAGTCTCTGTTTCATTTACCGAACGAGATAAACATTTATTGTTGATATCGCACCATCCGCAAGCCGAGTCTGTGAGGCAGTGAAGACAATTTTTATACTGATCGCATGAACCGTTTTGGTAAGGTTCAAGATATTCAAAAGTAAAAACTTTGGGATTTTCTGCGTGACGATTATGTGTAATTTCCATCTTGCTAGAGTGTGCATAACTTGCGGTCACCATTCTCTTAGATTCAAAATCGAGTAGATATCGTCCAGGTGAAAA
The DNA here is from genome assembly GCA_020010945.3 of Muscidifurax raptorellus. NCBI lineage: Eukaryota > Metazoa > Arthropoda > Insecta > Hymenoptera > Pteromalidae > Muscidifurax > Muscidifurax raptorellus. Next base: position 30,217,781 of record CM052078.1, read on the forward strand.
TGCAACTGTGAACGGTTCTGCCGATGTTCTCGTCGGTATACACTGTGACGTTTCGGCCGTTAAATTTGCTACTAATACCTAAAACAAATTATATTTGTTTAAATATTTTATCGAAGAAAGAATCAGTAATTAATTATACGCATGCTAAAAAAGACGCACTCACCATATGCTGCGTGTCATTGTTGTGAGAAACATGAAGAGTTGCGCTGTTGTAACTGACGCAAATTTTAAGCAACTCAGACTTGCTATCCCAGATGTTATGCGGTAATCTCAAAAATCCAACCAATCTAGCTATCATTTCACCACCAAGAGCGGATTCGGTTTTGGCACCCTGCATTGAAGGCACATTGAAATCCACAGTAGTTGCATTGACAATCGTCACAGAATCCGGTTGCGTGAAATTAACTGGCGGCTTGTACTTAAGAAAAGTGAGACCAGGTCTGCGATCCATCTCGCGGCACTCCTCAACTCGAGCAATCTCTGTACCTTTTGTGCCCCACCAGCCTGGTATCTGAGAAGGCGTGTCATCGCGCAAACCGCACACGCCGTAGTTATCGTCTTTATGGTGGCATCGAGCGTTTTGGACGCACCACGTGCAAGTGCCCAGGTTGAACTTGTTGGATACAGAGCTGCGACCGCGAGAGTTTGTGCCCCAACCACCGCCGGGTTGACCATGAATCAGACAAGAGTGGCAATCACCAAGAGCTGGACAAACTCCCGGACAACGAGTTGTCTGCAGATTCGTTGTGCAATTACTCACGACTGTTCGCCCATAACAATTCTAGACAGAATAATTTAAAAGCGTTCATTACTAGCAGTAAAGTGATATTTATTAGAAATATATATGGAAAAAAATGATATTCAAGTACCTCATCTGCTGAACACCAACCACACTCTGGGTTAGCAGCGCACTCAAAGAGACTTTTATGACGAGAACAAAATTGTTCCGGCTCTAACAGGTCTCCATCTCCAGGTGCAAGCATTGGGGGTAGTGTGTAGGCAAGTAAATCTGCGTTTACATTTCCGTGATAACCACCGACTAGTAACAATGTATTTCCGTTTCGTACATCTGCCGAATGAGCAAATACGCCTTGCTGTTTTGGATACTGTGAATCTGTTGAAATATAATGATTAAAATGTTATAATAATTATTCCATATTTTGTTTATTACACACTATTATTATTTTTACCTTTGTCACTTGTATTCAAAACATCATGGCTCACCCATGCATGGCATCCCAGATGGTAAAGATACATTTGATTGTCATAACAAATTTCCTCTTTGTTGTGTCTATGGGAATATCCGCCAAATACTACTAAGTAATTGCCTAAAAAAAGTTTTTAAAATAAAATTATTTATTACAAAATTTTTAAAACAAGGCTTTATAAGATAATTAATTGACGCGATTACATTGATAAGTTGAACATATAGCGTAAAAATTATTGCATAACATACCAATTATGTTGCAAGTGTGGAATGCTCGCTCTCGTGGAACGTATGTATCGCGTAGATGTGCTCTTGGATAATGAATCTCTGACCACACTCGTCTGTCGAGTTGGAATACAAACATGCGGTCCGATAATTTACTGAATCGGGCGACACTGGCGACCACACCCCCATAAACTAGTAAAGAATTTGTAGCTTGATGATAAACGGTCGAGTGTGCTACAACTCTGACATCAAGTTCTTTTCCACCGCGAGGTCTAACTTCTTGCCATTTTTCTGTACTCGCTGTCGAATCAGCTTTAAAACACGCATATTACAAATTGAACGTTTTTACTAGTTATTACAATTGAACATTAAAATTGAAACTCACATAGATTTAATTTAATCCGGTAGAGACTTGAAGAAAACTCTCCGTCTACTGTACTTCCACCAAATAAATAAATGTACTCATTGGCCAAAGTTAGCGTATGTCGAGTTAACCGTGGGGGATAAAACGGCGAATTTTTCGCACGCAATGTCCACAAAGTTTTATTGACATTATAATACCATAATTCATTTGAAAGAGATCCATCTTCAACTTTCCCGCCGTAAATAACAAAACCTCCTGCAATAATTAAATTTGAAACATAATATTAGTAAAAATAATTTTTTACTCTTTTAATCGATAAATTTGAATTTACCTGTATATTTGCATGCTGCATGCCCGTATCGAGGCGACGGTTTTGGGAGTTCTTCTAAATTTGGTTCAGTGACATCGTCGTTTAATGGCATCTGCGTTGTGAATTGTGGCTCTAAAATGTCTTGAAGGAAAACATTTTCTTCCATTGGAGACTCCACTACCCGTTCTTCCCAATTGGGATTATCGTTAATACTTGTAACATGCCGCTGTCTATAATGAACACTATTATCAGCACTCCGCTGGTGCCTGAAATAATAGTTATTTTTATTATTAAATGAAAAAATATAAAGTTTATTATAAGAATAATTAAGTACCGAGAGTGTGACGGTCTTATTCGCCGAGTGTGCTTTTTTCTGTCTGGATTCTCATGTGTATCATTAGTCCTTGTTGTGTGTTGAGATGTTCTGTTTTTTTCTCTGTGTTCCGACATTTTTGATTCCCACCAAGCACGTGATGTACTATCATCAGTGGGTCTTAAATAGGAAGTGCTGTTTTCTTTAAGGCTTAAAAGTAGTTTCCAAAATATCGAAGTTGGGAGCCCATACTGCTCATGTGCTCCAGCTCCCATATGTTCCAATTCACTGGCTATTAAAATAGGATCTAAGTATTCAGCAGAGGAGGATCCTTCTGTAAAATTTAAAGTATTTATAAATCATCCCAATTTGAACCAGAAAGTGTTTAAATCTTTTTTTAACTATACCTAAAACTGTGCCATACTCGTCTTCCCATTCACTTGTTGAGAAACGATAAATTTCTAAGTCACTTAATATGTAATTGAGATTGTAGCCTCCGAAAACGTATAAAGAGTCAGTTTCAGCAATATAAACGGCTGTATGAGCAGCTCGTGGTGTCATTCCACCCTCAGAGTGTGAAAGCCAATGCCACCTTCAAAGGCAATAAAATTTTATTAGAAGAAAAACCATATTTTTTTGTTCTTGTTTCTATCTCACGGAATTTTATTTTTAATAAGTTGCAATGATGTAGAGTTCCCAAAGGAAAAACAGCAAAAAAAATTAAACTATTTTTTTCAGTAACATTTTGGTGGATTATGCACCCACCATAATAAATATCTAAAATGTATTTATGGTTTACATCATTGTACAATATATAAACATTTAAATAACGCAGAGAACAATTAAGCGCAGAATTACAACAATGGGTCTCCACCCACTATGCGGAGAGGAGGCGGCGATTTTAACAATCAGTACGGATGTTTTTCTCGCAGTGATTTTGACAGTAGTATTTCGCGATTCAACTCATAGTTAACATTCTGTAATGCAAAATCAGAGAGCCCACGTTTTATGTTTACAATTTCTCGTTAAAATAAATGTCCTCGGTGCAATAACGTCAATCAATACATTTGTATTATATAAACTGTAAGGTGATAATAAAAATTAAAACATGGACTGACGTCATAGCGCCGGGAATACTTGGCAAAAAATTGCAAATAAACTGCTCGTGCCGTGCATAAATATTAGGTATACCATCAGCTGACTCCAAAAATAGATCGTATAATTGGAGGGAGGATGATCCTCTGAACTGTTTGAATTTTTATATATTGTAATAGTAATTTTTTTTTATATTTTGTTTTAGGGATATTGTTAACAATATTCCAACTTATTAAAGCAAAATATTATTGATTTTTTAATAACATAACTGAGTTGTCTTTACCTGTTTCCTTCTGGATTAGTTTTATGTAGTGAGCAAGACTGTCCAGAATAACCACTGTGACACTGACAGTGTTTCAACCCGCAAATTCCTCCAACACCACAGTTATTTGGACACAATGTTCTGGAGCAGTCTTTTCCGCCCCAATCATTTTCACAAAAACAAGTATTATTTATACATTTTCCATGATTTGTACAGTTATTGGGACAATCTGTTACAGAAAATTCTGCATGAAATCCATCCAAGACATAATTTGTATCACTGTATAGTAAAATCAACATCTGCAAAATAAATATTCCATGAAAATTTGAAAATAATAATTTAAGTAACAATTAAATATTAATAATACTAACATATCCGGAAGAGGATGTCACTTGTTGTGGTTCTGTTTTTCCACTAAAGCTGCCTAGAAGAGGAGATCTAAAAGAATCTCCATCATAAACAAATACGTAATCATAGCTGCATTCTGTGCCCATAGTTCGGAAACTTAAGGTAATGAACTGTCGACTGTTGTTGGCTGATAAAAAAAATAAGTTTTTTACAAATTTTAGTATTATGAAATACATGATAGATATCAATTTGCAAAAAGAATTAAAATCTGATACTGACAAGTGTCTAATAAAAAGAATACCTTTGATAAGCCATTCACAGTGTGAGTCCTGTGTATAATTGGAGCCTTTAGGTCCATCACTTATGACACCCCAGGATTCTGTAAAGATCTTTCTAGTCTTGTCGCAGGGCACTTGCTTGGCTGACATCTGAGGGGCCAAATGGAGGCCCCTCAGCAGACAGCTCCAGGTGACGATCCATAGCGCTATTATCGCTGTTAAATCCATCACACTGATAGCAAAGTTGACTTGTTGCTTGACAGGACAATAACCATCCCGTCAGTTTGACTGCAAACGTAATGGCTCTTTTCTAAAATAAAACACACATACCACAGCTGTTCAAATAAACCTCATATGATTGCCAGATGAAAAGAAAAATAACATACAATAATACATGTATTTATGAAGCAAAATAAAGACAAGTATAAAAGTCATATTCTGTTGAAAAAAATGATTCAATTTTAAATGCACCCAGAAGATGGGTTGGAAACCAACAGAGAAGTAAATATGACTATTCGTAACTCATGTTAAATCATAAACTTGCTTGATGCGTAAAAACAATCTTACATCACAACACTTTATAAATAGCTGGTTATAAAAATATGTTTATGAAATGTAAAATAAATGAAAAACACTTTATAAGTTATACCAAATGATAGCACATCTTAGATTTGTCTACCAAAAATTTTTAGCAATTGTTCTAATCTATTTGCAGGCTCAGTTAAAGGGGAAAGTATAAGAATCAGAATTAAGGATATGAGAAATTGAAATGGAAAAAACACTTCTTGGATTCTTCGAAGAAGTGTGGAAAAAAAAAGAAATTCAAATAATTGACATAAGAAATCTAAAGAGTTGACTACATTGTCTCTTATCTGTGATAAAGTGGCAAAAATCTGATAGAATACGTACAGAAAAGTTTGTATATCAGTGATATCTAATCACTAATGATATTATCGCAAGCAAGCTAGATAAAATTAATTGATCTTGTAGCTGCAATCTAGGAGTGTAAATAAATATAAACATCGACACAGACTCGATCTCCAATTAGCAAAATACACAGTGGGGCAAGATTTGACACGCAAACCAAGGCAATTTTTAGAGAAAAAAAGTGGCCAAGGATGCAGCCAAGATCTTCCAAGATGCACTAAAAACACACTTAGCATAGAGGAAAAAGAGAAGGCAACAAGAGCGAGAAGCGAGAGAAAGAGAGAGATAGAGATAGCAACTGTATATATGTATGTGTGCGTTGAATAAGTATATAATGCAGCTTCAAGACAAACCACTGACACATTCACCACCGAGACTTTGACCAGTCCCCGAAGGCAAGCGAGTCCTTGGCGTTGCTGCTGCTACTGCACGACGACGTCGATCCTCGAGATCCGAAGCGACACATAATTAATCCCGTGGTATAGTTGTGCAGCAGCTCGGCGCGTCTCTGTGTTTACCCCGTCTTTCTCTGTTCTTTCTCTATACAGCAATAGTATAGGTACCCATAGCAGCAGTAGTGTAGAGGTACAACCGCGCGGAAAGAAAAAACTAAGACACTGTACGATGCACTGCACTTTCGCGACGCGTCGACTGGACGCTCGGGTCGGGAGTTGCAACAATTTTCCGTACTGCCTTTCAGATGCAGATCGCGGGATGTTTTCTGGTGACACCCATGCGGCGGCGACGACAGCGATGAACCTTGAGAGCGCGCAACTCTCTCTCTCTCTCTTACCGAAAGCTGGCTTATACTAAGTATATAGGTACTTGCTTTTTCGCTCTTTCGGAGTATACAATATAGGTATATTATATGCTATATACTTAATAGCAAGGTATAGTTCCGTCCTTATCCATTCGGTGCATCATCGCGCGCGAGCAAGAGCTAGCGAGCGTTTCAGACTGGCTCAGGCGGTACGTAGCAGGTAGGTAAGTAAGTACGAAGACGGCTCCTACTATATCGTATACGATCGCACTTTTTCCATATATTATAATATATATATATATATAGCTGCTACGCGATGTGTGGCGCTGCTCGGGGGATTTGCACGAAAACAAAATAGCTGTCATAGCTGCAGATGGCAAATGCAACAATTTATGTTTAGTGCAATGGATGCTAATTCCGAGCGGCACTACGCCGTCGCGGGTATGTCAAATAACGATGTTACAAACGCCTCAAGAGCTGACTACTGGCTGTTCTCAAGGCGAATTGAATTATTACATTGTAATTAAATAATAACATCAAAGTATTCATGAGCGCCTCTGCTACAATTTTAAGAAAGTATATGAAACTTTAATTCAATTTTCTTAATATAATAAGTTATAGCTATAATAACTTAATAAGAGACCACTAACTTATCTTTACCGACCCATATCCGAAGCACATATTTGTATATGACAGCAGTTATCGACTGAGTAAATAGCTGTAGGATACAAACGCGGTTCTGCGAAAAAACATTTTGTTGACCACTGTCTATTGTCCACTGATGAAGCTAAAATGAAATATAGAGATGATTAGTCAAGATATTTCGCTAGGAAATTTGGATTTCTGAAATATTTTTATTGGTACATTTTTCACGTAGTGTATTATGTAAACATTAAAAATGAAATTAATATGTCTAGTGCATCAGGGATAGAACTTTTGATAGGTTATGTTCTTTTATTTTATCACAATGCTGAAAATCATCCTCTCGTTGACGATCAAACTATGTAATGATGCATACAATTTTTCTTGTAGACTAAGTTACTTATTACGACGCTATTGTCTAATTGAAAATTCGTGATCGTTGAGAAAATGTCTCGGCGATACCGAGGCGGAAGATTCCAACACGGCAATTTCTTTGGAAATGAAAGATCAGGTATTCAAACCTATTATTTTATTTACAATGTATACAAATTAGTAATCATTTTATAAAGTAAATATATAATTATTTTATGTAGATGACTCCAACAGAGATGACAGTAGCTCAGGAATGTCAAGAGGACGGCCACAAAGAGGTGCTAGTCATCCGCCACATCTTAGAGGAAAGGCTATTGGACTTTATTATAGAGATAAATATAAGGCAATGAATCCTCGGAAAGAATCAAAGGACAATAAAATGCCTATCAAATTAAAGGCTTCTACAGAGAAAAAAATTGAAAGTTTAATCGAAACACCCAGAAGTTCATACGATAATTATTTTCATATGAAAGAACAAAATATTGACAATACAGATTTTGAGTCTAGGTACAATCATATCAATGATTCACAATTTAAAAAAAAATTTTTAAATATTATCAGTGGAAATTTGCAAGACAATTTGAGAAGATCATTAATAATGGAACCCAAGCTCAAGAGAGATGAAAGTATGGATATACAGTTACTAGATGAGTTGAATCAAATTAAAGCAAGTTTGCAGTATAGAAATATGCTTAAATTTCGGGCAAAGTTACCAGCTTATGAAAAAAGACATGAAATTTTAGATCTCATTTACAGTAATCAAGTAGTATTAATTAGTGGTGAAACAGGTCAAAATCATTTAAAATTAATTTTTGACTCAATATATTCTAATATAATAGAAATCTTGTTTTAATTTTTGCGTGTGAATTTTAGGATGTGGTAAGACTACTCAAGTTGCTCAGTTTATATTAGATTATGAAATAGAATGCGGTCGAGGCAGTACAACAAACATTGCTTGTACTCAACCAAGAAGGATATCTGCAATTACAGTAGCTGAAAGAGTTGCCGCTGAGAGAGCAGATCGACTTGGGAATTCAGTTGGCTACCACATTCGTTTAGAAAAGTATATTCAAATTTTCGGCATTAAAAATTTATCTTATAATTTATATTTTTCTTCTAAATATCAAACTCTGTCTATTTTTATAATTGAAGGGTATTAGCAAGACCTCAAGGAAGTATTGTGTACTGTACAACTGGTATGTTGTTACAATTTATGCAAATGGACCCAGCTTTGAGAAATTATTCTCATATCATTTTAGATGAAATTCATGAAAGAAGTACACAAAGTGACTTCATTATAACTTTATTGAAACAAATTCTTCCCAAAGTAAGTTAAATTAGTTTTATGTGCAAATGCACAATTTAAGCAATAAACGCAATTCTAACATTTTTTTCCACAGAGACCTGATTTAAAAGTTATTTTAATGAGTGCAACATTGAACTCAGAGCAATTTTCTAAATATTACAATGACTGTCCTATGATTCACATTCCTGGATTTACTTATCCTGTCGAAGAATTTTATTTAGAGGATGTACTTGCTATGACTGGGTATGTAGAAATAATATAAAAATCAATGATAATTTAATACATATGAAGTAAAATCTTAAACTTTTAATATTTCTATTTAGATTTCAATTCCCAGATACTCAAACTCCGATAACTAGTCACAAAAAGCTTAAAAAGAAGCAAAAGAAAGCAGAGAAGCAGTATGATGAATTTCAAGAGTTTATTGGACCGTACATAAGACATTTACAGTCTTTGGTTAGCCATAATATTTTTTACTAATTCAAAAGTATATATTTAAAAAATTAAAAACGTAGAATGTACCATTTTAAATTTCCAGAATAATCACCCATTTCACGTGCTGGAACAGTTACGCAATCCACTGAGTGAAAATCTTTCGTTTGATCTCATGTGCGAATTAATAAAACACATTTGTTTAACGAAAGGTCCTGGAGCAATATTAATTTTTTTACCAGGTTTAATGGATATTAATAAATTAAATAGAATGTTGTTAGAATGTGGTAGTTTTCCTAGAGGTATGTTAAAAAATTTTAAAAAGCAGAATTACATCATAAATTTTTTTTTTTACTGAAAAACGTTTAATTTACTTTTCAGATAGGTACGTAATTTATCCATTACATTCAAGAATGCCAACAGTTGATCAAAAAAGTATATTTCAAGTACCTCCCGAGGGTGTTCGGAAAATAATCATAGCCACAGTTATAGCTGAAACATCTATAACGATAGAAGATGTTGTGTATGTCATAGATTGTGGTAAAACCAAACTTACAAGATTCGATATTGCGAACAATTTGCAAACGCTCGAACCAGAATGGGTCAGCGAAGCCAATGCGCGGCAACGTAAGGGTAGAGCAGGAAGGTCTGTATTTTCGATCGAAACGCAAGTACAGAAAATAATAATCATACGACTAACGCATAATTCTAATTACAGAGTACAACCCGGGGTATGTTATCATCTGTTTACAAAGGCTCGTGCAAATACATTTGATAAGTATCCTTTACCTGAAATGTTAAGAACACGGTTGGAAGAAGTAATATTACAAGTTAAAATCTTACAAATCGGAAAGGCTGACACATTTTTAGCCAGTGTGATGGATCCACCAGACCCGCAAGCCATAATGTTATCATTAGACTTATTAAGACAATTGAATGCCCTTGATAAAAATGAAAATTTGACTCCATTGGGTTACCATTTAGCTAAGTTGCCTTTAGATCCTCGAACAGGTACAATTTTTTAGAAATTTTTATAAATTTGCCAAAAAGAAAATTGTAATATTCAGTTTTACTAATATGTTATGGTTTGCAGGAAAAATGATAATATGGGGAGCCATGTTTTCGTGCATTGAGCCCATTTTCGCTATAGCTGCTAGCCTTTCATTCAAAGACGCGTTTTACTGTCCCCTCGGGAAGGAGGACGAAGCACAGCGAAAAAAATTGGAACTTGGCATGAATCAGTATAGCGATCATATAGCCCTAGCTGAAGCACTGAAACGTTTCGAAGAGCGGAATTACAGAGGAAGTGCGTACTCTTTTTGTCGGGAATATTTTCTCTCCTGGAATACCTTAAAACTTCTGTCCGACATGAAGCAACAGTTCGCTCGTTATCTATACGAAATGAAGTTTTTGCGCAACGAGGACCCCAACGACGATTTCGCTAATAGGAATTCACATAACAAATCTTTGGTAAAGGCTATCGTGTGCGCTGGACTGTATCCAAATATTGCTATTATCAAGTAAGATTGCTATGCTAATATTAGATGGATGTAGATAAGGCTCTGATATTGTCTATTTATTTACTCGTCTAAGTCAGAAGTACATTACATATTTGATGTATTTTAAACAGTTTCTATATGTTTTTTTGACCCTCTATCAACAATGATACAATTTTTCTCTTATGATGTAACTCATTATTTTTCAGGAAAGCTTCCAAATATGGCGTTAGAGCACTCACTAGCGAAAAAGAACTGGTAAAGCTGCATCCATCCAGTTTAAATGATAAAATTACAACTTTTCCTAGTCCTTATATAACGTACTTTTTAAAAACGAAAACTACTGCTATCTATTTGTTTGATACTACTTGTGTCAGTCCGGTTGCGTTGTTGTTTGCATCACCGCACGCGTCGACAGGTAATAAAAGATTATCTTACGAATTGTTACATTCTAAAAATAACGTTCATTAAGCATTGATTAATTTGTTTGCAGGAGAAAGGGATGGCAAAAGCGTTATTACAGTTGCTAACAATTTATCTTTCTTGTGTGAACCAAAAACTGCCAAAATTATTCAGGTAGGATAGTTACTTTTTAATTAATTTCATATAATAAACGTATTGATGTAAAAATAATTTAATTTTATAGAAATTGCACGAGAAGTTCGACTGTTTGTTAGAGTTTAAAATTACGCATCCAGGCACAATTAGATGGGATGCTCATGAAGGAAACGTGTTAAAGTGAGTTCAAACAAATTATTTCTATACGTTGTAGTAGATACTGATGGTTATTAAATTGTTACATTACTTCAACAGCGCCATAATCGAGTTATTGTCAGAAGGCGACGAGAATATAGGATTGGATTCAGGTCGATACCATGCCTGGAGTGACTTTGACGAGGATGGCTTAGATTACGACGAAGAATAATCTTCCACCGGACATAAGAGAGCGAGCTGTTGGGCCCATTGATCTGCCAAGCTGTACTAGACTCGAGAATATTGCTGATCTTGCTTGCTTTTTGAGACAAGGCCAAGGCAATATAATGAACAAGTTTAACCATGTCTAGGAGTATTCATCCTGTTGTTTTCGTTAAGAGTTTAAGAAACGTGATAATATATAAAATATATATTCATTAAGTTTCTATAATAGTTAATATTTAGTTTTCATCGTATTTCTTGTGAATAAATTAAACGGTTAAATTAACATGATTTTGAAAAAAAAATCATAGAAACAAAGAGTTATATGGTAAATACATTTTATATGTAAAGGTTTTTTTATCTAAGCAAACTTTTTTTTAAAACATGCTTACATTTATAAAAAAATATAATATAATATTTCACAATCATCATTTTTAAAGTTGACGATTCAAGAGTTTATACGTAATAAACTTGTAAAGATTCGGAGATGTGAATTAAACAGTAACATTTAGCTAACGATACTTGCACATACCTGTATACCCTAAATACATTACAGTTTAAAATTGAGTGTTATATTAATTTTACAAATGTTCTTATTAAAAATTCTGAATTAAAAGAAAATACCACTTTCTACATTAAAAAAAGTTTATCACTCATTGAGAAATCGTTTCCAAAAAACTAATGAAACATTCATATTTTCACATATTCCTTGATTGTAAAATTTGTATAGCTTACTACTTCGCACAGCCTTTGCTAGTTAGCAAGAATCTCTCGTTATTTCCAATCTGAGATGCCAAAGTAATGTATGCTGTAAAAATATTTTTGCCACGTTTCCATTGTCTGTGTCTTCTACGAACGCGTACGTCGAGGAAGAGAGAAAGACGCTCGATGCGCAAGTGAAATGCTCTTCGTTATCGTTATGCATGTAAGTGTATAGTGATAAGAAGAACGCGGGAGAAAGCCGATAACCTTAGGCGGGCTGCACTTGTTCTTCGCGCTGCCTATACGCGCGCTGGCGCCTGATGATCATCGACTCGCTCTTGTATTTTCTGCTATACTCCTTTGACTCGTATACGATGTTAATGTTAGTGTTTAATTCGTGCCTTTAAAATTGTACGTTTAATATATATACACACACATATATATATATATCAACACTGCTATTACTCGATTAAAAATAAAATTTTATTGAAAAAATGGAAATTTAGTACGGAGTCTAAATTTCTATTGAAAGTTGCTGACGGTGTAATGTTCCTGAATATGTATGGAGAAAGTACAGATTGCCGCAATCCATAAGCCTGTCATCAACATACGCAGAATAGAAAAATACAAAGTTGTTCATAGACAATATAAGCTCCTTCCATAACTTATTCCACGTAATTATTTTATCTAAATCCTTAGGGCTATTCGTGATCCAATTTTTTAATTTTATATAAATAATGTATTTCTATACTAATGCACTTAAATGTAAAATCTATCGATTCCCCTGTATTGATTCGCAACATTAAATTATTACGCTGCGTCTAACAATATAAGATGGGATCACTCATCGTCTCGATTCGATGACCCCAGTGGATGACTAGAAGAAACGCAATACTTATTTCCATTATATCTTTGTCAATATTTTGCACTTGTATAAAATAACGATACACTTTTTGCAATCGATCGCCTCCAAAAACTGGACGCACATACACTTCAAATTTCCGTTTGCAGTTTGCAAAAGCGACGATCCACACAATAATAAAGCCGTATACATGCGTGCAATGTCCGATAAAACAATTTTCGCCGCCGCCGAGCTCATTTCGAACAGGATGCCGCGCTCTCTCATATAGCGCGCAATTTAAAGGGGTTCGCGCCGCGCGTTTATAAAGGAGTAGCTCGAGTATATTATAATGAGACGTGCGCGCGCGCGTCTTATATTAAGACGTATTCTCGGGCCCATCGACTTTCATCAAGCGCTCGTGTATACATATATATGTATATAGGGATCTGAAAAAAAAGAGAAGACGAGAGGCCTAATCGAGCAGCGGGATATGCGATATAAAAAGGAGACGATGAAAGGTATACGCGAAGTGGGATCGTGTGAAAAAATTGATTTGCTGCATGCGCGCGTTGCTGAAGTTATAAGTGTACCTATATACAGCCTGAAGAGAAGTGAAGTCAGGGCGAAGAGTTATGTATAAATATTATGCGCTCATATGGTGCGTTCTCGGATACCATAAAATGGCTTGTAGTTTGAACGCCGATTTGTGGTTGTGGAGATGAGAGAACTATTATCTTATGCTTTGCGTCGATTTTTTTACGAGCCGCTTGTAAATATAATATTATATACAATGAATTATACGATAGTCATTAAGTGTCGCGTTATCGCTCTTCTCTCCCTCTCTCTCTCTCTCTCGAAAGAGAGAGAGATCTCTCTCACCATAAAATTATACGAAGTCAACTAAACATTAGCTTATAAATAAATAAAAATAACGTGATTCCGATATCACACGCACGAAGATTTGTACATACCTGTATAACACATGTATGTCTACGTTGGAGAAACGGGCGCATATACTATATATCTTATCTTCTGATGTTACAGCTGCATGCACGCACGCAGTATAATTTTTGAAAAGCGCTTCAAACGCGTTTTCAAATTCGAAGTGGCACACGGCGTATATTTTTCAAGACGGGCTACTCGAAAGCTACCTACAATCTCCAGCAGCCGTGGGGGAGGATGGGGCCATATTGGCACGGGGCAACACCGTTATTCATCTATGTCTTTCGAATACATCGCAACTGCGCTGCGGAGCTGACTTACATGTATGAGTCAAAGAAACATCTTGAAGGCGGAAATATTCCGAAAGGGGCCGTTATGCGCACAGCGCTATTAATCCGAGAATTTCGAATCTTTTCCTGTAACTTTTGGAAGTTAAGAAATGCGTGTTTACTTTAATTATTAATATTGCAACAAAACGAGGTCTGAAAGTACAAGTTAAAACGGTGATTTTGACTCCCGGTCGTTTGAATTTTTTCAACCTTTTGGGGCAATACTGTTAACCTATAAGATTAAGAAAGTAGACATTTGAGCTTAAAATTAATTTTCGAAAAACACGTCTGTCGTACATTACAAGCAGCTTCATATTTCTCGAAAATGTGAGGAAAAATCATAAAATAATCCTGTACGATTAAATAAAGGCGTCAGAAGCTATGTTATCAGAGGTTTCTCTATAAGAGACGTGAGTCTCCAATATGATATCAAAAAGCTCCATCTCTACCACAATGGCTGCAAAATTGAAAAATAGGCTGTAAAACAGTGGGTATAACAATTTTTCATATTCTTTAAACGCTATTTTTTACTTACAATTCAATGTTGACAAATATAAGACCTTACATAAAGTCTTAGGCGGATTGTAATTGTGACAATTTTGAAAACTGAATTTTTGTATAAATTCTTGAAACCGAGTTCTTGAATCCTGTAGAATCAATTTTTTTATTTTCATTTATCCTTATAGAACAAAAATCAAATGAAAAATATTGCCAATATAGCCCCATCCTCTCCTATACTCTTCTCCGCGGCGACGAGGTGAAAAAATCGCCGGAGAAAGCGGAAATGCATACGCTGTATATATACCCATGTATATAGAGCACAGCGCAGAGTATATAGGAGCTGCCGTTCGAAGGGAGTGCAAACAAGGTAATGAGAGCGAGTATATAGAGGTATATATATATATATATATATATATATATATACGTGTGCGCAGTGCATATAGCTGGACGACGCTACGGGACGAGGAGAGACAGCTGCGAGGGTGCAGAAAGCTGGAGAGAAAAATGAAGTGTGTATATGGGGGCCGGGAATACGATAATTGCATTTCCTGCGCAGCCGACGTGTACTCGCTATGCAGTGCGCAGATGTGAGAGAGAGAGAGAGAGAGAGAGAAAGTTGGTGCGGGTCCAAGGGGAGAGAAATCGAGCGGAGTTGAGTGAGAAAGAGAGAGAGAGAGAGAGAGAGAGAGAGAGAGAGAGAGAGAGAGAGAGAGAGAGAGAGAGAGAGAGGACACGAAGCTTCTCGAGCTTTTCTCTGGATGCTGCGCGATCGTATACCTATATATGCAGAGTACTTGGTTGAAGTAAGATGAAATTTTGACAAAAATAAATAAAAATAATATATGAGCGCAGTATATAATGACAAAATATAATAACAGTTGGCTCGATGACGAAATTCAACGACGATCGCGCAGAAACGATATGACGAACGACAGACTGCCTCGTGGGCGGCAGTCGAGGCCCTGCAGTTTATATATACATGCACTTCGACAGTCGGTCCCTGTCCTCTCTTTCTCTCTCTCTCTCTCTCTCTCTCACTCAGGCGTGCGGCCCGAAAACCTCATTTGCGATCGGCGCGAATGATTGGCCGTGAACTTCAAGGACGCTCGCGTTGACGACGAAATCTGTAGTCTGAGCGGCGCCTTTTTGTCTTCGCGATTCTTTGTGTTTCTGCGTCTCGTCTTCGCTTTGTCTTGTTTGGCTATTTTATTGTAATTTTGTTTTCTCTCGATGACTGCAGAAGTGACGCGTTGATTCTTCTATACTCATATGTATATATATATGTTCAATGGTCGTTCGCCCCGCGCTACATCGAGGTGCCTTATACAACGTGTCAGACTCGGTATTCAATTTGAATTTGCCGAACAGAAATCTGTATTTTCCAGGCCGCCTCCGGGAGTTTCTATACATGTATACACTGTAGGTATGTATACTCACGTTCTGCGTCGCATAGGTATATATACATTCAGTATATACAGTAGGCAAAGAGTCGTTGAATCGGAAGTCGATTTCGCTCGTGATTTGCATGTATATATACCTACGCGCGTTGCCTTTCGCGCGCAACGCTCGTATAGGTATATATACTACTCGTATATATATATATACGAGTAGATATATAGCTCGAGAAGTAATTTGGATTCCTCGCGGCGACGTCACGTATGATCATCGTCTTTGCTCGAAATGAACCATAGTAACTTCTGTAGATGATACTATAGCTATACATAACATCTGCGTGATATTTCGATGAGTATATATGTTTCTTAGTGGGCAGAAGCTTAATTGGAATCACTATATATATATATATATATATATATATATATATATAAGTAGTAACATGTCGAGTTTGTCACGACGCAGATTTGCTTAGATGGAAACCGATATACATTTTTTCGGAATCGTCTGCGTGTTTTTCAAGCATATACTCCCAAAAATAAGCAAAACATGTTGAACTTAGCCTCTCACGGTTGTAAAATCACTACTACTAGGTTAAACTGCTGTTCAGGTGTAAAAAAGTCCAATTTTAAAATACGCCGAACTCACCGGTTGAAATTGCTTCGGCGGCTGCGCGCACATTCGCACGAATCGATCTGTGCGCGCGCTTGAAATTTCGCAAGCACATGCTGCGCGCGCACAGCTTTCCAAGCTTGAATCAAGCTCGGAGCATAATATTCCGAGTAATTTACACTATACGATTACAACGCATACGTATATACATAGAAACAGCAGCTGCGATGCTTTATACGCATTAATTAATTCCCAGGATAACATAATCCACGCATCCCAAGTACCTTTCACCATTAAAAAATAAAATAAAGCAACCGAACTCTTCCAACAGCCGAGAGCGAGAGGTACGCACTCGCGGAAGAATTTGCCTCGCACTCGCGAGAAAACAGCCGCGCAGGTACGCATCAGCCGCTGCATAAATCATCTTCCGCGCAAAGCTCGGGAGCTTGCAAGCACGAAGGAATTCGCAAGCTCGCTCCGTGCCGGCCGCCGTCGCGGAGAATGCGCGCATGCGAGGCTGCAGTTTGCGCGTGCATACGCGGCGCGACGATGGGTTATACGCGCGTCGTGCCGAGTATATAGCGCTCGCCGGTGTCCCAATTGGGCCGAGTGTAGCGGTATAAGCCGCCCGGCTCTTTTGTCCGGAGTGTGCGCGCACAAGCGCAAGTAGTTCAAGGGGGTACAATTACTTAATTGTACGTAAGCCAACCTCATCGCGATTCATATATGTTATATATCGGTGCATGAGCGCTACTATACTCCCGCGCGAGCCTCTCACTCTTTGTATATATGTATATATATGTAGGTATTCGCCGTATGCAACCGAGCTGATATGCATCAGAGGAGAGGATGCTCTCTTTTATTCGCTGTATAGTATATATACCGCTGCTGTCGCTACACTACTACCGCACTGATTGCAGTCGAACCGATGAGCGATCTCGAGGAGCGTCTCTCTCTCTCTCTCTCTCTCTCTCTCTCTCTCTCTCTACGTATGTGTATACATATATAGTCAGTGCAGTCTTGCTTCACTCTCTTTATCTTCCCTGTCTCTTGTCTCGTTCCAGCGGTGCCGTTTATCCTCGACTACTACTACTACTACTACTACTAGCGCTGCTGCTAGTATAGGCAATTCGCCTACTTTGTAGCTTTCGTCTTTGCCTTTCTTTTACAGCCGAGACTCGTTTCGTCGCGCCAACTGTCCTAATTACTTGCGTTTTTTGACTGCCTTTCTTCATTTTTTTCCTTCCGTGTAGTATATATATAAGGTGAAGTTTCGCAGTGCAGATCAAGCGGTTAGTACGGGTAATCGATGAACGGGTTTGATTAAGCACTACGAATCGACTGCGGAGTGAATTGATCACAAAATGGAGCAATTCTTGATAGGTTTGTAAATGTAAAAGGAGCTTTTAGTTACAAATGTATTTTTTACTCCTGTTGAGTGAATTTCAACTTCCGGAAGGTATGAAAGAATGGTTGTGTATGAAAACATCAGCAATACATAAATGTTTTTACTCCCGGATTTCGTTAAGAGTGAAAAATTGGTCTCTTTTTCAAAATTTAAAGTTCGCTCTACGAAAATCAATATAGTCAATCCAGATGAGTGCGAGCTTTGAAAATCGATTTTTACTCTAAGAATAATATCAAGTAATTTCAAGTAAAACTACCGCTGTGAATCTTTTAAATTCGCCAGCTTTAGGGCTCAGCAAATGGCAAATTTTCAAAGTGGAAGCACACCTTACTAGCCAAATTTTTTTCATTTTATTAATGCACGAAACAACAGTACTCGCAAGTCTGTGGGCGCAAACGGAAAATGCACATACTTATCTACAAACGCAGCACGGGAAAAGAGCTTCAAGTCTTTCAGGTATTTGAAGGTCTACTAAAAATAGTGAAAAATCGTAAAAGTTTTTAATTTGTTCATAGTCAAAGTAATGTTTTTTCAAATTGAACTTTGTTCCGATATTATGAATATCCTGATTGGCACCTTCAGATATTGAGTACATTTCCTTGAATAATTTAAATACATTTCGTACAATTCTATTGTCCGAGAAGCACTTTTCTCTCGTTCTACTGGTTAGATAAGAAAAATCGGGTTAGAAAGTTGTGCTCAAACTTTGAATGTATAATATTATTCGGAAATAACATAAGCCCTGATAATGGCAAGTATATATACGTTTATCACCTGGATTTTTTTTGTCGTATAACATAATTATAATCTCTATAAGTATACGCGTATACGTGCACTCTGAAAGCTTCATGAGCCAGGGAACACAAACTGCGCATTGGTTAACGCACAGATCGAACTCTATAATACCTATATAGATCGAGAATATTAGTTATACAAGTACGACCCAAATTACATTATACTAACTGATGGATCCGTATTTTATTCAGATTATATACCTACACTGTCGCGTGAATTTGCAAACACACAGCAGCAGACAGGTCCCGACTAAACTATTAAAACTCGACAGTATATACCAACATATGCATTCTCTCATTTATTTTCAATCAGAGCTGTTCCGTCAACGGATCTGAGCAAACTATCGATAAATTTAAAAATACAACCCACGTTCAACCTACGATTCAACAATATTAACATCATCATAACATTCCACACGTTCAAGGAATGTATAGATTGACTTTATTCACTCGCAACGACAAACGCGTAGTTCTCTCGTCGTTTTCGCGTATCCCCGTGTATGTCAGTATATAGCGAGACAAAAGCTTCAACAGCGACCGGAGAAATTTCTCCAGGATAACGGCGGCACAGCAGTGCCGCTGGTCTCTCGCACACATGTACATCCGTCGCGATTTGCAGCTACTTCCTCGCGTATGTACATAGTATACACATACGCATATATACATGTATAAATCCTTCTCTCAGTCGCGGATTTTCCGTATGTTTTTAAATATACAGGTATACAGTTGTATGATTAGTATAAACGAAAGAGCGCGAGAAGTAAGAGTGCGACGGGGGGGGGGAGGAGAGAGCAACTGCAGCAGCGCGCGGTGCAGCTATCTCGCTCTCCGGCGGCGCCCTATGCGCTTATGATGGTATATGTACGAGTATATACATATATGTGTGTGTGTGTATCTGGCGGCGGCGGCGGCAACGGGGCGGCTATAGACGCGCGGCGGCGCGCGAGAGCCGCTCAGTCTGCGTCCGACCGCCGCCAGTGTCGTGTCGTCCACCGTAGCGTCGTCGTCTCGTGATCGCTGGGTTACCGTCGCCGCCGCCGCGGTCCATCCGCGACGAGAAAAAAACCCTCGTCGCCGCATCGCAGTTCAGTCAGTGCGAGCCGTGGACAGTGACTCGTTCGTTGCGGCTACTTGTATAGATTCTATACTACAAGTGAGCCACTCGTGTGCGGGCACACTTTTACACATACATACATATATATATATATATAAATATATATATATATATATATATTTATATATATATATATATATACATATATAAAAACACGGCCGTGTGCCTATAATACGTATATATCCATCTATCTATCTATCTATCTATATATATATAAGACTCGCGCGGTTGCATCGTTCTCGGGTTTGTTGTTGTTGCGGGGCTCTGTTATCGCGCCCCTTCGACTCTTTATCAAGAGAAGTGAGAGCAGAGAGAGAGAGAGAGAGAGAGAGAAAGAGCGAGAAAGAGTGTGCGAGGCATCGGAATAGGCAGTGCAGACGGATAGAGAAGAGAAGAAGCATCAGTGCCAAGCTCGTCGAACTGTGTGTCGCCTATATAGAGTGTATCGGCGAGAGAGAGAGAGAGGATGGGAGCTGCGCAGCTGCACCGGCACTGCACTTCTTTTTAAAGGTATACCTACATATATACGCGCAAGAGAAAGAGCGAGAGCATAGGGAGGTGCATATAACCTAACCTACAAGGCCCAGCAGCAGTAGCGGAGAGCGCTGATCTGTGTCTGTGTGTTATATGTACCTACGTGTGTGTGTGTGTGTGTGTGCGTGTGTTGCAGCAGCAGCAGCAGCACTAGTGCGGAGAGGAGAGGAAAAATCGACCGGCGCTACTGCTCCCGTGAACGCTGCTGCTGCTGCTGCTGCAGTTGCTCTCCCTCCGCAAGTGCCGCTGCTGCGACGAAACAAAACACACGCATAATGCGACTGTTGTACTCCTACTCGTTTTACAATCGTCGTGTCGCGAGTGCAGATACATTATAGTCTTCGGAAAAAATCGTGAGCGGAGGGTCAGTGAACGATTACGAGAGCTCTGGTTTCGGCTACTGCTTCGAGGAAAAAAGAAACAACAAAGTGCGAGAGAGAGAGAGAGAGAGAGAGAGAGAGAGAGAGAGAGAGAGAGAGAGAACGCCGAAAAAGGAGCGACGAGAGAAGAGGTGAGAGAGGGTATATAAGTGCGGTGCACCGACTCGAATTTTCGTCGCACGAAATTCGAATCCTCTCCTGCTGCTGCTGCTGCTCCGAAATATGCGGGGCTCTTTAAAGAGCTGAGCGGTCGACGGCCTCTCCAGTATTTGATCACCGTTGCTACTGCCGCTGATTTAATCTGGGTTTCGTATATATACTATACTCCTTTCGGCTTTCCTTTTTTTCCCCGTATCGTTATACGGCCTGCGGCCATGGCCGGTCTTTCGAAATGTCGCCGAGGGTACGCGGTGTTTACGTAAACTTCTATTTATCGATACGCCGATGCTTTCCTTTCGGACGCATATTATATGGAAGTGAAAACTCGTTATTTTTCTCGCGCTCTCGAAACAAACATAGAGAGCAGCCGCAGCAGCAGCCGGAAAAACGGACTAGCAGTCGATAAGCCGCGTGACAACATCGCGGCGGCGGCGGCAGCGGCCGGTACAAACACACGGACACGAAGATAGAGGGAGGGAGGAAGGGAGGGAGGGATAGATGAGAAAGAGAGAAAGAAGCATCGAGGAAGAACGACGTCGGCCGAGAGTAGCGCAAGGTAGGCTGAAAGGGAAAGGAACGGGCATTAGGTGCAACTGCTACTATATACTACTAGCCGGCTAGTGCAACGGTTCTGTATAGCGGATGCGCTTAGAGTTTTTAGTTTCTGTTTGGATTATCGAAGCGGGGAAGCGGGATATTCGCGCGCGTGCGCGTCTATACTGCTGTGTTGGCCGAGCGGAAAATCGCGACCGTTGCTATGTATTAGATTCGATAGAATATCTTCTTTTTATTTTTTGAAAAATAAATTAAATTTTCTTCATACTGATAAACTCGCTCTTTCGAAACTCCGACGATTGATGACATGTGCAAGAAGAAAAAAAGAAGACAACGTAAATTTGCACAAAAACGGATAAGATATTGTGAATCATCGTCGACGCGACCGGTTCGAGCTCTGAAATTTTTAACAGGGATTATGTATAACAATGTGTGTATATATATGTATGTAATTGATAACAGTGCCTGCGACGTATCCTAAATATTGACAAATCGAGCGCGCGAGAGAGACAATAAAACAAACACAAAAAGACGCAAAGAGCCGGTTTATATTCGCAAGAGAGAGAGAGAGTATAAATTTCGACGTTCGACATTGCAAGAGATTTCGCACAAACCATCTGCCAATATATCTGAAAGTGTATTGATTGCTATAGTATATACTGCCTCGAGCTTTGACTTGCCAACATAGCGGTATCACTCGATCATTTTGTAGGCTTGTGAAAAATCTTTCGATAACGATGAAAAATATTTTCACCTTCGTGTAGAATCGTCAGTTCTCCTTATCCGACGATAAGAAGGGCAGGCTCAACAAAAGGGCAGTTTTTGTACGTACAAAGGAGACTTTGCGGAGGAAAAATTAAAAAAAATAACTCGGCGCAACAGCGATCGTAATGCCGCGAAATTCGCGCGCGATATAAAAAAAGCCAGAGCTCCGAGAGAGTGAGTGAGAGAGATATCTTTCGATTCGCGCGACTACTTAGTCCGATACTCTCTCGGTCGCGAGAGCTGCGCTTGTTTGTATTTGACACAGATTGTTGAACCCGAGCTAAAAACTGCTTCTCGCTCTCGTTATTTTCCTCTTTCTTCGCGCGTTATACCATCGGTTTTCACTATCTTCGGCTCTCGCATTATAATCTCTCTCTCTCTCTCTCTGAAATTTTGGCACATTCTGTATATATGTGCGAGTGTGCGCGCGCATGATAATGTGGAAGTGGCTATGACGTCGTTGGCTCTAATCTCGCATACTTGTAACGAGTGGATTGTCGAGCGATAAAAACTATTCGATTCTGGCTACTGGCTTGTGTATAGGGGAATCAAGATAAGCCGATGTGTTTTTTGTAAACTTGAAATGTTTACGTTATCTAATGTGCCCGGGAGAAAGAATGCGAGCTGGCGCTTTATATATCGTCTTCTGAAAGTAATCATTCGATTAGTTCTTTCGTGTAGAAAGTACAGCGGATTGTTTTTTTGTTTTTATGAATTCATTTATATCGCGAATCTTTCAAAAGACCAGGGCTAAAAACGAAGGATGAAAGCGTGAGAAAGGCTGACGATCTAGGCCTCGCGCGACGACAATGAAACAATAATAATGACAAGCATCGTCGCACACACACACACACACACACACACACACACACACACACACAAAATAACTAAAGCAAGAACGTTTAATTTCAGGCTGGCGTCATGCAATCGCCGCCACTGACAGTGGCAATGGCACCGAGTTCGACCGTGGACTGATCGACGACTGATCGACGACTGATCGACGTCGAGGATAGGTCTCGTCCCTCTTCGCAGCATTACCATCATCGTCGTCATCATCATCATCATCATCGTCATCATCATCGCCGTTGTCGTCGTCGTGGACCTGCAAGCAAGCAACCAACACTGCCAATATAATCTCAGCTGTCACCTGCCGTTGAATCTCTCTATCTCAGCCATCAGCGCGGAGCAATCAATCATCAGTCGTATATACCAAGCAACGAGTTACCAAACCGCCGTACGGGCGAATTCCAAAACCACACGCATAAACTGATAGTACACATATATATACACATATAGTAAGGCTATAGAAGATAGAAGCCAAAGTGTGTTCGTTCAGCAGCAGTCTTGTCGGCGAGCATGATAGCTCCCAGCAGCATCAGGCGTCCGTTTAGTTGCAGTCACCTCGAGCGTCGAGCGGCTCCTCCCTCGCTGCAGGGAACCGCGGGCGTCTAACGTTGTTTCACCCTTGACCACGAGGGTCGACAGACATAAAGAGTGCGCGAGGAGAAGAAAGAGTGCGAGAGAGAGAGAGAGAGAGAAAGAGCGAGCAAGCGAGAGAGAAGGAAGAAAAGAGGGAAGACAGGTGGGTGTGTCGCTTGGGGCGGCGAAGCCAGTTTACACGCGGTGTGGACATGATTATTTCAAAGGATCTGTTCCTGCTCGGCGACCAAGACTACCTGCGCCTGCCCAGCAACGAGAAGCGCCAGCAGCGGGCAATGGGACGGCCGATCATCAATGCTCCCAGGTACATACATATACATTTATATATATATATATATATACACACGAGTATCCCTTTCATGATCCGCTACCTTATTCATGACGCTTTTTTATTTAGCCTATCCTTTTGTGCCCTCTGTGACTCTGTATAGTACGAGGGTCCTGTGTCTGAAAGGGATTTAGTCGGCGATGTAATTCGACTGCGGTCCCGTTATACATCAGACGTATATAAAACTTTCGGTTGTATAGAAAAGTTATTATGTTATTGAAAGAGTAATTTTCAAACGTCTACAAGCTGATGGTCTTTTTTTTTGTTGTCTAAACTATACATATCGCGACCGTTTATTTTCAGTAGTGAACTCTGATATGCAAATCGCGATTAATGCTTTACGAGACTTGTCTAGATATGATCGGTGCTCATCGTGTCGCGGTATCATAAGAATACAATGAAATTAAACTTTTTGCAAATTTTAAAAACGAAAATTTTTCAAAAATCATATT
Source organism: Muscidifurax raptorellus (assembly GCA_020010945.3). Lineage (NCBI taxonomy): Eukaryota > Metazoa > Arthropoda > Insecta > Hymenoptera > Pteromalidae > Muscidifurax > Muscidifurax raptorellus. Next base: position 30,242,281 of record CM052078.1, read on the forward strand.
TAGACAAAGAGGTCTATTTATCACTTCGTAAAAATTACATAGACATTTATCCACACATACACACAGACGTTAGATAGACACGAGAGCCTAGATAACTCACTCTCTGGGTTTTCCAGAGCGTTCATTTAGATATACTTAAAAATAGACATTAGCATTCCTCGCGATTCCCGTCGTCGTCGGCTCCTCCCGAAGCCAACTCGAAAAGAAATATGTTCGCAAAACAAAGCTCATTACGCGAGAGAGTGTATAGGAAAACGAGTGTCCGCGCCGCGGTCGTCGTTCCCTCTCCGACTGATCTTTCGAAAGTCGCCAAGTAGATAAAGTGCACAATCGAGCGAGCGAGCAGCGCATCCCGTCGTAAAATTTATCGGACAGCACAGGCCGAGACAAAGAGCGAACGGAGAGAGAAGACCCCGACCAAGGCGGCGCACGTTCGCGCAGCGAATCAATGCGCACACGAGTACGTCGTCGTCTGTGTGTGTTAGTACCTATACTACTGTATATAAACACACATATATGTATATACATATACACGCGATAGCATTAGCAATAACAATCGTTATTTCTTCTTCTTCTTCTTCTTCTTCTTGGCTGTGTATATAGCTCTTCCTTTTCCATGACCTTTATACGCACTCGCAAGAGAAAGCTGCAATACGCCTTTTCCTTTTATTTTATTTTTTTTTCATTGTTCCGGTCGCGACACATGCACGCTTTGCGCACGATTGAAATGGCTTATCGGAAATCGGGATTATATTATTATTTTTACGTAGTATAATAACAGCTGGGCTTGGGAAACAGACGGAAATCGAAGACCGAACGACAGACTTATATACGTTCGTTGAAATTGGAAGAAGAAAAAAATTGAATATATAGTTATATGCAAACTAGACGTGTAGGCGAGCTTGTGTTTTTAGCAGTCGTTCCTCGAGTGTAATTTATTTCAGCAGTCGAGCGTAACCCACAAATTATCTCCTCCGATCGGTATATATAATCAACGATTAGACGACGTCGATAAGCTATGTGTCCGCGTGTACGTCTGAAAATTGGTTCTCCGCAGCGATATTATACGATCCCCCGGGTCTCTGAATAACGCGAAATCCGCAAAGTAATTACATCGATTGGAAAACGGCGCTCTTTATGAATGGAAAGTCCGTTGGTGCGTAATTTCCGAGTTGATTAAAAAAAATAAAAGAAATCAAGCAGCAAAAGCCGTTTGCTCTTTTAAAATTCAGCTTCGCGCGACGTTTATCACGTCTTAATGAGAGTATATACTTGACCGCACCGTGGCTCGCGCGAAAACTAGTTTCGCCGATTCTCATAACTCGCGGAGAGCAGTGCGTGCGGTGTAGCCCCGCGCGCGGAAAGTTTCGTAAGGCCTTGAAGCGGAATATGTAATTTTCTGCCTCGAAAATCCGGGGAAAAGCACCTGGCCGCTGGAACACGTTTAATAGCCTCTGTCGAGAAGAAATTTTAGTAAGAAAGTACGCTTGGGAACGCGAGGAAACTATGTACTTCTACAATAGCGAGAAGAAACTCGGAGATACAGTGGCGACACAAAGACTGTACATATACGCGGAGAAGAGCGCGCTTTCGATGTGTATATATAAATGCAAAGCGCGAGGCAACGGTGGAAAACCTGATCGCGCGGTGTTGGCCATATCGAATACAGGTTTGTGCAGCGTAAGGAACGCCGGCGATGAGAAATAATCGTATAAAAGTCAAGACGAGAGAGAGAGAGAGACTCTCTTTTAATTGTGAGCCTGTGCCGTTTTTGAATTTTGAATCGACATCGGGTTCTCGATGGTGCCGGCTGCTGAATCGTCATTTTTCATTAATGGGTCTATGACTCGATCTATTTGGTATAACTTTAAAAACTTTGATAGTATTTACACGCGCAAAATAGAAAAATTCATCGATATAACGAACTGCAAACTTTATGATGATTAGAAATGCATTTCAATCATATAATATAGGTGTACGGAGTCAGTATAAGCTTTGCGTGAGTGAAAATAAGTATTTCTAAACCGCTATTTGGATGCACACTTACTCAGTGCAAAAACGGATCTGTTATTGGGTCTGCTTGGGCTGTGTATGCATCAATTAATCTTCAGATAATTCCAGTTGATCTATACATTGATTGGGCCTTCTTGTATATAATGTTATCTATCTTCTTGAAGCTTCTCGAAAGAGATAAATGTGCCTCATGCATATATTTACACGATGATTAATATAATGTAATTCTTGATTTAAACTACCGTATATATTCGATTGAAACTATCGAGTTCAGTCATTACCCAATACTAAATCCAATTGTTTTTGGTTATAGTAAAAGTATACAGTCTGCCATTTTCAAAGCATTATATACACATCGATTCTCAAAACTATAAATTCGTATAATATATATCATCACTTCAGTTGAAAATAGTATACAGCATAAATTACAGTGATGATGTCAGGGTCCATAGTTGCATTGTGACAATTCCCCATTCTAATCTCAATATGCCGACAAGTCACCAAGCCAATTTCTCGTCGCGCTCCCATCTATCGAGGTCCCAGGATGTCCGTCAATTTTCCGCGTAATCTCGTCGACGAAAGGAATGATAAAAAAACGCGTTCGAGCTCATCGACATTAATGTATACATTTTCAAATCCCTCAGTATAATGAGAGCCGGCTAAAATGTGGGTCACCCGGTGACAAAATACTACTGCGGTAATGCATATACCTAATGTATACACTTGGGTGTGCGTCGAAGAGAAAATTGTCAGAGAGTGCTACCTCTCTAAAATGCAGCCCTTGCATGCGAATGGAAATTATTATTCGCTCAAGCGAAAGGTAGAGACAATTAACGAAAAACGAATGCACCGCATTGTTGATAAAAGATCGGGTATGGATTCTCTGTTAATCGCGGAGAGAACATTTGTAGTTGCATTTGATGGTGGACTGAAAATCAAAATGACACTTGCGCTCTCTATACATTCGAGCCGCATCTATATATACACACATATAGCTGTAGACTTCTGTCGAATTAATTTCACATCTATATATACACACATATAGCTGTAGACTTCTGTCGAATTAATTTCGTAAATAAGAGCCTGCGATAAGGCCGTTAAACGGAGAAATTATCGAGAGAGAGAAAAAGAAAAGTCTGCACGAGATCTCGTTCTCCCTTCGAAATTAACGGTGTAGGAGAGCCGATAAGCGTGTGTGCACTGCACTTATTATCGCGCGCAAGACCGGCCGGCAAGAAAATGCTATTACTATATTCGCGCGGATAAACACGCTGTTATTGCCCCGGTATGCGCGCGTGTGTGTGTAAAGGCTCTAATGGCCGACAATGCGTTAGACCAGCGGCGGGAACGGAACAAGGAATATTGCTGCTGGCCGTGCAAAGTGGAGAAGGTATGCGTGTATATTAACCTTTGTTTATATACTGCACGCCCGGCGAACGATTTTGTGTACGAGATTATTTACTCAACCGGTATCTTCGACGAGTATATTATAATAAACATCGGCGACGCAAAAACAAACGCTCCTTAAATATACTTCATTAAGCAGAGGGAGAAAGAGAGAATATAAAAAAATGAACAGGCTCCGCGGCGTAATCAGTACGTTGACGCGCGCATATAATCTCGCGTGCATTCGATTATACTCGTTTGTAATTGCTAGTTACGCCGCTGAGATTAATTAATATTCGATTGCGATCTGCCGGCGCGTGAGACGCTGCAGCAGCCCATATTCCCCGCTGGATGTATAATGCGTCTGACTCGTGATAGATACGTATCGGGCCATAAAAGTCGATATGTACATGTAATATCGTCCGCTGGTGAGTCTTTGTTCCTGGAAATTCCGGATCGAAGTTTCGCTGCGTTTGATCATTCAAAAGTATATACCAGAGTATGTAGGTTGAGAAGGAGTTTTTCGCGTGAACTGTATCGGCAATAGCTAGATATATATTGGTGTCAAAAGCACGAGTGCGTGCGCGCGACGATGACATAAAAATACTTTGAAGATTACTGCTGCGTGGTGGTAGTGTATAGCGAGCACAGTGAGAAAGAGAGCTGCATCGAAATCAAAAGTGACGAGAGTGACTCAACGTTCTCCTGCATGCGTGTGTGTGAGTGTGTCGGCTCGAAAAGTTAATTACAGCGCCGCCGCGTTGACTTTCAGACTCAGAAACGGCCGCCAGAAAAAGAAACTCGAATTCAAAAAAAGTGCTAACTTACACGATGTTTTGGCTCTCGCCCCCCGAGCGAGGGATCCGTTTCTCTCTCTCTCTCTCTCTCTCTCTCTCTCTCTCTCTCTCTCTCTCTCCCTCTGTGTTGTTTCCTTCCTTTGCTTTTTTATGCCTTCTGCTATGCAAACAAGATATTTCGTATTGGCTTTGAAGCCTAAAAAAATGTTTTCGATATTCCTTCGAGTATATAGTGTCTGGAATTTCGAATATTACGAGCGAAGAATTTTTATTTATAAACTGCGAACAATATACACAAAAACCGCATGCTGCCATCGTACCATACAGCCTAAGCAGCGATGGTGCATCGCTCGAAAGCCTGAACTGAGAACATATAGATATCGTTGTCGTGGGGACGACAAGCCTGCCCACGTCTCGAGGCAGTGTTATATAGGCGCGAGTATTTTCCTCCTATCCTCCCGTCTCTTCTTCGCGTGCGCGTGTTTGACGAGACAATTAGCGCGTATACCTGCGACGTCGTCTCGAAAAGCACAACAAAACGTCTGCGCGCGCCGCGCGCGTAAAACCGAGCGCGAGAGTGCAGAGCCAACGTCGTAAACTCTCCCTTTCGTTTCGGATATATTTCGGCAATGTCGGGGACAAGGTCGCGACCTGATTGCGTATGTGCGTATACTTATACGCGGAGAAGAGAGGCTGAACTGCAAGCGCGAGTTGGTATCTTCATCGGAGGCCTCGCAGAGGGCTCGATTATGAAAGATTTACTTTTTCATCGCCATATCGAAAAATCATCCGCTTTCACATCCTCTTGCAGTATGACGAATACTTGGGCAAAGTTTTTTACGATCTGTAAACATAGAGGGACGTGTCCGAGTCTGACTGTCATAAAGTTATATCTTTATCAATGATTCTATATGCGCGACAGATGAACTCAGCCTTCCGCCCTCTATATGTGTAGAGACACAATTCTCTTCAGTACTTCGCCACTTATATAATTTGTTATAATCTGCTTTACGATGGTTCAAATATTATAAACACAGGTGATGATCGTAAACGATAAACTGTTCTATCCGCTTAAAAGAACTTTTCTCATTATTTCCCGCGATAATTAGCGACGGTTTTAGTATGGATGCTGTTGTAATGGAAAATGTGTATGTTGCTTCTAAATAGTCTCTATACGGGGAATTCCGTTGAAAAAATGTTCATCTTGACAGCTAAAAATGAATCCGATAAATGTTGGAGCACACGTCTGGACTAATCTGTTTCTTGTTATATACGTCTATAAAAGAATACGAAACGACTTTCCGATATGCAAAAAATGCCTTGTGACACACTTTCCTGTGGCAAATAATAAACTTTTTTAAAGAAATAAAAATAGGGAGATTTGGCTAAATTACGTGTGAACGAAAATGGCATATCGCTAGAGACAAAATACATCAGGAAAATATACCTATTCTTGCTGCTTTCCAACGCAAACTACAGTTTATTCAAGCATTCATTTTTAATAAACTTTTCTTAATTGAAGTTCCTTTTTGTACTGCGTTTTTCTATATAGTTATATGCTATTTTCGTTCGCATCAGGCATCTTTTCGACAATGACTGTATTTTAACCAAATTTATTCTCATTTTTGAATTTCGATAAAAATCTTCGATTTGCGTATAAGAATGTGCGTCACAAGACACTTTTTGCGCGTTATGGAAAGTCGTTTCGCATTCTTCTATACATTATATACAAAACACGATCGTATAATAGTGAAATATTTTTACGGAATTCCTCATATACTCCAAAACTCCGAGCATTGATTAATGGTATAGTCCTGTAGGGCTTATATATATCCTCCGCGTAGTCGTTCAAAGCGCATTACGAGGATAAGCTTTTAAAACCGTTATCGATTAATCTGAATTCTTATACGCAAAATCCGCTGAGAACTTTGCCGAAAACTCGTGCACGCGTGCACAACGAATGCTTTGAAAGTTGGCCGAATTGCTTGGATATTAATAATCGACTTTGCAAGCGCGCAAGTAATTTATATCGAAGCGGCTTTTTATTGTACAGGCTCCTTTGTCGATCCCTGTTATTAAAAAAGCCCGGAAAATAACCAGGGCGATCTATATGCATGAAAAAAAGTAAATCACTGCAACGGCGTCCGACTTGAGAAAAGGGCATCAGACGCGGTCTGGGTTAATATTCATCGCGGGACAGTAGACTCGGGAATGAAGGAGGAGGAAAGAGCTGCTCGTTGCGCAATAGAGAGCTTGTGAATACTTGATGTCGGACAGGATAGCTCGACGAGCTCATGTAAAACACTCCCTTGAGATTCGGCGAGACTTTTCAGCCGAGTCAGCTCTCCTCTGAGCGGGCTCTTTTCATTAGGTTGTGTAATTTTTATGGCTGCATGGCTTTGTGGTGAAGTGTAGTCGTTTTTTAGGCATACGCATATATATAGCGTTGTGAGTTTGTTTTACTTTTTTATACGTGCACGTGTCGTGCATATATAGGCTGTATAATTTTGGTTATACCTTGTCATGATAATGGCTCGTTCGATTGCTCCGTGTGCAGTGTGATGTAACGCATTAATGTAGTCGAATGAGAATGCATATTATTGCCGGAGAGCCATATCATGTAGACCAATCAAATCAGCGAATTCAAAATTTAATTTCAATCTGATGGTTCTTAGTCAAAGCAGATGGGATGGTATATAGCGTCTTTCTATGTTTGAGCTATTGTAAAGTCTTGCAAAGTATATCTTTTGACGAAAGGGCCTTTGTTCAAAACCCTCACACAGCTGTTAAAGTAGACATCGATGTACTGTAGATTCTGGAGTTCCGCAAATGTGCTTTTAATGGATAAAAAACATAGATTTTGGGTGATTTAAAAGTTGTTTCATTTTGAGTGTATATACAGCCTATTCGACTGTAATCAAAAGTTGTAATCGCGAGCAAAAAATAAAAGCGCCGTGTTGAATTCCTGTGACCATGTAAACCGTGAATTGAAAGGTCTGAGAAAATTTACAGTCTGAATGCTTCTAATGGTAAAAAACCTCACCTCGATTGATTTACGCTGGATTATTAATAAGCCCGAGGTCGACGGTATCGAATGTTTGTGTATAAGCACACATATATACGGACATTACAGACATAAATGCGCTCGAATATAATATGCGATGTAAAACGTTGGTAATTTCTCGAACGAAATACATACAACTCGACAGAATCGCCCGGAATTCGCCATACCTCCTACAAACGACGTTTCGTCGTCACGTAAATTTCAGTAGAAACAGGCGAGAACCGCTCGGACATCGCGCCGATATGATCACCGTCTCTTCTCTCGCTGTACAAACGCTACAAAGTACAAATACATCCTTTACAAACACACAGATATAATAACCTTCGCGAAGATCAAATTTTCATACTAAAGAAAGCAACGTCGTAACAACGTGCAGCACCACGGACGGAATGTTTATCCGTAAGATCGAAAATCACTCTCTCGCCAAAATAATTTCGCTTCAAGTGCACATGTATCGCGTTATGTCAACACAGAGCGCTGCACTGCAGACTCGATGCTGCTATATGCTGCTTCGTCCCTGTTGACTCGAGGCTTCACGGTGCGTTGACTTACCCAACATACGTGACGCGGCTCAAAAGGAAGCGAGCTCGTCGTCTTGCTATATAGCGCTCGATCAAACAAAATCGACCTCGTTGCAGCAGCTCTGCGGTATACATACTCTACGTATATATGCTGGATTTATGCGAGACGTTTTTAAAAATATTTCTCTCTGTAATATCGTTAATTTATATTTTGCTATATACGTCGACTTCAACCTTAACGGAGAGTTGTTTTCCCATATAGCGTCGTCATCTCTCGCAGGTCGTATACTCCTTCGAAAAAATTAGAGACGAAAGTAAGAAAAAAAATCAGCATCTGCAGGATAATGTAGCAGAGAGCGTCATCAGGTAGATTGAACATTAGCCTATATTCGGCCAGCGGCTTTATCAATATAATACAACAGTCGCCGGTATGTACGGAAAGAGGTTACGCGAGATGGAAAAGCCGCATATACGACGTTTGTTCATTTGTGCAGTACTTGTTTATTTTCGCCAACGTGGCCTTGGAACACAGCACAGCAGTAGTGCGATCCTTATTGCCCATATATTGTGTATGTATTAAAGGTATATACATGACGCTATACTATACAGAGAGACGAAGAAGAAGAAATCCGCGGTCGGCTGGCCGAGTTTGCGGCGCCGCGGCGAACCTGTCGGCTTTGCTTATAAGCTCTGCTGCTGCTGCAGCCCCGGCGCTGTCATTAGAATTGAAAATTTTCTACCGGCGCGACACTGGCGCGGCTATTATATCGCTCGCTCGTTCGCTCGCATATGCGAGAAATTGAAATTTCTTGATAAGAATCGTGTGGTCGCATGAGTTTGTTTGCACGTGTGTTATTATTGTTATAATATCGCGACGAGAGAACTCTATACCTCTGTTCCTTTTTTTTTCCTTTTTTTTGTTCTTATAAAGTCATTGACTGTCGCGCGCGTTTGAGGTGGTAAATATAAGGTTCGCGCTTTTGAATAATGTTTCTTTTTTCTCTCTGCGCGCTCTCCTCTGCTTCTTCGCGCTATTCTTATTATTCACTTCGGCTTTGTTGATGTCGAGGACGATTTTAATTGTTTTTGCGAATCTCTCGCCGCTGCGTTCGCTATATAATGCATTCACTACTGCGATGTGACTTGCGATTCTCATGTAGATTAAGTATGCAAGATTGGTTATTTTTCTTTTCGAATTTCAAATTCACCCGCGACGATGAGCTATTTTTTCGGTTTTGTAACTTGAATAAAAAGAAAAGTTGGATATGTCGATGAAAAGAAGAGTATCAATTTGGGCTAACCTTTAACCTACATGCAGAATCAGCTTGGCTCTAATAGCCATAACGTTGCATCCGGTTCACGTCGTCGCGGACGGAGCCCAGAAGATAGCGAGAACAAATTTTTTGGCAAACGGCCAAACGCAGACAAAAATTTACTAACTAGCTGGCATTGGGACGACACCGGTATGTGGTATCATTATTAATATAGAGCTTCTGTGTATATCTTCGGCATCGTTTAATATACCGTTCGGTCAACGCCTCGACACGAATTTCAATATTTAAGCTAATGAAAACCGATACACTCGCTTATATTTAAAATTTCAATTTGGCGGATATGCGATCGCTGAAAAAATGAAATGATTGTATAATTTTGATTATTATATTTTATTCACATACATAGAGCGATGCTGATTGTGCTTATTTTTTTATGTTGCAGGTGAGTTTACAAAAACATTTGCTCTCGATCGAAGCTTCGTTTATAATAACGTAAGTGTATGTTATTACATAGCAATACAAAACTTCGATCGATTATATATATGACACCGATATAACAGCTTGACGTGATGTCTAATATCAAATATCTCACAATTTCTCCCCTATTATAGTGTAAACGTTTTCGCAGGGATATAAGCGCTTAAATAATGATCGTAGCGGCGAGTGGAGCTTTGCTCACATATACATCATAATACTCTATATGAATGCCTGCCTTGTATCTCGCGATGCATCGTATATGTACATACGTATATGTATAATCAACACTATATCATCGCGCATATTCAGGTCTGTAAATTCGGAGCTCGAAAGCTCTCATTGATTTTCCCTTGTCTGCCGAGTTATAATTGTCGCGCGGAATATTCAGAATTGTCTCTATGTTTTAATTCGGACATACGAAATCGAGGGCCTTGCCATTTCGTTGTCTACATTGAATTTGAACGTACGTATAAACCGAGTTTTTGACTGGTCTTTCCTACACCATTTGAACTTTGTGGATCTGTACAAGTTTGACTAACTGATATATAAGTATGATGGTGGGTATATATTATCATCGCTCTCAGATACCCTCCCATGTACACCGTCCGACTGTAAAGATGCAAAATAAAATTTTATTATTTGCCGAAAATGTTATAATATCTCATTGATTACGCACATCCACGGGATACATACAGAGTATACAAGATACGAGATATATGCTGCGCATTTATCGTCGGTCCCACAGCGTCAGCCGCTGATGATCCATTTCTCACGCGACTCGCGGGAAACTGCATCAGAGCGTCTGCCGCCGCTCGGCCAATAATCCGGCCGTAATAACTGTGATTCGCAAAAGTGGAGACTCAGGACTGATCACTTCCGTCGGACGTGTATAAGTATACTTATACTCATCCGCAAGATCATTTTCTCATTAATGCTGTCAATACGCGCGCGGCGGACAATGTATGGGCAAACGAGTTTTCCCCCCGCGATAATTTTCCACGTGTCTATAACGAGCTCTGCACACACGTATACAAGTGTAGAGATGTATCATTTCGCGACGCTTCGGGCAGCTCTGGAAAACTACATAATATACGCAACTCTGATGGGGGAGGAAGCGACGTGAAAAATCATCAGCTAAAGCGACTCTGTTTACTATATATATATTAGATACAGTGGAATATGTTAGATGACTAACGACGAGAGTAATACATAAGCGTATAGCGCGACGAAATGATGAAGTTGAACCGCGTACCGTTAATCGCGCTAGATTCAGCTCTCCCTGGCCGCCTATGGCAAACCAGAAACACACACGCCTCTCTTTCTCCCTTCTCTCTAAAGTTTACACGGCTATATCCTCTCCTCGCTCGCGCGCTGCGTTAGATAAAGAGGCTTGATAAACTCTGCTTGCAGGCGTGTCTATACGTCCTCCTTGTCGTCGCCGTCGTTTTTTTTCCTGCGCGTTGCCCGCTAGTCGCGTATATCCACCTCTATATCTTTTTCTCTCTCTGTCTCAGCGAGAGCTCTTTTACTGTTAGCGAGTGGGTATACATGTATAGCTATAGAGAGCCGTGTTAGAAGCGGTTTTTCTAACGCGTAGGAAGTACGTTGTATATATATATATATATATATATATATATATATATATATATATATATATATATATATATATATTTAAACTCGCGCCTAAGGTCTCTCTCTCTCTCTCATGTATTTGAGGGTGTACCGTTAGGTGTTGGTTCCTTGTCATTATTTGCGCAGAGTTAAACTATTCGATATCGCTGCTGAAGTTAATAAAGGAAAAAATATCGCGATGCGCGTGAATTGCAGTAGGAAGATATGTATATATATACACACATAGGTGTATAGCCAGAGGCGCGGGTCTCGCGTGTTTTCAAGGACACCACGGCTGTAGTACAGTAGCTCATTATATATACAAACGAACCGGCCGTATGTACGTATATGAGCGAAAAGTTGGAACGATGAAGATGGAAAATGCAGCAAGGCTGTGTATACGATCGGAGGGCGGCGCATCTCTGATTCGATCTCTCTCTCTCTCTCTCTCTCTCTCTCTCTCTCTCTCTCTCTCTTTCTCTCTCTCTCGACTCGGTGAGGGTTATTAAAGAGCTATATGCTGCTGTACTCATCGTCTCGGCGCGACAGCTATTTCCGTCGGCGACGCTGCCCTTCGCCGATGTATTTATATATATCAGTATTTGGGAAATATATTCAAAGCGCGCGAGCGGACACAGGAGGAGTGAACACGTGCTCGACGGCCGATTAACCCACCCACCGATAAATCGTAAGAAACTTTGAGATATCTGTATGTGGGTTATCTCCGATTGGTATAAGGTGTTTTTATTTTTAGCTTCCGAATCTGAGTTGATTATAAGTTCTCACATACTGTCGTTTTTATTGACACTAGCGAAATCCAGCACACGCGCTCAATTTTCTTGAGGTTAGAAGTTTAAAATCCTAACTATATATTCCGACAGGAGATTTGCTGTTCAACCAATCGAATAGCTTTATTAATGGCTTCGCAAGATCCGGTCGTCTCTTTTTCTAGAGTAGATCATATCCAATAGGATATCTGCACTCTCAATCTTTCTTATGAAAAATTCGATTTCGTTCTGAGATCGCGTCATAGGGATGAAATCTGACTCCGTCAATATAGAGTGTAAAGACGATTGATCGATCGAATAAATTATAATTGCCTGTACTCTCGATACTGTTCATTAACTCGATTACCTCTTCGCGTTGCTTTCTTGGACAATTTTAATGAGGTTCACGTGTTTACGTCTCGTAGTCATTGAGTACTGAAAGAAAAAACAAATCGGAGCTTCCTCGTTCTCGCGGTGGAAAAGTAAATAGAGATAATAGTTTCAGATGAAAAAGAACCAATCCTGTGTAACAGCTCTTATGGATTAAATACATTGCAAGCAAGTTGTTAAGTATGACCGTATATATAAAAAGAAATCACGACCGGATGTTATGAAGTCTAGATAGATATTATGTGCGATTGGCGCATGTAGTACGTATGCGTCTGAGTTACGAAGTCTAAACGTCTTCTAGTTAAGGGCGTGCGACGTTGTTCAAATTCTAGTGTGCATACATATATATAATAAGAAGAAGCTGCAGAGATCACGAAGTAAAAGGGGAGCAGAGAGAGAGAGAGAGAGAGAGAGAGAGAGAGAGAGAGAGAGAGAGAGAGAGAGAGAGAGAGAGAAAATTGAGTCGTAGTGGGGGAAGGGTCGACAACTGGCCCGGCAACCGCAGTCGTCAACTGCACTACAGCGTCACTGACCTGTCTCACGCAAACTGCATGCACACAGACACAGATACATGTGTATATGTATATATGTCTAAAGACGACGATTCTAAAGAGCCACGCGCGCGAGAGATGACTTTGACCCTGAATATAATATATATATATATATATATATATATATATCTACCTCCGATAGCGATCGGAAGCTCATTAGAATAAGGATATTATTATTAATTATTTCGTAATCCTTGAGCAAGCATACATTATAGCGTTAGAACAAAATATTTGCACGTTATCTTTTCAACATCAGTTATACGGTAGGGTAACCTTGATGGCATTCGGCAGAGGATTCGAATCAATCGTCGTATAATACATGCAAACGAAAACACGTATTCCTCAGATTCCCCTCAGCTCGCCCACTAGTCTAAGTCTCGATTAAAAGAAGATAAAATTCTATTTAGCTCCGATCTACTGTATATGATTTCCGCAAGTTTGGGTGATGTATGCTAACAGAATTAACTGATATAATATACACATGACGTTACGTAACTACATTGAAATTGTATAAAAAGAAGAATTCTCGGCACAAGTATAGCTCATATGTATATAAATAGGCAAATCGAAGCAAGTGTATTCTTCCTGATTAATTAAAAAGGGACGTCAGAGTGAAAGCACACGAGAATGGTAGAGAGAGAGAAAGAGAGAGAAAGAGAGAGAAAGAGAGAGAAAGAGGTCCCCTTTGGATCCTAAAGCCAAGCGGTATATCCGATGTCATTAATGAAGCGAAGCTTTGACCGTACTCTCTCTTGATCCGGGGCTGTTGCGTCTGCCAGCTATTCGATTGTGTGTGCAGCCCAGCATTATTCTGACTTCCCATCTCGGAATAAAAATGCGAGCTATACAAAACGCTTTCGGTCAAATGAGCCTAACCTAGCCCACTATATTGACGAGTCCTCTGATGTATATATATGTAGTGTAGAGTGAGAGAGAATGTCTCGGGGCTAGTATACGTGTATGTGTGTTTTGTTACGCAGGCGAGCGGGGCATTATCTTATTATTTTATCCTATTGCTACAGCAACTCGTTACAGTCTGCTCATTTGTTCGGGGATAAAGGGCGAATTGAATAAATGCCGGGGCTGGAGAGAAAGATGAAAGCAAAGCGTGTTCGTTGCTTTGCTTGGTTTTATTTCGGGCTTCAGTGCCTTTCAATGAAACCTATATATATATATATATATATATATATATATATGCGCTTTTATTTTCTTTTTTCTTCGACCGATTAGGTGCAGATTTTCCTCAACTTTCGTTAGTTCTTCGAAACTAATTGACAGACTCTATGGGAGCCAGAAGTTAACCGGCTGCAGTTCCGCAATCGCGCAGATAAACCTAAAAGGCTATACACTATAATAATAATATACTCTCTGCCGAGTGAGCGCAGGAAAAAAATACTAATGAGCCGAGTTTTAAATTAACTCTTGCGCGCGAATGTATATAGCGAGTGAGAGAGATATATCACACACGAGAAAGTGATTGAACTTCGAGGCAAACTGCGTTTCCCGGACGCAGCCGGACCTGCCGAATTGAAGGACGAAAATATAGTGTGTATAGGCGATGGTGCGCGCATATGTAATATATATAACAAAGACATGTGTGTGCATGTCACAGTACATAGCAGCAAGTTTTATCGGCTTTGTTCGATCTATAAATAATACACAGTCGCCGCGGTATTAAAATTGATGTTATATAACAATCTGCTGCGCTTGATGCGGTTTCGTATATTGAGAACGGCTTATAATGCTGCATTTGAATATTCATCCTTGTTTTTTTTATTCTCTTCTTCAGTGCGATTATATATTGAAATCGTCGATATGAATATATGTGTCATTGTTACGGAAGATACGTTCTATTACTGAATTACGACGGATTATGTAGCGGATAGAATCGAGTTCGTAAAAAGGCCTCGAGCAAATCAAGTGCATCGATCCCCCTATTTTTTTTAAATATCGCATCGTATATGAGAGAAGACAATGAGCGCGAAGTGCATCTCATCGTACGCACAGTGGCCGGCTGTGTTATCGCCGTCGGCCGCAACCGCACACGTCCCAGTTTCTCCGCTCGGACGCACTGACTCTCGCGTTTTTTTTCTCTCTTTCGTCGACGATACTCCTTGCCACAGCTGCGACAAACAACAACGACGCGATTTGTTCTCAGCTATGCGTTATATATATATATATATATATATATATATATATATATATATATATATATATATATATATATATATAGTGTTGACCGCTATGATTCGATTAACTCGCGGTGCAGTTTGGCTGAAAGGACGCGTGTATAGACACATCTATAGTCTTTCTTTGGTTGTGTATATATTACATATGTGTGTGTATGGGTGTGGAATATAAGGCCTTGAGCGGCGCCTCAGTATGAAGACGTTGGAATTCCATCTATGAGAATTAGAAGCTATTCGTTTTTAATTGCCGATGCGAGAGAGCGCGGGCGCGAGTTTCGAGAGAGATTTTTGTTACCAACTGAGATATTATCACATTTACTCTACTGTTACGAGTGTATATATACACACACACATAAAATAGCGGGTATACATCGCAGATAAAATATAACCTTTCTCGCGGTTGAGGCTTCCACCTCGATAACCGCGCTATAATATACACACATACACGAGGAGGAGGTCGGCTTTGCAAACAAACAAATAATATCCTTTAACGCCTAAATTTACCCCACCGTGGGCACGCGACGAAAATATACGAAAGTTCTTTGAGAAAAAGAATCTTTCTCCTCGCTATTTTCCAAAAGACTTATTTTTGAAAGACCACTGCCGCCACCGAGCCTTGCATTCTCTCCTTAGCTTCGGTTTGCGGTTCGACGATTATTTACGAGCCGCCGCGAGGAGAGTCTGTGTGCTTCAGACTCGCCTCTTTTCTCTTTCTCTCTCTCTCTCTCTCTCTCTCTTGCGAGAGTGTGGGTGCATTGCTCCGATATTATTCGCGTGCTAATTCAACAATGAGCTAACGAGTGCCTCTCCGTGTCTCTTACAAGTTTTCTAACAGCAGCGAGGCCGTTCGTTATATATAATAGCCTTTAAACAAAGCTCATTCATCTATAAAACGCGAACGATCATCCGCGCTGATTTATCTCGGGGAAACCTGAGCCCTGGCAAAAATAATGTATATATATATCAGCAAATTCTCTTTTTTATCTCGCCGAAATGTGGTTCGTCGTACTAAGTAGACGATATATACACTCGCCTTCTCTCTCTCTCTCTCTCTTTCTCGCGGCTCAAGACTCAGCGTACCTCTGTATGGAGGGCTTAGGTTTATTTCTGTACAGCCGGCCGCTGTCTCGAGACGCGCCTCGTCTATACTGCTGCGTATGTGTGTGTGTGTGTGTGTGCGATCGGAGAATCGACGAGCCGCTGATTCAGACGTACGAACAGGGCTTCACTTTTTTCTCATGTCGTTCATGTACATACTCATCGGCTGAGAATTAATTCACAACGCGCGATCATACCTAAACTAAGTTTTTACACGGGAAAATATTACGTACACATGCGGCCGAATTTGTTGGTGACACTACAATAATAAGACATCAGCCACGAGCGATCGCTGAAATCGTCGAAAAATCGTATATACACACACGACACCGCGCTCGCCGTCGACCTTCGCCGAGATTTCTCGCGAGCGCAGAGTACAGCGCAGCAGGTTCAATGGGCGGATATTTTTCAGCTTTTTATCGGGCCGCGCCGTCGCTGCTGCTGCAGCAGCGCAAGCGAGAAGGAGAACAAAAGCACTGCTGCTGCTGTGGCGGAGCGCGCGAAAAAAAGGAGGCAAGTGGAAAAAATTTGCTCTCAAGGTTTTTTGCCCCGCCAGAACGAGCGAGCGAGAGAGGGGGGGGGGGCAGAGATAATAATTTTGTCGGTGTGTGGGTGTCTGCTAGTGGATTTCAATTAATTCTTTTTTATCTGCGGTCTTCTAAACATTTGTCTTACTGATCCCGAAAGAAACAAGAGCGCGCGCGGCCTGAGTTTTATTATTCTCGATATATATCGAGGGTGTCTGCAAGTGGAACTGGTCCTTGAAAAGAAGGAAACGCGCGTGTGTATATATATTATACACTAGTGTGTGCTTTACCTCGTCCGCGCGTTATTGTTATATTTATTATCCCTATGGTCAAACGAGTTTTCGCAAATTATTTTAAAAAATCGTCGCTGCATATATATATATTCAGAAGCACATATCCAAGGAGGATTCGAAGAGATAAGGGAGAATATAATGTATATAGACTGAGTATCGATCGGAAATTTCTTGAATATCGGTCGCTGCACTCTCGGGCCGCCTGTGCTGCATGGGGCGCGCCCTCCTCCCAGTTCTCTTATTTGTTTTTTTCTTCGCCACTGCACATACTCTCACTCTCGCCGACTATATATGGACCGCTCTCGAGCACTTTTAAAATTTTGCAAAATTCATTATTCGGACTTCTGGTTTAAAGTTCTGCATTATTTTTTTTTTGTTTATTCAAGCTTACAGGTACCTATTATATATCCGTATAGCTTCTTTTTTACTTCGTATGACGGTAAACGCAGTAAGACACATGAGTCGCGAAAATTACATATATATATATATCTCGATCGGAAAAAGTGAAAGTAAAGTATACTGTCTACATTTCACAAGGGGAAACCCAGGACTAACCGAAAATGCCGCGCGTTTTATAGTTCGTAGCCCTTTACACGAACGTAGTCTACTTGCACGAAAAGAGAAAATAACGACGAGAAAGAGAGATTACACGAACGAAAGAGAGACACACGCGAAGAGACCCCCGAAGTTCCCAACATGTGTATACTGCTATATATAATAACGTCTAACCGTAACGAGGGATTTGATAGATGGACTTTCTTCCGCGCGCGTAGGCGTTATAGTATCTCTTATATATGTATATACACACATCGGAATTCAATATTTATAATCCTACTATGCTGTCACGAAATTCAGCGTAAATTTCCAAACGACGCGCGGTCGATCGAATATAACCCTTGCGATTTCATCGCGCGCACAATTAAATTTACTCGAGAAAGAGTGAGTGAAAAAAGAAAGAAACAGCAGCGCATCCAACTGCCGAAAGAGGTCCAGGCTGAATGAGATTACAAGAGAGAGAGAGAGAGAGAGAGAGAGAGAGAGAGAGAGAGAGAGAGAGAGAGAGAGAGAGAGTAGTGTATAGCGAAAGAGGAAGAGCGAGAGGAAAGAGCTCGAGAGAGAAAAAGATACACAGGCTCGCGCTCACGCAGTCGTTCGGAGAGGAGAGAAAACGAAAGAAAGACAGAGAGGGAGGCAGATCGTTGAACTCTGCAAGCGAGTAGCAGCAGCAGCAGCAGCAGCAGAACTGCTATAGGTATGCGCGCGACGATGCAGCGGTCGTTGCTGCTGCCCCGGCTCCGCGTGTGGTATATATATATATATATATGTGTGTGTGTGTGTGTGTGTGTGTGTGTGTGTGTACAAAAGAGTGAGAGAAGAGCGCTATATACTGCATGGCAGTAATAAATTGCACAACCGCATTCATTTTCATTATTTGCAATTGTCTCTCTCTCCCTCTCTCGCTCTGTTTAGATTTTCTATGTGCGCAGCTATCACATTTTTCCAATCCGATGTATCGATTGAACCTTTTTACGTAACCTCCGCAGCTGCCGAATTTATTTCTCTCTCTCTCTCTCTCTCTCTCTCTCACTCTCTCTCTCTCTCAACTCTCTACATGCACAACATTGCTCGAAAAGAAAAAAAATTCGCCAATTTTCAGCGTTACAGTATACCTGCAAGTGCATGTATGCATATGCATAATATACCGCAGACAGTCTATAGCTTCTTTTTCCCTTCGCTTTTTTCTTCTTCGTGAAATATACATATATAGACTCGCGTTGTGTAACACAGCGCAGCTATAGTGGAAAAGCGATTTCGAGGCATAGACACGCGCACGGATATATGCATACTGGATACCGATCTCTCTCAGCTGTGCTACGCGCACGCAATCACGGCGTTTTGCATCGAAGCCTATTGTAATATATATAACACGGTGCGAGACTCGAAAAAAGTGGATGCAGAGAGAGAGAGAGAGAGAGAGAGAGAGAGAGAGAGAGACAGAAAGCAGTTATGTTATTGTTTAGATATATAGAAGGAAAAAGAAGCGATAAAAGAGAGAAGAGCGAATGATTTACTTAGACGTTCAAAAACTTATTAATCGATATCTCGTGAGCTTTAACTTGATTAGCAGGGCTTACAGAAGAAGGCAAAGGGCTGCTAATATGCGAAGGCGTAGAGAGAGGAGAGCCCGAGAGTTGCGCACTCTCAGTAACGATGTCATTAGTTTAGTCAGTCAGCGAGTCAACGAGTGCGCGTTATTTCGCGATCGCAGAAAAAGCGTCGAGTCACGAAGCTGATCGCCATCCGCATGTTTCTCTCCCAATAAAGGTTTGCTTATTGTGCATGCCAGCGGCCGCCCCTTTTTCCGTCGATGTATACTATCTGCATAGAGTTTTATTTTTTTAGTCAGCGAACACACCCTGTGTGGACTACGGTAATACCGATTGAAAACCGAGAATTTTTGAGGACCTTCTCGGCATTTCCGAGAAATTTCGGATGAGCTGTATGCAAGCGCATAATGAGCCGCTGCGGCTTTTGGCCAGGCGAAGCGCGACTGTTCTGCGAATGCGAGAGGCTTAATTCCGATTGCGGCTAACCCCGAAGTACACGTTACCCAACGTCCGCCCGCGAATTTGTTTCTTTTGCCGGCTTTAACCGTTTCTCAACTGAGTTAAGAAGACCAGTCCTAAAAACAATACTGTACATCGTCAGTCCCTACGAAAATTAACACAGTTCAGATTACCATCAAATAGTAAGGCAGTTCTTTCTCATCGCAAAAAGTAGTACAGTTCAATAGTTACCGCGAAGACTAACGCAGTTCGGATTTTTTACGCAACATTTGGGATGACATCATCATACGAAAACGAATCAAATTCATACATACAAAAAGTATATAATAAGATTAGAATGTCACGAAAATATGGATGCCAAAATTTTTCAATTATACTATCAAGTTTTTCTTTTAATTAATAATATATTAGTATTTGCGAAAAAAGGAAACTTCCCGTGTTAGTCTTCGAGGCAAGAATATGAATTGTACCATTCTCCGCGGTGAGAATGAACTGCCATACTCTTAGATGGTATTCTGAGCTGTGTTAGTCTTCGTAGGGACCGATGACATGTAGACTTATCTGAGCATAACAAAACGCTGTGTTGGCTAAAAGAACCCTCTCTGCTCGGGATTTGAAAACTCCTCTATCCCTGACAGGTTATTTCTTTTCTCAAAAATTGGTATGTACATAAAGGATAAACCGTGACTATACGTATGTTGTGTGAGTGGAAAAGTTTGTTCGTTTTTCACAAAAACCTTTCAATTTAAACGATAGGGGATGTAGCACTTACTCGTCAGGATTTCAGGAAATTTGATCGTCCATTAAGGAATCGTCTCTTTGAAATCGTGCAAATCTGCCATCATCAAATTTGAGGAAAAAATTCTGTCCTGTATATAGATAAGAGTTCGTAAAAACGTGAGTCGAGATGAGATAGAGTTCTTGGAGCTCGTGTCAAGATAAAGCCAACATTATCGCAAATGATACTTCCTTTCTAAACTTCTATTTCAATTTTTGTAGGGTAATGAAACGGTAATCCAGTAATAAGTATGATATAAGCATATTTCAAACGATGGCACGATTCGCAAGATCGATTTATTGAACTAAGGCCATCAGACTCCCCATCAATAAATATAACTCACGACGTGTCTCTATCAATATTATATTCCACTGCAGGATACTAAACATCGTACTGTTGCTACATATATTAGCACCATCTCTCACAACAATTATTTAGAGAGCCTATTTCCATCTATATGAAATACAATCCGTGCCACTGTGCGGATTAGTTACGTAAATGCTCTCATATTGGAGAAAAGCATCGAGGTATTAATATCAATATGATAAAAAGGAAAAATCGACAACAGTTAGAGAGCGGGTGAGAGAGGGACAGCGGGGGGAGGCTATAAGTTGCATCGACGAAACGCTGGTAAATATGAGAGACACGATCGCGTGTTCGATTTTCGGCAGTCGGTCAGGCGAAAGGGGGACCCCGAGTGTCGTTGGTCCCTACCGATTCCCTCTCTCTCTCTCTCTCTCTCTCTCTTTCTCTCTCTCTCATTCCCGATCCCTATATAATACTATCTCTCCCTCTCTCTCTCTCTCTTTCTTTCTCTCTCGTTCTAGCGCTAAGCGCTCGTTCGCATTTTATGCGCGGTCAACGACTCGAGCTCGTATGGCTCTCTCTCTCTCTCTCTTGCGCGCGGCAGTGTTAGTGAGCGCGAAGCTCGTGCGTGTCAAGTCGCCGGCCGTTCTCCCTCTGTCTCTCTTAACTCCTAGTGGTGTGCATGTGTGTGCTGTACATATATGAATAAGCTGTGTACGTGCACTCGCCGATCGACCATTTAATATGTTAATGGATCGCGCGAGCAACAGCTACGATTCGATCCTCGATGCATATACCTATATGGCCTCTCACTCTCTCTCTCTCTCTTTCTCTCTCTCTCTCTCTCTCTCTCTCTCTCTCTCTCTCTCTCTCTCTCTCTCGCTCTGGACTATTTTGTTTTTGTCGCCAACGCCGCGCGTCTGTGTGAGTATGTATATATATAGGCGACGTGTGGTCTGCTGCGATTCTCGAATTGCTATTGTGTGTGCACAGTGCACACGCGCTTTAAGATTGCGATCTTATTATACTGTGCATGGGACGACTTTTATCTCCGGCGGATATTATTATTGTCTTTAGTATTATTATTATGAGCCTGGTGTGGGTGGCCTGCGTTGCATATTAGCTTCTATATACGCCGGCCTCGCGGGCTTACGTCATGGCTAAATTTAATTTCGATTCGATCGCGTTGGGTTATATTATCATTCAGAAATCCTTTTTAGTATTATCGCAACTATCAGCTTATTTCATTCTTATATATATGTATAATGTCCCTACAATGACAAATCGATCTCAGTATTTCTTAAAATTACAAAAGAGCCATAATGCATATAGGTACTCTTAGATTTATAACGTCCGTCATTGCCTCAACGGAGTCTCGAGCGCATTGTCATATATAGGCGAACATCGGGCGAGGAGGAAGGCGGAGATTTGATAAGAGTTCGTATATATACATGCGCTTCTCTATCGGCCTCTTTTTCGTTCTCTCACTATAACTACTAACTTGCTTCGTTTTATCGCCGCTGCCGACGCCTCGCGTCTCGGCTAATAATAGCTTAGAAGCGCGAATTTTTCGTGTAAACAATACGTACCGAGCCGCTGCCTGCCCCAATGACCGTTTCTCTTCGATTTACTTTCGAAATATTTCTGCTCGCGTAAATTGTAAGAAGTTCGCCTATATATCTTTTTTTTCCCTCCTACTGCACGTCAGATTGTTGTTTGTAACAAATTGAATTTTCTCACGGAAAAACAATCCGTCATAGGAATCAAGTTAAAGAAGTAATTCACTCCACGTCAAAAGTGTGTCAAACTCATTATGCGTATACGTTGAACGGCCTATATATGTGCCTTGAATTAATATCAAAACTCGCGCGAGTTCATTAACACAATAGTTTCTATATAAACATAGTAACAGTCGAAAACTAATTACAAATTTTCGCGTATGTATATATAAACCTCGCGTAACTATAATAATATAAGAATTTTTAAAGTAGAGTATATATATATATATATATATATATTATATACTGCTTTTCACGTCTCAACGAGATATACTACTTATGGAAAAGCCGAAACGGAAGCGGCAAAGCGATCACTGCGAAAGAAAAGAAAAATTACACTCGTATATAAGCATGTCCCTTAAAAACTGGGACACGGCGTCTCGCACAACGTGTTTGTTTTGTAATTTCAATCCCCCGCGCGCGCGCATCTCCGCTTTTCTTTTCGAGCCAGCGAATTCGAGAGGATTCCCCTTTCTCTCTCGCTGCTGATGCATGTATATATATGCATGTATATATATATGTATACATTTATATATATATATATATATATATATATATATATATATATATATATATATATATATATATATATATATATATATATATACCAGCCTCTCCGCCTCCGTCTTTTTTTCGCCATGCCTCTACCTTGTCTTAAGATAATGGAGCTAATTTACAAACTTGAAAGTTCCCTTTTAATGTCCGACATAAAACTCGTTAGGCTCCTTTTTCTTCGAGCCCCCGCTCTTTCTTTCTCTCGGCCGCTTGTTTTTCCCTTTTTTTCCTCTCAGCGATCGTCGCCGTGTGTGTGTGTATGTGTGCGCTAGCTCATATATACATATATAGTTGACTTTTTCTGATATAACTCTTAATGCATGCGAGGATAATACGGCTGTGACCCGGTCTCTCCTATCCTAGTCGTGTTTTTCTCTGCGATGATGCGATGCGTTGTTCCTGATGCTCCGCTTAGTCGGAAGAGTTTGTGTGCGGTTTTTTTTGTTACACGCCGTTTTCGTTTCAAAATTATCGCCGTGCGTAGAATTGAAGGTCGAGCGTTTACGGCTTTAATGGTGATGATGCTCAAGAGGCTATTAAGATAGAGCTAAAGTGTCCGAGAAATTTTTAGGGGAAAACGGATAAATCCTCCGTCGATTCGGGCCCGTTTTCTCTCCGCGCAAACAGGCCGGTGTATCTTTATTTTTTTTTCTCGCATGTAAGGAACATAACTGCTAGCGTTACTTTTTTTTCAGAGAAACGAATTGAAAACCAAGAGATATATTCCACGGAGAGTCGAAGGAGAGCGCTGCACACGTTATATAAGGCCTATTATTAAACGTGATGTATATGAGTAACAATAATGCCACAGTCGCTGAACTGGCAAAGCACGCGCTATATGTCTACTGTACGCTCTCGAGAGCTTGTGAATTAGACTGCTCTGAAATTGGCCTGCACTTCGAGAGCTAAACTGGTCTTAAAGCCAGTGATAAATATGCATATATATATATATAAACGCTTCAGCACCAAGCACACGCGCACACGAAACGCCAGAGAGTCTGAATCCTTTTTTTCTAGCTCGACAAAGCGCGAATATTGTCTCTCTCGGACTTTCACCGAGAGCCGTGCAATATAAACGCAATATACAAAGTACATGGTATACACAAGTGTAAAAACCACTTTGCGTTATAACTTGAACGCGTTGAACGCGCATCCCCAGTTATAGGGAAAAAAGGCGCCGACGTTCAAAAGAGTCTTCCCCGCGCACGTATAGAGTATAATAGGTCGTGTAACGACGTCGAGACTAAATAGCAATTTGAGATTACAATATTATATATACACTCGGCGATTTCATTCACGAAGAAATACGCTTGTATTTACTCATGCAGGTACTTTCACCAAAAGGTGAATGCCTTTTCGCGTATATAGTCGTGTCCGCGTTTACGTCCTTATATATTCGACGCGCTATACTATTATATCCACGCACAGCAGCAGCGCATGTGGATGTGTGTTCGAATCCACAATAAACGCAGCCGCTCGCGCAGGAGAAAAAAAAACGAAGATATGCGCGCGCAGGGAGTCGTATTTTTTTAGGGTCTGCAGCTTCGAACCGCAGAAAGGTGTTTATAGGGGGAAGGATGATGGGGCGCTGGCGACGAGTAATTGCTCCGAAGACTTTGGTAAATAACGCGTCAGTCTCACAGCACTCGGAATTTTTCACTCGCAAATTTTTCTCGTCAAATTCCTAAATATGTATATACGGTTCCATTACGTTCTATAAGGTACATTGCAAAAAGAAAATCTGAAATTCAGATCACTTGATCAGAAATTTGTTGCATTTTAGTCCTAAAACTTCCTTGAGAAAAAGTACTCTAAAAGTTAATGTCATTCGTTTGTACGGGCAAAAAGAAACATGTTTAAAAATATGTTTTAAAAAGATTTCCAGATCAGGTGATCGGAATTTCAGATTTTCTTTTGGTAGTGTATCGATTGAAAAATAAAGAACATATAAAACATAACCGAAGCGCAAAATCCCACACGGACACACGCAGTCTATGCAGAGCGAGCGCAAAAAGCATCGCGAATTACATATCGGCAACGCCAAACAGATACATCATCGCTTTAAGGGTCAATAATTCTCGCTTCCAATTACGAGCTCGTACACATACTGCGTACAGCCGCACACCTCTCTCCCTCCCTTTACCGCAATTACTTCTATAAAGAAACTACTTGCGGAGACTCGCGCACGCGCGCTTTATTATTATCGCGGCCGCATCATTACCGCTAATCATTGTCATTCGCTCGCCGCGATATTTCACGAACGGCTCTTGCCACGCAAAACATTAAAGAGTACGCGCGTGTGGTGCGCGAAAAAGAGAGAAGGGCACCGCTTGGCGATTTTTTTCTCGGCTTCCGAGAGAGAGCACAGGCTGCTGTTTTTACACCGGGGCGGTGTAGTATAAACTTCGGTAACAGCCTCTCTCTGCAGAGCTTCTTTTTATTTTTTTTTTCAGAAATTTCATTCTACAAACAGCGCTTGTGTCGAGAGCACTTTCCTCGTTTTCACGTAGTCCCGCGTTCTTTGGTATAGATGAGATTCTGTGCTCGCTCGAATCGAGAGAGAGAGAGAGAGAGAGAGAGAGAGAGAGAGAGGATTTCCTTATCAAGACTATAAAGCCGAGACCGGATTCGAATTTTAACCACTAACCCGCTCTCTCTCTCTCTCCTCTCGTATCACGCGCTCTCCTTCCAGAGATACGTGTTTGCGCTGTGTATATTCGTATTATGACGCTGTTTGCTCGAGATTGTATACACAAAGACGTTCTCGTCGTTCTATATACTCTAACATTCGCCTTAGCTCGCGCTAAATTCAACGCATATTAATTTTAACCAGAGAAAAAGATAAAATCCTTATATCGGATCCCTACGAGTTCCATATCTCGATCGCGGTAATAGACGCGGCGCATATGCGCCTCGTACACTGCACATGACGTCAAAGTGTCAGAGAGCGTGCGCACAGAGCAGCGCGAAGGTGTGTGTTGTGCAGCTTTTATCTCTCGCGCTTGTGTTTCTTTCTCTCTTATTCCAACTCTGCTCGGCGAGTGCGTGCCTGGCTCTTTTCGCGCGCGGACGTGCCTCCGTTTGTATATACGTATATATTTATATATATATATACACACGGCTATACGCGCGACTGGACGAACCTGTTTCCGCGCTCTGCATCTGCAGCAGCTCGTTTTTCGCGAGAGAGCGCGGCTGTGAGCGAGAAATTGCCGAGCGATCGCTTCCCTCTCTCTCGATATTCGCGCTTCCGTTTAATTCGCGTTCCACGCATATGTGTACAGCTCGCTCGCTTTATCGAGGCCCGATAGGCCGATGGACTGCAAGAGGAAAGCTCAGCGCAGGTGCATTAGAGCCATTTTCACGTTACTATATAATATTACTTATATATTATATGGAATATCCAGTCTGGCGAATCATGCGAGAGAGAGTTATGACTAACTATATATATAATATACTCGGCGAATCAAAGTATGTGTAAATATAAAAGCTACTCGTTCTCTCCTCGCGCGAATTAACCGCGAGAGAGAGAGAGAGAGAGAGAGAGAGAGAGAGAGAGCTGAGCGTGTGTATATAGGAGGACGAGCTTCAAAGGAGAGAGAAGACGACAAGGTGGGAGTAGGGAGCGCGACTACTCCGGCGGTGCAGCAGCCGGATCTCCCCGGTACACTCCGCATTCCACGCAGCCAAGGACTCACCGCGAGGGTCCAAGGTCGGCGCGCAGCGCTCGCTCGCTTGCTCGCGATCCTTCGACGGACGCTGCTGCTGCTGCTGCTGAGATCGTTATGCGCTCGTCACACTATCCTCGAAAGTTTGGGGGAGATGCGTTTCCGACACTTACGCGTGTGTGAGTTTCTTGCAGAATTATAGGGATTTTTGGGTATAGAATTATTTTTTAATAATGGATAGCTTAATATAATAACCAGCTAATGAACTCTTTATATGTAGATTGTACACAGCGAACTTATACTCGTATATATGACAAAGCTTTCAGAACTTCGAGCTGGTGACTCGGTACGAGCTTGTTTTTTAATGCTTCCGCGCTTGGAAATTCAATTATACATATTATATACGAAGGACCTCAGCCCGTTCTCTTTTTCCTCCCGCATTGTGTCTTTGTCCTCTTTCTCTCTCTCTCTCTCTCTCTCTCTCTCTCTCTCTCACCATATAATTCGGCAATGAATTAAGTACATACAGTCACTCGTGCGCGCGCACGATGGACATGAGCCCCGGAAGACTCGTATATATATGCGGCAAAAATCACTCGCTGTAAAGGTTACCTTCACAGCCCACACACGACTGCAGTAGGTATAGCTGTATAGCGACTGCGATGCGACATAATGATATCACCGTATATGTGCGTATAGCTATATACATATATATACGCGTTCTTTTTCGGTCACTCGACGTCGGCTTAATGAGACGTAATTGCCTCCGTAAGGTCAAGTTCTCTCACTCTCATTTTTTTCGGCCCGCCATATACAGACTGCGCACGGCTCCTTCCGTTTCTCCTGTGCCGGATTAACTCCGAAAAATGTTAACGCCGTTCGTCGGTCCGTCTGGTATATCTATATATACATCGAGCTGTAGTAGTATTCTGGTCGCGAAAAATGCATTTTACAGCCGCTTTATTATTCATCGAACTGCGTGGAGTCGATTTTCCTTTCCTTTTTTTTGCTCTTGGATATTCGACTTTGATCGAGGGATTTAAAGCATTGATGGTCAGCGACGCGGAATTGAGAGCGAGCTGTTAATTCGTTTAAGCGCGACGGTGTACTTACGGGCTCTATCTGCGTGCTGGAAATCAGTTAAGTGATTGCTTTCTCGTGCCAGGAGACATGATTTCAATGTATAATGCGATTCTCTCTCTCACTCTTTCTCTCTTGGTTGAAATGCTTCAGATAATTTATTTTATTTTTAATTACTACGTCAATTCAGAAATTAAGGCCCACGAGATCGAGTTGATCTTTGTATACGCTGATTGATTTGTTGAATGTACATCGTCTATACGATTGTATTGCTACATCACTGTTTGTAATGTTTATAATTATTATTTATAATAAGTTAGTAGAAAGTATAGAATTAGGTGTATGTAGCTCGTTTTTGTGTATTTCTTTTTACACCGTCGTCATCGACTGTTACCATTATATACGTCTTCCTCTTTTTCTTCTTTGGAGCTTGAATTCGGTTCACCGTTTAACGTTAATTACAAATTTTACGATAGTAGCCAACGTCGCTTGAGTGCAGTTTTTCACTTCTACTAATGACCTTAATAACGACAGTATACGTAATTCATTAGCGTTTGAGACGTCGTGGTGTACCAAGTGGATCGACGCCCTCGTTGACGTCGTAACTATATACACTATATACATATAGATGAACTTGTGTCAATTTTAGGTGGGCGTTAATTTTCGTGATTTTTAACATTAGTATATTTACTAAACTGTTGTTCAATGCTGTACAAAGAAAGACATATGAAAAATGTCGTTACTTCCAGGCACTGTATACTATGTTAGGAAAGCATTTGAATGCGTACAAGTCGTAATAACTTCATACTCAAACTGTGAGCTTTCTATACCATGGGCATCCATATTTTTCACTGATTCCTTTTACATATACGAATAAATACATACGCAACTTATAATCCCCCTGTTTCAATTCGCATATAGCAAAAATATATCTTCATCCTCGTAATATACAACAATATGCAAAATCGCAATTCCAATATCAAATCATTGATCCGAGGAAAAGCATGAATTACTATAACCGATATTAAAATATATTCAATTTTGCTGCTTTGCCGGCACGATCCTCGTAAACACCTCAAGATCATTAGCCGCTGCGACACCGCTCTGGCATGTGTCGTTTGCATCCAAACGATCTGATTTTCGGTCAACGCGCTCTTAGCACATACACACAGCGTATACATATACACACATCTCGTAACACCGAATCGCTCATTCCATCACGGCAGCGTTTTTTCTCCCTCTCGACTTAGAAGCGTAAAAACGACAGCGCGCGCGACTCAATGATTTTCCAGGCGTTGACGTTAAAGGTACACACGTGTGTGTATATATATGTGCCCACACTTTTCCGTGGCGGAACCTTGTCATTCCGATTAATTTCAAAATACACGTCAAATTAAGCAATAGAGCCTATACGACGGTTTAGAGTGTATGTAACGAAAGAGTTTCGCACCACCGCTTTTTCTCGCCTCCTGCGTTTTCCTCCGGTCGGTCCATGTGTTTTTCACATCGCACTAGGCCGAGGGATAATAAATACACATGCGCATGGATTAATCGCTTGTCTGCACCTTTCATTACACACTGTGTTTTTTTTTCATCTTCGAACTACACTATTATATACCTTTATGCCTTTCTCGTTTCAGGCCATTTACATACCTATAATCGCGGCGACATAATTAGATAGTTTACAATACACAAAATTAAATTATGCTATATTTTCTCGTAGGTATAAATATAGACATTTTCGAAAAAAATGTTGGCAAAAGCTCTCGCTCGAAAAAACGTCCTCGACATTCAACGACGCTGCACCTACGAAGAAAACACTGAATTTTCTCGAGCATCAGAGTATATAAGTCTGGCTTGTATATGCGAACGGACGACGAGGTGCAACGCCGCGCGCGCGTGCCACGTCATCCGCGAACGAGGGAAAGAGCGAGAAAGAGAGGACGTGACTCGTGTACGCGCACGACCTTCGCGCGCAGGCGCAGGTGCGATGCTTTTTTTCGGCTTTGTTTCGGCTGACTTTTTTTTGGCCTACGACAAATTTGGAATTATGTAGGTCGCGAAGTCGACGGCTTTCCGAAACAGCGGGAATTGAAGTATCGACGGAACAGTGCTTCTGCGTTGAAGGAAGTCGAAGTAGGTTAGTGCGAGCTTTTCATTCGGGCTACGCTTGCCGTTTTTAAAATGTACTAGAATTTTAACTGCATTGCGCGCCCTAACCTAGAAGGCGTTTGGATTTCCTCGCCTAGATGTATGCGAAACGTGTGAGTCAATCATGTGATGATACGTTATGACGTCTATCATGGCTTCATAATATTCGGTCATGATTTTTTATATAGGATTATGGCAGAGAATTCAAGGAATAGTCGAATAGGATAATAATATATCTTCATTATTCAATCGTTGCGTATTGAACTCGATGGACGAATGTTAAATAACAATTCAGTATGGTATTATAAAACGAGCGAGAAAGTGCGATGCAAAAAAAGGGAACAGCGGTACGCGCTCAAAATGCAGCTTTGCTTATATATTCGCGCAAAACACGGCCTTGGGTAGAAGAGAACATAAACTATCCTACGAGAAACAGAGAGAGGACAGAGTCTGCGTGCATGTGCACTGTCTCGATGCTTTTTAATACCATACCGTCCGCGACCCAGCTCCACACGGTCCATTCAAATTTTCCTCAATAACATATTCCCCCCGAGCGCATTCGAGTGTGTAATATCAGAAAAAGCCCGCGCGCATGTTACCATCCTTTATCTCGGCTGCAGAGCGCATATGTAAAGGAGCGAACACCGGCAAAGATACAATTTTGTAATAGTGTGCAGTGCGTGTTGTAATAAAGTTAATGCGTCGTCGAGGATATATAACAAAGCGTAATTTTTCGATTTTATATTGACGCGTAATATAATGTATATAAATAATTTCTTTCTTTCTTTCGAATATCGATCGACGTAGCACATACGGCTTATATGTATAATATTACACAGATCACACTGTCGCGCGCGGGATCTTGAGAGAAAAAGACGGAAAATCAGTGCGCGAGTATATAGTAGTAGGTGGTAAAAGAAAAAGTCGAGTGCGTGAGAGGAGAGCTACGTCCGAGGTGAGCATAAAATTTTGCGAGCGCGAAAAAAACCGGATCCCGCACAAGGTCGCTGCGCTGCTCACTCTATATATCCTCGGCAGCTCCTCTCTCGCGCCAAAGAGAGTCAGGCGTCAGTGCAATGCCGCCGCCGCCGCCACCCGATGGAATCTCGAATTCCTTCTCTCTTTCGGTTTCTCTTCGCTGCGGTTCTTTCTCTCTTCTTTTTTTTTTGCTTATTACGCTCTTTTGGAGCACAGAGAGAAGAGGAGGGATGGGGGGGGGCGATTTAAATGCGAATGTCGATCGGCACTTACTACCGGCCGAGATCTTCCGTCAGCTGTGAGGAATCTCGCAAAGGAAGGACGGCAGACTTCTCTCTATGCCATTGATGATTCAGAGACCGAATTTGACTTGATCAGAAGTCGGCCGCCTCTCTACTTATGTACTAAACGTATATAGATATATTATAAATTTTGTGCCTCATGCTTTTTCGGAGTGTGAAGTTAAATTTTTCATTGCTAATTTCGCACGTTTCTTTGTTGCAGGTGGGTACGATTAATATTCGTTTGCATGAGACTCGCTATCCTGAGGGGTAAGTCGAGTTATATATATGTTTTTTTCCAAGCCGATGGACTACAAAAGCAGCGCACCGATAAGATTGCAGAGAAATATCATTTCCCTGAGAAGCGAACAATAGTCCCCATATAAAAAGTATATGTACGCATTAGTAAGCTCTCGGCGCACAGGAGGAGTAGAAGAACAGCGTGTCTGTGTGTGTGTGTGTGCCGTCAGATCCGAATCTGAGAGTTATGAGCGGCCACAATTTGTCTGCGGCGATTCATCGCACACCTGTACATTTCGCACTTTTGCTTTTCTTTTCTCCTCGCAGCTCCTTCGCATATATCCGCTGCTGCTCGTTTTAGACGATGCGTTCGCACAAATTCCCTTTCCCCTTCGACGAGAACTACTATACATGTATATGTAGCATACAGAGGCGTATAGACATATACATGTATACGGAGCAGCAGGTGACTCGCGCGGGCGTCGTAAAAAAGCGCGATTTTTAACACCTGCGAAGGTCAGACCGCGCCGAAAATTCTCGCACGGACGTTATATATATATATATATATATGAAAAATTTGAGAGAGAGAGAGAGAGAGAGAGAGAGAGACGCTCTGACTGCACGAGATGCGTTTACGAGACTGATGCATAAACAGATTTTTTTCGGGATTACAAAGCTTCTTTTTCTCTCCTATATATAATCAGTTTGCGGTGGTATATAATAGCGTTGAATAATGCGTCTGAGAGATTTGTCAAGACGAGTTTTAATCCATTCCTTGAAATATACGGCCCGTGTTATATTCGTAGCCGAAAAAAAACACGTCCATGGATTCTCAGCGTTGTTGCGCAGTACACGTGTACAGTCCTCATATCACATATACGCCGTGTATATGCAGCGCGGAGAACCCTGAAGAGGACTAAGATTCCCACGAGGGAACCATCTTCGCTCTCCGAAAATCATGTGCGGTCGCAAGGATGTACTTGCGGCTTCGAGAGCGAGCTGCACTCGCTTGTAATTTATGCGCGCGTATCCTTCGGCGACCTTGAAGCTATATATATATATATATATATATATACATACAGCATGTGTGTAATATGCAGCACTGCCGGCCCCGATCGCACAGCGCGGGCAGTATTTTCGAACAGAGGAAGCGAGTCATATAGCGACAAGGCTGCTGTCGAATGGAAAAATCTGGCGTTCTTTTTTCTTGCAATTTCACCAAGCGAGACAAAACGATTATTGATTTCGCTCGTATATATACCTATGCGTGAAAATATTTTGACGGATGTGCGCTGTATAAAAAATATTACATATTTAGGGAAAAAACAGCTGTTTTCCTTGGCGCGCTTTGAAGTTTCCTCAAGCTCGACTCGCGCGGATATTCGAATAGCCGCCACCGAGGTAAATGTAACGCAGCGCCACCGGATTGTCATGTTGATTTTGTAGGAGGAGGAGGAATTTAGAGTATGTTTTGTTTTGCATAGCCCGCGCGTGTGGCGAGGCACGCGTTGAGCGCAGGAGGATTATCCAAAAGTATAAGGCCGCGAAAATCATTCATTCAGCAAAATTGTAGAGTGTCAGCTGAGAGGCTATGCAATTTCAAAATATTTTTAAAAAATCTTCCACGAGCCTCTCTCTCTCTCTCTCTGTCTTTCTCGCCTCCTGCTGTATCCCAAAAAACAGAGAGCAGACGAAGATTAGCTTCTGCATTATGCATTTCGGAGCCGTCCGAGAAGCTCCATATACACGCACGTATACGAGATAAAAGCCTCTCTTTTTCTCTTGGTTTTTACTCGCTCAGCTGATGCTGTCGGGCGAGTTATGCGCGCGCGTGTGTATATATATATCGACCGCGCCCCTATAGTACGCGCTTGTATATATAAGCATCGTAAAGATCGAAATTGCTTCTCGGAACGTCGCGCGTATAGTAGTATATACGTACAGTGGAGGCGAGACTCGCTCGCGCTTAGCTGCCCCGGCGATTTTCTTAAAATACACCCGCCGCCCGACGCCGCCGTCGTCGTCGTCGTCGTCTCGGATGTTTTTGCACTCGCTAGCCGCCGCACGCGGGGGTAGATTTTTTGCGGCTCATCGCTCGGTACACTCGGAGCTGCTATACGCGTAGACGCCTGGTTATACTTTGGGTTGGCTGGATGATTTTCGATATTTTTTTTTCTTTTAGCTAAATTATAGTTTAATAAGAGACACGATGCGCGTATATAACTGCAGATTGTCTCGATGTTCGAGCCCAAGCGGACTCGTCTGAGGTCATGGTCACCGCGCGGCTGCAAGCATAAAAAACTGTGCGAAGTTTCATTGCCGTGTGTGGGCGGATAAGAGGGAGAGAGACATTTGATTTTTCGGCTCTGATTATTTCGGGACTGCTACTACTTGCTGAGTTTCTTCTTTTCGCTCGTTGGCGAGCTTTTTTTTCTCTTTCTCTCTCTGTTCGTCTGCAGCGTTGATGAGAATTTACAGCTCGCGTCGTCTCTAAACTCGTTAAACGCCTGATCGATGCAGTCGTCGCAATGACGAGGTCGTCTTAGTTTGTTTACTTTGTTTCTTCCACACCACACCGACGCTCGCGGTGAATTTCGACGTCGAAATAATTTCGCCCGATTAACATATCGGGTTCTCTCTGCGGACTATTTTCGCGATGAGAGTTACCAAACAATATTATGAATGGACGTTATATATATACTTTAGCGGACGACCAGAGGCCTTGACATATAGAGAGAGAGAAAGAGAGAGAGAGAGAGAGAGAGAGAGAGAGAGAGAGAGAGAGAGAGAGAGAGAGAGAGAGAGAGAGAGAGAGAGAGAGAGAGAGAGAGAGAGAGAGAGAGAGAGAGAGAGAGAGAGAGAGAGAGAGAGAGAGAGAGATAGAGGGGCAAAGTTATGGCTTCGAATAAAAAGCTTCTTCAGACACTGCGTTATAACAATTTTCACTGTGAATTCCTCGGTGTCTCTCCCAGAGTCTTGATATACCCACGTATATAATATACAGCTACGTGTATATAACGCCACGGCAGCGTTCGAGCGCTTAATTACCATGAAAATTCCTACCGTGCATTGTGCGAGCTTGCAAGCTCTATATCAGTAGACGCCTCTCTTCTTCGTTTTCTTCGTATTCTTCTACTCCCCTTTTCCTCTTCGGAGCTCTCCCTCGAGAGGTACTTTCTCTCTGGCCAGACATAAGAGTGCACGTGTGGTACTCGAGAGAGAGAGAGAGAGAGAGAGAGAGAGAGAGAGAGAGAGAGAGAGAGAGAGAGAGAGAGAGAGAGAGAGAGAGAGGAGCATATAGAGTGATGCAAGGTATAGGAGAGCGAGTGTATATAGCGCACGCAGAGCGTTGTGTCGCGAGCAGCTGTCTGCTACTATGACGGAGAAAAGAAGGCCAATGGCTTCGCAGAAGGGCGCTTTTGGTTGGCTTGTATAATTTTTTTGTCGCTCCTTCTCCTCTTATTCTTCTGCATGCGGAAGCTTTGTCGTTCCTGCAAGCCTCTATATGCGCACTACTCGAGTAAACGTTTTCGGCTAATTTTGACTGGCGAACTTTTATTTTTTACGAAAAACTTTGCTTACCGAAAATAACGCGCGCACTAACGAGCCCTGCTTCATCCGCTAAAACTCCGGGGAAAGCTGAAAATTTCCCGCGGTTCAGAAGTATAACTCTCGCTCTGCAGCATACATCCGCGCGAAACAAAGGAGAGAGAAAAAAGCGCGCTCGTGCGTAATTGAAGCGCGTTCAAGGCGGCGAATTTTCTGACGAAGAGTAATGAAGCTTTGGTGCGCGCGCACAGCAGCAGCAACAGACGGAACTTATATACTCTATGCGCTCGACTCTCTTCTCGCCTATCTTTGGCCCAGGCGCGCGCGAGTTGCGGCCAAAACATTGCTGCGCCGCTGTTGCCTTTCTCTTTTTGTCGTATTTTATCTCTTCTCTCTCCCCTGCGCGCTCTCTCTCTCGCTTTGTCCGTATTCGTTAGCATTAATTTTCATGCCTCTCTCGCACCGCTCTGCAACTGAGTTATAATAGCAGCGTGCTAATGTACTCTCTCGCTCTATCTGTAGAGAAGAGCTTTTTTTTGCGCGCGCGCGTTTGCAGAAATTCGTTATGCGGATGGCACAAATCAAACTGTCATCCATACCTGCAATCATGCCGACAATGTTGCGCGGGTTATTATTTTAATTGTTTCCTTGAAGAAGAAGACGAAGAGGAAGACGAAGAAGAAGGTGCTTCTGAAGCTTTTTTTACCGCTCTCGTATGGGAGCGTGTTTTCTTGAAGATATATAATTATAATGGTTACGCGCGTTAGTTCGCTGCACTTGGCGAGCCGAGTTATTACCGTCCCCTCCATAGACAGGTTAATTTAGATATCGTAAAACCCATAGCCGGACGAAGGTACGATAACTCGTATATTGATTTTAGTAATCAGTATATTATATAGCAAACAAGAAGAGAAGAGACTGCCGCAGCAGCAGCGTCGCCAAAAATCTCTCTCCAACTTCATTTCTCTCGGCACTGTGCCCTTCTTTCATCGCGGCTCTCGAGCTTTGTTGACGGCGATTGTTCGAAGACGACGCGCCTGCACTTGGCTCGAGTCCATGATACTTCGAGCCCGTCCCCTCCCCCCCTTACAGCAGCATATATACTTCCTCTCGCGCATAGTAGTCTCGCTGTTTGTTTGCGTCTCGCACCTACGCCGCCACTGCCGCGATATTCGTTTGCCCCTTGTTTGTCGGCGGCTATATGTATATACTTTGATTCGCTGATTGAGACGTATCTGTCGGAAGAGAAATATGTATTTTATTTTGTATTCTATGTAGCGTATATATGAAAGGAAAAGCGATGCATCGGAAGAAAAAAAAGCTGTTCTCGAAACTTCCGTCGTCGTCGCTACCGTGTACGCACGCAAGTCGCGCGTGCGAATAATTTTTCCGTTCGATGATCCCGTCGTCGTCGCAGCGCCTTTCCCTGCAGCAGGATGACGCGCGTTTCGTGCGTAAGGTCGTGGTGTGCAGTGTATGTACTTATTATACATTATATATATATTTATATAGGACCTATATACACTCGACGGTCATCAAGGACTCGTCGCTCGCATAGGTCGCCGACTTTTCGTATGCTATATGTATATATATATATATATATATACACGCATGCAGGTGGACCTTCCTCTTTCTTTTATTATTGTGCTTTTTTTACACGCGAACACGGCCAGATTTCCTTCACTTTTCGCGATGCGGACTGCAGTTTTTCAGCCGCGTTCGAAGGCTACAATTGTTTTGCATGTGCGGGTTTGCCTTTTTCAGCATATTTTATGTACCTATATGATGAAAACTTTTTAAATACGACAGTTTTAGGAATCAGTAGATGGTAATTTTTCAAAACCGCAGTACAGTACCTTTCTAGCCCAATTTTTTTTCGTTTGTCACGAGAAATCCGATTATGATATTCTTTTCTCGATCATCGTTCAATATCGCTTCATGTACTCAATGTCCGAAGGCGCAAATGGAAAATGTTTATTTATAGGATTGAAATAAAGATTTTCAATTTAAAAAAAATATTGTTGAAAATGGTTGTTTCTAAAAAAAGCTGTCTATGATTAAGAATATTAATTTTCCGCACTTTCACCCTATATTAAGTATACATTTTCCGTTTGCGATCTAATCGATTGAATACATCCTCTATAACAATGGCTATATACTTTTCGTACAATATGAATGTTCTCGTTCTACTGATTTTTTCTCACATTATAGGGCACGCAGAACGAAAAAATCGGTTCAATAGGGTGTGCCTACATTTACGGACCCCTCCAATCTGTGAATTAAAAAAGCTTTTCTCACATATAAATCGTGCGCGATTCGAGTACACGTCCGTCCGTGTATTTAACGATATTATTCGAGCTTCTAAAACTCGAGAAAAGCAGCTAGGTCGCTCTCTCGTTGTAATTCACGGAAGCCCGCGCAAAATTCCTGGAAAAGTTATGCGCTTACCGCGTAAACTGCGCGCGGGAGGATATAGCGGTTTCGCGTAAGAAGGTTTCATATACTTAAGGTACAGCTTTGTCTGTGTGTCTGGGCGGGAGCTACGACTCATGTATATAGCGCACTCGGATGCAGAGGTGTGCAGCAAGTAGATAGAGGACTGGGTCGAGTCAGACGTGTGTGCGGCGGCTTATTTTATTTTTAAACCCGGTGAATAAAGAGATCTGCGCGGCGGATGCCGCGCGTTGCTTTCCTGCAGGAAAATTCAACGAATGAACGGCCGCTACAATCAGCTCTGTTTCATATACAGTCGTCGGCTTTTATTTGTATTCGATGCGGGCCTTGTCGATCTATTTTGCCATTGCACTCGCCGACTGATCGATTATTTCGTGTATATAATTTGAAATTAATGCCTATTTCCCGTATATACTCTATGCAGTTTCCTAATGACAAGAAGAAGAAAACAACAACATAAAACGCGCATTAAAAAACTTTACAAGTGCAAAGCAACCGAATCGAAGCAGGCAGTGTATCGTCGGGGTTCGCGAGACTATCTTAGTGCGTCGGTATACATAGGTATATATAGACAGCAGCAGCGGCGGCAGTATATAGCAGAGAGTACGTTACTAGGAGAGTAAGTATATAACGCTCTCGCGCGAGCTCGACGATGGCGCTTATATGTGTGCGCAGAGTGCGAAGGAGTGGTTGGCCACCCCTGGCCTGGATACCGCGGCGTGTTGTTCACCTCTCCGCGTGTGAAAGTACTCGCGCTGCTGCTGCAGCGCAAGCGCGTG
Source organism: Muscidifurax raptorellus (assembly GCA_020010945.3). Taxonomy (NCBI): domain Eukaryota; kingdom Metazoa; phylum Arthropoda; class Insecta; order Hymenoptera; family Pteromalidae; genus Muscidifurax; species Muscidifurax raptorellus. The sequence continues at coordinate 30,280,403 of CM052078.1, forward strand.
TGGGCAGTGTCGCTGTACACACGCACGCACACACACGCACGCATACGTGTGCTGCTATCTGTCTCTCTTTCTGCGAGTCATAACGAGATGCATCGGGCCTGTAGAGAAGAACGAGAGAAGGAGAGGCAGTGCACTGTACTGCAGTCTGAGTGTGACAAGCGGATAGATAGACACCGACGCTGCGGAGACAGCGAGTAAACACACTAAGTTTAACCGACTATAGTATATAAGAGTGAGAGAGAGAGAGAGATAAAGCGCTTCGTCGAGTGCGCTGCTGAGAAACAAACCGCTCTCGCGGTGTGTATACTACTGCGCAGAGTGGAGAAGAAACGTCGAGAGAGTGAGAGTGTGCCGCCTGGCGAGCGGATAATGTAGAGAGAGCGACATACACACACACGCGCGCACGAGGGCGAAACACAGACCTATTGCGTGAAAAATATTTTTTTTTCTTCTATCCGCGCGTAGTCCTTTCTTTTCTGCTGCGCGGAGAGAGAGAGAGAGAGAGAGAGAGAGAGAGAGAGAGAAATCCCCCCGACTTTTCCTTCTTCTATATAGCTCGTGTATCGTATCAGGAAAAAGCGTGCGCGGACTACGATTATTTTTCTGAAAAAACAAACATGTATATTAGCTAACGCCGTGGACGAAAGAAAAAAAGTATAAACATTGCCGTAACAGCTTTTGCCTTGCGTAACATTTTCTTCTCATTAGCGGGTAACAAATAGTTACGAAAATTTTGAAAGTAGAAAACTGACGAGTTTAGCGTTGTCTCTATATACATACGCGGGCGCGCGAACCTATACAAAGCGCGCAAGCAGCTATAAATAAATGATTGATTATTACCTGACCCGCTATTTTTACACCTCACATTCTATATCAGTATATATTTGCCCTCAGAAAAGGCTTTAGAGCATATAGATACCGAACTCGGCAACTGTCGGATTATATATTTCAGTCATTGCTTATATATGTATAGTGCCTATCGCTACACTGAGAAAAAGGTTCGGTATAAAATACTGACTTCCTGATAAAAGTTACGATATACTGTACATTTCAGTATTGTAATTTTTGTTGGTTTTCGCTTTTTACTATACTACTAATGCACGTGTATTCGAATTAAAGGTATGTTCATCTATCTTCTAAATAAGATCATTTATCTAAAAAGCACGGTGTGGCAACAAGGGTGGAAGGGCAATTTTTAGCTCCAGTGAGATTTGAGCAGAAAAGCTTATATGCAAAAATTACAGTACCGTATTTTTAAATTACTAAACTCTCGGTCCATGTCTGCTTTAGACGATAGTATTGTATACAGATTATGGAACTAATTTGTAATATTTACTACACTCTTCTCGCCTTGTATATAGTCAGTATTATATATAGTGCCGCAAACAAAAGAGAGAATATAGCCACCTACACGCCTTCTGGAAGAAAAAGAGACGAGAGATCCATTGGCCGATGACATCAGGCTTAGTTTCGCATTACTGGCCTGCAATGCTATTATGAGTATAATGTCGTCGTCAGCTGCGATGCTGGTGATGGTCGCACCTCTGCTACGCCTATGTAGGTGACCGCAGGACACTCGACTGCGCGTCTCGAACGCTTGTACGGGAATGATCTAGTTGCGAAGATGGCTGTTGTGGAAAATAAGTCGTTAATTGAAAGTGCGCTAAGTCTAAGCGGATGTATAAGGGACCAGAGAGCTTATATCGTTGGAAAAGCTGAGGCGTCTTGTCGTACTCGGCTTTTACTACTGCGCGATAGTCTTTTTTCCTTGCTATATCACGCCTTTGACTTTTTCTCTCTAGTGTATAGTGACAAACAACAGAAATATATACGCTACTAATTTTTCAAAAAACTCCAATTCAAAATCGTTCAACGCGCATAGAAATGCGTCAAAGAGCTCAATACGTCAGTTCGGACGATCGATATATAGACGACCTATTCAAAGGAGCACATATACATACACACGCTTTGCTCAGAGTATAATAAACGTAGAAAAAGAGCTGGAACGAAGCTCGACTTCTGAGGGAAAAAGCGTAATAGCGGCAGCGTCGAAGGAACAGCCGCATGCTGGTGTGCCGCACACGAGAGCTCGGAGAGGCGCGCGCGGATGTACCGTTAGGGCAACGCCGCTGCAGCGGCGCCGGTTAGTGTGGCAGTGTGTTAGCCGAGAGCTCGGTGAACCACCGCTTCTGCTGCTCTTTTCGCTCGTGCCGTCGAGAGTCGTGCCTTTTATTCCGCGGTTTTCGTGACGTTGCGATTCGTTCTTTGGGTTATCCGAGGACATTTTCTTTTTATTCATTTTATATTGGTATATATATAAATGTATGCGATACCTGAGAATTTCCATAACTTTGTTTCTTAAAGTATACGATGGATTTAAAAATTTTTGGTTTTTCACAATATTGGCGACAAAAATATGGCTTTTATGATCACAGATACCGATTAAGTGCGATCTAAATTGTAGTTTTGGCATAGCTGACATATAGGAAAATAGGAAAGTGCCTATATGCGCCACGATGGCCCCATGTATACTCGAAGAACTTAAGCACATGGGCACAAATGGAAATTAACTTATGGTTAAACTCACAATATGGCTTTTAATAAAAATTTTTTTATTACAAAATTTCGTGGACTCTCGAGACAACATAGCGGAATGCAGCCGAGATTCTGAACTAAATATTTTATATCGTAGCACAAACAGATCACATGCGCCTCTCGAGTGAATATCGAAGAAAAACAAAATCATTCCGCTCCCTGACCTCTGACGCCTTCCTAACGGCCTAACTCGGGACAACTTTTCCGCGTCCACAATAGTCTCGTCGAGATTTTCCTCATCGCTCTCTCTCTCTCTCTCTCTCTCTCTCTCTCTCTCTCTCTCTCTCTCTCTCTCTCTCTCTCTCTCTCTCTCTCTCACGTGCCAAGCTTGGCTGATCGTAGCAACGCGTAATTTTCTTTGACGTTGACACGCTTGGATCGTCGCGATTGACACCGTGACACGGCAATGTCACACTCACGCACGCGCATACGCGCAGATCTATTATCCCCCCTCCCATTGGCTCTCGACGTTAAAAGACAATTAATCTGAATAACGTGCGCGGTAGCCTAGACCCGCTGCTGTGGCCCAATTTCGACGCGTTACACACACACAGCCAAAATATGTCGTCACGTGCGCTCAGCGCGAAAAACCTCTCTGTGTATATAAGCGACAGCGTCCGATTGGAAATCTTAAGAGCGCGGGGGTCCTTTTTATTGATTCATTAGGCCGGATTTTACGAGCATCCATTAGGATATTTTGTTGCGCTAATGCGCTTTCATTGTGCGATATAATACACGCGCTGCTGAATGGTAGGATTGAAGTTTATTGCCCGCGGCTGATTTATGTGGCGCTAGTTGACTCTCTATACGTATATAATACAACGCCGCGGCTTGAAGAAAGAAATAATTTTTGTTTTTTCGTTAATAGATTAGCTCGTCACCTCGCGTGTGGCTTTTATGATCGGCTTTGTTGCGTATAGACCTGTACACTCTGTCCCCCGGCTTTTCTCCCCTCTCGCCTGTGTGTGCGTATATTATATGCGTTTGTTTATGCATCATCAGAACTACTCATGCCAGTTTGTCAACAGGAGTGAGAGAATGAAGTTAAAAATCTGAATTAATTACAGTTTTCTCGCGCCAACTTTTAATGATTCAAACTCTCACGTAATCCAGCGCAAAGAATTTTCCACGCAGCGCAATCTTTCCAAGTAAAATAAAATTGCGCGAGTCTACGTCCGATAATCCGATTCCGCGCTGCCGCTCGCAGCACTCGTTACTTCCAAGAAAGAAAACAAGCTAAATGCTGCATCGGGAACCCATGCACACAGATGTATATATATCGTCGCGTCTATCGCGCTCTGCGTGCTCTAGGACTGCCATTCGCTCGCATATCTTATCGCGAGTGAACAGACGTTTCCAACGACGATCATCGCGAGCCTGACTTTAAATTCCCGTGATATATTATACAAGCGCACGTAATAAATTACCGACGATATGTTGGAAATATATACATTTGAAATGAAGCTTCCTATTCGACTTCTCGGAGTAACTCAAAGAGGAGAGAGGGAGAGAATAGGCCAATTCATTGTTCTGCACTATACTGGCTCATTCAATTCAGTTCGACCCTTATAGTCGTAGGTCTACGATGCCAAGCTGGATCTCGGGTTGTCAAGCCGATTACGTCACTTTGAATCGAGCTCTAGCTTCCTGCGAATGTCATCTTGCGATGACAATGATGATGTTGGTAATGCACTGCAGTGAGTCGGACACTATGTTGTGCCCGAGGAAGACACGATTCACGACATCTTGTAAAGTCCTCCTTCGTAGCGCGTTTTATACGACAACGACACACTATAATATATAAACGTCAAGCGATTTTTTATCTTCTGCGGAGTATTTTTTCCTCTTCGGTATATATTATCCGCATAAAATCGTATCTTGCGATGATTTACGTCGTCTCTGCACGAAGAGTAGAACGAATAAATATCATCGTTTGCATGTAATGGCGACAGTCTGTAGACCCCATTTCGGCTGGAAATCCGGCCCTGTGTAGACACTGGCTTTTCGCGAAGCGCGTGAAATATCCGGTATCTCGGTCATTCGAGGATTTTGGGTTATATATGTATATAATATAGTGTGGCCTTATCGCGGGCTATCTTTATTTCGTGTAGCCCGGAAGCTGCTCCGGATCAGGCTTCTAATCGCGCTGAAAATATATGAACTCTTCGTTATGTACTTTCGTCGTGATATACATTGAACGAACTTCTTTTAGACGAAAATTCTTATTTATAACAGAGCTCGATCAAGGCGGGCTATCGATATTTCTCGATATGTTTGAATAAGTAGAATGAAGATTTCGGATGAGCAAAATTTTTTTCAAAATGGAAATGAAAATAGAGGAATACCGTTTAAACACATATTAAGGAAGTTGTGATAAAAAATACTGGAGCTATATCAAAAAAGTTATTGTTTTTTTATTATATTCGATTTTAATAAAGCAAAGTTATAGTATATGCATATTAATTAGAAGTAGAAACCAGATCACTGTAATAAATAAATTTTTGTTCAAAACTTTGTACATGCGTTTCAGATTGTTTTCATCTTGAGACAAATTGAGAAATCTCGTCCATTCTCCTCCTCTCATACTGACAATATATCACATCCCAGCTACTGAATTTCGGCTATAAAATTGAAAGTTTTCTTACCATTTGATACACGTCGACTAGCTCACTGCAAGAGCGGTGGATTATTCAAAGATGCTAATGCGTAGTTTCTATGCCGAGATCCTCGCTCTCTTTACGCTACTTGGAATAGGCGAGTCGAATTAAAGTGGACGCAAGTCTCAATCGCGTTTGCTCTCATTTTCTTTTTATATTTTTCTTCTTTAGTGTTTCACACTGAAAAAACTAGTAATCGAATACATGCATTATTATATTGAATGGATGAGATGTTTTCGTCTTGAGAAGTTGAAAGGGAGTAGGTATGTACTTCGAGGTAAACAACGAGAACGAACTCTTTTCACTTCCCAGCTGACACGTCAGATTCCGCGCGTGTATATATGTATATATAAGCGAGTGCGCATGAATAACACAGTTCCACGTCCTTATCTCTGGACTCTCGTGTCCGATAAGACAGCTCGAGCTTTTATTTCTCATTGACTGCACCGCCGCGTGTGTGTAGTATTATCCCCCCCTATATATGGCTCTATCTCCTCTTTCTTCCTACTTCTTTCGTTACGCGCTTCTCTGTATAGTAGAGCTTTTTCTTTTCTGCTACTGTGTCTTGTATATACCGCGAGTACGCTGCTCGCTGCTTATCTTAGCCGCAAATAACTGTAGCGATGTAAACAAAGAGTAGTGTGTTTTTGCGCAGCTGATATAGAACAGTTTTTCTATTTTTCAAATTAGATATTAACCCAAAGGGAATAAATAAACGATAGTAGCAGACAAGTTGCTTGGAGAAAAGTTTCTCGAACACACACACACACACACACACACACGCGCGCGCGCGTATGCAAAGCCAGCGAGAGAGATTTTATATTCAAGAACAAGTTTGTGTGTGTAAGTATGTATATATGTATAGATGCCTTTGTATAGGCGAGAGCAATTTTTGAGTTCAACAACCCGGATTTCCTGCTGGCAATGAAAACTGTAACCATATCGCTGACGGTGATGGTACTAGTTTCGATAAGCAAAAACTATGATATTCGTATATAGACGTAGGCATCGCGTTAGATAAAATAATAAAGGCAGCCATATATATATTGTGTTGCAATGATAAGTGTGAATGGCATACAGATTTTCAGCTATATATGTGTGTGTGTGTGTGTGTGTGTGCGCGCGTGAGCGTGTGCGTGTAAAAATCTCTCGATTCGATCTACAGGCTCACATTTTTGCAGATGCACTCACCGTGACAGTGAAGGCGCGAAATACAACAAAAATAAGTTATAGGTATATATATAAGAATAGTACATTGTCGCAAGACTGAAAAAGCCACTTACTCCTTGTTGCACATAGCGCATATTTTATATAAAAGCGTAAATGGGACAGCTTTTTAAGCAAGTAAAAAGCGGATAAGGAATACAAAATTTTAAAAACTATTGGAAATTTTCATATTTTCCAAAAATCTTCAGAAATTATCTAAGTTTGTAATAGAGCTCAGAGAATTTTTAATAAATCATCGAAAATGTTAATGGTGTTGAAGCAGTATAATTGCCCCAAATGTTCGAATAAGCTCTTGAGATTTTTCATGTTTTATAAGTCATTAAAAGATGCCCTTTTCAAGTACGTATCAGAAAAAACGAATGAGCTCTTACAACATCGTCGTAAGGCTTATCCCAAACATTAAGATCGTCTCAGCGAAAAGTCGTACTCGAACTTCAATTGAGCTCTTTTTTTCTCGCACTCTCTCTCTCTCTCTCTCTCTCTCTCTCTGCAACTTGTCAAGTCTATATGCGACTTAAATCAATCATTTTGTCACCCTCGCCGCTCGATGATACCCGGCTCCGGCGATCGCGCGTAATTGCGAGCAATAACGAGGCGAAATTTAGCAAGCCGGAAATCGTCCCACGCAATCTCTCTCTCTCTCTCTCTCTCTCTCTCTCTCTCTCTCTCTCTCTTCAATGCACATGCACTTGCACTTGCAAACACACACAAACATATATAGCGAAAGAGAGAGAGGGAGAGAGAAGTGCACTCGCCGAGTTTGCGCGCCTGCAGCCGCCGCCTGGATCGATTCGCTCGGACTGCGGGTGCAAGAGAGGATAGACGCGGATGAACATTCTCGTCGAAATCCTTCGATTTTTTATATTTATTCAGGTGGTTTTTAAAATTGTGGGATTCGATTATGTATACACTAGGAAAACGTTGAGCGCTAATGGCCGGAGCAGCGCTTTCGTAAGCCATGAAAAACGAAAACTCGCAATTAATGTACAAGTGCTACTCTTTACGTTAAAAAGCACAGCTGGATAATATTCCATAAGAGCTACGAGTCAAAGTGCAGCAGTGCAAAATATACAACGGGTATTTTTCTCAGATTAGAGCGAGAAAGCTCGCGTTGTATATGATAGAGGGAGTATTACCAGGCGGGCGTACGTGTCGGGTGCCTAATATCGGTCCCGACGACGACTTAATTATTACTGAACGCCCGCGCGGGCTCATGTCTAGACTTCGTAGCCGAGATTCTCACTCGCTGCAGTGCATTATTTAAAGGATCGGCTTTCCGCGCGCTTTACGCCGAGCTTATATATCTTCTGCAATAATGGATACAACCGAGATTTGATAAATATAAATCGCTGCGCAGAACGTTGTATCTGCGCAAAGAGTAAAAGGCATCGAGTCTAGTGAAAATTTCAATATAAAGACGTAACGCAGACGGAAAGTGTGAAAATAAACGAATAGAGACACAGTGTGCGGTGTATGGAGAGGGAGACTGAGTGGATGAGCAGTGTGTGCTGATGGCCGACGGGTCTCGTCTTTTTCTACTTAGGAGCGTAACACCGCCTCTGTGATGTATATATACTCGCGCGTTGCGCTACTCGCAATTTCGGTTCGTCGAGCGAGACGAGAAAAAAGAGAAGTACCTCGTCGTCTGCTCATGTCAAAATGTATACACATATATACTTCATAGCTCAGGAATAATGCCCGCGTTTAATGTTTATAACGATATTCGCACAATTGTACAGTAGAAAAATGTTGCAACAATCCAAGCTGGCGAGTCGCTTTAAAAACTCGTATAAGAACCCGTGCAATTCGTGGATGTACTCTATGTGCGCCGGCAGTGCACTCTCTGCAGCTATATAGCGTTGGGGCGGGAGGGCGTCCGCGAAGCGGGAGAGAAGGTGAGAGAGAGAGAGAGGGCGCAAGCGAGGTTGATGCCCGGGTTTACTTCCTCGTCTGGTAGCAGCCTGTATCGACCGGCCGGCGTCCCGACGCCCCTGCCGCCACCGCTGCCGCCACTATCTATATACGCTTCTCGCTCTTTCTGCCCGATCCGCCACATTCGCCAATCTCCCCCCCTCCTTTTTTCGTTGCATCTAGCGACCGATTACGAGCGTCGCGACGCTTATTATTTTTCTCGGACGTCGGTTGCCCCGACGTTTAAAAATAGAGAGAAGAGGCAGATTCCGGCTATTGTAGCTGATTTTATTTGGTTTTCAATTTTCAGACGAATAATACCGCACTATTATCGATAAAGAATATAACTCGAACTCTTTTCATGAGAACCAGTTTCTTTGCGACAATATCGCTTGGAAAACAATTACGCGAACGACAGCAATTTGGAGAAAACCATCGCTGCAGCGGCTACGGTACACCGGCGCGTACACATAAGCCACTTGCAGCAGTGCCACCATCGCACACGAAGCAGAAGAGAGAGGGAGAGAGAGAGAAAGAGACAGAGTCGGCGCAGCAGGAGGACCGGTCCGGAGATAGGGTTGAGCCGGCGGTAGGGGCGCCGCCGTCGTCGCCGCTTTAAAAGCAGCCGGTATATATATATATATATATATATATATATGTCTATAAACGGGGGTGCATCCGCACGTAGACGTGTAGGGGGAGGCAGCAGCGCTGCCGCCGCCGGGAGGTGGAAGGTGACGGAAAGGTCGGCGAACCCTGGGTCGATAGCCGCGCTCGCGCGCGCGTGTGCGGCGAGCTCGCCGGCGAAGAGAGAGGGAGATGCAAGAGAATAAGGTGGCTGCTGCAGACGGAGGGAAATGGAGACGGATATACTGCTACAGCGCAGCCCTGATGACGCGCATATATACATCCCTTTATATATGCGCTATAAGTACTGCTGCATTTCTTGGTGGAGCGGTATAATTTTTTGTTATATTGCTCTCGAGTTTTCCACAGACGAGAAAGTGTGAATTCAATTAAGCTTGATAGACTGTGTATATATGCGTCGTACAGGACTTTGTTACTTCAAGCGGAAAGGTTGGAAAATGAAAAAAAAAAACAAAATAGATAGCTCGTATATATACTGTGTATAAGATACAAGCTGCGCGCGCGGTTTTTTCTCTTCGCTTTGTAGCAGGTTGTATAACAAAAGTGTTGGAAAGCAAGACAAATCCGGGATAAAAGTCGACCTCTAGAGAAGTCTTATTGCAATATATAATATATTCGATGTATGATGCGTACATTTTCAAGCGTATGCTGGTATTATATGTGTGAAAAACGACTCTGCATAATTTGCATATTAAGCAAAAGAAGACAATTTTCCTTAAGGCTCAAGAATATAAGAATACAAAATTAGCGCCAGTATAAGGGTATGAATATAGAATTATAAGTAGAAAAACAGTGCAACTATGGGAGGTCAACGGTCCCTTATGTGTATAGAGATTGTTTTTCTCTCTCTCTATCTCTCGGGCTGTTTATGCGCGTTAGCGCGTTGCAGATGTTAATGAACCGTAGCTCAGAGAAATCGCAAAACCGTAGGGGGTAACAAACGAACAGCAGCAGATTTAGACATAGAGAACACATTACTTTAATATCTCACCCAAAATAAACCAGGAAATACACGGATTGAATTTGACTGGTAAGTTCGCAAGATACGGTTATATACTCTATATTGCTAGCTGTATACTTGATGAAGCTGACAGATCGCCAGAATAAACATGATAATACCGCTGACTTAATTTGGTGGAAAATACGCGAAACACGTCATTCCTGTAGTAATACATATAAATTGTGTAAACGACAATGATATTGTTAAGGTAATAGAGAGATTGTAATGACAAATATAATTATCAGCAAATTTTCACTTCGTCGTTGCAACTTTTTCAAAAAGGAAGATAGAATACTAGTATACTATACTAGCATAGTCTCAACATACTGTATATTGCATTTGCACATCAGAGAATGTCCTATATTATGCTACAAGAGTAAAAAATTCGCCTCGTCGCCTCCTGCAGGCAAAACTCAGAACTCTAATATTCATGTAACAGCTTTCAACGTTTACAAATAATTAAAACGTTATTGTTTTACGCAGATCGAATTCATTGCTGCATCGTTTTCACGTGTCCTGCGCTGCTGTTGCTGCTGCAGTTGGGCACGTGACTTAAACAAACTGTACCCCAGAGCGCATAACCTGGTCTCCCCGAGGACGTATATAGTTATATATATGCCTCGTATGGATATATCACTAGGGGATTGCAGCTGCAGTCGAGAGCGTATATACGCGTGGCTTTACGATTTTTTCTTAAGTTATGAGCTCTAGTATATATAGCGAAAGAAATGGAAGTTGTGGAATCGGGCAATGGTATATTCGTTAAAAGGGGCTGAAAGATTTTAATTTTTAAAGTGAAATATATAATTGGCTGATTGGCGATAAGCTTTCATTTTATTAGCACGAAAAGAAGCTTTTTTCGAAATTACGCAGTTTCACTATCACAGTCTATTGAGGACTCAGACGCAATTATCAGCGACAACTGCAGAGTTTTACAAATAATTAGAAGGGATCTGATAAAGCTCCAATTTTCTCGCTCTAGCTGGTATAATGCATAATTTTTCTCTCCACTACGCTTAAACGCAATTATGTAAGAATGAAATATGTCTTCCCGCTCACGGAGCGAAATAAATATAATTTTAATTAATATATATGATAAATCTACGTGCGAACAACTTACACAAGACCATGGAATATTGCAAAACAAAATTTCATAATAATACTTTATGTCAGTGTGCTCATAACGCTACACCTAAACAGCGCAGTTCCACAAAAGCAATCGCAAAGTTAATTTAATAATTTTTTTTTCATTCTAGGTAAGAATCCTCCAGTCATAAGCAAACACTTTTGAGTGTAAATGAAACTGAATCTATCCGGAAACCGACGGATCGCGTCATCTCGAAAAGAGTGTGAGTAATGTTTGTTTCAATCTGCCATTATATATACATACATATGAGTAACGCGTATTACACAGCGCTGATGTGCGAGCAGCGTAATAGAATTAGAATTTCAGTAGAATCAGTCGACTCTGGTAAGACATCGCCGTCGCAGTCATAAAATTTTCGTCAGTATATACACCGCGCTGCTTTAAATTTTAAAAGCATTATCTTATTATATACATGTAAACGTAACTACTGATAAAAAATTGCAGCTTTTCTCATTATTGCCACTTTCAGTAATAAACGACCATCATGTACACAATCGTCGCGCATTATAGGCAAACTATATATAACATGATCGTGTGTGACTATACGTACACGGAGAGAAATTTCGACAGCTCAGTGCTCCATGTTATTGCGGCCGTACAGATCTCTATCGATCGAGTGTTTTGCCGTCTATTCTCGTCGTTCCCGAATCCCGAAATTTTCCGAACTCTGGCGATACGAACATAAGCGTCTACCGCTTCGACTTTCGAGGTCCAGCCGACACGCTATAGTATCCAAGTTTCGAGGTCTGAGACTGCGAAGCGTCGAGTCCCTGCGGTACGGAGAATCTTGGAGTCCCCACTCTCGCAATTCGACTGCTAATAATACCATGTCTCGCTCCGTACATGCACGAAAATCGTAGAGTATCTATACTTCGAATTCGAAGCCGTGTTCCCGTAGCTTCGAAAGTATCGAGCGCTGAGCCTTCGAAATTTCTCTCCGTGTATACATGGAACACAGAATCCTGAGCGCGGCGCAATTAATTGGAAAAGCCGTTCTATTACAGTAGCTCTCCCGCGAGAGCCCGGCAAATAAGGAAGTTCAGACGGATATATAATCGGGCTTATCTAAACTTGACTCATTGCATTATCTCGCGCGCGGTGAGCGTCCGCTGACTTCTTTGGCTTGTGCTCGCGCGCGGGCAAGATTCCACGCCGCATATATACCGACGCGGAACACGTCATTTTCCAATTTAAATAATTCAATGCTCGCCGATGTGCTGCGTATGCTACATAACGCAGGGAGAGCATCCCAAGGGCCATGCAAAAGTTTACGAGGCGGATTGTTGTCGTTGATTGTCTGGCCTATTGTCGATCTCTCTCTCTCTCTTGCTGTCATTTCCTCTATTTCTCTGCAACGAGATCGCACTTCTTCTCGTATAGTAAATTCTTCTTGCCACTTCGATTGCATCTGTTCTCTCCTGTTCGGGTCGTTGCCCTGGCGATGAAGCATGAACTGCGCGTATAAGATCGTGTGTGCGTATAGCTGCTGTTCGTCGTCGTGATCGTCGTCGTGATCGTCGTCGTCGGGGAGCAAGAGGTTTCTGCTCGCACAAGGAGGTCAAGGCCGCGACCCAGTGAGCGGTCGTTGGCACCCGCGACGGAGGAAAGGCCTCTCTTGGAGCGAGGTACACACCCTCGACTATGTACTGTCCCCTCTTCCCGTTGCCGCTGCTGCAGTCGTCGTCGTTCACTCCTCCTTCTCCCGCGCGCTGCTTTTTCTCAGTTACCGGAGTCGTATGTGACAGCGGAATTCGAATTTTTAATCAGCGGGAAATATAACAACATCGTACGATTCGACTACGTATAAATAAAACACAGTCGATGCCGTGTTCCTCCACGCGTCGAGATCTCTTCACGCTCATTATAGCTGGATTTCGCAAGCCGCGCGCGCTGCAGTTTCCACGTGCCGTCGTGGATTTTCTAACATCTATGCACGCTGTTTACACGCTCGTATAATGTATATATGGATTTCGTTGCTTCGGAATTTTCGCCGCGTACTTTTCCGTTATTGCCTTTTGACGCTCGTTCGCAAGAGAGAGATTTTTCTCTCCTCTTCCTCTATATGTATATATGCGGCTTTTCCCAGAGATATATGCGTGCGTGCGTGTAACGTTTGCGCCGGGTTACGTGCACGTGATGTAATTGGGTTTCGCAAGGCTCGTTTAAGTGTTTACCGTACGTGCATATGCGATATACGCGGCGCTGTCCAGAGAGCGCTAACGGTCGGAGGATGCGAATTTTCCGAATGTGTGATGACTTTTTTTACGATTATATTTATCCTCGTTATAATTTAAAAAAACCGCAATACGACTATTAATTAGCTGGTAATTCAATCGCGTTGTGTGCTCAGCGCACTCGTCTAATTGGATCTTCTGAATCCTCGTGGGAATTAGTATATCTATATATATATATATATATATATAAGGGCTCTCTCGACATGGAAAAAAGCAAACAACAAGTTGTAAACCGAAGCTTGCACGACGTCCGACTTGGAAAAATAGTGGAAACTCAACAACAACAACAACAACACTCAGCCGGCTGGCTATATATCTCTCGAGACCGAAAAAACGGATAATAAAAGCTCGCGGGGAGTATATACAGAGAGTCGGGGCAAGAAAACTCGCTCTTTTTCGCAATCTCTCTCTCTCTCTCTCTCGCTCGCTCGCTCGCTCGCTCTCTTATAGGTCCTTTATTTTGTGCAGAGAACACACGTTTCATGAATCACGACGGCGACGGCGGTGGCGGGCTTGTTTGCGGCTGAAAAAGCGGCCGATAACGAAATAGCACCGTGAAGGAGAGAGAAAGACGCTCGGAAAAGCCTGGTAGAGAAAAACGAGACGCATGTGCTGCGCAGATTAGCCGGTGTGAGAAACTGGGTCGCCGCGGTCTCTCTCTCTCTCTCTCTCTCTCTCTCTCTCTCGATATTGACTGGCTCTGTATAGTACTCGCGGGTGAAAGAGTCCTAATCGCGAGAAAAATATTCATATATATATATATATATATATATATATATATATATATATATATATATATATATATATATATATATATATATATATATATATATATATACTTATATGCAGGAGGGAGAGAGAGTAGTAGTAGTAGGTTGTGCCGATCTGAATAACAAAAGCCGACGTGAACCTGTGGTCGTGTGTCGCGGGAGAAAAGCTGAGCGAGTGCGGTTATGCTAAGTTATATATAGGTGCGAAGAGAAAATCTTTTACGACGACGCTCGAAAGTTCGACTACGTTGCAGAAGATTTTCGTTCGAGAACTTTAATGCAGAATTTGAACAATATGTGTTCGGCGAGAGAGAGAGAGAGAGAGAGCGAGAGAGAGAGAGAGAGAGAGAGAGAGAGAGAGAGAGAGAGAGAGAGAAATGCCGGGACCTCAATTATATTTTTTTAAATGAAAGCTCTTTTGAATGACGTACAGAAAATAAAAAGCCGCATAAATATCGCTCTACAGCAGCATACTGCGAAACATTTTTCAAATCAACGTTTCGACGAACCTTTTGTTTCTATATACTTTTAATTCCTCCTTTTCATCATCAAGCAAACAAAACGGCCGATTATACGCGAAAAATCAAACTATACTATACACAACTTCATTCGCCGGTTTAACTTTATCGCTCTCGCCAACGTTTGCTGGAATCTTGAAATATTCAGCTCTATATGCCGTACGCGGAAAGCGATAAAAGCTCGGCGGCCGAGAACAAACGAAGAAAAATATTGGGCTGTAAGTAGATTAGCCGTACAGTGAAAGGGAGCGACGACGACGACGACGACGACGACGTGAATCGCGGCGCGGACGCGCAGTCTCTGTACTATTGAATTCTTAAAACGGCGCAGCTGCGGCCGCACGGAATAAAAACAAATGATCGCGAGCGAGAGAAAGGCGTAGATTACTGTCACTCCAGCCGGTAACACACTCGGCCATCGCTCACATGCCACCGATCACGCAGTCGAGAGGACGTAATTACCGACCGATCTTTTCTTTCGTAATCGCATCAGGATTTTTACCTTTATCCGGCGTTCTCTCTTCGTAACGTCGACGTTTATATTGGATTTTCGACATGGCTTTATAATTTTATCATTCGTATTTTTATGAATAATTAATCAATAATGCTTGCAACCAGGAAGCACATCTCACCGCGCCGAATCCAGTTATAGTTGCGCGTGTACGAAACAAAATGTAATTCACGAGCTCTATAATATAGCGCATATATACGAGTTCTTTTGTTCGCCCTAACGGGCAAACGCGCGGCAGCCCGCCTCGTAATAATTGTATCGGCATATCTGTAATTACATCCGTTACGTCGTCATAATAATATTTATAAATATTAATCGTATAAGCTGCTGCTTCGTTACTCGCTGACGTGCTAACTCGCGTTGCAGTACTTTTTCGTCCTCGCTCTTTCTTACAAAAATCGAATATACGATGTGTATGCGTAAGGAGTGCAATCACCCCTAGAAAACGTATGTACATATTATATATTTGATTCCGTTGCAAAACATCGCGCATATCATCTGGTCGGAATAATAAGTTTATTGAAGGTGATAAAAGCGTCGAGCGACGCGAGTAAGTCTTAGTCATCTAACCGTAGCTCTTTCTCTCTCCCTCTGATGACTTAATCTAACAAAGTATATGTATACATATAAAACGATTGAAAACGTATACGACGTCTCCGAAGCGCCTTTTCCGAGCCATGTGAGTATATGTATATAAAAATTAAACGCTCTAAGACAATGCGGCAATCTAAAGCAGAAAAACAATAGGAACATACATACGCGCGTACGCATCGGAACGCGCGCAGGTGTTGGCGCGTATCTATATACCTATAGTCAGGAAAGCGAGAAAGGAAAAGCGTAAGGTGCGCGCGTGCGTGCCTGGATTGCGCGTGAGGTTCAACGACTTATATGTATATATATATATATATATATATATATATACGAGGTGGAAAAAAGAGCTAGGCAGCGGTCGAAGAGTTTTTCAATCGAAAGCGCCCGCATCCGTCGCTCTATGTGTATATACATATATATGCGCTTGTGTACTTACTCGGGACTATTGTCCTCTCGTACGACGATCGAGTGGTTCTCTCTGACGGGATGCAGTATTAGTGTGACGCGAATACAGAAGAGCGGCTCGATGCTTGTGTATAGATACTCTGTCGTATAAGCGCACGTTGATTTTCAGGGTTATTTTTATCGCAGAAGCTCTTTCTTCTCCGCGGGGTGTACCCAATATATAATAATAATCGAGAGTAGCGAGCTGTTATTAGACTGAAAATCGTAAAATACGTATCGATAACTCGAACTCGCGCCGAGTGTAAACTCTCTTCGGAAGACAATATAGACGCGCGAGTTGAAGGGGAGGGAAGGGAAAATATATAGTGCAGAGAGATAAACTAGAAGCAACGAGCTGCAGCCAGAAATTTACGAAGCTCCAGTCGAGGTTTTCCGTTGGCGCCTGTCAGTGCCTATATAGCTCGTTCACCCCCCGCGTCGTCGAGCCAGCGCTCTCCGCATCCTGTGCGCGCGGCTCGCCGCGCGTCTATATAATGCACTGCACACAGGGTGCAACAACCTGCCTCGGAGCTGTTCAGCGGAGATAAAAGTATCTTTGTGTGTGCACAGCATTTTTTTTCTTCTTTTTGTTTCTCCTTGTTGACTGATGGCTGATGCAACGTCACTTTGTCGCTGCTAATACTGCTGCTGCTGCTTGTACTATAATAACATATATAACACGTTTCGATCTCGACGATCGTGACTTGCAGAATCGCGAAAGGCGTTTTACGGTTATATATACAAACTGTCGTATAAATCGCTGTATGCGTGCGCGCGTTTGTTCTATTTCAATAAAGTCGTCGTTACAACCCTCGTCGATTTACATCGGGTATATAACATTTCCCGCGAACAAAAAAGCCGAGACTATGCCGAAAAGGGGGGCTCAGGACCGAGAGAGGGATGAACGCTCGCCAAAGAAGAACTGAAATAAAGACGAGCTGCTGCTGCTGCAGCTGGACGAAGAAATGCGAAGAAAAGCGAGAAGCATAAGGGAAGCTACTGCTGCGTCAACGCGTACACACACACACACGCACACACATATCCATCTGTATTATATATATCTACACTGCGCGTATGGAACAAGTTGAAGAAGCGACGAGAAAAGCGCGCGCGTAGCTCGTTCATCCGCGAATAATTTACGACGGGCTGCAGTGCAGAGAGGCGAGTCGCGTCGGATTGGAAGCGACCAACACAGCAGATTGGCAGGAGAGCGCTCGCGCGTGAGAGAGAGAGAGAGAGAGGAATTACGGCCTTGCGCGCTGTCGGACTAAGAAAGGAAGGAAAACAAAATCGAAGAAAAGTGGCTTCGACATTTTTCTCGATATGAGGGGTCGTTGCGCTTTATTCTCCTCCCTGCGCAGTGCTTTGTTGTACAGCGCGCGAACATCAGGCTCTAATATATTTTTTTTTTTTTTTTTTTTTATTATAGCCTTCTCAAGTCCTCTTGCAGAGTCTTATATGGCTCTTCCCTCTGCCCGATACCATACAATGGTACCGGCCAGAGAGGCTCCCTATAGTCGAGGTGCATGTGCATCACATCGGATGTAGTGCGCATGCATCTCGACTGGCCCTACAGTTTAGTTATACAGTGCGAAACTGTATACAGTGGGATCCGAACCACTGGAGCTTTGATGTTATAAGACACATATGTATATAACATACAAACGTATGTAAACATAGAGGTGTCCCGATGTCAGAAAGTGCCGAGAGTCAGGCTTGAACCCAGAACCTCTGGATTACTAGCCCGACACTCTGCCCACTGAGCCATCGCCGCTCAGGCTCTAATATATAATACAAACATTATATATATTATACGTCTTGCTTTCTTCACCGCGGGCACAGCAGAGAAAGAGAAAGCATATTATCGCGTGTGAGCAGCCGACTTCTACCTATTATCTGTACAATAATCCAAGGTTGCGGTGCGCGAGACGTTCCACGTGTGTGCGCGCCTGTCGTGCAACCTTAACCCTCTCTCTCTCTCGCTGCGCTTATATACTGTAGTCTCAGCTCTCGCTCTCACTATCAGCGCGCGCCGCGAAAGGGTGAAAGAGAAAGGAACGGCTAGACGAAGGGCGCGTTCGCGCTTAGGCCGGAAGAAAAAGAATCCCCCCACTGTTCCTTTTCATCGCGCGCGCGCGCGCGCCAGCGGCTGCAGAAGCTCGAGGGGCTGTGCATGTGTAATATAAATATATGTGTATACACACGCCGTCGTCCACGTGCACGCCTATACGGGGTACGTTTACTCATATACGAGTGTGTAATAAGCGCGAACACGCGAGGCAAAAGGGAAAGTCCGTGCGTATACTCTATATCTTCGGGCTTTCGAGGGACACTTCCGGATAATATTAAACGCGCTGTTGCCGTCTGCATCGGATATTAAATTAGGAAGTGTGTGTGCGTGTGTGTTAAATATATTACAGTCGCTCGTGGAAAAGCGAGTTTTTATGCAATTCGAGGAAGTATTTATGACGACGGACGATTTTTCAATGTCTTATGCGCATTTGGTGAAACTACATTCACGCTACAGCTATTTTTTGAACTGCGTATATAATTTTGAAAAATGTAGGTCGTCAGCGAACGAGACTATACTATGAAATATTTTGAGGTAAGCGCGAGAGTATACAAATATTATATATAGATAGAGAGAATAAAGAGGAAAAGGAGATATTCGCGCACGTGCCGGACGGCAACGATCCTCTATATGGGAGAAAGTTCACGAATAAAGAAGACCCAGGCCGCCGCCGTCTCGGAACGCCAGGTGAAAAGAGGGTGCATCCGCTCATGCAACCACGTCGCGTCTGTGTATATGTATATATAGAACACACAGGGGTGGAGAGAGCGAACGTCGAAATAAAGGCAAAAAGAGAACCGCGCGAGGGTTGCTGTCGCGCTATCCGCAGCAGCAAGGGGTGGAAAAGCAAGAAAGAAAGCCTGCGTAACGAGCGACGAAGAGGGAGGCGAGAACTGTACGAAAAAACACAAAGGAATATATATCTACGCTGCGCGCGGAGGGACGGAGTCAGACGGAAAAAGGGTGAAATTTAAGAGAGGAAGCGAGGTACACACACACGACGACGCGGCCAAGGAACTGTACTGCTGTGTGCGAAAAGTCAAGAGAGGAGGTAATAGAACGCGCTGCTCGCCTGGCGCACTACTGCTGCTGCTGCGAGGAAAAAGAGGAAAAGGGAGAGGGAGAAGAGAGAGCTGCCAAGAATATCTCGGGGGCAATGACACGTGACACAGCAGCAGCAGCACACACACACACATATACACGCATACGCGCTCGCGCCTAATGCAAAAGAGAGATGTGTGCCATATACAGAGTTATAAGCGCGCGCGGGAGGAGAGACGGAGAGGAAGATACCATACTGCTCTACGTTGAGATGCAAATCTCTCTCGCGCTCTGCAGGCCTCATGCGCTCCTCGACGAATTACACGGATTAACGGGGTTTTATTTATTTAAGTCGCTCCGCGGAGCACAAAGCCTGTCTTTAGCTCGCTCTATTCAAAAAGGCTTTAGCCTGCACCGATTGCGCAATCGCTCGCTCGGCGTCGACGAGATGTCGTTTTCTCCGACACGAAAAATCCGCGCAACAGACACGCCGTGCGTGATTCATATTCTAAAGACTTTTCTCTCTTTCTCTCTCTCCAGTGCATAGGGAGAGTATAGTACGTATAGCAGTAAAAGTCGACCGCGAATATTTCCGAAAGCAGCTTGTCTTCACGACGTGCACGTTGCTTTCTGAAAAATATCACTTGGCTTACTGACCTTAAACTACGCCAGATCGTAAAGATAATTTTAACCATTTCTCAGTAGAAGACACTGACTGCAGCTGCTTTTACCGCGAGTCCGCAACGCGTGTATAAATATTTCGCTGAGGTAGAAGACAAGCTTGTGTACCTATCTATACATATATTTATGTGGTTTAGAGCGTGGAAATAAAAAATGCGCCGATTCTCGCCCTCTACTGTCGTTGCGACTATAGAAACAGTGAGAATCCTAAGCCCATCCAGCAATCATCGGCGATTGACTATACGAGGCTGAACTTAATTTCTTTATTAGCTTTCTCTAATGCCATTGCTCGACTGTATTTTATACGAGAGATCGTACATGGGCGGCACACTCATGTGTGCAAAAATTAAGCCACTTTTTTGCGAGATATATTAAACCGACATTTTTTGCGTCGATAATGTGAGATAGGATCCAACTCTCTAGTCTCGATGGATAGCGTAGATTATACTGATACAACGGTGTACCAGCTAGAACCAAAACACCACGATTATCACCGTTACAGTAGATGCTAAATCTTCTTCACATATTGCTATTTATTTATTTTTTTTATATTTTCCATCTTCTTCACATATATTACTGTTAATTTTCTTATTTACGCGGAACAGTAGTATTTTCACTGATAATTCTATACCATATTGACAATAAGCATTGTATACGACCTGTTTCGAGTATTATGCATGCGACTATTTTAATAAAAAGCTGGATTTTTACAAAAATATCTCGATATATTTGGTATTGATAGGTATCGAAACTTTAAGTATCAATGATTTTGATTTGACGTCTACAAATATCGATGTATTTAAAAGTTTTTTTATCCTTCTTTGAAAGAAACGCTAAAAATAACGACGATTGAAAGTTTGCGGGCGAAATTGCATTATACGCTTATTGGCAAGATAGTTTTGTTTCATGTGAAAATAGTCACTCTACTGGCACAGATATTGCTACTATATAAGTTAAGTGATATCAAAGCAATTTTTTTGGTATAAATTTGACCAATACTTTAATACGTTTATAATTTGATATCTATGACTCAAATAAAAAACTTAGTTTCATCTGCTATTCATCATAATGGGCCGTGTATATATATATCGATAGAAAGATATCGAATATCGGGACACTTTGTATAATTTATATTCCGAATATCGACCAGTACTATATTATATTATTTATTTAAATTGATGCTTATTATTCTGTTATTCTCAGACGGTTATTCTCAATATAAGAATTTTTTTTCTAACTACATAGCTCGGATACAGCTACTGCAGCTGTTCTCATCGCTGCGCAACGTTGCGAAATTAGTCTCCTCATAAACGCGTGCACGAACTGCAGCGGCTGCACATCATGACTCAGAATTACTGAATTCAATTAATTCTATCTCTCCCAGATTTCGATATATATGTTACATACGCTGCAAGTGCGCATGCCGTTGACCTCTTCTCTCTCTCTCTCTCTCTCTCTCTTTCTCGCGGTGACGTCGCCACTCACTGCAGCAGCAGCACAGCACACGTATAATAAACAGCGGTGTTACTTACTTCCTCGTCGTGCGTCGAGAAAGAGAGCCGAGTAAAATCGACTCGATATCGCGCGCGCGCGCGAACCGGGTCACTTGAGACCGACGCTCGCGATAAACGCTCTCGGGAGTAGTCCACAGTATAGGTGCGTTTGATATATATATATATATATACACACTGCGGCTGAATATTCACGCGGGGGTGTGTGTGTGTGTGTGTGTATCGGTATCGTTAAGGAATCCTTTGATGCTTAGATCGAGCTGTTTGTTATTTATTTATAGGAGACGATGCGCCGGATATTGCATTATAAAATAGAGGATCGAGAGTTATAGGATATTTATACGTTTGAAAACATCCGGGTATACTGCTATACTCTCAGCACTCGTGCGCGCGATTAGAGTCTCTATATGGGAGATGCACCAGGATATGCTACCGCGCGGTCGGCAGCGCGAAAAATATCGCTCGGTTCACCGTTATATCATAAATGCGGCTCCAATGAAATAATCGACGTATTTTATGATTGAGTCTCAGCATAAAATATAGATACGGCGCTGCTCTCGAGAGTCCAGTTAAGATATTCTAAAGAGAAATTTTTAGTCCTTGATATATGATAAACGCTAATTAATATATATTATATATATAATACTGATAATTATTCGTATATCTCGTGGTATGTAGCCATCGGTATACAGTGTTTTTTTTTCATTTAAAGGTATACAGTGTTATAAGCTTATGTTTTACGTTTAGTTCGGCAGTGCTGCGATACTTCGTCCTGTAAACAGCTATGTGAATTTTGAATTGATAGATCCCGATGAACATCCTATATATAATATAATTTTTCCTCGTCCGAACGCGTGATAACAACCGTTCAATGCGTCCGATTATCACGTCGCGTATACTTCTGCCTGAAATATCGCGATCTCTTCTACTATAATACACTGCATATATATTGCATTTTCGATTTCACCGCGTACTTCTGACCTCGATATAGCGAACAACAACAATAACACCTGGTCTTGCAAAAATACAGCCCTTAACTGTAAACGCGCCGTCTAGACACAACGGAGGCGTCGGATCAGATACGCAAAGTCGATTTAACGCCCAAGACGCCAGTCATGCTCGTTGCAGCATCATCCTCGTCGCGTCGATGATCCGGAAGGAGGCGTTCTCGATCTCGACGCGATCGTGCATAAACTCTCCTTTGGTTTCTTCTCTCACCGCCGCTGAACTCGATTTCGCGCTGCAGCTGCGCGCATATTTATCATATATGTATATACAAGTATATTATAATGAAAATGCGAACCCGATGAGGAATGGCGGTAAGATCGACTGCGGAGAAAGAGCGGATATTGTAACGAGAGGCGGGGCTCCTGCATCTATTATACGAAGATTGATATAGAGAGATTCGTTTCTTGTGGATCGTATAATATATAAATATATACATAGAGAACCAGAGAGAGAGAAAGAGAGAGAGAGAGAGAGAGTTTAATGAGTTCGCTGCTGCTGTAGTTCGTTAAAGCCGATGTAATGAAAGGTAAATACGCGACGACTCACTATTCTCAATTATAATCAAGGTCGAAAAATCCGCGGTACAGCATTTCCCTTCGATATCGAATCTAGCACCGGATTTCTCGCGCCGATGGAAGCCAGTCTCGTGACGCGATCGTTATCTTCTTCCCTGTAGCTTAGAGCACGTCCAGGATATACAGCAGGCAATAACAATACAACCGAGAGAGCTGTATAGAACGGGGTCAGTGGAACAGTAGGTGTCCGAAGGGGCTCGTCGTTGCCGGCGGTTATTCTTTTATTGAGCTGCTCTGCCGATTTTGTTGTACTTACTTACTTACTTACTTACTTACTTACTGCTCCGGTGGCGCCCGATGTGCCGCCCGCGTAATTGCCAGCGCCGGCGCTTGCTTTTTCCGCTCGACTCTTTCTCTTTTTACGCGCGCGCGCGCGCGCCTTTCATTGTCGCCGACGACGTGCGGCAGTCATCCGGTTTTTTTTATTTATAGCCGATGGTGCAGAATCGAAGAAGCAATTTGCGCTTGGGGTTTACGAGGCAATCGATGAAGGTTTTAACTATCGCGTATTAATGTACGTCGATCAAAATTATGAATTGCCATTATAATTGTGAGTGCAGCTCTTTGAGTTTTCCGATGTAAACGGAATTATTAGCTCGGAGATCGTACCGGTCGATACAGCAGCCTGGATTATTCATAATTATTCATATTGAGTAACCTTATTTAACGGAGCTTGTTAATTAAACGTCTGATAGGATATTATACTGACAGACAGAACCAATCGGCTTATCATTCGAGCTCAACATAATGGCTTGGCACTAATTAGGAGTTAGATCAGAGGATGCATGAACACGCAAACGGAGCGATCCTTCGGATTTCTTCCTGAATTCTCATCGACACAATTTTAAAAGCACCGTTAAACACAATTCACCCATTTCGCAGGGTAACGACTCGATTTTATGTGAAATGAGAGCTCTCACATATACTCGTGTCGAAGTTCAGTCTCTACACGGAATCACGACGTTTATTTCCGCATCTATCTCACAACTTGTCGTTTAAAAATAGAAGATGTATAAACCACGAGGTCTGGCTATAGGTTGGCTCATCAGTATTTAGAGCCTGAGGAGCACATTTGTGTGATATCTTTGCAGAATGCATATCGACAGCCGCGTGCTTGTATAATTTCGAGGTAGCTCGGAAACTACCCTGCAGTAGCTGGATATTGTTTTGATGCTATATAGCGCCATCATCATCGCATCTTACTGATTATATAGCTGTGCAGGCGTCTTGTGTATTAAATATTTGTCGCATAACGATGTAAGAGATTGTGGGTTTGGTAAAATTGCAGCAGCGATTACGAGCCATATGATTTGTAGAGGGCTTGCAAACAGATTCCTAAGTGCCTATTTGAATATCACCTTTATTGATATATTATATTTTTATATAAAGCGCGAATTCTTATATTTTCTCGTATATAATTATATTTAATTATTGTTTTTATTTCTGTTTCAGGTGAGATAAATGATGTCCGTCGTTATAGAGTATCTAACTGAAATTTCTTTAGTCAAATGTAATGAAGTGAGTATACAACAATGATAGCTTGCAAGAGTCAAAGATCTATTCAAATTTAAATTGTTCGATGTACACATCAAGTATAATATCTATATCCGATATCGTATAATTACAATTCAGGACTAATAACAAAACCTTGATACAATTTCACTCGCAGGCGCAGTATAGCTTATCAGCCAAACTCGAAACAATTAATTACACGGCTCTCTTATATTTTCAAAATTTGACAATTTACATGGCCCACCTATCCCCAGATTTTAAAAAGATTTCATCATATACAACCCGCTCAAATTATTATTAGTCGCGCATTCGACTACCGTTAGCCGCCACAAAAACGAAAATAAAGAAAAAAAAACGCACGATGGAGAAAATTCGTTCGCGTAAAAACCCAACGCCAGGCGATAAATCAACGCGACTCTCCGTTCCTATATATACTCGTGCATAAGTAACAAGTGAGACTCGCGTCGCTTTCGCGAAGCGCGCGATATCGTTCTCCTTCGGCGACCCGTGGATATAGGTTAATAAACGCCGCGAGTCTAAAAAATCCGCATACTCGTCGAGCATAATAAAATGCGCAGCAGCCGCCGCGGCTCTTCTCTTTATCCTGCGCATCTCGAGAGAAAATTCGCGATGAGAGGATCCGTGAGATATCCCCCGGAGAATTCGCAAGCGCAGTATGCTTCTGGGAAATCGCGAGCTTCCTCTTTGTGCGGCATGTATTTTTCTCCGATGCTTTTTCCGAGTAAAGCCTTGGGTGTGTCATTCGCGGTATTGCTACGCCGCTGACCTTTTTCTGGTATATTTTCCATGTATATAGAATTGAGTTTTGCTAAAAAATATTGCAGATGAAAATTCGCATGACAAGACGCGGCCGACATTCCAGTTCGCCGTATATACACGCATATATAGATTATAGATCCGGAATCGAAGCAGCAGCACACCTACGGCTCTAATCGTCTTACAGCTGCGCTGCGGCGAGAGCGATCCGCACGGATAAGCGATTTCACGAGATGGATCCGAAAGCAGCAGCCGCTCGCATTGCTATCGGCCGATTTTCGCATGACCGCGAGTATAGCAGAGAGGATTTACGAGCGTGATCTATAGCGGAACGTAACGGACAAGTCTTTCTGCCTCAGATATCAAGCGTGGCTTAGCCGTAGCTGCTGCGAGACATGGGCGGTATTCTACCTACGACTTTTCGCGATAAGTCGCGACTGAATGTATATGTATATATATATATGTATATTGTATTCAGCCTACAACTTGTAGTGTCGCTATTATGTAGTATACGTATGTACAGTGCGCGATGTCTTGGGTGCAAAAATACGAGACGGAAGTGCGAATAACCGCGCGGAGGCTTGGGTTTCTGGGTTAACTTTGACTATGGATTTATGGATTAGTCAGAGTATCGAGGATGCGGGAATTTTCGAGCTATATGTATATGCACTATACTGCGTTGCGAGAGTCGTGTGATGGATGAGATGGTGATCTAGCGCGCGAGTGAATTTTGAGTGGTTTTTGAATGAGCTCAGATGGATTTATTGGAGACCAACAGTTAGCTAGCTTTGCGTCCTATATATGGAGCTTTGTTTCGTATTATTGTTTGGAATGCTTCGTTTGGACGGTTCGACGCGGGTCGTATACATAACCTGTTATAGTGCGTATTTATTATCACCTTTTTCTGATTTTAAAGCATTACAGATGTGTAGCTATAGAAGAGGTAAAGTTTTGGGTTAAATTTAATTTGATTTTTTTTATTTTTGAGCAGGGTAGTGTATGCAAATTTTCAGAATATTTTTGAAATAATTTAATAACTACATAAATACATTTTTATATTCATGATTATTTTTCAAACAAATGCTTTCAACTTATTATACAAAACGTTAAATCAGAGATCCATGTGCGAATGAGGTATACTTCTTTATTTGAATGATAATTCATCTGTTGAAAATTCTGAATCACTTTTGTAACATATTATTCATCATATTTAATATTTAAAACCCATAAAATTCGCTGCGTAGAAACCGCACTCGAAATCTATCCTCAGTTTGTCATAACAACTTCACCTCATCAAGTGCAATCTTTCTCCTTGCGCAATATAAAAAGCTCCGTATATGTAAGATCGCCGCGGATGATATAGCTCGGGTGTATTATATCGCGCGAATAAGGGTCCGCGAAAAATCGGTAAACTGGTTCGGCGTAGTCGGCGCGAAACAATCGCCGCGCGGGTGACGTTTTCGGGGCGAAAAAGTACAGCAACGATATATATACATATATGCAGTACGTGTAACCCGGAACCGGCTCGCTTTTACGCCCGGGTTCTCTCTCCCCCAACTGCGGTGTTTACTCGTCGCACTGCTGCACTTTGCGCTGCGGTATGTATGTTGCAGAAATTTTGTTAATCAAGAGCTTTTTATAAGCTATCGTTGACGTCATCAAGAACGTTTTGTACGTTCTAAAATAAAAATAAAAATTAATATATATATATTAGCACGAAGCCGAAGCACATGTTCTCGCGGCTGTGGTGCGGCCTCGAACTACTTTTGCGGCTTGTGTCGTAGTCGAAGTGGTTGCATTTTTCGACCTACCGAGCGATCACTGGCCTCCTCGCTTTCCTATGTGCCTCAGTCGTCCTTTTCTTCCTCACATCTCGGCTGCTAGTGGATTCTCCTGATCGCAAGGAGAAATCGCCTAGATTTGAGACGAGACGGAAATAAATTCTACTTCGTGTTGCGAGTTTCTTATACTGGTGTATATGTTCATATTACTTTTATTATTGTATTTTACACGACGTCATCGATAATTCGAAAGCCGATCAAAGGTCACGGAAAACGCTGTAATAAGGGTTTAAAGCGTTTGAACTGTGCCAAAAATAATCACCTGCAACGTAATTACTTCCAGCTCGATTGGTGCACGAGAAAGAAGCACTGGAGCATGCAGCTGCTTTGCGCAGCAGCTCGGTTCTCGGCTAAACACACAGCCTCTGGGCTACTGCACGACTCGATCTCCTCTTCGTCATCATCGTCAGCACGACGAGCATCAATTTAATTTCATCATATTGCACATCGCGTGAATATTTTATAGAGCATATTAAAAATCCCTTTCAGACTGACAGGTCAACGATCTTTACCCTCACGAGAAAACATTAGATTCAAAATATATATATATAATATATCCTGTAAAACAGGTTCACAGTATACTAAGAAAATCATTTAAATTTCTTACAATCGCACTGTTCTTAAATTAAGTTATTCAGATGACCGAGCACAATACCTTAGCAATCAACATAGTCGTTCAGAATAATGTATAAAAACAATCACAACAATACCACTACTTTTTTTTATTTACTTACATGTACATTGCATCTTTACACTACAAGAGAAAAATCTGGGTTTCTTAACTATAATATTGACAATAAAAATTAAACGAAGATAGTTCGCGATAGTTTTTTATCTCTATATACCCAGAATCTGTAATTCTTTTTTTTCACAACAAAAGCCATCATTTTGTTAAGAGATGATAATTACAAAGTTGCTTGTTCGTAATCGACCGTTCATCCTACATTTCATAGCATTCACGTGGCCATTAATATTCTCGCCGACATTTGCATGTTATCGTTCATTTCACTCGATTGCTTTCCATTATTATTCCACGACGCTGATGCGTCTCTCTCACACGAGTGAGTAATAGAAAAAAAAGAGCAGAACGACAACAAAAATACAATCGCTTCGAGAGCTTCGTTTAAAATATTTATGTTCACTCGCTAGTATATAATAGATCTCCCGCGAATAATCGAAAATCTTCTATATATAACACAGAAGCAAAAACACACGGCATTCAGTGGTACACGACGTCTGCGAACACGGAAGTGAACGGAGTCTCTCTCGGCGCAGCTGCATTTTTCGGCCCAGAAAACGAAGCAGCAGTCGCCGCAAGGCGTAGGTGTATAGTAGCTTATACAGCGTCTCCCTCCCCCCCTCTCGGCTATCTAGCCGATAAACGTGCCAATGCGCAGCTTATGCACGTCGCCTCGTCATCAGAAAAGCATAACGGAGGTATAGAGATTTCTAAAAAGGCCCCCCGACTCGGGAAAGCTTCTTTATGGGCCCGGCTGTCGAGCGGATCGATGCTCGTTCTCCTTATTCTTTATTTATTATTGCAGTGCGCCGGTACCTATATCTATACATACGTACTGTTATTTTACTACTATCGCTTCCAGCCATGTCCTTTTTAATTTCTCGCACGTAAGAGAGAGAGAGAGAGAGATGCTTATCGCTTTACTCCTCGCGCGGTTTTAACATTCGAGATCCTGTGCGTGGACATACGGCCGGAGTCTATATATATATAGACATACAGAGAAGCTATCTGTCGCCGGCGCACGGCTGCTTTCTCCGGATCCGTGTATATATATATAGCCCCGAGAGTCCGTTTTCTAGGACATCAGGATTTTTCGCGCTGCTTTATGAAACGTGAAAACATGTTTTTCGTACTAAGCGCGCGCGCGCATAGTGTGCAGAGGCTGTACGTCTTTATGGCCGCTCGTTTCAGGGGAAATGCGCGCGGCGTTTGTTGTGATTAATTTGTTTGCTCGTTTCTAATGAAAACTGCACACACAGAGAGTTGTAGAGGTGAACGACCCTTTCTTGTTATTGATATTTTCCTCGTCTTTTCTAATGCGACTATATATATATATATATATATATATCGAGATATATAAGTTCATGCGGTGTGCTAGTATATTATACTTATGAAAGTAACTTTTCAGGTGCCTTTTGCCGTTGACCAGAACGACTATAGTCTGTCGTCTATTTTAAGACACCGTTTAATTGCGTTATTTTTACTATAACGACCGCCTAGGGAAATTATCATATCGAACGATGGATGATTACAACGTACATATATACACACACGCGAGTGCTTATATGAATTCATCACCTTATAGCTCACCACCCTTTTAGCTATAAGACTTTGCATTGTTTGGAACAACTCGCTAATTATTCTCCTTTTTTTAGTGTATGCACAATGCGACGCGCTTATAAACTGTATAGTCGCGCTGCAGGCCGAATCGGCGCCTACTCGAACGGTACGTAATCCCCGCCTACGCAATGCCGGGAATATAGCCCCGTCTCTCTGTGTGCATATGTGTATATATATATATATATATATATATGCCATTATCGCGATCGAGGCTTTCGCAGCTCAACGTGTCACTGTGCCGGCAGCGTACAGCAACGAAGCCCGCACTGCTTTCTAATTCTCTTATCAGCGTCACTCTTTCTTCTTTCCTTGTCTCCTTTTTGCGTGTAGGAGTATACGCCAGTCGTCTATAAGCAGAGAACGAGTAAACCGATAAGTGCGAGAGGAATTTTTTAGACAAGAGAAAGATGTTTATATAGTGGAATTTTATTTCGAAGAATTGTGATTTTACACAGCACAGATTTAGTTTAGAGAATCTTTGAATTCGAGCGAGCTATTAAAGAAAGAGAAAATATTTTAAGTTTCTTGATGTGTATAATATAGGCAATTGCGCGTGCGATTACTGTAATACATTTATCTCAAAGCTATATGCGAGACGGCAGATCGATAAGAGCCAGGAAAGAGATTAATTAAAATTACAAGACAAAAGAGCGTCGCATTCTTTTGCTGCGTTTTAATAGAAATTGACTCGCGTGCAAGATAAGTTGACGCGCGCAGCGTGTCTTTTTATTGTCTGTAAAAAGCTGTCGTCGGTGCAGCTTATCGGCGCTGCACATATGCGACATGAGTCGTCGAGAGAATTTCGTAATATAAACACACTCCCAAGATCCGCGTTGCAACCTTTTTTTGTAGCGCATACATGAGCAATTCTATAAAATCGAATGCATCAGAGGGAGGGAGTAAAATAGGTTCTATAACACTTGGGTAAGATACAAAGGTACTTTATACTTCACCCAATATAAGCATCTGTTTTTAATTATTTTTTTTTTGTTAAATTTAACATCCTTTCCAGTATTCTTTCTGCAGTGATATATGAGTAGAAATTTTGTTCGTTACGTTTGGAATTCGTATAAAAAAAAAGTTTAGTTTGCGCAGAAAAGTGTATCATAAGGAACTTTTTGAGAGTTAGAAAGTAGTTTCGTATTCTTGCAGATGTATATGATAAGAAAAAATTGTTTCAGCATCGAGAGAAGGATATGATAACCGTTACTAAAATTCCACTATAAAGTCTAGTAGTACAGGGACACGATTATATTTTATAGTAACCGTTACTAACAAATTTATGGTAATGGTTTCTATAAAATATTCTAGAAAACGACGATTTTTTAAATATACGTGTATATCAGTATAGTTAAATTTATTATACTTTATCATACTAGGCTATTTGCAAATTATTAAAGTGACGTAAAAAAAGAACATTTATGATATAAATTATAAAAAAGGATACTAAATAATTCAATAAACACTTCTAACATGGCTACCATCCAGAAAGAGGAAAAATTTTACTATAAAAATAAATTACTAAAATATTGTTGCAGTTGCATTTTTGTAATGTTTACGATATTTCGGTTAACTTTGGCGTATAGTAATCGCTACGAAGTAGATTTTTCTCAGTGAGTCGCCTGTCCACACAAGATGTGGATTTTTGTGGAATTCCTCGTGTATAGCTAAGAAGTGTACTCGTGTAAAATATTTGTTTTGGTTTTTTCTTCATTATAAACGCGCTTGAAACGCAACCGATAAGATGCAGCAAGATTCGACCTCGCTTTGTTTTTCCCCTTTCGATTGTATTATCCAGCGTCTATTTTCGGAGTCTTTCAACATCACATCGAATTCTATATACTCTGGTTTACACGGCAGAGAAAAGACCTGCCCATGATGTGCCCCGGCAAAATCAGCATAAGTATTCATGCTATTTTTAGTTGTGGTGTATAAAAGACCTCGCACCAGTAGGCT
Organism: Muscidifurax raptorellus; assembly: GCA_020010945.3. Classification (NCBI taxonomy): domain Eukaryota; kingdom Metazoa; phylum Arthropoda; class Insecta; order Hymenoptera; family Pteromalidae; genus Muscidifurax; species Muscidifurax raptorellus. Next base: position 30,311,988 of record CM052078.1, read on the forward strand.
CAGGTGCAGATACAGTATGAGCGGCTCAAGCGATCGCAGGCGCAAGAAAGCAGTTTAGGGATAGGTGACAACGTCTTGTTTTTTATATATATATATAGTATACGCGCGCCTTGTAGTCATGAGGGAAATCGGAATGCGACACCTATCTTTGCTAGCCAGAAACTCAGAACTCGGTAGCATGACTGATTTTGCGCACGCTAAATGCACCGTCAAAGAATATAACACATTCTTTCCCGTGTTATCAACTTTTGCCCTGCTCTCTGTCTTTCTGCTAAAATCGACTAAAAAAATAAAACAAAAGACGCCTGTTATACAGCTCAGAAAAAATCCGCTTAATTTTTGCACACGCACCGCACGACTCTCCCCTGCGTATATATATAGGTATAATATATAAGATCCGATCTCTCGTATATGCAGCCGGGCCATAGATTAGAGTCCATTAGAGAAAGCTAATAAAGAAATGAAGTCGAAAAAGAGAGAACCGCACGGGACGTTAAATGATGCATATCGCAGCGAGAGATCAAGAGGGAGAGGGAGTCCGAATAAGCGCGACAATGGGTGATACAGCTCCGGGAGAAAGAGCGACTATATACGTATACAGACGCGCACATACACAGTCACCCTATTTTTGGCACATTCAAACACACAGACACGAACATATATACTACACCGACGCCTGCGCGCGTGATAGCAGCAGCAGCAGCAGCGCGCGGTGTGTGTGCACCAGTCTCTCTCCCGACTGCAGAGGGCATTTCAGCGAGATTACCGGTGCATTGACCCCGACGACGGCGTGTCACCCCTTCACCGTCGCTCGAGCGGTAGAAAGAGAGGAAGGGAGACGTTGCTGCGTTCGGTGTATGCGCGCTCATACGCCCCCACCTTCCGACCACCTCCTCCTCCGTTTCCAACTCTCTCTCCCTCCCGTCCGCCCCCGACCCCGACGTCGGCGTTCGCGCTCGTTAAACGCTGTATATACTGCACTTTTCACTTGTACAGGGATCTCTCTCTCTCCCTCTCTTTCTCTCTCTCTCTCACTCTCTCTCTCTCTCTCTCTCTCTGCGTTTTGTGCAAACAATTTTGTCAGACCGAACGATATTCGATTCGTCGTTGTTTCTAATAAACTGCGCGCCTTGCGGTGGCTATAGACACACAGATATATGTACACAGAGACGGATATTACATACAGCAGCGTTGAGCTACTCGCTGCGCTTAATCAATCTAGCACACACCAATATTATCGCACGGCAATAAATATTTTTTTTCGCGTCTCTCGCTTTAATTAAAATATGCATTATTTCATAATGTCCGTTCGCGGCGCATGTATATAAACTATACAGCACAAACATATATGTACAGTGATTTAATAAATTACTCCCGTTTCTCTGTACTGTCTGGCTGTCTGTCTGTCTGTCCGTCTGTCTCCTTCGTCTACTGCTGCGCGGTGCGTTCTTCTTCTCTTTCTCGTCGCGCACGCGCACGTCGCGGCTGAGGAGATGCACCGGCATAACCGACGAGCATTATGACACGGCGATTAGAGCAGCTGCAACTTGCGGGTGTTGCTCTTTTGTCCCTATACTTACGGTGTACGTATATGCGCTCTATGTATAACGAAAATGATTCGCTCTCAAAATTATATATAGGTTATATACACCGCAAAGAAATATGTATGGAGTACATTCACTCCTGATGGCGCATAACGAGAAACACGTTCTAAGCGCATCGCGAGAAATAATCACGACGAGCATAAAAGCGCTGCCGGTCAATTAGCAGCTACTCTTTCGGTTTTGCAACTCTCTTCGAGCGTGCGGTCGAGTCCTTTTGAAAATATTATACACGTGGAAATCGGAATGATCTCGACGTCGCGTATGTGCATCACGTTCTCTTACGTAAGCTGATGGGGCGATTTTTTTTCAGATATAATATGATTATTGCACATAAAATTGCGACAACGAGAAACGCACGTTTTTATAATAGTATAGCCATATAGGTGGCGATTTTTTCCTCGGAAATTTTCATACTGCATATTTACAGATCGCTCGAATTCGAGTGCGGTATACGATATTAATTCAATCAGAGAAAAATCATCGCTGCAGCCCAAAGCTTCGTTTCGAAACTATATTATACATACGCGCGGATACTGCCTTATGTAGGCCAGCAGAAGAAAGTCAATGAGGCTCTCTCAGAGATTACATATAAATCTAAAGAAAAAAAAAGAGGTTAACGAAAACAAACACTTCCATTGCTCCCGGAAGCAGCTCACGAAACGGCGGCATTCCTCGCGCACTGCGCGCCTATATGTATATAGGTGCGAGCTTCGACAAAAACACGCGAGTAGAAATAAAAATAGCGACGCATCAGGTGAAGAAGATCGGCCGAGTAGCGCGAGCGCGTGCTCGTCACGTGACTAGAATGTTACTTTCACTTTGCACTTTGCTCTCTTGCGTGCAGCATGTGAGCGTGTGTGCCTCGATCTATGCAGAGCGCCAGCCAACGCGTACGACTCATTACGGACCGGCGTGTTTTTCACGCGGGAATTTTCTCGGAAGAATTCTCCGCTTCTGCGATGCGGCCTCTTTCTTTTCACGTCGCCGCGATATATATATACGCGGATGGCGCGATAGCCGTTGCTGTGATTGGGTTTGTCGATTCAGTGGACGCGTATATATCTTACAACGTGATCGATTATTGCATTTTTCGTGACCAGTACTTTATTTATAAATTTTACTCTGAACTATCCTGTGCTGTATATACTGATTGTAAATCAAGTGTATAATAACGGATATAGGGTATATCTTGGCTAGACGGAAAGTTCGCAAGCGGTGGGGGAGGATAAAAAGCAGGCCAGTTAAAAACTGCGTTGTTTTGTATCGGTTACTATACGATTAATTACGCTTATGCACACAAGAGAAAAGTTCGCGCAATAATGCTGGAAGATAGTCTCTACCTGTATATACATATATATTGAGAAAACGAGCTTGCAAGCACGCGTGCGTGCATGTAAAAGGAGAGCAAACGAAGCTGCGACGGAGCGCCAATAAAGTGCCTGTTACTCCTTTTTCTTCTCCGTCCCTAAGCTAGCTAGCGCGACGTCTAGACTCGGGGGATATTCGAGGAGAGAGAGAGAGAGAGAGAGAGGGGGTGTCGCTCGCCGAGTACGGGATATGCGCGTATGGACTCTCGAGGCCACGCCGCAAACTGCCTCGTAAAACACGTACTTTACACCCGCGATGAAGGATCCTGACGCGAGGGAGAGTCATTATATTATCCGGTCGAGGAAAAGAAACACTTTTATCTATTGGAACGAGAATATTTCATCTATCGCGTGACTACATCGTCGCTCCCAACGAAGAGTAGCTCAGTTCAGAAATTCTGAACAGCGTCCGCGAAAATTCCCTATGTACGCGTGATGAGGCCGTTTCCTGTGCTTCGCTGTCCGCCCGGCGATAGTCTCTGGAATTTCCAGAGAACGGTGGCGGCAGTTCGAAAATAGAATGATGTATATAAGTATATGTACGTAGTATGGCGGGCGGCGCGACGGGCCGTATAACGATCGATGCTTATTAGAATTGCCGTATTTCACACTGCTGTTTTCTGTGCAGACACGGGCATGCGCGATTATCGCGAGAGACTTGCTTAGCAATAAAGTTTGTATAATTTTTGTAAAATTGCATTGCGACGAGCCCCCCGAAATACAAAATTATTAGTTATATATGTAATACAACAGTCGTCCGCGAAATGGCCAAGATAATCATGAGAAAAATCACGCGCACACAGATGCATGCACCATATCACAAAAAGGGCTATATTTATACGCGTGGGGTGCATTGCGATAGCCATCCATAATCCTTCGCCTCCACCACTCCCATAACATCTCTCTCTCACTCTCTGCCCCTACGGCTCCCGATACCCACGCGTCGCATACGTACGATCCTCCTCCTCTCCCGCAAGCTTTTATCAAGGTCATCAGGTCTCGTTTCTGCATTTACACGCACACGCAGAACTGTCCCATCTTATAAATCAGCGTGTACATACGTCTGTGTGTGTGTGTGTGTGTGTGTGTATGTCGCGCAGCGATAGAGGTATTATAGAGCAGAGAGACGATGACGACGACTCTGCCTCACCGTTAGGTTCAAAGTTTCAAATGGTATACGAGCATACCACAGACATACATATATACGTGCGTATATAACAGGTTCGATCACCTTAGCCCGACTTCAGAGGTTCAACGAACTCTCGAGTCGCTCGCTCGGTTTCTGCCTGCTTTTTCGCGCGTTATATAGCTGCAGCAGGAGGCGATGCGCTCTCGTTCTGCTCGACTCTGCCGTCGTGTCCATTGCTGCTGCTGTCTTAATTACTCGAGAAGTTCTGTAGTGTGTCTCTGCGTCTTTTTCTTCCTATGGGGTTAACTCGAGATTCGGCGATATTTTAGTTTTATTGCGCGTATAAATCACTACGACGCGCACTTGTATATATATAATATATTGCGCGACTGCCCGATAACTATCTATTCGTTGTAATGTGCTTGGTTTATGCGACGTATATTATATTATCGAGTCGGCGAATGTCACCGAGTTTAAGTATATTTCATCGCTCGCTTTGCCTATGTGTATCAAAATTGGCCTTTTTATCTTGTTTGGACGATTCAGATTATATTTGTATTTTATTAATTTACAGCATGGCAATGGGTGTTTCTTTATCATTCGCAGACGTTTGCTCTTTTAATCTCGCAAATCAACTTTACTCGTGGGCAACAATAGTATATATATATAAATGGCCCCTCTCGTTGGGCTCGTAAAAACTAACTCGCAATATATAACACTCGCGCTTTCACTTTCACGAAAAAATGTTCTTTTCTAATCAGTTTTAACTATATACCCCCAGCAGGTCACTAGAAATTCACACGTGATATATAAGGCAATACACACCAGCACAGCACACTTTATTCTCCTCAACGCGCAATATCGGCGAATATTCAATAAACCGCGGATAATCCGGCCGTCGAATCAATTAACCCGTTCCATTATTCATGATCCAAGAAAGTTTCGAGTCGGTATCGAGGGTAAATGTTTCTTTAATGCCTCTAGACGATGATAGACATTGTCAGTGCACGAGGAAGCACCTCGGCACGCAAACTTCAGGGAAATTTTATGCATCCGTGCGAGGAAAACGGGAAGTTCTGTGTAAACCTCGCCGTCTCTTATTATACATATTTAATAAGAACGATAGTGTGGGTTAAATCGATATACCAGTTTGATTCGATCTTATCTAACCTCCATTACTTCTTGCCGATAAAAAAAAAGAAAATAACGCAAACGAAAATCGTCGCCATAATTCGTCGATAACGAACGGAAATCACGAGTCGAGCGGTGCAGTCTAATAGCATGCGACACAAATCGAACTACTCATTCGCGGATACTAATACTCTCAGATGCGCTCGATCGCATCTATAGCGCGTATATGTACACACTCACACACACACGCGCAGAAAGTCTCTCTTTCTCTCGTGTAATACGAGTGCAGAGAACAGGCGCCGCTCGTCGTCGGCTTCGGTTCAACGAACTCGAGATGACGTGATATCGCCGCACGCTGGGAATTTATTATCCGCTATATACTCTCTTTCTTTCTTTCTTTCTTCCTTTCGTTCTTGCCGTATAGCCCGGCCCGTTCTTCTTTCGGCCTCTCCCCGCCGTCGCTTTCTCCGCTATACGGTGCATCGCACTTCTGCGGATATTCGTGCAGCGGGCGCTTTCTTTTTTCCTTTTTGCAGCGAACGGGCCGATTCTTTTTTTTCGTTGCTCACTGACTGACGCTTGGATGCAGTTCGTTGATTACGCGCGCGCTTGGGTTTTCGGGACGCGCGAAAGACAGGGCAACAAGAGAGCCGATGAGAGACAGGAACGTGGGTTTGATTGTCCGCGTATTCGAGCGACGAAGGATTGCGGATGGAGATTGTTTTTGTCCACCTTATGCAGTTTGTTTTTGTTAGATCGTGGTAGAGGATAAAGTAAGTTACGTAGATGGTAAATTATTGTGCGAATCGTACTGTGGCAAAATTCGATAAACGTTTAAACGAATTTCGCGAGGAAAACGCTGTTAAAATAATAAGGCTGACGAATGTATCGAATTCATCAACGCCTGATGTCGCCAATCAATAAATCAACTACGTAAGTCGAGACTGCTTGCAATCGTCGGCTCTTTCTCGCTGTATCGATCTGTATATATAATCATTAAAACATTGCCTTGGAATATACGAAATCCATTTGACAGGCACTTTGCAATTTTCAATGTAGAATCATGAATGAAGTAAACATAAAAACACGGCATTTTCTCCATCAGCGATGATTTCCATGTGAACTCGGACAGACAAATCGACGCCTCATTCACTTTCGCCCTTTATTCCGCGACTACTTAGGTATCCGTGAAAATTTATGCTCATACGTTAGCACTAACAAGCGAATAAGCAAATAATAAAGTTATGATTGTTTAAAATCGGCAGTTTTTTTAGAAAGGTAGTACACTTCATTATTTTGATTTTTTTATGCCATACTTTCTGCCGATTTTAAAAAGATTTCCTCGTATATAAAGCCTCATCGGCTACAACCACATCAACAAGCTGTATAGAGCGCGAGAGAAGAAGGAAAGGCACGCGGGGAAAAATGTCATCAGAGCATAGGTACAGGGGAATTTCTCAATTTCCCGGTTCTCCGAATCCTTACGCTACTATTTACGTGACGCGCAGCCGAGAAATTCACTTGCCTTTTTCTCTCTCTCCCTCTTGCAATCCGTCTCTATCGTACTCATTCGTAAAGCATCAATTTTTTCCTCGCATCGCGCCGTTGGAAAGTCACAGTGTGTATGCGTATATAGCGAGCCAAAGATGCGCGAGATTGTTCCACTAAGCGACCGGTCGAGCCTCTTTGTACGACCTTGAACGGACGTTTTCACGTCTTGTTCCTCGCTTTCCATCGTCCGTCATTTCGAGCGGCGATGCTGCTTTCCGATTGCGACTCGCTGTACGCGTGTGCGTGTATATATATACTGCTCTGCGTTTTTTTCTCGAGCTGATCATCTGCTCGGGATTATGTCAAACGTCTTTTCTCTCGTTGCGCGTGAGAGAGAGAGAGAGACTCGTTGATTTGTCGGCTAGTATTAGAAAACCCGTTTGAACGCTTGCCGAGAGTAGGACTTGAGAGCGTCACGGGATGTCGATTCGATCGTGACATTCCTTTCCTATACACTGTATAACCTTTTTTACACACGGATTATACGATTAATTGATGTTTTTTTCATTGGCAAGCTTAGCAAAAAGTCGCGTTAAATTTCGGTTAACTGACTGGAGACCCTTTCCCATATGATACGATGAGCCTAATCGACCTAATGGTCCATTCTTCGACTAATTCAAAAACTCGGTGTAACTTAACGAGGTGCAGCTGTTGATTGATTCAATAAAAAGGCACTTTGTCTCTCCCGCGCGCCGCCATAAATTTATGTTATCAGCTCTTTACGAATCGCAATTGAAAAAATGAAATTCGCCTCTGTTGCAGAGTGGAAAGTTCAGCGCTACAACTGGTATGTCCGCTGGATTCTCGTCCGGTGCAATTGGTCTTCCGAAATTTGCAAGTTGTCAAGGACAAGCGATCCCTCCTCCGAGATGTTTCCGGCGTCGTCAAGCCGGGCGAACTTTTGGCCGTCATGGGCCCTTCGGGTAAACAAACGATTTTTATAGATATTAACAACTATTCGCAGTTGCTTTATTTTTCTCTAATTACATCGATATTCAGGCTGCGGTAAATCCACATTGTTAAATTGCCTGTCCGGACGAATTGGCCTGGACGGTGGCGAGATTTGGCTTAACCGGGAGAGACTCACAAAGAGATGGCGGCGAAGAATCTGCTACGTTCAACAGCAGGATGTCTTCTTTCCCGATCTCACCCTCCGACAGACACTAGAGGTGAGTCGACTTTTTTTAATTTTTATTATAATATTACGTACCTCCACTTCGCATTAATTTGGAAAGCATCGCTTGGGTTTGTACGTGCATATATAGACGTATTTGCTTACGCACTTTTAATTTTACTGCAGCGTCACATGAAAGCTATTTGAAAAGGCTCAGCGTCGTGTTATGTCGCGTATATGTGCGGAGAGAGAAGGGTTTTTCTAGAGCGCCTTTTCTAGGAATCGTCGTTGGAGAGAACGATTGCGTTAGATAAGCCTGCACTGACACACGATACTTTCATATATAGGAAAGAGATCGAACAAAGAGCCCCCTTCATATACGCGGTAACCCGAGTGCGCTAGACTATGTAGATCGGTATATTCACGTATAGAAATCTCTCGCGAGCTTTTCTCCGATACATTCAAACAGCATTTTTAAAATATACAACAATTTCTAACGAAGAGACGCGATAATCATTGACGTTGAAATGGAAATCATGCCTCTCGACGTAAACAACGGATAACTATACCGACGGCTCTTTTTCTATGTGTATATATTCATATGTATGGCATATATTAAATACATTATTTTTGACTCCAACTTTCGTCTGTTCTACCGCCGTCCCACAAACGTATATATATATTGCATTTGTATGTACACGAAGATGTGACTATAGTATCCCGGTAAATTCGATGCGTTAAAGCGCTTTTCAGCTGTTGGCGATACTGTTACCAGGAAGTCGATTAACCCAGGCAGGACACGCAGATCCACATGTTATATCCTCTGACCTATAGCCACCCATCCGGTGAAATCTCTCTACATAGTAATTTTCTCTCACACTTCAAGCTGCGTATTGATTCCTCCTCGGCTTCCTTCTCCTAGAGGAAGTTTTGTAATAGTAAAATTTTTAGTTACATCAAGACTAGGAAATATATTTTGGTGTGTTAGAAATTCAAATCGAGTGTTTTTGAAAATTTCCATATGGGTGTGTGTATACCGCGATATCTTCGAAATCATTCAGTCAATGTTAATGAAATTTAGCTTGTAGTTTTTTTCTTGATTCTGAATTCTGGAAAAGAAACCTTATTTAGATTGATGAATGCGTTTTTGTACTATAGTAAATTTTTATTTCCAATTTTTTTCAGTTATAAAATCTAATCTCGAATCGAATTGTCTAAATCCAATCGAATGTAATTTATAGTGTATAAATATACCCATATTTAAAGCCAAATTATCAGTGTATTATAGTAAGAGTAATTGTTCATGAAGCGTTTGAAGTAAATCAAGCATTTTTAGAAAAGGGCCCGTGAGAATGTGTGTGCATACAGATAATTATTCTTACGGATTGTAATTATTTTAATCATAAATAGATTTCTACTTTAAAAAGTAAAATAAATAAAGATATTTTTCATTGTAATTTGATAATATAAAAATTGGAACTATAAATCATTTCGGAGGAAGCTACGTGTCAATGAATTGACAGCGGTTTTTTTTGTAAACGTAAGTTCTCGCGCAGAGTCGTGCTGCCCTGTCATTTGAAATACGTCGCAGCGCTGCACTTGTGTATATACTACATTGACTCGGTAGCCCACATTCGAGCGCACGACTCCCGAAAAAAAAGAGCCTGATGCTTCGCGAACGAGCCATTAAAAGATGAAAGAGAGCATCAAACTTGCGTTTATAACGTTCCCCAGCGGAAACCGCGAAAAGTGCAGCTGTGTTTGTGGCGCAATGCAACACAAAGGCGCGAGCACACAGCAGCTCGCCGAAATAAAAAGAACGAAAGCAGGAAGGAAGGTGCACCGCGAAGAATGGCACACACAAGAAATTACGGTCACTGTTACATTTTTTTTTGTTGTCGTTGTCAAGCTTTTTTTCGCCCTCCTCTTATTCTCTCGCGCTCCTTTTTTCCTCTGTTTTGGCCGAACTGGTTTCGGTTTATATACCGTTCGAAGTTAAGCGCGCGCGCGTTCTGCTTCGACCTTGAATTCCTTGAATTTCAAGAAGGTCGAAGTAGATGCGTCCCGTTATATACGCTCGCGTCCCCTCTTTCTTTTCTGATGGTGTCCACGCGCTTGTATACGTGTACTATATAGTCGTATTATAATACACGAAGCGCCGGTAGTATAGGTTTATATTATAAAAGCGCGAGCGAGCGAAAGAATGAACCAAGCCATATAGGAGAAGGGAAGGGGCTTCTCTCTCTCAGTCACTCTTCTGCCCCTCCCTCGCTCTCATCCTCTCGCGTTATAACGGCTCTTTTTTTCGGGGGCCCGTGCGATGCTCTGCATTGCTTTTTCTGATCCGAAAATACACACGCGGGCCCTTCGATCACGCGCCGGCGGCTTCTTTTTTATATATATATGTATACTTACGAGCTCGGATTTTTTTGTCTTTGCTCCTTGCGCAGTCGTCTCGTGTTTTCGTTTTTATATAACCCGAGCGTTCCTCTCTGAGCAAGACTTCTCTGACGATGAAGTTGTAAAGTTGAAAAATGTCCATTTGAAGTCGCGTTGAGTAAGAAGTTACGCGTTCTCGTTGCTGCAGTTTTTTTTTCATCTATGTTGTGGGAATAAGGTACGGATGTTATGTTACTAACACGCGGTAGAAGACATTATATTTTTTAAAGCGCGCCTTTGAAATGAAACGATATTTACATTCCCTCTGTGCGGTGACTATTTTTTAAAACGAAATAAATGCACCAAAACACGCGCTTGGAATTTCCGTCCTTTCGAAAATATTCACAACATTTCTGCAGTATATAGCGGTAACACTTGACGCCTCGCGCTTCGAAGCATTGCAAAGTGACGTGTGCGGCATTGGGAGAACGACGACCGAAATTAGGTCTTCACCGTATATCGCATTTTCGTGAAAGTGTCGCGTGCTTCGTCGAACGACATTACTTTTTCTCCTTCTCTCTCTCTCTCTCTCTCTCTCTCTCTCTCTCTCTCTCCTTTTTTAGAGTTTTCGTAAAAATATATATACACGCTGACGCGCATACACACGTACTATTCCCTCGAGAAAGAAAGAGTATAAATCTATATATATATATTTATTAGAGAGAGAGAGAGAGCCGAGTGTTTTTCAAAATACGTAAGAGTCGCGCGGTTCACTGACCGAGTTATGACGTCACGCGGCCTGTATATATATATTTCTTCACGCACAAAGCGCGTAATATAAGTGCTGCTTGGGCTATACATTTGCATGTCGCGAAAAAAGCGCGCGAATTTCGTTCTGGCTTTTTATTGCGCGCCTTTCGTTTTCTCTTCGCGCGTGTAACGGCCCCGTGTATACGCGGTACGTAGACGATCGAACGACGAGATATTATACTGCGAGGCGCCTTCTTTATGAATGTATAATCTCTTTCGGCCGAGGATTCGGCGACGCACTCGTAAAAAAATATTGACCTGATTTTGATAAAGTTGAAAATTATTTTTACATGAAGCTCAGTGTGCAAAAAGAAAGACATCTAAATGGTATGCAGTACGATTCAAATTTGTGTAATGCAAACAGAGAGAAAGAGAGAGAATGAAAGTTATTTTCTTTCGCTGTTTGCCCCTTATCGTGTGTATTAGCGCTTCTCGTCACGGTGAACTTTTTAAAATAGTCGCGAACTTTGCGTAATGGGCGCGCGATATTCGGAGCATTATTTCGAATTCGCTTGATGTTAGGAACGCGATTATATATGTGTCTGAATAATCCTCGTTCTCGTGTTTCCATATTAGAATTTGAAATCGCTGTATATAACTGTTGTTATATAAAAGATTATTTTACTCTGTCTGCATCACGACGGGTGTTTACACCATAAATACACGCGGACGCATTCCTGAATAATATAAACGAGCGCAGTCGATCCTTAAGGAATTCGGTAATTTGGCCGGTCGATGCTGGAAGCCGCCATCAAGAGCCGCCAATCTGTCAGGATCTTTCTCGCGCGCGAGCGGACTTTTTCTCGTCTTCGCGGTCGAGGCTAATGAACCCGAGTCGATGGATCGTTGCGACAGAAGGAAATATACTGAAAAAAGAGTATATGCTGAAAGTCAGAAAACGGATCTGGATGCAGCAGCAAGCTTATTCGATTCTTTTGTAAAATTCCTCTCGTGCAAAAACAGTATATTTGTCTCGAATTACACCGTGCCTTCGCCAACGAATATTGGAATTAGCAAAGTATACCTGTAAATTTGTATCTTTTTAATAATCTTGATTAAAGTCGTTTGTCCGAGCCAACATCATTGTCTCTAGTGAAGTATGTATTAGGCCGATCTGCATATTCGCAATAATATTATGTGACGGGGACAGTCGCCGATTTTCCCAGTAACTCTTTAGGATCAAAATTAAACATCCAGATGACTGAGCACTTATAAGTCAGTGCAAAGTATAATGAAAGATTCTTGCGCAAAATGCCCGGGAGTCAATTCATTAATGTGCAATAAAATAATCCTCATTAAGACAGGTCTTGTCTTAGAATGCATGTTTAATGCGGGGTTTAATGTATTATTAAAACATTATCATATAACGGAAACGACGAGTGTTGATATGCTTTTGTAGATACAAAATGGCATTGTTATATTATTAAAGAAACATGAAAGACATCACTTTGGGTATAATAAACGAATGAATAATTCGTTTTTATTATCGAATTTGTGAAAATGACAGCCTGCATGTTGTCAAAAGGCATTTAAATAGAATTAGTCCAAAATTTTGAAGAAACGAATTTTTCGATGAGAATGCAAAATCTAAATACCTCATTTTACACGCGCACATGATGTGTATCCATAGATCGTCATGCCCTCGAGCAACGAGAAGCACGACGCGTTTCTTTAAGAAAGTCGTGCTCTTCTACTCCTCCCACCGACTCTTTGCTCCAAAACTTGAACGCTACGTGCGTCTCGACACGCGTGTACACTCTGGCCTTCCCTATTAAAAGTTCCTTAACGAGGTATGTTATAGACTATACTGTTCTCGTGATTAGATTTTGATGCCCTTTAAAACGATTCCTTTTGAGCCGACAAAAAAACTGCATTTTTACGAAAGAAATTTCGCAAAAAGATCAAATCCTCTTACTGTACCAATATCCGTTAGATACGCTCTTGTATCGGGAAATGAACTCTATTTTTTTTGTCTTTGATTTGCGTACCAGTATAAAGATCGATACGACACAAAAGGCGTCACTCTATATATAAGAGCGCAAACGAGTCCGACATTGAGAGCTAAACAAAAGTCACGTCGACTATCGGCTTCTATATAACATAGTAGAAAAAGTTCGGCATTAATCAGACGCGCCGAGTATCCTATCTACACTTTAATTATATAGGTCAGTTTAAACGTCGAAATTCATATTCCGACTTCGAAAACGAAGCTTTACACAGCTTGTGTCAAAATGTATCCCCTCGCGCGAAGAAAAAAAAACGCGTGCGCACCCGTAACAATTATCCGTCGAGACTTAATGATCGTGTATTACACAGCAGTCAATATAATTAAAAATCACTGGCGAGTGCACTTTTCGTGCAAAACTCAAAACCCGTAAATGTACAGTTATATACTCCACTGACGGAGAAGCCAAGCCATCCTCTCTCTTTTTCTCAATACGCATTCAGGATAAATGTTTTCATTTCTCTTTGCTGTATATACGAGAATAAAAAAAAGAAAGAAAGAAAGAAAGAAAGAAAGAAAGAAAGAAAGAAAGAAAGAAAAGAACTGGCCTCCGGCAAGAAAATCGACTCGAGCCCTCTATTAGCAGGGTCGCCGCCGCTGCTGTGCACATACACTCATGCGTGCAATTACAGAGGCCCAGCACAGTTTCTCTCTCTCTCTCTCTCTTTCCTTCTGCTCTCGTAATACGATTCGTCGAACGGGACACATCTCTGGCAGAGGGAGAGGAAAAGACGCGTAACGGGGCCTTTTGAGAGCACGCTCTCTTTAAAGGGCCCTCCACACCGAGATCTTCGGTTTCCCGGAACTCTCGTGGCGGTATTTATATATATATATTTTTATTTTCACGCGTATATGTATAGAGAGAATTTTTTACTCTTTTTTTCGGCAGGTCGCGAGAATGATACAAGCAATGAACAAAATGAAATAATGCTTCGATTGACCGAACGATGATGATACGATATACAAACATCTGGTGTGTATTGAGATACTTACAGCTATTTCAGCGCGTTCAGTCTTCCGAGAACATGAAGTAGCTCGGAAAGGAAAAAAAGCTTATATCTAGGTATGTAGTGTGCGCGTGCCTGCTTGTAAAGATCGCGTCGGCCGATTCGCGATCCTCGACGCGTCCGTAACAGTACACGCATCATAGATATAGCTGTTGGCATAGAAAGCGAGAGTGAATCGACTTTGATATATATCCCAAGCAGTTTTTAATGGTTTGCGCGTGTATATGTATAACATTCAACGTAAACATTTTCTCTGTTTTTTAATAACGTCTTTTTTTTTAAATTTCGAGCTATTAAAGTTCCTTAAAAAAGGCAACTATATTGAACGCACAAGTTCACTGGAACAGGTGTACCGAGGCGATCTCACCGCAACAGTACATTAGACGATTGCTTTTGTTTCTCTTCGCGCGCGGCGCGCTATGAGTACTTACATTTCGCTCAGATTTCGCTCTCATCTATAGAGAGCGAAGAAAAAGTCTCTCAGCCAAATTGCGCACGTGCGCGTCCGCTATCTCGTCAAGCGTCGTGTAGTCAACGTAACCCGAGCGACTTGAAACTGAAAAAAAAAATCGTTTCTTATCTCGGACTGTTTGCGTCCCATTATCGAGCGGCGCACGTGCTCGTCGCGCGAAATTTACGCCCGATAGCGCGGGTCGAACGACACCGGCACGCGAATCTTCGGTAGACGCTTTTATACTCCAAATTTATGCGAGTCTAGTATTATACAGTTTCGTAGTATAAAATCAGCGAGTTATTTATTTACAGTGTGCGTGTATAGCAGGAGCGAATATAAACGCTGCATGCGCTCTCGATATATATATAGCCCACATAAATATTTCTGTAAGCAAAGGAGTAAGCCGATAAATAACGCGGAGTAAAGGAACAAAGATACAAAGGCTCAATTACTGCCAACCGAGAGAAAAACTTAGCTCTGCCCAAATACGCCCGGCTTAATTCAACTTTTTTACCCCTTAACTCCGTAAAGGATACTTATATGCGTATATATATATATATATATATACACGCGCTATGCGCGAGCGTCTCCGGGAAAAATAAAAACAAGAGCCCGGGCGATGCTTTCGAAAGTTAATGAGGAAGATCGGAGGGCCTTGCCTCTTCCCGCGATTGTAATTGAAACGGAGGAGAGGTATATATATATATACTGCCCCTCTGCGCAGAGAGAGAGAGAGAGAGAGAGAGAGAGAGAGAAAATAAAAATAATGATGCTCTCGTTTTACAGTACCAGGCGCGCCTCAGGCTTCCGGATACACTTTCTCATTCGCAGAAGATGCAGTGCGTCGATCATATCATCGAGGTTCTCGACCTCGGGGCCTGCCAGGACACCAGTGAGTATACCTATATATACATACAATACACGTAGGCGGCTGATCGGCCCACCCGATGCCCTCTTTCTATTTTCGGCTCATGCAGCCGACTATATAGACAGATCGAGAGGCTTTTTCGAGAGATTATCGGCTACTGTGCGTTACGTAACGGGCGTACGATTCTTCGCGGCGAAATTTTATACAACGTCGATTATATCGTTTACGTCTTTCCAGTTGTCGGTGACTACACGAAGCGAGGACTATCAGGAGGCGAGAAGAAGAGGACGAGTATAGCCTGCGAATTGCTTACGAATCCTTCGTTAATGCTCTTGGATGTAAGAATTAATATCTAAATTCGTACGCATGAGAAAGAGTGTCGCGATAAAAAACATTCGTCTGTTCGCTTAAAGGAGCCAACGAGCGGGCTGGACTCGCATTCGGCCCAGGCGCTGATATCCCGACTGAAGAAATACGCCGAGCAGGAGGGCAAGAGTATCGTGGTGACGGTGCACCAGCCGAGCTCCCGCATGTTCCACAGCTTCAACAAACTCCTACTGCTGAGCAGAGGCCAGGTAGCCTACTACGGCTCGACCGCCAACATCGGCAGGTTCTTCTCCACCATCGGCCTCACCCTACTGCCGCATTACAATCCCGCCGACCTCATACGTGAGCGTTACATTTCTGTAATATTATATCCGCAACTGTCCCCCTTTCGCGGTTTCTCTTCTCCTCTGAGAAAAATTTCGATCCAAGGAAGGAAACGCATTTTTTTCGGAGAACCGCATTTTACCGGCTTCCTCTTCCGCGTTCCATTGATGCCGTGTATATCATATACATATATAATGACAATAATAACAATAATGCTCCCGTCGCAGTGGAGCAGATCAAGGGCCCGGAGGAGGTGAGGGAGCGCATCGTGGCCGCGGCCCGGGCTGCAAGGCAGGGACCTGACTGCCCGCCGGAACTGCGCCCAGAGTTCAATCCCAGCCAACATCCGCTCTGCGACCATCTCATCCATTATCACGAGCACCACATTACCCACAACGGTACGTATTATTTTATTTATTATCATATGTGTACGGTAAAAGAAAGGAAAATCTTCCAAGAGCTTTTTCAGTCCAGCTGAAGCTGCTGTATATATATAGATGGATAGCCTCTCTCGACGCCGCCGGAAATACTCGGCCGGCGTCGGCAGAAATGGCGACGGATCGATGCGATGCCGCTATATATATGTACCTGATGCTCCTCTCGGCGTATGCGCCGGCCGGTTCCACGCCTCTGTGATATAATAATTTTTGCCGCGATGAAGCCCCCTTTTTTAAGCGTCCAGTTTTACCGACTGAGCTTAGTTTTAGGCGTGTCTATTATATGCATATCTGGCGACAAAGGGAGAGCAAGTAGAGATAGGAGACAGTTTCGAGTGTGTATCCTATGTAGCGGAAGCCGTCAGCGCTTTTACAGACAGGCGCAACATCAGCAGAGAAAACGGAAAAGGTTTGACAGCTCTCGAAAGAGCGGCCGGTGAAAATTTCGTTGGGTTTTCGCACACTTTGTATGGCGAGGCTTTTTTTTATATTTGACAACGACGAACAAAAGCTGCTTTTTTCGACGAGTTACGCGTGTACAATATGACTCGCTTTTATACATAATAAGGAAAAGTTGGACAGAGGGGCGGTTGGGTTTTTTTCTTCATAGTCGAGCTGAATTTTTTCATATAGAGTCAGGAGGCACGACGTCGTTGACGAAATTAGACGGTAAAGAAACTTTGTATATGAGCATAACATTATCGAAAGTACGTCAACGAAATTATCTCTATAGAAGCTAGCTGCAAAACTGCCTAATATGATTATACCGAGTCGCGGAAGCTCTGACACGTAGCAATTTGTTTAGAATGACAGAGTGCAGGAAGCAGCGGGTAAACAAAACAGCACAGCAGAAACAAAGTGTGTGTCTGTGTGCATACAGTACAACTGTATACAAGACGCCCACTCGCACGACCCTCCTATTAACCCGGAACTATAAATGTAACGTAATTCGGTTATAGTGCCCCAATTAAGGATGCATTTTTTATTTTTTCATGTCTCGCCGACATCTGGCGCGAAACAGCCAAGGAAGACGAGGGCCGCACACTCTGGCTGGACACGCAGAGCCACGCCAGCAGCAACGCCAGTTCAGCCGACGACGACTACAGCTGGCAGTGGCCCACGAGCTTCTGGTCTCAGTTCAAAGTGAGTACAGGAAATAATGTCGGCTGGATTTCCTGGATATTATTTTTTACGTAATAACCGCGTGTGTCTTTTGTGTGCCCGCAGGTATTATCGGAGAGGAATTTCCAAGAGGCGAGACCACGAATGCTCTCGCGTCTCAACTGGCTGCAGACTATAGCGTTAGGTCTGCTGGCCGGTCTACTCTGGTTCAGACTGCCCCGTACGGAGGCAGCTCTCCACGACATTCAGGGCTGGATGTTCTTCAGCACGACTTACTGGATGCTCTTCGCACACTTTGGCGCTCTGTCGAGCTGTGAGTATGAGCTATAAGTGAAATTTCGATGATGTGTGTAACAATGCTGGCTTTTTATTTTACTCTCGTGCTCGTAATTGCAGTTCCACCGGAACGGGAGGTCATCAATAAGGAGCGGTTGTCGGGCTCGTATCGTCTTTCGGCCTACTACCTCGCAAAGATGGTCGGCGAGCTGCCGTTGACGATCACCCTTCCTGCGGTCTACCACATAATCAGTTATCCCATGCTCGGCTTTCACAGCCTGGCCGTTTTCGTCACGTTACTGGCGTTTCTACTTCTCAACACAATAGTCGCTCAGGTATATATATATATATATATATACAAACAGCTCTCTGCGGCCTCTTTTTATCTGCTTTCTTTCGGCGCCGGAGCAGGCGCGAGCTATTGCGGAATAGTCGATTTCATAATAGGAAAAAATTATATGTTTTCGGTATAGTTTTGGCCTAAGTATATGGCCGCACGAGCTATTTTAGGTCGGACACGGGAGAAACGATCACTTTGTTATACCGCACGCGCGTGCGCGCGCCTTCCTAATAATCATCGTCGAATAAGCGAGTTGCTTTTGTGAGCAGCACGCGCAGCACTCTCGCAATTCGAGGATCATTAAACGGAAATGACGAGGGATGCATAATATTAACGCCATTGTCTAATGTCGCTCCATTGAATTTCAGAGCGTCGGTTTCTTTGTGGGCGCCTGCTGCCTGGATCTACAGGTGAGCATCACCGCCTCAGCGCTGTACACGCTGGCGACACAACTGCTGGGCGGCTACCTGGCTACGGCGGTGCCGCCCTGGCTCGCTTGGGCCCGATACGCCAGCATGGTGCACTACGCTTACCAGAACATGCAGATCCTCGAATTCGGCGTCGGCGAACCCATCACGTCAGTATTATTATATATTTACATTATTTCGTATGCACGAATGGCCGTGTAATAACGGAGGATCGCCTTTCTCGCAGATGTTCGCAGCCGAGCAAGTTCGCCGAGTGCAAGAACGGCACGACGATACCGGTCACGGCGATCCTGGAGAGCCAGGGTGGCGCAAAGAGCTACGGACTGCCGCTCTGGGCCAACACGGCCGTGCTCCTCGCCTTTCTCGTCGTCTTCAGGACAATGGGCTACCTCGTGCTGCGCTACTACCGCGTGCCCAAGTGAATGAACGGCACGGAACTGCTGCTATCACCACGATCATCACGAAGTGGAAAGAATGAGAACGACTGTGAGCGCGAGTGTGTGCGAGCGAGCGAGCGAGCGAGCGAACGAGTTAGGGCGCGAATATGCGGAGGAAGAATCACCACGACCACGTAGTATGCAATTTTTTACACTCACGAGAGTTAAACACATATACACACCCACACACATGATTATATAATTAATTTTGTCCACGGATCTTTATTTTCTACTTGCTACTTTTATTGTTAATTATTATTTTTCTTATTATTATTATTATCACCATCATTAATATTATTATTATTATTATTATTAATACCGACTATCGTTATTATTACATCTATATGGTTTTATTATTGCTATTATCATTATTATTAATATTATTATTACACTCTATCATTACGCTCATTATTACATAATTTTATTGTTATTAGCAAAAAGCGCCGTCGCGAGCGTATTCGACGCGTGAGTCGTTCAAACTCCTCGAACCTTCTGCGAGATGTATTTGTGAATTTTTGTGTGAGTATTGGAAAATTGACATTTTACGCACACTGTGTTTACGGAATGTAAGGGTGGATCAGTGGGCGAAGTGTGGACGACTCACGTGGCCGCTCAATTGACAGCGAGCCACCGCGAATTTGTATAGCAATACAGTGTTAAGCGAGACTAAGAGACTAGGCGGAGAAGACTATATTGTAAAATTTTTTTACGAGAACATGAAGGATGACGGAAAAAATACGGTGTAGCCATGTGCGACAGTGTGAAAATAAGTGTTCAGACACGAGAGTGAATGCGAATCGAGTATGAAAGCGTTAAGATACAAAAAGTTCGAAAGAGCGCGAGTGTACTGTTGCATTTTAAATTTGAGGTGCGTCACTTTCACCAATCTTTTTATAGCGCAGGATTTTCAAAAATGTGTATTTAAACACTTTATGAATAAAAGACTTTATGCTACAGCTCTTGAGGACGATTTCTATATCGCCGGGGCCTTTATGACGTAGAAGCGTTTATAAAATGTTGAAAATATATAAACATAATGACGACAAACAGTTCTGCGCACAAGCGAAAAATGTTGCAAGTGGAGTCTGAGAGTGAAACGCCTCGAATCGGAAATCCGATAGTGATATAAGTGATATACGATTTTATTTTCTAAGATTCATTTAACTGTTTTTTCTCATTATATGCGGCAAGAAGGGTACGTGAGACATACGATTTGAAATCAGCACTCGACGACTAACTGCCGGATTAAATCGACTGAGGATTTTTTCAATGTAACCCAAAACCCTAGGTTAGGCGAAGATTTAAGGTTAAACAAAAATGACAACAACAAGCGTATATGTTCATTTTGTTTTTTATTAGTAATTTTACATATTAAAAAAAATTGCGACTGTAGTTGTCACTTGAACGTACATATATATATAAACATACAAATAAAAAATACATGCATACACAACTGTTTCGTGAGCGCGGAGAGACGAAGAAGAATAAGAAGATTTGATGAAGAAACGAGAAAAAAATTAGGATGAACGCTAATACTGCCATTTACAATTTAGAAAAATTGCGTTAAGACGTGTACGTGTATCGAAATACGAGATATGTATAGGAGCTCACAATCAAGTATTCTCTTACGCAATGGGTAAATAGAAGCATCTACGATGACATTCAAATGTTCAAGATTTATTAAAAGAAAAGAATACCAATAAAGATACTGCCAAAAGAATGTTGCCGTAGATTGACTCCTAGATCGTTATGGAACAAGGATGGAGGTATGAATAAAAGAATGATGAAGGAACAGATAAACCCATTTTTCTTGCAACTACACGTACACGTACTTTTGTACATTACTAGATTATTCATTATCAAATATACCTTTATATGCGTGTTACAAGCCGTACGAAAGGCGTATGTTTTTGTCGCTCAGACTTATAACGACGACGAATGTTGACCGATTAGCAAAAAGAATAATAATTACAAATTAATAAAAATAATGATAAACGTGTACGGCGGTGAAAAAAGGAAAATGAATAATGAAAGAGACAGGTATTAAGCAAGGGTGAGTTGGAGGGTCATGTGTCGTAGGAGTGTTTGTTAAAATTCCCCGGGAGGTAAATTGTATGTGATTTGCTACTTATAGTTTACGAGTCGATCAAATGCCGCAGCATTCAAATGCTATTAAAAATAGCAATTTACATATTTCATTTGTAAATTTTTAAATTCCTCAATTGCTGTGATGTAACTTTATAATAAAAACTCCAATACTTCGGAACTTTCGTAATCTGGCTTTCGATTTGACAAATCTTTTTATAACTGTGAGTATATAATATGAAGGATAATAAAACAATGAGTTGCTTATTGTTTGAAAGTAAATTATTGTGGGTAATTGCATATGATTTTTTCCGGGTCCTTTCCTCTCCCGAATTACGGCAGAGTCAAAGGATGAAAAGAGAATCGATGTTTGTTACATAAGATATAGATAGTTGTACTATTGCAATTATTTAACGAAAGTTGTATCAATCACAGTTGATTAATGCTGTATTTCAAGATGGAGAGCGAGAACGATTATATCGCCCGCATGGACGTTTGTGGCAGATGGACTTCAGTTTTATATTCAAACATATCCTTTGACTTCATGCGTTGTTACTTTTTGCTTTTCCATCAATTTCTACGAACTTGTTTTTAATTTATAAAATGTATAAAAAATATATTAATGATAAATGAGAGAAGGTAGTCTACACTACTCGAAGAAAGAGAATGGAAAAACAAAATTATTACTACATAATTGTTTAATCCTACCGTTATTAATAAAAAAATTAGGAAAATTTGTTATGCTTCTAATTGTAGACAAAAAATTTAGACTAAGTATTTATCATGAGGTAAAGGATGTTTCTGAATTATGAGATTGAAGTTAATCTTACGTTATCTATAATTGATAGATCCACCAAGTGTTCAATGGAGTATGAAGTGAAGAGAAAAGAGAGAAGTTTTAAAAATAAAAAAAAGCTTCTTGATTGGTATTAGTGGGAGTTAAAGGGGGAAAAAGGAAAATAAAAAAGAACAGATAGACAATGATGCATATAATACAAAGGCTAACGTCTAACGTTTAAGAAAAAGTCCATCGTAAAGAGAGATGAAGGGAGAACCATCGCGAGTAAACAAATGTTTTTAAACAAAGATTTGGCTGTGTTAAGGTCGTAAATACTATTGATTTTTATCACTTTTTTTACTTAAATATTTAGAAAAGGCGGAGAATAATATGGATAGTGCGAAAGTTGAAAAAAAAAAAATAATATATGTTGCGTTCGAAAGCGAGTATGAGAGAACCGTAAGAGTGTGTGATTATAGAAAGAAATCGAACAAGAGAGCGAAAATCAGGAAAAAGAGAGGGGAATGCATTTCTTTTTTAAATAATGATAAACGGTCAAAGAAAAAAAATAATTCAAAGGTTTGAAAATGCGGGCGAATGACAGAGCAAAATAAACTGCCGATAAAATTAGAGGAACACCGTGTACACGATTAAAAAAGACTAAAGACGTGAGAACGATCGGCATTCGTTCGACGAAACTCGTAAAATGTGTGCTCCTAAAGCTTTTTTACTATGTGTACGAAGAAATAATGAATGTCAATTTTTTTAATTCTTTACCCATGCGGATAAACGAAATACACGTGGGGCTATATACTTCGACGAAACTTAGCAAAACCTTTTCTAATTTCTTATACGAGTAAAAATAACCAATATTCATACAATATACAACTGCGTACATTTAAAATAAGATTAAACAATGTAACTGACAAACAGAAGAAAAAAGATACAACAGCTAATATACATTATGAGTAGGAAAGGATATGCGACAGCATTATATATAAAATCATATACAGATTCATCCTTCACGCAACATCTTTGACTTTGTACATCCTACATTCAACCAAACTTTAAAAAAAAGAAAAAATAAAAAAAATATATAGACAGATCTGATCTTTCGGTCCGAACCGAAAACGCAACAGTGCGCCCGCTACGAAGCGTTGACTGGAGTGCGGACGGCGAGACGAAGGGTTTGGAAAAAATGGACTGCCACGCGACATAAAAGCGGTTTTTCTCCTATAAAAAAGTGAAGTTTTGATATTTGCGTCTTGCGCGTTTGTACGTTTTTACAGACTTTTGCAGCCAAACTTTTACACTACGAGAGACTTACTAATGTAGAATTTTCAATTTCGATGGTCCATCGTGTCAGGACAAACACACACACGCTTTTATCGTATACTCATCGACTCGATCGGCCCGATGCATCTCTTGACGAACGAACTCGACTCGCCAAGGGACAGCAGCGACGTTGAAATCTAATAAACTCATCGGAAAGGACATTTGATACAAAGAAACACTCACACTTCAACTCAAGCTGATACATTTTTCGGGAAAGTGATCACGTTGATACTTAAAGGGATTCTGTCATTCAATTTGCTTGGAAAAGTCGCAAGAGCGCGTTTCACTTTTTATCCGTGCGCGCCGTTACGTATACGTATCGAATTCCAAACGTCAGATTTTATTAATACGAGAGATTAGTGATCGTCGGTAAGTTCAATGGCAGAATTCTAAAATACTTAGTGGACCAGGTAAATTCAAGAACCAGAAAACCATGAACTGGAAAGACTATTATAATCGTATTATAAAAAAAAAAAGAAATCTCGCGCAGACTGCGGGAGCGTACATTTGGAGAAATTACGTTGACGTTGTCTCGCACCATGCAAGTCCGTATAATAATATATACATAATGTCATTATTGAGGGAAGGATCGACGAAAGTTCGCGCGAGTAAGGGAGTGAGAGGAACCCTCGTATAGGCTTACACGATTCTTCATAGAGAAGGGCATAAACATGATTAAAGCTAATATAAAACAGTAGTCTCACCCGAAGCTGTCACACACGTAGACGGGATGAGAGAGAAATCGCATGCTTCCTGTTTAGAAAACCCATGATACATAAAATACAGATTATAAATGATACTGTACCTTTCTTACGGAAAATCTTGTTGATTGTGCCAATCCGAATTAGATGAGGGAGGGAAAGAGAACGCGAAAGATTGAAAGCGTATATGAGAGAGAGAGAGAGAGAGAGAGAGAGAGAGAGAGAGAGAGAGAGAGAGAGAGAGAGAGAGAGAGAGAGATAACATGTGTACAAGGGGAGAATTTTTTTTAACGACAATTGTGCATATAATATGTGAAACGACGACGACAACTGTAAAATTTATATATGAATAAGTACTACGTTATCATTAATAAATTATGCATGCGTACATTCATTGTTTTACAGTTATGAGAGAAAGAGGGAGAAAGAATCAATATAAATTTCATTTGCAAGATACTCATTAAAGTTTTTATATTAAAAAGGTAATCAATCTATTAGTATATCCAATAATCGATTTAATATAACACAATCAATCGACATTTAGTCATTTTAATCGCTATAACTGTGCAAGAAAATCGAATGATCAAACTATTAATATAATATGTCTATGTGTGTACGTGTCATGAACAATCTTATAGAAACTTTGTAATACAAAAAGCGATTATATAAAAATTTCTCCCCGTGTACATAATAATTAATAAAAGAAGAAAACGATTATAAACAGCGCGCGAGTATAAAGTATGTAATATTTGAGCTCTCAAAAAGGCGACACCGGAAATCGAGTATGCAAGAAGAAGGACGCAAGCGATGGGTTTAAGTAGTTAGTGAAATTTAAAGAAAAAAAGGAAAGAAAGTTAAATGCGAGAATATATTGAAAGCAAGTAATAAGAAATAAAATAAACAAAATGTACATATCGCATGACGCGACGAGAAAAGCGAGTGCGATGCGGACTGTGTCAATACATCCCTTATTATATACAACAGCACTGACACCGTGATCGAAGCGTCGAATTCCTTTGTTTGTTTTTCTTTTTGTTTTTTCGTCAAAGCGTCCTGGAGAAAATTTTTCCAAGCATGCGTTCATTTTCTCGTACAAAGCACACCTGTGCTTTTTATATGTCTTAAAGTAGTGTGCGAAGTCATCGTGACTGGATTTTCATTGCAATCTTATGGCGGCAATTTAGTCGAAGGCCGAGAAAATGTTTTCTCCAGGAACCGCAGCGTATACATTATACACGTATATACATAATACACATATACTTATGGGCGTCATGGAGCTATTTATTATTTATTTCTCAAACCGCCTATATAAAAATCAACTTTTTTTCTTTTTATATATATATATATATACATACATAAACGCGCTTTGCATCTGCACTCTATTGTGTCTTCTTATTTTTTCTTTCTTCTTCGTGTATAATTTATGCGTCGAATGTATTTATACATCTTTTATCTTCCTGACTTTTGATTATGAGGACATTGTTTGTATAAAGGACGTCTTTCTCTTTTTTGTATGTCGTTTGTATAATGATAACTCTCTCCCTGAAGCGGAGAGACGCACGATTTTCTTTGTATAAAAATCTTTTTCCGTAACTGCCTTGTATAAAACCATTCGAATAAAAACAATACTATCTTATACTTCAGCCAGAAATTTGACAAAGTTTCATCCATCCCTGAAATTCATAAAAATCTTCCTAAAGAACCAATATATAATTAAGACTGATGCATTTGTTTTTAACACTTTTATATTTGATTTATAAAACATTGATTATTGCCGAACAATCGTCTCGTATAATATTTCTATTTTTTATTTTTTATTTCAAAGAATCGAAAATACTTCTCGTCGTGATAAATTATTTTAATGACGTATAGGTGTGTACGCTTTGGTCCAGAATGGTTGTAGCGAAAATTCAAGTCGCTTTTTTCTCGTCGCAGGAATTATCTAAATCGTATATATTTATACTTATATAGAAAGATTGCATTATACGGAGATCGCATGAATGCCAAAAGATAAAAGTGCGTTTACTTCGGCCGCATCCCGAGGCGAACTTTAAAATATTCGTATATATATATATCTTATAGACACGGAAAATAAATAAATATACGCAATGCGATATTAACAGAGTAACCACACTGTCAGTGTTCATGAAGTTGCTAACATAGTTCAAGGATTTCTTCGACACCCGCTGCATTACGATGGCACACGCATGTATGCACAGAATAATTAATAACCGCTTATACAAGAGATGACATATGTAATCGTTCGAAAATTCGCAACGCATACGCGATTTATGTGTCTGTTGCATCGATATATATATATATATATATATGCGAACGAGCGTCTCTGAGCGTGTATGCAATATACACGTACGTACACATCAAGTGATCAGATTTTCATTCAATTATATCACGTAAATAAAGTGAACGGAATCATGAGGTTCAATCACGCGTTAAATTCCTGTCGCTAATCGTCAATTGTTTCTTTCCGTTCTAACCCCTTCATCAGCGCCGATCAATGTGCATCATATATATACAGCGCGCAACGCAATGTGTATATTACCGTTGATTGAGAAAAATTTTATCCCGGCCATCACAATTACGCTCTCCGACATTTATTATTTTTTTTCATTGCTGCGAGCCTTACACGTTCTCGCATCACACTGCGTTTGCGAAATGTCAAAATTTATGATTGCGCGACACCTTGTAAATATAATACGATATTATACTATACATCATTATTATTATTATAAGCATTAAACGCTGCAGGAACAAACGCTGATGGCGAACTAATTATGTTATTATTATTTTTATAATTATCATTCTATATATATATTATGTATTATTGATGATTTTTATTAAATGTATATATGCATACACACGATATTAATCGATTAAATAATAGTATTATCCTGTTGTCTGTCTGGAATTGACAATCGGACCTGACAGATTTTGGACGTTTTGCACTTTATTCTTTTCACCGTTTTACTATGCATTTTTTAAAATAAGCACGTATGCCACTATTTCCTACACCATTCTATACTCTGTTCGCTTATTTATATCGCGAGAAAACTTTATCATAATATATGCGCGAGCTCCTATATTTTGCGTCACGTATGATATAATCATCGCATTATTTTTTTGAGCAAAACTTAATGAAATACAATTTTTTATACATTTATAATATTAATCCCGTACAGTTACATTTTACGTTTGGATGGTATCGAGTTTTTGGGGAAAAAGTTGAGAATTATCCATGTGCATGAAATAGCTTATGTGTAAAATATTCGAACGAGTCGATATCTTGTTACCATCATATTCCATATACTTTAGCATCTACCAGTGCATACCGCACGCGCAAGCTTCCTTCAGATCGTTTGCATTCAAAAGTTACAAAAAAAAAATCTATATGGAAAATCGCTTTGGTTTAATAATTTGTTTCAAAAATCTTGCTATATCCTCTCTACACAACGATATATGTCTTGTATGCTTACCGATGCCGAACTAAAGAACAGTTACCAAGAGCAGCGTGCGGTGCGCAATAGTCCTGTCGTATATATCCAAAACTCGTGCTAATCAATTTACAGACGCTTTAGACGATTGTTTGTTACCGCGAGCGTCATAATTTATCGACTCAAAAAAACTAGAAATTTTCCATTATTATATACCTCTGTATAATATACTGAAAATTATTTTGTGCGTAATAGAGAATTGTCATCGTTATGCGCCTATATACATCAACCGATTTTTTTTGCGATTCCGAAGAAAAAAAGTATACCTGTAAAGTGAATAATATATAAATAATATTTTACGACTGAAAAGGCTGAAACAATTCGTACCGCATCAGTGTGGCTATAGAATAAATAATTGTCGTTAATTTTTTCCAACAATCGCGTAGAAACTTGCATGTGTTATAAACATATACAAATAATATTTAGCGCGACACGACGAACCACCATGTAAGCGTTCCCAACGATATTTTTTCCGAAACTCGTAGAATTTTTTATAATACAAAGCGATGGACATGGAATGTTTTTTGTACTGAACTTTTGTACTTGATATCTCAAAGTCGATTTGACGCAAACCGTTAAGTTGCGCATCTACGTAATAATAAGTGATGTCAAAAGGAAAAAAGTAATAATAATAATAAGCGAATAAAACGTGAAGCAGAGCAATGTAAGCTATTGTCACCGCTGGCTGTGTTGTACAACTGTACATACACAATAAAATAATGGAGTAATCTCCATAGTCCATAAAGACTCTTCGATAACCAAATCATTCTATATTCCCGATTATCCTTTATCCGTTTGTACACTTTGCACACGATTATTACATATTATATAATTTACAAGCGATATCTACCATAGAGCGGTAGAGAAAAAAACAAATCAAATTTTATGCTATTACCTTCAGAAGAAAACAAATCGTAATCACGACATTATATACAAGTGAAGTTGCTGGCGGCTTTGGCTGTATGTATACAATTATATATATACATGATGTCGAGAGCTTCGTCTCGAGTATGTATGCATAACTATGCTGACAAAGAAACTCGCAAGTGACAGTAGATAACAAAGAACTCGAAAATTTTTTTTCTTTCTAAGAATCGGCTATGCATTATTTTTCACTGGAATATATACTTTTCCGTACACGTTATTTATGCAGGAGTATGTAATATCTCTGTGTTTTTTCCATTGATTATGAGGATCAGAAATTTCATTCATAACCACGACCGGAAAACTATACCAGTGCATGTAACGACTGTTTATACACGATGGACACGAACGAAATAGAATTGATAAATGAAACGGATCGTACATCCTATATAATTACCAATAATATATATGCACACACCTTGACGCGAATCGTCGATGCCGGAATATTGTTTATCCGTAATGCGTTTTCTCGAAAATAGAACTTTTTTCTACATAGATTATATAATATGCATCGACGGTACGCGATCGCGGCTGTGTATATATAAGCCATTTTTTCCAACTTCGTTGTTGAACGAAAATAAAGTAAATTAAATAATATACGCATAAAATAGAGCAGAACCATTTGTCCTAGTCCTAGTACTCGAAACTCATCGTCATAATTTATAACTCACTTGACTTTAAGTACAATAGAGTAATGTTACCGTAACACTCGTCAGCTTCGTTATTTATCAAACTCACTGATTCTTCATCCCGGCCTTTCCCGTATTCCTTCTTAAATAATATAGATATATGCCATATCAGGAACTGCAGTTGAAGTCAGACAACAAGATGACAATATTTAAACGCATTAAACTTTATTTACAAATAAGAGAAATATGTCGGGGTTCATTAATATTAGATAACGAGATAATTAATTAATACAGTGTAGAATAGAAGTTTTGTCAACGCGCTGCCCAATATATAGGTATATATAGCACTGACCGATCTTTCTCTCAGTCTCGCGGATACTCGAAATTTTCGTTCTCTCCTTCTATACAATCCACAAACGACGCGTATTCAAATGAATAAATATCTCGCATAATGACGCGCTTGCACCACCTTTCGATATCGTTGAAAAATCTCTCTTTTCACTACGTCATTCCTAATGAAAGTAAAACAGACGTATAATATAATTTATACAAAAATATGTACTCTCCGTGTGTATATATATAAGCTCGGATCGTCCGTCCCTCAAAAATAATCATAAACGTAAAAGCACGGAAAAAATACATCTCGGGTACGTATGTATAATAATCGTCGTTACAAAGATAAGCTCATCAATTATCGAGGATGTTGAGTTTGCTGTTGGTCTTGCGTAGCTGCGCCCTCCATGGTATGATGTGCACATTATCCGTGTCGTCGCTCGATTCGCTTCTCTTCTCCTCGTGTTGCACCACCACAGGTTTGGTGCTTTCCTCCGGGGCCTTGATCGTTGGCACCGGGACAGCAGGTGGTGGAATCTCCAGAACCGGCTCTTTCTTCGCCATCAGTATTGGCACCTCGATTATCGGCGAGACGAGCGTCGGCTGCGTCGAGGTTGTCCTGAGCAGCGGAATCTTTCGTGAAAATCACGCGGATTTTTTTTTTATAGACTATAATAAGAAAGGAGATGCTCACCCCGTCGGCGGCTTGACGTCGCTGTCCTTCTTAGCGAGCAACTGTCTCTTCCAAGGCGGTATTGCCTTCTGTCTCTTCTCCTCGTTTTCGCGAGCGATCTGCTCTTCCAGTTCCTTTTTCGCGCGCTCCGCCGCCTTTCTCGCCAGCATCTGTCTCTTCCAGATCGGGATGACGTTGCCGGAGCTGTCCTTCTCGGGAATCTAAAGAATTTCACGTACATACAAAATCCAGAGCAAAAAGAGCTAATAGAACGTTACACATATAACGGCGTTCGTGATTACACTAACTTGGTCTACGAAATTAGAAGCGCTGAAGGCTTTGCTAATTTCGGAGATAAGGTTCTGCTCCTGAGACTTCTCGACCTGGGCGCGTTGGACCTTCAGCTTCTTGATCCCGGGGATGTCCTTGGTCTTCTTCAGCTCCGCGATAAGGTCCGTCTTTTGAACGAAGAACGCCTCGGATACTGCGAGGGAAGAGACAATTTATTCCATACGATGTACGCAACGTATACGATGCAAAAAAAAAACTTACCATTCGTCATGGAAACGCTGCGATTCGGCGGCGCCGAGAAGGTCTTGGTGGCGTGCATCTTGACGTTGGTGCGTCTAAGCTGGACGCTAGTCAGGTCCTGGATGCTGATCGTGGCTAACGGCTGCTGCAATTGCTGCTGAGTCTGTTTTGACGTGGGCTCGGCCTCGGTCGCGGAGCAGCTCGTCGACAAGTGGAGGCTGGAGCCGAGCCCGTTGACCGGTGGGGGTGGCAGTGGGGGCGGTGGTGGTCCGGAACTCGGGTCTCGCTTCTCCTGCTCCGGTTCGTCGATCTCGCTCTTGTGCAGCTCCTCCTCGCTGCTGCCGCCTCGACCCTGGCAGTCCAAGTTGTCCACCGACCTGTACGGGCGAAATTTTTTTATTTGATTTTCTATCATCGGGATCGCGTAAAACAAGAGTATATATGGTACAGCAAAAAGTCCCGGGGATATGTAAATTTCAACGCAGGAATAAATTAGAAAATGGCTTGCTCTTGATTTCACGGACCGATGCACGCGTCGCGCCAAACTTTGATTTGATTTATTATATATGTATGACTGTATGCATATACGTACGGCACGCGTAGATGGATGTAGAGTATGTTTTTAACGAAACCAGCTAAATTATGCCGCTTTGTATGTATACTGATATGCAGATCTACAACGCCAACTTTTACCAGCTGAAATGCATATAAAAAGCCGGCGAGATCTATGTATACGATTATTTCACGTGCGCGCGTGTATATAATACAAAAGCACTAATTTTCGAGCCGGATATGATCGTATACCGGAACGTAAACAGAGGAAAAAAGGAAGCCGCGCGTTTGAAAGGTAATAAAATGGCAAGGTGCTGCGAATGAACAAAAAAAATCTTATGATTCTTCATATGCGAACAATCTATATACACCTTATCAGGGCCACTTTTAATACACTGCACCGTCGCTGTAAATATCAGTTACTTAATCTCCGCATCAATAAAACCTGTGTATCGCATTTACAACAGTTTACAACGGCCATATTATCAAACGTGCTATCGACATGAACGCGGAAACGCGTCGCTACACAAAAGAAATTCTAATTGAAAATATCAAGTTCATCGTCCCGATTGATGCCGGATCTCTGCGTATACATCGGCCGCTTCATTTCACACGCGCGCACCGATGCATGCGCGCACGCGCGCTAGAAACGTAACGAGCAGGCGCAAAAAAAGAGAAATCCCAGAGAGAGAGAGAGAGAAAATGAAAAAAAAACCGCACCAACCTGGCTTTGGACAAACTGCTGGTAGATCCGGGCACGGTTGCCTTACAGATGCTCCTGAGGTACTCGGACGGCTTGAGCAGGGTGTCGGAATCGGCGGCCTGACTGGCGAACTTGGGCGGTATGAAGGGCAGCACCATGTGCCTGTTGACCAGGTGGGCCGTCACCTGGCAAGCCGTCGTCGTCGTCGTCGTCGTCGTGGTGACACTACTGCTGCTGCAACTACCGCTAGTTCTACTGTGAGCTGCGCCGATGGATGCCCGCCGCTGCTGGAGCTCGTCGTCGGTGCAGTTGCCGATCGGCGGACTACTGCCGACTGGTACTTCCGGCGACTCGCCGCCGCCGCAGGACGTCGCCGCCGCTGATGCTTCTTCGTCCTCGGCTGCAGCGGACTTGTTGGCCGCTGTTCCGTTGCAGCAGCGCCAAAGCGGAAGGAGCGGAAAATAGAAAGAGGAAGAATCGCCTCCTTTATTAACGCGCACATGTGTAGAATGGCTCTCGAGTGAAATCTAGGTAAGTGTATTATATGCCCGCCTGAGCGCCATGGTCTAGTAATGGTCGCGCATATATATCCATAATCGCTTGCAAGTGCCTCGGCCCAATTAAGAGCGTTTTCCGTCTAGCGCATGTATACGTTTACGCGCCCCTCTTCCGCGCGCGCTAACCTTTCTTTCTTTCTTTTCTTCGGTTTCTTTCCCGGCGGCTCGTTAATTACCGGCGCGAGCGCGAGGAGCTGCGTATTGCGCGTCGAGCGGCCGCACTCGACTATGCGCTCTGATAATGTGCGGATTAGCTCCTGACACGCTGATTTTTGTTACGTCAAATTTGTGGGTTGCATGACTGCGCTTTTATTATAAATTTTTACATTTTTACGTAGTCTTATGCGGTTATGGTTAATATTTGAGAATTCGGCGAAGGTTCTTAAGTACGCGTGCAAGGGTATGTTCCGCTTGAACGGAAGCCGATTACAATACGACGAATGTAACGCATATGCGAAGTCTATATAATGTATCGAAGCGCTATATATGCTAGTTGCGTGAGAGAAATTCTCTTTACCGGAAATGGTGGTGATGGTGGCCTCGCATTTCTGCTCCTGCGTGGTCGAGTGGCTGCCGTCTTTCTTCTCCTCCTTGACGGTGCTCTCGACGACTTTGGAAGTCACGATTACCACTTCTTCGATTTCCGGAGGAGGCGGTGGCGGCGGCGGCGGCGGCCTGAATATGCTGTTGACGATATAGCGACGTTATTTTTCCGTAAAATTTCCGGATGAATTTTCTTTCGCGCCGGAGCTCGTGTCATTGGTTTTATGGCGCGGTATATACAATTTTTTATATTCTCTGTTATATCGAGCGAAAGCTAATCCTGTGTTGTGATATAAATTTTATCTATTTTATAGACGAGCTTTTCCGCAAGGACTTTGCGCGATATGTTTCTCATAATACGTGGTCGGATGATCACATTATGTGGAGAGTTATGGATTGATCTGATGTTGTTGTTTACGTATGTATTTTTGAAGAATTACATGTACGATTGATTTATGAACCAATTATTTTCACAACTAACAATTTTCGTTAAATAACTATTAAATCTTAAAACTGATCTGAAAGTTAAGTATTAGACCAAAGTAAATTAAAATATGAAAAAAATGAACTTATGTGCTGCAATACCATACTACACTCGAAATAGATCGAGTTTAAAATGAAACCGAAAACAAAGCAATTCGAAAAAAGGCACCTTTCTTGCTCGTCGGAAGAAAAAATCAATCGAGCAAATTAAAGCCAATAAAAAAAAGGTACACGCAATTACAAAGAAAGCTGATTGTACACGGCGAGAAGAAACGCACGCGGTCTCGGCGAGCGCAGCGTCAACTCGACTTTTTCTCTTTTCTATTTTTATATATATTTTTTTCGTGTGTAAAAGCGCGTGTTTAGATAATCGCTCGGCCGCAAAAGCTGTATCGAACTCTCGATCTCTTCTTTACACTCGATCGATTTGGCCTACTTGCCTGGGTCCGTTGATTGCCGCTGTCCTCGTCTCCTTTTCACTTTCTGCCCTCGTCGAGCTCGTCGTCGAGTTTTTTCTTTCTGAAAAATCAATTTTCACCCATGACTCTGACCCATAATATCGCATAAAGTATATATTCAAAATTGCACAAGTTCACGCGCAACCGAAAAAATCGAGACGACCGACGCGTGACAAGTTGTCTATATATATAGCTATATACACACGTAAAACTGTGTGCGCGACAATCGAACGGCCCGGAGGAACGCGTTCATATATATACATATAGCTATGCGCGCTTTCACTTCCGGCGCGGGTTTTCCAATAAAAATAGTAATTACAGCTCGCTCTTTACAAAGTGTGCGTATATCTCGTTTTCGACGAGATTGCGACTTCGGTATCGGCTGTATATCGAGGATATATTTATAATGCCAGTAATTCAATCGAACAGGCCTATCTCTAATCGCGATATAGACAATCGCTTCGAGTGAGTCAACACGTGGTAATATACTTTTTAGTTTAGCAATATTGGAATTGTTTGAAAAGCCGTAAAATGCAGGATTCTAATTAGAAAGCATATAGAGTATATTACGATATATATAGATTTTTATTAATAGTTAGTCCATAAAATACGACCTTAACGCGCCTTCTTATATTGGCTTGTATACATATGTACGCAGGAAACGAACGCGCGTATGAATCATCCATATAGTATCGCGTGAGCATATATATATATATATAATTTTTCGTTCTATATACGTTACCCGGCATGAGTTCCGGAACCTTCGGGCTTCTGCTCATCCGCTCGTTGCTACTGTTACGCGAGAGCGAGGGTGTCGATGTCGTCGACGAGTAACACTGCACCTCGCTGCTCATATTGGACGACTCGCTGGCGCTGCTGGATCGGCTGTAGCGTCTGTCGGTTTTTCGAGACCGGCTGAGAAACATTCGAAATTGTACAATCTCCTTTTGGCGAACAAAGAAAACCGCGGGCGTATAATCGTCGGCGTTTTTCCCCATCGGCAACTTCGGAAGTTGAAGATATGATAGCAAACGTGGTAATAATAATAATAATAATAATCACCTGGCATCGGAGCCGGCATTGTCGGATCCGAGCTTCTTGTGCGACGCCGCGTACTTAGGACTTCCCCGCTGCTGCTGCTCATCCTGCCCGATGCAAATCTGCTCGTAGGTGTGCTCGCTACCGGTGTCCTTGACCAGTTCGGACCTGACGCTTCCGTTGCCTATCGCCGGTTTGAACGTACCGTTATTGATGTGTACGTCCACTTTCACTGCGCGTGAATATAACAGACAGAAAGTAGCTGAGTTTTATATTTGTTCTTTTTTTTCGGTTATGCTTGTAATGTATGTGTGTACGTTTATCGGTAATAATTTCGTTGCGATGCGCAAAGTATGACGCACTATTACCAATACTGTTTATTCACAACATAGCTTCTCTTAATTAGTTTCTTATACCATACTCTTTTTGTAAAACATGTATTGATTTTCGCAATTTACACATGCTAAATACATAATAATAGTAATTGTTGTAATCAATGTAGAAAGCGAGTTGAGATACATGCATGAGCGGGTTCTTAAATTATTTGAATGTGAGTAAAAAGTTTTCAAAGGTATAGACTTTTTGGTCATCTATAAGATCTCTTTCTTGTTTCAGTTTATACGACTTGCATTCAATGCTTAATATATATTTGTTTTTATTCTTTGATATTACTTATAAAGAGCATGACTATGTATTGTGGTATATAAGAACTATGTTGCATTAGAATTTTCAAGTGATTTGCCCTTTTAATTTTAGAGCAAAAAATTGACAGCCAAAAAAAGTCTTTCCTTTTTTTCATAAATACTGAGGCTGATGATAGCTTCGTATTTAACGCAAATTGGAACTACTAAAGCACATGTTCGTAATGATTCATTTAAGCGTCGTTTGTGCTTACAGGTCTAAGTATAGTTATCGAAGAGTTATTAATATAACTCATAAAAAATCCAATCGATCTGAAGAGTTTGATATTTGGAAAATCATTAGAGACGGAAGAAGTGCTCCTGCTCTCTAAAAAAACGCGCGTTAAACTTTTAACTGCTAACGCGAATGTAATACCTGCAAACGGTTGTGGAATAGCCGAGATGGAAGCGTTTCGGCATAATACTACACGCGGAGAGATATATTGCAATTTTAATGTATAATAATATATATCTTTCGGTAACAACGATCAAGCTGCTGTTTACGACGGCAGACGTTTGCTAAATACAGTTGATTTCGATATTGGCTGGATTGTAATGCTCGTACGAGGTATTTCGATACCGCACGTTAAAATTGATTGATGAAGCTGCGCGCAACAGATTTTTCTGCGATTATTATTGCAATAAAAGTTCTGCGCATTCGTCGCATCAATAAGCTAATCATCAAGCTGCTCGAAGGAAAATATTCGAAAAGATATTCAACATTCGGTGGAAATCTTTTTGAATGATTCTGATTTTGCCGTGTAAAAATACACCTGTCGAACCCGTCTATTGTGTAATATGAGAATATTGCGTACGTTACAGTAGAATTTATATAGTTCGCAAAAAGTCAGAATTCGATCAAATTATTTGCATCGCATATAATTGACAGGGACCCGATGCTCAATTTATTCTAAAGGACACAGCCTAAATTATTTCAGTGAAAAATTGTATTTAGTTATTCTTGCCTGGCTTCTGCTTTTGTTTATGCCATTCAGTTAAAGGAGATATTTCCTATACATATATACATATAGTATATAGTTTCTTTCTATACGTTATTCGGTGGATTTTCGTACAGTATTGGAGAACAGCAGTATACCTTTATTTAAACTTATATTTTTTCGATTTGTACGCGATTCTCCTTCTACATTTGTCCGACAAAAATATATTCATCAATTGCAATACGTCACGCAATGGCAACTTATTTTGTAACAATAAAGATAAGGTTGCGCGAGCGCGATTACGTCATTCCTGCTGTCTCCCTATTTTGGCTCCATGTATATACAATACTTGCAGCGTCATATAATGGTTACCAGTGCATTATAATTATATGCAAGCATACGACAATATATAGTTATAATGAGGACTATAACCGGTGTCTATTAGACGTACAAAGCACCGGCTGGAATCGGGTCGCCCGACGACTGAAAAATAACCCGTTTACTCGTCATTTTCTCGCGTTAAAACGCGTTGATTTTCTTCTCGCCACGCGAAAAATAACGTGTCATTTTTCATGTTTGATTAAGACGATGCCCCGTATGTAAAACATACACTTGAGCGGATCCGCTCCGTGCTCTTCTAACGATCTAACGGACTTTAATCGGTAAATCGCGCGCGTATGACGCTTAACCCGATTTTTTTCCTTCCATAATATGCATACACAAAGTCTCCATTTACGAACGAATCGCCCCCCCCCCCCCCCGCGTCTCTTTGCAATTTTACAAATAGTTCAGTGATAATTTTCGTTCACCGTTAAAAAAAAAAAAAAAAAAAAAACATCTCGGCACACTAGTATACAATTTACACGGCGTAGCCTGCAGACTTCCGCGTCGTCCGCGCGGGAAACGAGGCCGTCAGCTGCACGCGGCTCTCCCGAGAAAGAGCAGATCATCTCATCATCTCCGCTCGGTAAACTCTCTCCCGATGAGATAATGTGGGACGCGCCACACTTACCAGTCACAGTCTCGTCCTTCCTCTCGGACCGGCTCGAAGCGAGGCTCCGTTCAACGGGCGCCATCGGATTGTTCTCGTCGAACAGGTGGGTGATCCGAGTGTACACGAGGTCGTTCGGACTGTGCAGGTAGAACGACTCGGAGCCGTTGCTGGCGTTGCTCAGACTTCCGTTGTTGTTGTCCTTGACCGGTATGAGCCGAGGCGGCGTTGGAGAGAACGACGAGCTCATGGGGTTGATGTAGAGCCCGTCACGGGGTCGAGAACCCGGAGGGTGGAGGAAGAACGGCTCCTGGAACATACTGCCGCAGCTGCGCACTGAACACTGCAGTGGGCGATTTTTTTTCTAATTTATCGTGGATCGATCGTCCGGCGAATATTTTATACTCAAACTACCGACCTTTTCGATAGAACTGGTCATGCAGCTACATGATGTCGAATCGCTCATAATCTCCGAATAATCCGAGCTCAGTCTGTCCCGGGCCATCGCGAGCGTGACATCGGGATGCGCTTTTTTCTACCTCCTTCTGGAACAGCGTATACAGAAAATGTTTCATTGTATATTCTGAGATAAGAACACGTACGAAGTCTACATAAAAAAGCCAAATCGGTGTCACTGCGCATCGCGCACACGATGTCGCAACCGCGATCGGCTGCACCGATCATCGCATCTCTCTCGCGATTGTCCGGCTATTGTAATAATCATAAAATTGCGCATCAGCTGCTTGGGTAATCTTTCTCTTTCTCTCCACGAAGAACCTCGCGGAAGCGTATCTTCGATTCGTTTGCGCATAATACCGACTCGTCGACTACATTACACGCGGTTATTATTACCCAACAGCCGGTGCATCGTCGTGCGACTCCGATATAGGTATATACGCGAATTGAGTCATTCTTTGCGCTACTAATTGCTTCTGTATATAATAACGCTTACTGCGCACAGTTTGTTATTTTGTAGTTGCGAGGTGTTTGTCTCGCTGTAATTGAGAGCGGGGCACACGACGTCAATTGCGAAATGCTAATGCTTTTTGGTATACAGTTATACGCGAAGCTTGTTAATGCTGCCTATGCTTGTGTAAAATGCTGCGCAGCCTGAGATTGGAAGTAAGTCATTGATTTTACGTTTACAGTTATATATGTGCATGAAAATTCATGAAATTTCTTTACGGCTATACATAATGCTAGATTTCCGACAATTCTAAAACCGAAAGCGAGACGAGAGGTTCGAAGTGCGGGGAAGAGGCCAATGCTGGTTCGATGGATAAACAACTTGAAATGCACTGTAGACTATGCAACGGGAATTGTTATGGATATATAGAGATATATTTTACGAAAGCTTTCAACGTTCAATGCAAATCAGTTAGTCTTTATACCTATATAGTGACGAGAGAGGTGTTGAGAGTATACCGCGATAAATCAAAAGTTTCCATAGCTCAATCCTTTACGGGCATAAAATCACGCAGAATGAATCAACGATTCGAACGAGCTCGCAGCGAAAATCTGCAAACAAATTATCACGGCTTCCGCGCATTCAAATTTTACGGCATACATAATATATCATATTCCAGAATCGTTACATAAGGCTCAAAAGCTCGTTATATAGCAGCCACAATCTAATTGAGCGCGAGACCAAATCGCATATCGATCATTTATCCTCCACAATACACACACTGTATAGATAAACACGTTCCAAACAATTGAACGGCGCGTATAAATAAATAAACGTACGAATTAACAACCTATCGTAAAAATTCCACAACCGAGCTATATAATAACGACGTCGATGAAGTCGCGTCACGCTTGCCGGAGCCGTATACATATATACATATATATATATATATATATATATACAGTAGAGCGCGTGATACGATGCCAGTCTCCCGCACATAGAAAGCTGCTGCTCGTGAAATGAAAATTTCGCGCGGAGGCTATTAATTAGAATTCTCGGCAAGTCGAGAGCGATGCAGCGTTTATCTTTACGCCGTATGCAGTGAAACCGAACGCGTATTATATGTTATATATTCGTACCACTCGAATTTTCGCGGAGGTCGGTGAACTCCTTGAGTTGGTTATTTTAACTTTGCCTGATTATGATAGGTGTTTGTTTATAGTTATGCAGGTCTGTGTTATAGATTCTCGAAAGCAGATTCTCGATGTTACTGCACTCTGTTCTTATATGAATTTTAAATGCTCTCCGTAGATTTAAAAACGAGGTATAATTATAGTGTTTATATATACCTACTTGAGAAATATAATGATAAGCAATTACAGGTAGGCTGTGTACAATGTAACATATAACGAGGCTCAGTTGCAGAAGTAGAAAACATGAATTGCGAACAGGAATACGTTGTAAGAGGAATACTTTGTAGAAACATTGACGTCATTACGTGTTGACGCGTAGCAACGAGTGTCTATCGGGAGTTAGACAGACTATTATCGTCTATATGCATATATGCTTGTGTGGCGTTAATTACCGAGTAAAGATGAATTTAATTATTGATTTTGTTGTCAAACTAGTGGATTGATTAACAGCCTTACCCATATTCTAAATACTAAAATGAAAGCCTGTCCCTATATACCTATACTTTCACTTGACAAGAAAATCATGCAAATTGTTTTGTACTCGCACGCATTGTTAGTCATTATTTCTATGCACTATAGATATTTTATTGGGACTTCGATCCCGTTTATATACACTTTCATCAGTTTCAACTCTAAATAGTTATAGCACTACTATAGCTCATCAACATAACTATAAAGCCAAAGTTCTATTAAAATCCCATTACCGTTACGATTTCGTCAAATAAACCAATGCTATACACTGTAGACTGATATTTCATTCTCTCCGAGCGCCTATATGTAGCTACATAATTGCCGCGGTGAAAATCGAGAAAGGCTGCGCGGAAACGATTCGCCGGCGAAGATGAAGAAGAAAAAAAATACAGCGTTTATTAATACGCGCGAATATTCACGGCCATTGGCGTTGAGAGCCCATAACGACTTCCTGCGCGTAGAAAGTCAAGGCGGAACGATTGCTTTCGACTCGCGAAAGCGTCCAGCCACGTACATACATATATATACCTATATAATAATAATAAGCACATCGCGAGCTCGGATGCTGCCAACTATACTTACATGCAAAAATGTATATATTCTAACGCGTATTATTTTAGGGCCGATTAGCGACAGCTGTCCAGTGCGTGATTATTATATCGTCGCGCGTTGGACCGAGGGATTAGCCGCGTATTATATACAGGCTTGAGTAGAACGGTATAGAAGATGATGGACGCTTACGGTATTATGTTATTCTTCCGAGCCCTTGACTCGCGCCGCAGCTTCGTCTTATTTTCCTTATTGCCAGCTGAGGTTGTACGGTATGCGCTAATTCGTATGCTTTCATTATTGGACGCGTGAATAATCGCGCAAACAAGTGATATATATATCGTTGGAAGTATTTCGATTTTCTTTCGTCAACTATTATAGAAAGTTCACCAAACTAGTTCAGCCAAAGATGCGGTTTGTACAGCCTACGCGATCCATAATAAAGTGACAGAAAGTGGTGTCGGCAAAAATTATTGGCTGCACGCCGTTTCGTAACTTTGGTCCAAGTCATTTTGCATGGAGTATGTATATATACGGCGGGTGGTTCGTTGATACGACGCAGCTAAAACTCGATTATGATCCAATTTAACGCCAGTATTACATAGCAGCCGAGACTCGTATAAAACTTTCAAATATTTGGTTTATTATATAATATAACTTATGTAATAGATATACATATATATTTACGCTGCGGTGGACTGCATAAAACTCTAGAAAATTATATATATCGACGAGCGCATATATCATCAAATTTGCTATATATTTTCGTAAACCCGCGATTGCGTCGTTACCTACAATACCAAATAGGTTTTTTTTTCAACAAACATTTTAATGAGTATCGTTATGACAAATTAAGAGCCGCGCAAAGAGAAATACCAGGAACGTATACGCACGCTCGAACCAATGAAAAACACGTTTCTCCGCTCCAAAACAATGCCTCATTGGCCGCGTGCGAGGCATCGAAAATTTCAATGCCTCCAATTGTCATGCAGTCAACGAGTGCAAGGTCGCGCGCAACGAGCCCACGCTTCTATATATACATCTTTATCTCTTCCTTTCCCAGCTCTTAGCGCGTATATTTATAGTAAACTTGACTATATATGCGCAACATGTATACAGCGCAACTCGACCGTGTATATATATATAGACTCCATACTATATATATATATATACAGCGGCCTTTCTGAAGCGCTCTGGCGCGGCTAATTAAACTGTACCGCAAGAACGGCGTAACTCCCTTTCTATACGTCGGCGCGTAATTCAAAGTCGCGAGAAAGATGCGACTGTATATGCCTGTATATGAACGCCGATGAGGCGCGTTCGTGACACGAATGCGGGAACAGCTGACGTCTCGGCGAGGATGTAGCGGTCCTTACAGTGTGTAATACGTTTGTCAAAGTTACGCTCGTGGATGTACCGGTGGCTGTTTTTTTTCTTCTTTTGACGTTGTTATATTTTTGTGGTAACTCGGATGATTTGTAACGGTTAATATTTTGTTTGAAAATTGTTGAAACACCATTTGAACTCGGCGAGATTGCAACTATATACGGAAGGTCAAGGCTGTTTCCAAGCCTACGGCGTAAAATGTGTCAAAAATGCCTAAGTGGCGTGCTTCTGCTACTGCAATTTTCCCGACATCCCAACTACGATAAACGCGTTCTCGCTTATTACCCGGCACGTTTTTTTTTCGAGGGAAATTTGCGTGCTCAACGGCGTTACGAAAACGCTATTTAATGCGCGCGCGCGCACGACTGCCGCAGCGCTTTCGAGATTACGGCAAAAAAAGCCGCAACTTTTTTTGCTCGGCTTTTTCTCCTCGTCGCTATAAATTACCTGTTTTCTCATGATTGATTCTGAGGCGTTGTTTCTGCGTGAACCGCGAGAGAAAGACATTTCTAATTACTGCTGCTGCGGGTTATTTATAAAACAATTATTTTCGTAGAGTTGAGTCTATTAAGTCTTTTCGCTATTGGGGAAACGTCGTATATAGACGCGCGAGTCGCTCGCACGATAAACATGGCAAAATCGAGGCTAAGCTGAAAGTTATGGTCAACGCCATTGTAAAAAAAGTATATACAGTAAACGCGCGCGTTCGATCATGACTTTCGAAGTAAAATTTATGTTTTTGAATTTCAAATAAGACCCTCTCTTATACCGGCCCACTCTATAGACACTCCCGAGACTGTAGGTGTAAAGTAAATGTCTTTATACTCTCGCGAGTATAAATGCGCGCGCTTTTTAAAAGAAAGTGAAAATACTTAATTATTCGCGGGTAAACCTCGGCGTAGAAATTCGCGTGTGCGGTGAGTATATGCATAAAGAAAGAGGTATAACGGATAATACAGGAGAAGCGAATTTCGCGACCGCACGTCACACCGAAGTCGTATACTCAGTGTGTGAAGTGAGGCGATTCGCACCTGACAGAGCGCGCGAAAGTCGATGTAATTGCCTCGTAAAATCCATTTCTATAGCCTCAACCTATACGCGAGTGAAACTCTCCTTTGCCCCCTGCAAATATTTAAAGGGGAGAAATAACACGTTAAAAACTATGTATACACATACGCGCGGAGAAAATCGCATGCGCGCATTGTTCGACGTTAGCGTGTATAAAGTATATATGTATAATTATAAGTTTGATGGTTTTTGAAAGAGTGCTTGAAAAAAATTCAAAAATATCAAAGAACACGCGCGTTTTTCGCCGTTGAGCATCGCAGGACAAGCGTCGCGGGCATCCTGTTACGTCAGGAAAATCGTGTGCGTGCGACATGCTTATCGCCCAACTGGGTGAAGGACGTCGAATTTGTCGCTTCCTATATATACGTGTACCCGTCAAATCGCGAATATCGTGCGATATATTGTTCAAGA
Organism: Muscidifurax raptorellus; assembly: GCA_020010945.3. Taxonomy (NCBI): domain Eukaryota; kingdom Metazoa; phylum Arthropoda; class Insecta; order Hymenoptera; family Pteromalidae; genus Muscidifurax; species Muscidifurax raptorellus. The sequence goes on from CM052078.1 coordinate 30,355,524, forward strand.
GTTATCCTCCGAGAGAGAGAGAGAGAGAGAGAGAGAGAGAGAGAGAGAGAGAGAGAGATTTTCTTGTATTAAAACCTAATGAAAGTGGAGCAAGTGCACGTCTATATATACGAGTGTCCTGCTGGCAAAATGGGTTATATAGAACATCGAGCCGGTGTAATTACGCGAGTAATAAAAGTGTCTCGTAATTCTTAACGCGTGTGCAGCTGCAGACTTTTTCCCGACATCAAGCTGGCTTGTATATATTTACGGGCATTTTCGACTTCGGGCTTTCGTTGTAAAAACAGTAGATTAGATAATTACAATCATCAGAGCGACCGTTTCTTTTTTCGCCGGATTATTGCGTCCGGCGCTATTTCATTATCTGTTATTATTATATATACAGAAAAATTAATTCGAAAAAAGTTAAATCCAAACACATACCGCTCGATTAATCGCATGCCCCCCTTTCTCCCGAATAACGCGCGTGATCCCGTCGTTTCCTGTACATTCAGCGCATATACATATATATACGTAACGCGTTAATCCAGCGCTCGATGGAAACAATCCACGCAACGTGGAATCCCACACGAGGCCTACTTACACACGCCAGAAGAGACAGAGAGAGATTGTCCGTATATATAGTGCTGCACGCGCCATTTATGACGCGCCGCGAGCGATCTTGCTCCGTTTTTACTTTTCTCATATATATAATACATACCCACACGCAGATTATTATAGAAGTTTTCTCTCTCCCGGCTTAATTGTTCGTGCGACGGCAAAGGATTTACGACTTGCTCGAACGACGACAGCTATGCATCTCGAGCGCGTACGATCGAAAGTCGCGGAATATACGCAGCTCGTTACGCGGATATAATGGCTGCGTATTTGGAATATAAGTCGCGTCGAGAGAGAAGCTTTGATGCGCTGGAATTAGACGCGTTTTTCTTCGGCCGGTAGATAGAAACTGTCCCGCAATTGTAATATCGCGCCGTCTCTGGGATATTTAACAACGACTTGAGCTCGTTTTAGGAGGCTGTTTCCCACGACTCGCCGACTAGCTTTTCTTCCTTTGGTCGCGTATATTTATCGCGCAAAGTCTATTTATAATAAAACGCGAAGGGAGTTTGCGGAGCTTCTCTTAATTGAACGAAGAAATACATAAGTACAAGGTATATGGCGGTAGTTGAAAGTTTACACAATTAAATTTCTAGGATCACGAATTATGCTAGTGAGTCGTGCGCCAAAATTCGAGTATATTATTCGGGGGATGAGATACGCGAATCCTCTTGTATATTTTTAAAATATTGTCGTCAGTGTGTACATTATCATTCGGAGAGCTCACTAATGACTTTAATTAATAAAAGCGGAAAGGGAGAGAGAAAATCAAGCCTCGACTTTTACCGCAAGTGCAGCGGGAAAGAGAGAGAGAGAGAGAGAGAGAGAGAAGTCGCTTCGCATATATAATTATCAGGATAATTATGGTGTCGACTTTCATGAGCCGTGAGCAAGTTTTTCATCTTATTCTTACTCTGGTCTCTAGGCCGCGCGAGCGCAAAAACGCCGCTGAATTATTATTGTCATGTAGCTCTGCGCCGAAAACGTGAGGGAATTACGAGCTCGCTCGCGACAGGCAATTTTATATACCATTTAAATTACACCCATTGCGCATATCCTCGTGTCCGGGATAGTCTCTTCGCCCTATTATTCCAGCGGCTTTTTAGTGTCAATCTAGAAACTCTGGAATCATTTAGTTTTTAACAATAATAATAATAATTGCGGTGCAACGCGCTCAGCTCATTACGTTCACAGTCGTGAAAAATTTGACGTTCGCCGGAAGCTTCGAAAGATTTCTATCGCAAAACAAGAGGCGGAGTGGATCGCGTTTATTATTACCCACATCGCGCGTATGTTTTACCTTTTTTATTGTGTGCGAGGGAAGGGGGGAGGGCGAGAGCGCGTTGGACAATTATCGATTAACCTTGTAGATAAAAATATGAAATCTCACTAAAGCGATACTTACGCAGCGTTTTGTAACTTTCTATCTTAAACAAAAAGCAATGCAATATCTCCGAAATTGAATCGAGCCGTGCCGCGCGCGTCTTAAGAACTCAATTATATATACACGATGCGCCGCAAAAGCCTCCAAAAGCCGATTTTCTCTTCGGAATATGCAAATAAGCGCAGCCAGCTCACACGTGCGCAATAAGAAAGTCCATAACTTACGAGAGGCAGATCAGCTGGTACTCGCGATATACACACAAGCAGCTCTCTCGCGGAACAAGTCAATTTTCACGGGCACTCGAATTTCTCCTGCCCCGTTGCGGCGGACACTCGTTACTACTGCTTACTGCGACTGCGGGCGCATAACGTAGGTAGATGCTGATGCACAATTGCCCATTAAACATTTCACTATATATATCTTCACAAGCCGTTTCTCCGCAGCAAACACCTCGTCTGTATACCGGCGCGCACTACGAAATCATCCGTTATCCTTATCCCGTTTCAAGCTGTATATCAACGCGTGCACTTTTGAAAATGACCCGCGAGTCAGGTGTACTCGAGGAGACGCGTTGATCGTCGCACGCGGGTGTTTCGAAATTTCGTAGAAAGAAAGAAAAAAATTTATCCGGAAAAATGTTCGACGTCGCAGGCACAAAAGGCAGCGAGGCGTCAAGCGTACGTATACAGCGCGCCGCGGCGAGCGGACAACGAACTCGCTCTCGTGAGGCCGACCGACACAACTGGCGCTCGCGGACTCGTGAGCGCGAGAGCTATCCTATCCTGGCGCCCCGTCCACCTGTTGTCGGCGCAGGAGTAGAGAAAGACACCGCGAACATAGCTGCTGCTGCTGCTGCTGCTGCAGGAGAGAGGGTCCGCTGCGCTTCCTTGCTCTTTCCATCTCTCGAGCTCTCTTTCTATATAGCTGCGTGTATAATACGCGAGAGCCGAGCAGGCTTCGTCGTCGTGGATTGGATTTTCATTGGACTTTGTTTTTCGATGGATGAGACCGTGCTGATGAAACTGCTGGCTTGGTGAAAGTGCTTTTTGGTTGAGGTCTAAGCTATACGCGTATTTTCATTTTTAAGAGGTACTTGTCATGCATGGAAGGGAATATCGTAGCTCGAGGTGTTCGAAGATTCTGCAATTGTAACTGTATGCAGCATTCTAAACTGCATCTGCGCGATTGCCGATCTTGTCATTTCGAGATGAAAGTGTGGCGGAATCGCAGACGCGCGAGCTGTCAGCTCAACGATAACAGCTACATGAAAACAAAATTCCAGTACGCGTTGCAGTGGAATGAATATACAACTATTGAAAAATTCTAAAATATTCTATTTTTAATGCACTTCAACGCTCGAGTCTTGCCCATCGCTATCCGCGGGTAGCATTATGTACGATGTATATATATATATATATATATATATATATATACATCGGCCACACCAGCAGCAGGACATCGCAGCCTGCACATGCGTATATATACACATATAATACGCGCTCGGCGAGAGGTATGCGGGAAATATTACGGTTTCCGCTGCTCGCCAACTGCGAGAGAACCCGTTAAGCCCCGCGAGTGTATCGCGAAAAATCGGAGCGAATAAAGAGATTGGGATTTCGAGCAAGTTATTCGGGAGAAAATCATGTGCCTTATCGCAAACCCGTTTTCTCTGTCGGACCGCCGAACTGTCAAACGACGTGTCTCTTCAAACTCTTGCGCCGTGACTTATTGCGCAATAAAGTTATTTCGGCGCGGATCGATCATTTGGAAAAATGCAACAAGTTCGCCGAGCGGGCCGTTATGCAGGTGGTGAAAAAAGAAAGTTGTACGAATTTTCGAAATGCAAAGCTACTGGAATTATACTTTAGGGGGATGATTATTGCAAAATTCGACTTATGTAAAAGAACGATACGGATATTGATAGTTTCTGCGAACTGTATACTCTCGAACGATGTGCTTGCGCAATTGCGGAGGCAATAAATTCGGATACTCTTGATCGTTCGGGAATAAATAAGTTTAATTTTTCAAGCATCGATGGCCGCGCGGTGCGTTTATTGTGAATATATCTATATATTTATACGCTTGTATTTTTGAAAGCGCCATAAATCACGCAATTATAACAATTTTCATGGCGATTAGAAGTGAAAACAAGAGTGCTTTACTGCCGAATAAATTATTTCGTTAGATGATACGAGATCAGAGCTGCGCGTGTATTTATTTATCCAATCCAGCTTTCGCTCTTACAAAGACGACTGTACATAAAACGACGGTTATGCGACGACTGATGCTAGAGATAACCGATTATCTCTTCGTTATTCTGACCGATGGATTATTATTATTATTATTATTATTCGCGTTTTCATCTCCAGGGCGTAAGCTGCTGTGTGTAAAACAAGTAAATTTATTAGCACCGCTATCGTTATCAATTATTAATCAAACAAGTTCACGGTTTCTCAAGAGAGACTTTCTCCGCTCGCCAATGTAAGCGATCGACATTAACATATTCGTACGCAGTTTCGATGCATAATTCGTTTAAAGCGCCCGCAATTTTGATTTATTTTCACGAAGCCGGAAAACACTTTTATCAAAACTATATAGATGTTATATAGAAAAGCTAATCTCGCCCGTTAGAATCAAAAAGTGCGTTTACAATTAAATTCACTTCCGCCTTAATTATTAATAAATACAACAACATCACCAGACAATTGACCATCGCATTTCAACTTTTACGATCGACTTCGCTTCACCGCGAGTACAAATCATGTCTTTGATTACACATCATCCGTGAGGAAAACCGCGTCGTTATCGACGCGCTTGATCTTGACTTTCCTCCCGCTCTTGCGATTTGCCGCCGATTTCAACGCACTCCAGTAATTACACATCGATTAATACAAACTGCTATGTATATATACATAGACCAGTGCGGAAAAAAATTAAATGGTATATACGAGTAGAAAATTGGACGCCACGATACGAATATACTTGGCAGGATACTCAAGAAAGTGGAAAGAGGTTCCGTGTAGCTTTATCATATTTTTGCAATATTATATACAAAAGCCTAGAATCTTAAAATCTAAAAAGTTTTACAGCTCGGGCAACAAAGCGACTTTGTCTTATTTGGAAGCGGGAGAATATCGGAAGAAAACTTTCACTCGAATCGTGTCATGCATAATTCATCAAATCATTTGTTACTTACGAATTGAGCGTATATTTACAAAAGATGCGTATATATACAAAATGATGAATCGGGTATTAAAATTGGAAGTTGCTACCTCAACTGTCCTCTATAAAAACTTTCCTCTAATCCAAATAAAAAAGAAACACCTCTATATCGTGATTTTTTATCATCCCACCAACCTGACCCAAATAGCCCAAGGTCGTGTACCACAGTACAGTAGCAGGGGACCAGCATCCTGATGTACGCTATCTCTCGATCACTCGCGTCTTCTTTGTGGATGCGCTACTCGCTTAACTGTACCTACAATCGTGAGTCAACCTAGAGCATCATCAATCCGCAAGAGCCGGCAAAAGGACAGACGCGCGTCTACTTCGTAGCCAGAATACACAATTTTCTCGGCGGTGCAGCCTCTGTGTAACGGTACTCTACGCGAGGCGGTGGACGCGTTTGAATGACCGGTGGCGCGTGCGCACACATCATAGTACACGTAGTAAAACTCGTTTCTTTCATCTTCCGCTTTTTTTCTTCTATACGCGACCCTGTGTAGAAGAAAAGCGCGCGTTTGACCCGAGACGGATGTATGGAATGTATGACTACGTATATGAGTGTCGAGGATACTTAAGGTTGTATGTATGGCTTGTTCGCAAGCAAGTACTTGAAGCGCTGCTTTTTTTTCGAGATGATAACACTGAGTTGTTGTCTTTGTCAACGTGATCGTCGTGTTTTTTTTTTGTTTTCGTTTGAATATTTCAAATTTGTATTACGGTAATTTAATTTCTTGTATTGTGAAAGTTACAGAAGGTAAATTGGCATTTAGCTATTGAAAAACGATTATATAGACTTCGAGAGTAACTGAGCGATATTTTTAAAAGCTACTATACAACGCTTCTGTTATACGGAAGAACTGTAAAACTGGTTTGAAATGTTAATGCTGCAATGACAAACAAGTAAGGAAATTTATAGTTGATTCGTATTCCGTTTCTCTTATTTTTTTGCAGACAAATATTGCTATTCCTTTCAGACGATAGTAAAATTTTCGGTTTTAAAATTAATATATTTAAACAATGTTGGAATTTGACAATAATGTATACACTCATATATATAATGTATGTATATATGTATATATACGTATACAGCTTCTTCATTAAAATAAAGTTATTACATCATATCGTTAAATAAAGGATTTCTATATTACCACACACTTTACGCATATTTCTGATTATTCCCACAAACAAAATATGACTTATGGGTATAGGAATAAGAAATTTATTTAGACGAAACTACTGGCCGATAAATTGGCAGCTGTTTTTTATGAAATAAAGGATTCAAGTTATCGAATGGACCTTGATGCAGAGCACAGTGTATAAAGAATATACAACCGATAATAATTATGTGGCTCCAAGGTAAAATAAGATAGGTCCACTTTTGGTGTTTTTGTGAAAAAAAGGGTTTTGATTTTCAAATTTATCAACAATATCGAAACAAACGAGAAGACGACCAATACTATATTAGTCTAATGTAAATAACAATGCTGTATTAGTTAAGCGATACAATTGATAAAAGTTAGTAATTTTTCTCCGCAAAGTCTGCGGCAGGTAACGGCGTGTAATAACTTGTATAATAAGTAGAGAACTCGTAATCGTTATGTACGGTTTCGTTACACTTGACTTCCACTCATCCTCGTTCAATTCAGAATATTTCAATAAGGAGCGCGGTAGGAGACCCATTGAAAAGAACAGTATATTAATTAAAAGTTTCTAAATGCAATATTTGTTTGACTTAATCTAAGATTTCGGGATATCATATGAACAATGCACATTAAAATGAGATTCATTAATTTATTGGATTTTATATTAGTTCATATGCTAGAATATCACTATGTATCAGTAACACCAAAACCACAATATTTAAACTTGTAAATATATGACATTCTGATAAAACGTCACAATTACATATCCCATTTTCTTCCTAATGAGGCTGAGGGAAAAGTATAAATCTTAATGGCAATGGGCTACAAATATAGCACCTCGTTTGAACACTATATATATTATCGACATTGGTGTTTCCTTTGCCTCCAACAGCTAACATTGATTGGCTGCTAGAAGATAGCCCTGTATTTCCTGATACTCCAAAATGAGCAGCATGATTAAGGCCACCGAAGATACCAGAACCTACACTGAAACCAGTTCCCATCTGTCCGTTGACATGGGCTCCATTCCCCAAGCCTATGACTCCGACATATCCTGTAATACCAGTTACAAAGAAAAGAAATTCATTAGATTCATATTTAATACCCAACTTTTTATCAAATAAGGATCAAGTGAATTACCTGCACCGCCATTAAGGCCACCTCCTAGGCCGTGATTCCCCAACATTTGACCAGTGGCATGTGTTGAACCACCAACGTTACCGCCGATTCCGAACCCTTCATTACCAAGGCCTCCAGCACTTGCATGACTACCAAAAATTCCACCTAGACCGTGACTTCCGACAATATCTGTAGTTGCAGTACTCGTTGATGAACTACCAAAATCAATATTTCCGTTTGTTCCTGCATTAACTCCCCCACTGATACCGTGGCCAATTGGCTCAAACATGCCGAAGCTGCCAATAAGATGATGACTTCCCGAAATGCCAGCTGTTGCCTCTCCATGAGCTGAAGCACTGAGTTGAGAAGTGCCTTCTACTCCCAACTGAGCATTCGCGTTACCAATGGCTTGCGCACTGCCTTCAACGTTAAAGCCATGACTGGTAGAACTGGACTGTCCAAAAGCTCCGCTGAAACCGTGATTTTCCTCGATACCGGTACTGAAACTTTCTGACGTAGAGCTTCCAGCCTCAATTTTGCCGTTGGTTAATCCGTTTAGTCCAGCGTCAAGTCCTGCCTGAATAGCGTGACCAGCAGCGCCAGAAGCACCGAAGATTCCACCTACTCCAAAACTTCCTGAAACGTCAGATGAGGCTTCTCCATGAGCTGAAGCACTGAGTTGAGAAGTGCTTTCTACGCCAAATTGTGCATTCGCGTTACCAATGGCTTGCGCACTGCCTTCAACGTTAAAGCCATGACTGTTAGAACTGGACTGTCCAAAAGCTCCGCTGAAACCGTGATTTTCCTCGATACCGGTACTGAAACTTTCTGACGTAGAGCTTCCAGCTTCAACTTTGCCGTTGGTGAATCCGTTTAGTCCAGCGTCAAGTCCTGCCTGAATAGCGTGACCAGCGGAGCCAGAAGCACCGAAGATTCCACCTACTCCAAAACTTCCTGAAACGTCAGATGATGCTTCTCCATGAGCTGAAGCACTGAGTTGAGAAGTACTTTCTACTCCATATTGTGCATAAGCGTTGCCAATGGCTTGCGCACTGCCTTCAATGTTAAAGCCATGACTGGTAGAACTGGACTGTCCAAAAGCTCCGCTGAAACCGTGATTTTCCTCGATACCGGTACTGAAACTTTCTGACGTAGAGCTTCCAGCCTCAACTTTGCCGTTGGTGACTCCGTTTAGTCCAGCGTCAAGCCCTGCCTGAATAGCGTGACCAGCGGAGCCAGAAGCACCGAAGATTCCACCTACTCCAAAACTTCCAGAAACGTCAGATGAGGCTTCTCCATGAGCTGAAGCACTGAGTTGAGAAGAGCCTTCTACTCCCAACTGAGCATTCGCGTTACCAATAGCTTGCGCACTACCTTCAACGTTAAAGCCATGACTGGTAGAACTGGACTGTCCAAAAGCTCCGCTGAAACCGTGATTTTCCTCGATATCGGTACTGAAACTTTCTGACGTAGAGCTTCCAGCTTCAACTTTGCCGTTGGTGAATCCGTTTAGTCCAGCGTCAAGTCCAGCCTGAATAGCGTGCCCAGCGGATCCAGAAGCACCGAAAATTCCACCTACTCCAAAACTTCCCGAATTGTCAGTTGAGATATCTCCATGAGCTGTAGCACTGAGTTGAGAAGAGCCTTCTACTCCCAACTGAGCATTTGCGTTACCAGTAGCTTGCGCACTACCTTCAACGTTAAAGCCATGACTGGTAGAACCGGACTGTCCAAAAGCTCCGCTGAAACCGTGATTTTCCTCGATACCGGTACTGAAACTTCCTGATGTAGAGCTTCCAGCTTCAATCTTGCCGTTGGTGAATGCGTCAAGTCCTGCCTGAATAGCATGACCAGCGGAGCCGGAAGCACCGAAGATTCCACCTACTCCAAAACTTCCTGAAACGTCAGATGAGGCTTCTCCATGAGCTGAAGCACTGAGTTGAGAGGTGCTTTCTACGCCAAATTGTGCATTCGCGTTACCAATAGCTTGCGCACTACCTTCAACGTTAAAGCCATGACTGGTAGAACTGGACTGTCCAAAAGCTCCGCTGAAACCGTGATTTTCCTCGATACCGGTACTGAAACTTCCTGATGTAGAACTTCCAGCTTCAATCTTGCCGTTGGTGAATGCGTCAAGTCCTGCCTGAATAGCGTGACCAGCGGAGCCGGAAGCACCAAAGATTCCACCTACTCCAAAACTTCCAGAAACATCAGATGAGGCTTCTCCATGAGTTGAAGCACTGAGTTGAGAAGTGCCTTCTACACCAAATTGTGCATTTGCGTTACCAAAAGCTTGCGCACTACCTTCAGCGTCAAAGCCATGGCTGGTAGTACCGGCTATTCCAAGAGCTCCGCTGAAACCGTGATTTTCCTCAATACCGGTACTGAAACTTTCTGACGTAGAGCTTCCAGCCTCAACTTTGCCGTTGGTGAATCCGTTTAGTCCAGCGTCAAGTCCAGCCTGAATAGCGTGACCAGCGGATCCAGAAGCACCGAAAATTCCACCTACTCCAAAACTTCCCGAATTGTCAGCTGAGACATCTCCATGAGCTGTAGCACTAAGTTGAGAAGAGCCTTCTACTCCCAACTGAGCATTCGCGTTACCAATAGCTTGCGCACTGCCTTCAACGTTAAAGCCATGACTGGTAGAACTGGACTGTCCAAAAGCTCCGCTGAAACCGTGATTTTCCTCGATACCGATACTGAAACTTCCTGATGTAGAGCTTCCAGCTTCAATCTTGCCGTTGGTGAATGCGTCAAGTCCTGCCTGAATAGCATGACCAGCGGAGCCGGAAGCACCGAAGATTCCACCTACTCCAAAACTTCCCGAAACATCAGATGATGCTTCTCCATGAGTTGAAGCACTGAGTTGAGAAGTGCCTTCTACACCAAATTGTGCATTCGCGTTACCAAAAGCTTGCGCACTACCTTCAGCGTCAAAGCCATGGCTGGTAGTACCGGCTATTCCAAGAGCTCCGCTGAAACCGTGATTTTCCTCGATACCGGTACTGAAACTTTCTGACGTAGAGCTTCCAGCCTCAACTTTGCCGTTGGTGAATCCGTTTAGTCCAGCGTCTAGTCCTGCCTGAATAGCGTGACCAGCGGAGCCAGAAGCACCGAAAATTCCACCTACTCCAAAACTTCCTGAAACGTCAGATGATGCTTCTCCATGAGCTGTAGCACTGAGTTGAGAAGAGCCTTCTACTCCCAACTGAGCATTCGCGTTACCAATAGCTTGCGCACTGCCTTCAACGTTAAAGCCATGACTGGTAGAACTGGACTGTCCAAAAGCTCCGCTGAAACCGTGATTTCCCTCGATACCGGTACTGAAACTTCCTGATGTAGAGCTTCCAGCTTCAATCTTGCCGTTGGTGAATGCGTCAAGTCCTGCCTGAATAGCATGACCAGCGGAGCCGGAAGCACCGAAGATTCCACCTACTCCAAAACTTCCCGAAACATCAGATGATGCTTCTCCATGAGTTGAAGCACTGAGTTGAGAAGTGCCTTCTACACCAAATTGTGCATTCGCGTTACCAAAAGCTTGCGCACTACCTTCAGCGTCAAAGCCATGGCTGGTAGTACCGGCTATTCCAAGAGCTCCGCTGAAACCGTGATTTTCCTCGATACCGGTACTGAAACTTTCTGACGTAGAGCTTCCAGCCTCAACTTTGCCGTTGGTGAATCCGTTTAGTCCAGCGTCAAGTCCTGCCTGAATAGCGTGACCAGCGGAGCCAGAAGCACCGAAAATTCCACCTACTCCAAAACTTCCTGAAACGTCAGATGATGCTTCTCCATGAGCTGTAGCACTGAGTTGAGAAGAGCCTTCTACTCCCAACTGAGCATTCGCGTTACCAGTAGCTTGCGCACTACCTTCAACGTTAAAGCCATGACTGGTAGAACTGGACTGTCCAAAAGCCCCGCTGAAACCGTGATTTCCCTCGATACCGGTACTGAAACTTCCTGATGTAGAGCTTCCAGCTTCAATCTTGCCGTTGGTGAATGCGTCAAGTCCTGCCTGAATAGCATGACCAGCGGAGCCGGAAGCACCGAAGATTCCACCTACTCCAAAACTTCCCGAAACGTCAGATGAGGCTTCTCCATGAGTTGAAGCACTGAGTTGAGAAGTGCCTTCTACACCAAATTGTGCATTCGCGTTACCAAAAGCTTGCGCACTACCTTCAGCGTCAAAGCCATGGCTGGTAGTACCGGCTATTCCAAGAGCTCCGCTGAAACCGTGATTTTCCTCGATACCGGTACTGAAACTTTCTGACGTAGAGCTTCCAGCCTCAACTTTGCCGTTGGTGAATCCGTTTAGTCCAGCGTCAAGTCCTGCCTGAATAGCGTGACCAGCGGAGCCAGAAGCACCGAAAATTCCACCTACTCCAAAACTTCCTGAAACGTCAGATGATGCTTCTCCATGAGCTGTAGCACTGAGTTGAGAAGAGCCTTCTACTCCCAACTGAGCATTCGCGTTACCAGTAGCTTGCGCACTACCTTCAACGTTAAAGCCATGACTGGTAGAACTGGACTGTCCAAAAGCCCCGCTGAAACCGTGATTTCCCTCGATACCGGTACTGAAACTTCCTGATGTAGAGCTTCCAGCTTCAATCTTGCCGTTGGTGAATGCGTCAAGTCCTGCCTGAATAGCATGACCAGCGGAGCCGGAAGCACCGAAGATTCCACCTACTCCAAAACTTCCCGAAACGTCAGATGAGGCTTCTCCATGAGTTGAAGCACTGAGTTGAGAAGTGCCTTCTACACCAAATTGTGCATTCGCGTTACCAAAAGCTTGCGCACTACCTTCAGCGTCAAAGCCATGGCTGGTAGTACCGGCTATTCCAAGAGCTCCGCTGAAACCGTGATTTTCCTCGATACCGGTACTGAAACTTTCTGACGTAGAGCTTCCAGCCTCAACTTTGCCGTTGGTGAATCCGTTTAGTCCAGCGTCAAGTCCTGCCTGAATAGCGTGACCAGCGGAGCCAGAAGCACCGAAAATTCCACCTACTCCAAAACTTCCTGAAACGTCAGATGATGCTTCTCCATGAGCTGTAGCACTGAGTTGAGAAGAGCCTTCTACTCCCAACTGAGTATTCGCGTTACCAGTAGCTTGCGCACTACCTTCAACGTTAAAGCCATGACTGGTAGAACTGGACTGTCCAAAAGCTCCGCTGAAACCGTGATTTCCCTCGATACCGGTACTGAAACTTCCTGATGTAGAGCTTCCAGCTTCAATCTTGCCGTTGGTGAATGCGTCAAGTCCTGCCTGAATAGCATGACCAGCGGAGCCGGAAGCACCGAAGATTCCACCTACTCCAAAACTTCCCGAAACGTCAGATGAGACTTCTCCATGAGTTGAAGCACTGAGTTGAGAAGTGCCTTCTACACCAAATTGTGCATTCGCGTTACCAAAAGCTTGCGCACTACCTTCAGCGTCAAAGCCATGGCTGGTAGTACCGGCTATTCCAAGAGCTCCGCTGAAACCGTGATTTTCCTCGATACCGGTACTGAAACTTCCTGATGTAGAGCTTCCAGCTTCAATCTTGCCGTTGGTGAATGCGTCAAGTCCTGCCTGAATAGCATGACCAGCGGAGCCGGAAGCACCGAAGATTCCACCTACTCCAAAACTTCCCGAAACGTCAGATGAGGCTTCTCCATGAGTTGAAGCACTGAGTTGAGAAGTGCCTTCTACACCAAATTGTGCATTCGCGTTACCAAAAGCTTGCGCACTACCTTCAGCGTCAAAGCCATGGCTGGTAGTATCGGCTATTCCAAGAGCTCCGCTGAAACCGTGATTTTCCTCGATACCGGTACTGAAACTTTCTGACGTAGAGCTTCCAGCCTCAACTTTGCCGTTGGTGAATCCGTTTAGTCCAGCGTCAAGTCCTGCCTGAATAGCGTGACCAGCGGAGCCAGAAGCACCGAAAATTCCACCTACTCCAAAACTTCCTGAAACGTCAGATGATGCTTCTCCATGAGCTGTAGCACTGAGTTGAGAAGAGCCTTCTACTCCCAACTGAGCATTCGCGTTACCAGTAGCTTGCGCACTACCTTCAACGTTAAAGCCATGACTGGTAGAACTGGACTGTCCAAAAGCTCCGCTGAAACCGTGATTTCCCCCGATACCGGTACTGAAACTTCCTGATGTAGAGCTTCCAGCTTCAATCTTGCCGTTGGTGAATGCGTCAAGTCCTGCCTGAATAGCATGACCAGCGGAGCCGGAAGCACCGAAGATTCCACCTACTCCAAAACTTCCCGAAACGTCAGATGAGGCTTCTCCATGAGTTGAAGCACTGAGTTGAGAAGTGCCTTCTACACCAAATTGTGCATTCGCGTTACCAGTAGCTTGCGCACTACCTTCAACGTTAAAGCCATGACTGGTAGAACTGGACTGTCCAAAAGCTTCGCTGAAACCGTGATTTCCCTCGATACCGGTACTGAAACTTCCTGATGTAGAGCTTCCAGCTTCAATCTTGCCGTTGGTGAATGCGTCAAGTCCTGCCTGAATAGCATGACCAGCGGAGCCGGAAGCACCGAAGATTCCACCTACTCCAAAACTTCCCGAAACGTCAGATGAGGCTTCTCCATGTGTCGTGGCGCCAAAATGAGAACTCCCTGTTAGTCCTAGTTGAGCATTGGTGTGACCGAGAGCTTGAGCAGTATCTTCAACATTATTACCTTGACATTTGCAACTTGATATACCAATATTATCGTAAGTACCATGATTTCCTATAATGCTGGTGCTATCACTGCCAATGTTTGCGTTTCCATTAGTTTCAGCATTACCGATGACGGATGCTCCTTGTACCGCGGATCCGGATATACCAAAGCTCCCTCCGAGTGCATTACTTCCTGGAAAGTTCGTTGTTGCTTCTCCAGTAGCATGTGTTAAACTGTCAACGTGAGAAGATCCTATAACTCCAATTTGTGTGTTTATGTTACTGCTAACACCGGTGTTAGTTTGGTGACCAGCAGAACCCGATATACCAAAAGTTCCTCCTAAGCCATGGTTTCCTAAGATGTTACCAATGGCTTGTTTCGAACCGCCAAGAATACTACCTATTCCGAAACCGGCATTGCCATGCCCCTCAATATTGGATCCAGTATGAAGTTCATGACCTGCAGAGCCGGAAATTCCAAAGCTTCCACCTATTCCATGATTTCCTAATATACCAAGATTTCCGCCAAAGCTATTTCCAAACGAGAATTTCGAGTGCAATGATGATTTGTGCGAAGAAGAAGTCTGACTACTTTTTCCTTCACTGTTATAAATTCCAAATGTGTTGAATAAACCTGTGTAAAAAGGAAATGTTTCAGTATAGTTAAATATTATAGCAATGTATCTCTATACAATTTTTATTATAACGCTATTATTATTCAAATTTCTATCTAATACATAAAAGGTTTATTATAAAATAGTTTTTACCGGGCCTTGCTGATATACTATGTGCTGTAAGTGCACAGAGCAATAGCGATGTTATGTAATTAAATGACTTCATGGTTACTACACTCTCAGAGAGATGTTATGTTCAATTTTTTTTGGCTTTGGGTTGTACAACCCAAAAGTCCAAGTAACACTGACACTCGATAGACGAGAACATCTTATATATTCAGTGACGATGCTTGACTTAATGATGTTATAATCACTTATAAAATGTTTGATAATTATTCTCATCAAATTTTCTTAATAGTACTGCTTATCTTTCATTGATGACAGTGGTCTTCTAACGATACTTTAATGATAAAAATACAAATCAATTCTATAAATTCTTTATATAAATAGCAACAAATATTCATTATAAAAAGTATTTTGTACTATCAGTTGAACTATTATTACTTATAACTTTATTTATTTGTGAAAAATACTACAGAAATATTTATGCGATTTTTATGAATGTATTTTAAAGACTTTAGTAAAACATTCTATTTTTGTATGCAAAATCTATCACTAAGTTAGATTAGGACGTTGGTTTCATTAATCTTTTATAGTATTTATTTATTTATTTATTTTAAGACCAGATATACATAAGTCTTTTTAAGGCTTCCTATAGAGACAAACCAATTGCCTTTATATATATATATGGTATAAGAGTAGTAATTAACGAAATAAATTTAAAAACTATATACTAAAACTAATATTTTTATACTATTTACTATTGTTCTATTAACAGAAGTTAAAAATGTATCTCTAATTAATTTCATACTATTAGATTTCTCACGAAATCTTTTAATTTATTTTTAATTGTGGCATTTTTAACTGTTAGCTCTTTGGGAGCATTAGTTAGTAAGTTGAAGATTTCACTATTCTTTTACCTAGTAGTTTTCGTATTTTTACTACAAATATCTCGTAATTTCCTATAGTAATATGTTATTGCTTCAATTTGAAAAAATTTCTTAACTGTTAGAGGGGAATTTCGTGTTTCAAAATTATTTCTGTTAATAATTTTTAATAGCTTCTTTTGTACTCCTTCTATCGAGTATATACAATTGTTATACGTCCCACCCCAGACAATTATTCCATAATTCACTAGGCTTCGAAAAATGCATGGCGGATCATCATTACAGTTTTTCTATCCATTATATTTTTAATTTTAGCAAATATAAAAATTAAATATTTTGTTCTTTTTACAATAGAACCAATGTCAATATTTCATTTCATGTTGTAGTCAAAATGTAGCCCAAAATATTTATGATTTTCAGCCACTATCACAGGAGTTGCCGTAGGTTATATGTACTGTTTTATTTAGCGATAGTTTATTTAACTTCAGCCATTTGTCAATTTTGATGAGATAAACATTCATCTTGTCTTGTGCTGCAGACCACGTGTTATCACTCGAGATGATGACTGTGTCGTCAGCAAAAGGCATTATAGAATCTTTTAGCATATCTATCAGTAGATCATTTAAATATATACGATAAAAACTAAAGGACCCAATTTTGTTCCTTGTGGAACACCCATGGAAATATTTTTGTACTCACTTTAAAATTACTAATCTTAACGCATTGTTTCCTACCTGATAGGTAGCTTGTTAAAAGTTTTAAGATACATCCTCTTATTCCATATCTTTCTAACTTATCCAATAATATTATGTGGTCAACAGTATCGAAAGCTTTATGTCGGGCTAGAAATGTCGTTATTATTGGTTTACTTTTGGCTAGGCTCTTGTATTCAATTATCCGCAAGACAGTCGAGTTCATCTGTTGCTCCTCTGCCTCTGACGAAACTAAATTGGTTTTCTGATATTATAGTATGCTTCGTTATAAAATGAAACAGTCTGTTATTTATGATTTGAAAATATGTTCCAAGGGCTTTGCCAGAAACTTAGCAATGCACTCGATTGTACTTGCATTGATGCTATCAACACCACCAACTTTTTTCTTTATTTCGTTTATTATGCTATGAATTTCACTGATATCGGTTAACTGTATAAATATTGACTCCCTATTTCTTGCTGGCAGTTTTAGTTTATCATCGCCTGATTATTGATTTGATTACTTAAATTTATTCCAATTTGACTGAAATAGTCATTCATTTCATTCGCTATATTTGACTTGTTCACTATTTTTGTAGTATTTTAAAAGATATTTTTTCAAGCAAGTCAGGGATAATGTATCAACGATAAATATTCTGCCTTGTAAGCGTTATCTCATAAAAAATACTTTAAAATGCATATATTAACATTTATTTAGGAATTTTTTTCTCTTTCTTTTTAATAATATAAATTTAATTTATTAGTTATATTACTTATAAAAATCTTAATATCGTAGCTATCTAACCGTATTTTTAATCTGTTATAAAAAGATTTGTATTTATTAAATTTGCAATGAGAAGTAGAAAATAACGAGATCAATGAGTGTACACTACATGTATGTACCTACGCAAATATTCAACATTATTATATAAATATAGTTTTATTTACAATCCATGAGAAATAGACAATAAATGTTTTGTAAATTTCATACATTTTCATTTATAAATGTCATTTGTAGCAATACTTTGCACTAAATAACACTACAATAAACGATCATTCTGGAATCGTTACTCTTGAATTCAAAGCCAATAAAGCAGAACGAAATTCTCGTAAACAACATGCCGAGAGACACTCGCTCCGACTTTTTCTATAAATCTCGGCTTCGAGCGCATTCCCTCGTGCCGCTAAAACTCGTCTTCACGCATAATAATTAATAAAGTCGGGGGCTCGCTCCTCTAGACTCGTGTCTCTCGAACGCCTTCCTCTCCCGTCAGATAGATAAAAAGAGGTAAAAAAAAAGAAAACGAGCAGTATCAGCTAACCGCGTCGTGCCCACGGAACAGCGGCCGACTATTGGTCCGTAATTCAGCGTAAACATCGTTTGCATAATTCCGATCGTCGTGTCGCGCTTATAAAACCAGCTGGATTCCACGGCTCCGCAAGTATTTCCAGAAAAACTACCGGAGAGACATGAAGGACGAACTTAAGGTGCGGTGATAAGCGAATATTCTGGAAGCCTCAGTTTATACAGACTGATTTCGGTGACTTATTTTGCGTTGTCTCAGCTGTATAGTGTCAAAATAATTTTTCTTATAAGTGATTGTTGGAACGTTAATATCTGTCATAATTTGTTGTTGTAACTCGACTGTAAAAGAGACAAATTACGCAAGTAGTGACATGTTTTTTTTTTGTGAAATCGTATACGGCGTTTTTAGGTCGACGGGTTTTAAGTGTATTTGAGTTTTAAACTTATAAGAAAAATCTCTTATATAATTATTATATATACGTTTTTGTAGGCAATAATTTTTGGTACAGCTGCTTTAGTTACAAAAGAATACACAGTATTATATCAAAAGATCATCAAACCAATCTTATCTATATATACACACACTTGTTTTACTTCAACAATGTTTGTATGATGTATTTTTAAAATCGTCGCTTATCCAATCTAGTACTGTTATATAACTCACTTAAGTTTATCTAAATTATAAATGTACAGACTTTTGATAGTTCGGAATTGTTATATAGTTGTACAAACTTAAGGAAAAGGTAATTAGTATACATATTTGTCAGAAAATTAATGCTTCTGTCTTTTATCGCAGTATTTGTCAGGATTCGGCAACGAGTTCAGCAGCGAGGACGACCGATGTCCTGGTGCTCTTCCTGTTGGTCAAAATAGTCCGCAAAAATGCCCCTACGGACTGTACGCAGAGCAGCTGTCGGGGACTGCATTCACAGGTACGTTGTAAATATGCGAATCTACATCCATTGAATATATACATAGAATAATTACTGAATCTTTTAATTACTCTAGCTCCTCGATTGGAAAACAAAAGGACGTGGTTCTATCGAATAAGGCCGTCGGTTAACCACGAAATGTTCGAGCCCATGAATAACGTAGCTGTTCATCTTACGCACGAGTGGGACAAGATTCCACCGAATCCCAACCAGGTAAGATTCCTTCGCACGTAATATCTTCAAGACTAACTATAATTTCTAAACATTCTTTCACGCTATACTAAACCCATACAATGTACCTTTCCACTTTAACCACTCAATTTATCAACGCAGCGACTTTCTTCTAACGAGACAGCGTTTCCAGAGTATACACCCGCACTAAAACAAACCGTTTAAAAACAAGACCTAAACTCCCACTTTAATTACCCAACACGCTCCTATTGTAACAAGCCTCCTCACGACGCGCAGTTCCTTGATCGCGTGTACGATTAATTCGCCAAAGTAAAATAGAACGAAGAAGAAAAAAAAATAATACGATCGCACCTTAGCTGCGTTGGAAGCCGTTCGACGTGCCGACTCGTCAAGGGCCGGAAGTGGACTTCGTCGAGGGTCTGCACACGGTCTGCGGCGCCGGGGACGCTCGCACGCGTGCCGGCATCGCGGTCCACGTTTACCTCTGCAACGCCTCGATGAAGGATAAGGCTTTTTACAACTCCGACGGTGACTTCCTCATTGGTGAGTCCAGGCTCTCGTGTCGAGCTAATTTGTCGGTTTGCACGAGGGTATGTCGCGGATTTAACAAGAGATATAGGGGATATAACGATCATGAAGTAGTGATTTTATGTTGTGTGCTTTTTTCCTCAAGTCCCGCAATTGGGAGCTCTGTACGTCACGACGGAATTCGGAAAAATGCGCGTGGAACCCAACGAGATCTGCGTCATTCAACGAGGCATGAGATTCGCCGTTAATGTCTTCGGCCCATCCAGAGGATACATTCTCGAAGTTTTCGACAATCACTTCGAACTTCCGAATCTCGGACCGATTGGTAGGTTGTTTTTCATACTTGAGTTTAGCTTATACCAGTTTCATCGAACGAAAACAACTCGATCATGTACGTGAAGTGATTCACCTCATTAAAGAAAAGTCACGCGTATATACACACCTATGTGTTGCAATATTAAAATTAGTCTTCGCATATATACGATTTCGTACTATAACAAGTATTTTTTTTATGCTGTTTACGAATTCCAGGCGCAAACGGTCTGGCGAACCCGAGAGATTTCCAGACGCCCGTCGCTTGGTACGAGGATAAAGATACAGCTTACAAAATCGTGAACAAGTATCAGGGAAAATTATTCGTCGCTAATCAGGATCACAGTCCGTTCGATGTCGTCGCCTGGCACGGCAACTACGTCCCCTACAAGTACAACCTCGATCGTTTCATGGTCATCAACTCGGTCTCATTCGACCACTGCGTGAGTCCGATAATTTATTACGAGTGTTCCGACGACGTGTCGCTTTCGTTTGAATATTCCGCTGATTAAATTCTTCGCGATAATATAATAAGCTTCCATTTTAACGATCGAATACCGATATTATATGCTCGCGCTTATTTTTAATGAGCCACGATAATGATTTTATTTTTATTTATTTATTTATTATTTGTTTTATGTTTGAAGGATCCATCGATATTCACGGTACTGACGTGTCCGTCGACGAAACCAGGAACCGCCATCGCCGATTTCGTCGTCTTTCCTCCCCGCTGGTCCGTCCAGGAACACACCTTCCGCCCTCCCTATTATCACAGTGAGTACACGACAATAGCCGTATAATTTATTCGGCTTTTTACCGATGATTATACAGATCTAGTATTATCTCTCTGACCTTCATAAAGATGGAAAACATAATATCGATTCCGAGTGAAAATCCATACTCTCGTAACCCATTTTTCCAGGACTACATCATCAACTCCCCCTATATAATTTGAAATCAACGAAAGTTCTACACAACCACAGGCCAGCTTGCTCGAATGGTCATTACAAAGAAACTAAACGCCAAATCGGCGAATCATTCATATTCGCCCTTAATCGCGTCGTACGTACACATCGAGGAGTCCCATAACTCGATGCTTTCACCGGCATTTCTCTCGACGCGCGCCTTTCTAATGCGGCGCTCGATTCTGTACTATATATATATAAATTGCCTGATGAGGCGCGCGAGAATAAAAAAAGGGAAAATGAAAACTCGGCTTGCTTATATATATATATATAATAACGATTGCGATGCTGATTTTTCAACAAACCGCGCAGGAGACTCGCGTCTTCGTTACGGAAGAACGCCGCGGAAAATTATTGACGGGAATGAGTTCGAAGTCGCCGTATAGTAGAATCAGACTTGTTTTTTTCGTCGTCGTCGCGGATGCGTATACAGGAACAAGAGGGGGGAGGAATGAGCCAGGAAATACGAGAATCTCTGGTTTCTGCTGTATATGGCTGCCGGTTGGAATTCGACAATTTTTTTCGGAAGGAGAAGTTTTTTTTAACGATGCGATGGTGCATTGTTTTGTATAATGAAACTTTTTTCAAATCACGAATGTAGTATAATGCACGTATTACATGATTTTTAAAAAATGACTATGTACGATTAGTGCACAGAAAGAAGCACAATAATAATGTACAATTAATTCATAAAAAATGTACAATTAATGGTGATCGCGATAATACTGGTAATTAAGATTAAATTTCCCTCTATATATGACGAATCTGAAGAGTATATAAATAGAGTGCTACTGCTACACAATTCACGCGTTGTGCAACGACAGAATGATTAACTAAATATAGCAGTATCCACGAGCTTCTGTATTATCGTAGATCAATATTTTATAATTCATTAAATAATAGTTAAGGCTGATGTTTTTGTTGACAGCGTTGAATTATTCGAAAACGCAAGTCTGACATTGTCTTTAAGCAGGACAAGACAATTCGAAAATTTACAAAGTTGAAAGAATGTGCGATAATGCATTTTTAATTAAAAAAATATATGTAAACAATTACCTTTATTTTAATCCTCATAAAGTAACAATCAATAGTAGTGATATTAATAGGATCTCATACTTCAGCCTCGAGCGCATCGATAATTATTTTTTATTTACTTTTTTGCCCGCGGCGCTATACGGTTAGGCTGTACATTATTCTAAGCGCATAGATATAGGAATATAGAGGAAACCATAAATGAAGAACAAATCGATCGTTATATCACGTGTTGCTATCATGTTTATAAATTTTGGCAATCACATATATCTTGAACATCTTGCTTCAAGAACATCCAACGATAAACGATCTCAATAAAAATCGTCGCTACATAATCAAAACCCTCCTCCTATCTTCCAGGAAACTGCATGAGCGAATTCATGGGCCTGATAAAGGGCCGCTACGAGGCTAAAGAAGAGGGTTTCCAGCCTGGCGGTGGTAGCCTCCACTCGATGATGACACCTCACGGTCCGGACAGCAACTGCTTCGAGGCAGCCTCGAACGCGGAACTGCGCGCCGAGCGAATAGCCGACGGTACCCAGGCCTTCATGTTCGAGACCTACTACGGCTTGGCCGTCACCGAGTGGGCGGCTAGTCTGTCCGGTAAACTCGACGCCGACTATTACAAGTGCTGGCAGGGACTCAGGAAACACTTCGATCCCAGCAAGAAACCGGAGCAGCTCTGAGAGTTGATGCGGCGAAATTTGAAACGGAAAATCGGTTGGAGATCGTTCGGCGATCGCTTCGATGTTATTTTTTAATCGGATTTGCAATGATCGCGTGGATATGGTTATGTTATTCTGGTGCTGTGCAGTATCATCCGATATTTGCGTTTGAACGAAGTTTCTATATACGACGAGCTGTTTTTTATACTGCGTGTGTATATTGTGCTGTTTTGCAAATAAATCGCTATGTAAAGTGATACCGAGCGATACGTATTATCATTTAAGATAACGCTATCCAAAATTCATTAGGATTTTGTAGAATTTTTAAAGATGTGAATGAATAAAAAAATGCAAAATATTTTACATTCGACGCCTTTTATTGATACCATCACCATACATATGTATAGAATAGATATTATTAATTTGTTTTGTTCGTATACATTTATGAATTTTTAATGATCAAATCTCAGTTACTACAATTAATAAATGTATTACAGTGAAATAGCCGAATAAAATTGTCAAACAACTGTATTACGGTGTATATGCCTGCTTAAGTACGTTCTTCAGTAAGCGAACCGATTCTTTTTGCACGAGCTTTCTAAAGAACCTCGATTTCGTTGTATTTGCATTATTCATTGATAATTAAACTAGATTTGATGTTTCTATAATATTTCAACAACCAACAAGTACATTCTTCGATGTGTCATTAAGTATAAAAAAAACGCGAATGGTGTGCATTAACGGCCAGGTGGGATTTTTCACTTCTTATGCATACAATAATTAACACAAGACACAAATTTGCCCATCCAGTTGAAAAAATGACCGAACAACCAGTATAAATCCAGCTTTTATATACGGATTATTGCGTTTGATTTTCATGATTTTCGTTTTCAGAATCACACCGTCGATAATTCCTGGAGATTTCCTAAACATACAATACATACGGCAAACCAGAGATGCTAGCCGATCCGGTATACACCTGTATATACATCAGCAAGAAATCAGTTATTTATTTATCTTTTTACGCCGATTCTTCGTAAACTCTATATGTCACGTGCTTCGAAAGAAACAATAAACTGCAGCATTATACCATATACAAATACAATATAGCGCAAAGAATGGACAAGCCTGTTTAGTAATAAGCAAGGCAGCTGCATTAAAAAACGTTGCACACAAGCAAAATATTCTTTTCCAAGAACATCGCACAGCTGATGATTGCGACCTTACGTGGGAGTAGACCTTAGACACACACCCACATCAATACTTATACCTCATTCCTCATTCGAGAAGTGATCGCTTGTACGTAACTCTACACCTATATACAGGATTCAACACAGGTACGGCTTGTTTAGCGGTATATAGTAAGTATAGACGCAAGGATAGAGCCGCGTATACAACTCGCAGACCGAAGAAAACACAAGCGCGCGCGTCCGTGACGCAGTGTTTCGAGCGCACTGGGGGGGACAACAACGGCTGATCCGATTCACGCACTGTGCGCAGTCAAGTCGGACCGACGCTTCGCGTTGATTTTTTTATTTTCCGTTTCGGAGCGCGCACGAGTGCAGCCGCGAAATTTTTCTCCTCTGCTTATTATCGGATCGGCGACATGTGAGCGATCGGACGCGGCTCCGCTCCAGAGCAAGATGCGGAAAACTTCGAGCCCGATGATGCCTTCCTGAAGCAGTTACTGTTTACTATAACCTCTTAAAATGTACAAAGCGTTACTTTTACTTTCATGTATCATCGTCTCCGACGCTTTTGCGTCTCGTTGCTTTCCAGATTACTGTCGCAACACAGTGAGTTCGTTTTATTATTTACCCATCTCTCTTGTGTTTGTAGTGCATTTTTTTTCCATCCGATATATGTGCATTCAACTGTCTGTACGCTGCTACACACTGTGTGTCTGATGTTCGTTGTGGAATCATAATGTGAATGCTTGTTATAGAAGAACAAAGACTGGTTACGAGTAGCTGAGCATATTCAAAAATTAATTGCTTTTTGTTTTCAGACGAATTTTATACCTAAACCCGAAGAACGATGTTTACTGCAACCAGTACAAAGAGGAGCGGGTACTGTGACTTTGTCAATGTCTTTCGATTTTCTTGGATTATGATTTAAAGTTCATTTTTCTAAGCATTGTAAATATGTTGTAGAATGCATGGAGATGAGATTCGAGAACCTGGGACATGTACCACCTACTGGCGAACCATTAGCAAAAGTCTCATTAATGGCATATGTCAAGGATTTTGGAAATCTAAAAGGAAAATCTACTGCTTTTAACTTTTCAATTAGTGATGTAAACTTTAACAGTGAGTACAAATTTTTGTTCCTCAAGTATAATATAAGGTATTAACCTATTGGCGTATTAAATGCTCAAATGTCATTCGATTGCAGGACTGACTACGCGCTATCAAACTTTAGGAGATGAAGCAACTTCTGATTGTCGAAATGTTAGGTTTTATGGTAACTTGTCTAGCTCGCCTCTGCAGGACTTTTTTGTATCCTGCCCATTTTGTAACAGTTCATTTGAGAATAGCCCCTACCGTTTAGAGTATCTTGTTTCTGGGCCTAGCTATGAGTACAGTAGAAAGCTTGTATTTATAGTTCCTAACCACATATTTATTGGTAAGTGTTTTTTCTTTCTCAATGTATTACAATTCAAAAAATGCATTCAATAACTTGTTCTTTCAATAGATGACATTGTAAACGATATAACTCGTTTCACACCATTTATTTATGTTGATGTTTCTGATGCCTCCACACTGACTTTGTATATTCAGACTTTACCAAAAAGATTTAACGTATCTGCTTACAAAGTCTGGATGATCAATAACAACACCAATAGTACAAATGATATTATTTTGGAAAATCCTAATGGAGAAAAACTTATCCACCATAATTTCACGGTTGATGATGGTGTACTTTTTTTCAAAGTCGCCGCTTTACATCCCACATGTCGTGCAAATGGTTGCATAAACAGTACATCTCCATTTATAAGTATAAGTGAGTATTATGAACTCTATTACAATAAATCAATTTTATCACAAGAAAACATGAAAACGAAATATAAATATATTTATGTCATAGAGCAAGCATCGCACAGATTACTTATCATGATAATTAGTGTCATTTGGATCCCACCTGTGATATTATACGCTTTATATCATGCTTATAAATTATATAAAAAAAAAGGTACAAACTTGTATTATTTAAATTGCATAAGCTATATAAGATACAAAAAAATTACTCATGATGATTTTATTTAAATGAAGAAATATTAAAACGAGCTGAAAGAAAACCAAAGTGCCTTTTGGTTTATACTCCTTCGCACATGGCTCATGTTAATGCTATGGTAGATTTGGCGCGCTACTTACGATGTTGTAATATCAATGCTATGATTGATACCTTAGACATTCCCGAAAGTATAAATAAGGTATGATTATAATACAATTGACATAGAACTAAAAAAACTTAGGCTAACTTATTGAAACATCTATCAACAGGATCCTGTGCTTTGGTGTAATGAAGCATTCCATGCGGCCGAAGTAATTATTATAGCAACGTCACCACGGACAGACGAAATTGCCCCAGTTATTTATCGCAACATGGATAGTCAAGCCTTACGATTACTTAAAGAGAACTATCCTCGTCGTAACAAAAGGTATTTTGCTCTTCAATTTCCGTATTGCAAATCTGAAGACATACCAAAAGAAGCACGACAATTCAAACGCTTCTCTATGCCAGAGGAATTAGACAAATTAGTAAGAACTATTCATGAAGTCGAGTATATACGATTTTTTGGAGTAACTGACAAAGATTTTGTCGACTCTGTTAAATTAGCCAAAATACAAGTCGTTCCGACTAAAAAAAGTTTGAGAAAAACTGAAGATAACGGTATATGTTTTACATTTTTTTAATTAAATGTATGTTTTTCACAAGCTACTAAAACAAACTTATGCATTGCTTTTGTTTTGCAGAAGATCTTCTCTTGCCTGATTTAAAAGAAAAGACTATAAGCTTCGAACTTCTTCAATTAAAAGAAGTAGAATCAAAAAGTAATGATTTGACAAATAATAAAAGTGCTTCAAAAACTTTTAAAACGAATATTGAAGAATTGAATTTACTTGGTGAAAATGGTGAAAGTGAAACTGAAACATTTGGTTTTAATCAACCAGCCATAACTTCTGAATTTCGTATTGATAGTTTAAACTTATAATTAACTTTTGATGCTGTAAGGTTTTTAAAACTGCTTTTATAAGATTTTTACTTTTATGTACTCAAAATATACACTGTATTTTATTAATAAAAACATTTATTTATTTGTATAATCAAATTAAAAACATTTTTTATTATTATCACATATATTCATTAGGTAAAATATTTGTTACTTAAAAAGATTATCACAAAAGTTCCCATTCAATTTTATATCAATTAAATACAAAATCATAAAATGGAATGTTTGAGATTCCAATAAACCTGTACAATTTACATTTAAAATACAATGAGTCATTTTCTTTATAAATAGTCATGTTTGCATATTCAAAAAGTACTTAATTGCTTAATATTCATCTATAGGATCACTAAAATATATAAAAATAATATTATCTACATGCAAACAAATTAGTTGAACTAATAGTTTTAATAACAAATAGCATGAAAAAATAGTAAAAAATTTAAACACCTCTTCATTATAAGATATAAAAATAATCATTTTAATACAATTAAATGGCGAAAAATGAACAAATATCACTTAAATGACTTAGAATATCTTTATCATTTTCTCAAAGGCACATTACGCACAATTTGTATCTTTTATTCTCGGCGGTTTTTTTAATTAAAGCTCATATTTTTCATATTATACAAAATAGATCATCTGTTGTTATACATCTTAATATTGAGTATCTGTTGTGTATTGTCAGAAAGTTTGTATCATAGGTTCTATTATCAGTTAAACCTCCTCTGAGTATATAAAAAACTGTTGTCTACGCTGATCCTCTAATTACTAAATATATATTTTATTGATTAAAATATTTCAAATTATAATAATCAATTTTTTGTGCTTATTCGTGGTCAAATATAAAAATTGTTTAATTGCTCTGATAAAGACAAAGTTAGCCAATTTCTTCCCTTTAACAATATATTGCAAAGCATTACGAATATTTGATAAATCAATGGTTACTTCTTTTAAGTCAATCGCTGTCCATATTATTTTAATATTCTGTAATCCGATGTATACAAACTTTTTGTCCTTTTGTGTTTCTATGGAATGTATTGAAATATTGTGTGAAATTCCATGTGTTTTGTTGACAATTTTTTTATTGTATGATCTTTGTCTTGGAATATTGTAAGCTCCGTTCAAATTACCTTGTGTCCAATCAAGATGCTCAGTTGGTTGCGAATATTTTGTTGACATAATTCTCATTAAGCAGATAACCTAAATTAACATTGCTTGTTCAGTTCACTCTTTCTCCCTCTCTTTCTCTCTAAATATACTCATTAAAACATTCGATTATCAACATGCATATTAAAAACTTACGATGTAAAAGATTACTCTGATGACAATTCATAGCATATTTAAGTATAAAATCAATGACGATTAAAATTTCCTGAAGACTTCAAATAATTTTCGTAAGGTTATAAAGACATTGTTTTCGTTTGCGGGATTATAATTTTAATTTTTAAAAACAGTGTGTGCTCAGTGTGCTATACAGTAAATGTATAGAGGCTAGAACACGGGCTAGAGCTAAGAGGTATCTGAACTTGATCTAAATCTGAACTGTACCGTGACTGTGCCTGAACAATACTGCAGCGCCAAAATGCCGTGTAATATTCATACACAGTGGTAATATTGGCAACTGAGGAAGAGAGGTATTTTTTGAATATTATTGACATTTTATATCATTATATGTGTGTGTATATATATATAAATTTTTACACCACAATAGTGACGGTATCGTTCAGTTACAATTGCCAATATTAATTGACGTTATTACCAATGGGAATTAGTATATGTTGCCTTTCCTACCACGTACGTTTCTATTTGGTAGGATAGAAAGGGTAATTCCTTATGTTTAATTTTTCCAGGATTCCGCAATAGATGTTAAAATTTATGCGTATTCAAAATTGTGCTTTAACAAACATAATGAATAAAAAATAATAATAATTATAGAAATAAATAAAAAAAAATATAAAATCGATAAAAATGTAATACATTGAGGGTAAAATTGTATTAACTACAAATCATATTTTTTGAAAATTCGTTATTATTTAATACAGTTAACAAATAATACAAATATACTGCATACTATAGAATATGCAAAAATAAACAAAATATTGTTCCACATCAAACAAAAATCGTATAAACGTATTGGTACATATATTTAAATCGCAGTTTTTTCTATAACAAAAATTTGTAAATAATGAAATGTTAAGCTAATTATTTTACATATTTAATATTTACAATCATCACAGAATTAAGATTTTTGTAAAAGGCATTTAAATATACAAAGATTACTTATAGACTTATAGAAGATTTCATATATGAAATATTAATTATTTTAACTAATGATAATAAATTGACTAAAAACTTAGGCATATGAGATACACATGTTTCAACTATTAGTTGCGCGATTATATTATAATAAGCTACTTTTATACATATGATGAAGACACTTTTATAATAAGTGTAAAGGCTTTTGTCGAAATCATTCGTCAAAAATATTTTATATTCATTACGATTTAGCATCGTAGGTTTGACATTGAAAAAGTTTGATTGTAAATCATGTCTTATTAAAATATACACCTCAAATTCATTAAATATATATTTCTTTGGTTTAATCAGTATCTCATGATTGGTGTAGGAGTAATCACTTATTGGATTATACCATTTTATCTAATGATTTAAGTGGTGGTATTTATTTGTAAGATATATTTGTTTCCTGTTGCTATTCGATCTGGTCCATTCCGTTAATTTTCTTTATTTATAATTATTACCTATATAGCAGTTGAATTATACGATTTTACTTTTATAGTTAAAATTTATTCTAATATCTCATTGCGATATTTACATATATTATAGCTGTTATAAAACTTTAAACAAAAAATGTATTTGAGATGTGATTTTATAACTATCAAATTACCGTACAATAACAAATAAATAACTTATTTGTTTCTTTATACAATTGCAGACTGTTACTATTCGTATAAAAAAAACTTTCGATATTTCAAAGAAATATACCTTTGGAATTCGTTAAATCTATTTTCGATGAATTCATATTAAATTTATTTAATCTTAATACTTTTGTATTAATAAAAAAAAATCTTTACAATCTAAAAAATTCGTAATTATTGCGATAAATTTTGTAAATTAATATTTTAATCTAGAATATAAAGTTAAGTTTTAGTTGTATTGATCCATATATTTCTAACGTGTATTGTCAATTTAAAATATTTATTCATACTTTGAAATGTAATTAGCTTGGATCGGTAAATCACGGCTTTGTATTCCGGGTTAAACCTGCATGAGCATCGAAGTATTTCAATTTCAAGCTTCGAATATACTAGATCAAATGGAAATACATTTAAATATTAATATATTCGATGTTTTAATAAAAAATACCTGTTAATAGTAATAAATAGTACTTTTATGAAATTTGTAATAGTATAATACGATACACGTGAGTTAAGTGGCCCATTATTTCATCGCAACGCGAGGTTAGCTATAAGATATACACGTTAGATATTCACGCCGTGTAATGGGTGACTAATTCACGAGTATCGTATATAATTTTGTATTATCAAGTGTAATAGTAATTATATATAGTAAATGTTGTTAGTCAAGTGTTGTTAAAAATATTGTTTGAAATCCAAATGCTTGCAATATATTTGCTTAACAAAAACTTGTAATATTCAACATACGATTTGGGGAAATGCAGTGCTCAAATTGAGTCACACAAAAAGTTTTAGATATTAGTTTATAGTTGTGTATAATTAGAACTGTTTCAAATTTTGTATATAAATGTATAAAACAGTTGTGCATTATCTTAATAGCACGCAGTTTTGAAGTTTTGAAGAAGATTGCATAGAGCCAAAATATGAAATGTGAACGCAAATACATGTTAATTGCATGTTGAGGCTAAATTCAACGAACTTCATACTCTGTGTGTGATTATCGCTAAGCGCAAAAAGCAGTAAAAAAGTATGTTCCTCGTAAAACAAGTTTAAATCATAGCCATTTTCCATAGCTTTAAAGACTATTTTGATCTATTGCTAGATTAAATCTTAACTTACAAATTCGTATTTCAAAATTCACTGTTAAGACTAGCAAACGTTGCTTGCGCGATTCAAATCGGCAGCGAATTAGGCTTGACTCTATATATAGATCGGCTTACGATCCAACCATCATACGCACTCAAACGTCAAAGTCGTTCATAGCCTCGGCATCTCTACTAGTAGTGTCTAAACTGCCGAACGACATCAGCAAGTCTTCCGATTCCCTGGACTTGCAGCTGACCCCAGCCTGCATGTCTATGTAAGATTGTGGTCTAGCACCGGAGCTTGTCGATGGCTCTGGTACAAGCTCGTTTTCGCTGCAGCTAGCAACGCTGACGTGGCGCAGCTTGATCGGGCTTTCGTAATGCCCGTCTATTTGCTGTTGGCGCCGATGCGCTTCAGATGCAGCCTCGTTGACATAGCTCGAGCGCGAGGACTCCTCGGTGTCCGGGTAGCAGTTCGAAGCTAGCGGTTCGTGCCACAGTGCTTCCAATTTGTCCACCTTGTCGGACTTGCTTATTGGTTCGAAAGATGGCTTGCTCATGTAGTTGACGGCATTCGTGCGTTGCTGGTTTTGACCATTGATCAGGGCATAGCTCACGACGTTTTTAGGCGAATCACTGCTCGAACCTTAAATTGAAAATATTTATTAAAAGGAGTTTGGAGATAGATAAGAAATTAGTTAAACTATCATTATATACTAAAATAGCAAATCTCTTGAAATTAGCAGTTAATACAGGGTGCAATCGAACACAATGCCTGACCAATACAGTACTGCTACCACTTGTGCGCGCGCATCATTATACGTATATAAGCTCATGTTGTCCCATTAATGACAGGCTAATGACGGCTGATCTAGTTTACTCACAAGGACTATCCAAAGCATGTAGTGACGTAAAGTAGGCCTGGTTATGCACTGTACGAGGGTTCAAGTCGAGGTACTCAACCGCGTCCTCGAGCATACGCTCCCAATGACAAGTAAGCTCCTTAAACGATGGCCTCATTCCCGGCTCGTCGTGCCAGCAGGAAACCATAAGTTTGTACCTGAGACAAAAAAAGTGTGTCGTCAATATATACACATAAGTACTTTGGTAAACACGCCTCTTCGCTTTGTTACACGCGGCCATTCTCTGTCACGCCGTTTTTCCATCAATAAATTGGCTCAATTTGTATTCTATTTATAAATGAGCTATGGATTCAAAATTAAATTGCCTACTATAATATAAAAAAAGACAGAGAAAAGTACTTGGTCAACATGGAAATAAAAGTTTGAGTATCCATCTCAATCATTGTCACTATGCATACACGTAAGAAAAAAAGGATGCATTATATTTTGTACAGCTTCGCGACACTGTATCAACATGATTAAGTGCCAGCGAAGAGTCCAAGCGAAAAGCGAGTTTAATCGGGTCAGGATTAGTTCATAATCCTCCACATAGCAGACTATAAGATTCTTCAGAGACTTACAGCTGATGCGAACAATTGGCTGGCTTTTCCATGCGATATCCAGCCTTGAGCAAGTTGTAGAGATTGTGTACGTCGACGCCGGGATAAGGCGAGGCGCCGAGCGTCACTAGTTCCCAGAGGAGCACTCCGAAGCTCCAGACGTCTGACTTGCTCGTGTAGACGTGATCGGCCAAAGATTCCGGAGCCATCCACTTTACCGGTACTGCGTACATTAATAATAATGCTCTCTTTAGTCCCGAGTTTCACCCAGTTTGCCTTGTTTCCCAATCCCTTTGCTCCGCCTCTCGCGTAATCGCATTACCAAGTTGTTTACTATTTTGCTTGCTCGCGTCAGATACATACACGTTTGCAGGGACACGACGTTGTTGCGAGTATTTCATGTTTATTTTAAACTTTGTAAACTTAGTGGGTAGCTTTGAAGCTTTTTTGCTACGTGATTTTACTCGCTGGCATTACTGCTAATGTTACTTTACGCATAGTAAATTAGAAAACCACGAGAACTTTATAAGATCGTGTTTTACCTCTGCCTTTGCTGCGCTTCAAGTAGGCATCGTCTTCGTAAACATCTCTTGTCAGACCAAAATCCGATATCTTGCAGACCTTGCCCGCTCCAAGTAGCACGTTCCTCGCGGCCAAATCTCGATGCACCAACTGCAATCAATACCGATTCGCAGCGTTCGATTAAAAATTCAAAACAACTTACAAGCCGGCGGACGTCGGCCAAGTATACCTATACATAAAAATCGCAATCGCGAAAAG
Organism: Muscidifurax raptorellus; assembly: GCA_020010945.3. Lineage (NCBI taxonomy): Eukaryota > Metazoa > Arthropoda > Insecta > Hymenoptera > Pteromalidae > Muscidifurax > Muscidifurax raptorellus. The sequence continues at coordinate 30,388,389 of CM052078.1, forward strand.
GCAGCCGTACTTCAGCCAACTCGAATCCGACAAAACTTTGCGCTGGAATTTCGCTAATTAAAGTTTAAAGCGACGTAGAAGGAGCCGAGTTTTGAACGGCATGGCATTCGACGAGCTCATCATGCTTCGCTGCATTTCTATACTCGTTTTATATATAAATATATAAGTATATATATATATTCACCTTGATATCGGCGAGGTAAGCCATTCCTTTGCTGATCTGCCATGCAAACGAAAGTATGTCTCGCGGCGTGATCGTGTAGTTCACGACTGGATCGATGCAGGGCTGATCCAGAGGCTTCGCGTTGTTGGGCGACGAGGATAAGAGCAAAGTTGAGCACGGCACACGGCCCTCCGACTCCAAGTGACGGCTTCGTCGTAAATAGTTTCTGCAATTAAATTGTCATCCTCAGAGTTTGATTCTCCATGCGGAAATCCACCGAACGCATTATACCGTGTTTTATGGTCCACTAAAGCTTTGAATCGAGTGGCTCTTATAAAAAAACGCCGACTCGACGCTTTTATAGAGTTTAATGGTTATATTTGGTACTTCGAACCAGCGATATTTTTTTGCCGTTTCATCGTTGCATATATATCTACATAAAAGTTCTTCCGCATTCTTACAGTACAGGAATCAAGTAGCCCAAAGAATATAATAATCTCACTCCATCCCGAATCCTTTTAAACTCCCGAAGCGAATGTAATTTCATCCGTGCAATATTCAAAAGAAAATTAATGGCGCAATTGTGAAAATATCTCCGTCAAAGAATCCTCGCAACGAACAGAGGGTAAAGCCGCACGAACTGTAGTCAATGACCGAACCATGACGCTGAAATTGTCGTGCCAAGTATTTAATTACGCGTATTTTGCGAGCTTCTGGGACGTTTTCCAACGTCCTGGAATCCGGCTGCGAGAGCTTTTCCGGGCTAGATTAAGCTAAGGGACGTTGTGTACGGCCCCGTATGTATATCCAGCCTCGAGACGCGCGGTCATTTGCATGTATAGTGCGACATTTGGCTGCCTTGACTTTTCGAATATTATTCGGGATTTCAACGCGGAAGTGCGCGGCACGCAGGAAATGTTTTTCGGTTTATATTGAACCCCGTCGTTTCTATAATTCTGAATAATAGATATAGCATTTGTTATATTACTCTTATTGTTTCACGTATAGTACGATAGATTCTTCAATAGTGCACTTCGCGACATTCGTTCCATTTAACAATCTATAATATAATTCATAAGAACAGAGTCTAAACCAAGAGAAAGAGATAACTGTTTTCTCCAAGTTTACCGGCAAGTAATCTGCCCTCTCGCGAGCAATTAAAACTCTCTCTAGAACTTACCGCAGGGAGCCAAACTCGGCAAACTCGATGATGAGGTAAATCGGACCACCTGCGGTCGTGCAGGCGCCAAGTAGTCTTATAACGTTCGGGTGTTGTGCCTCCTTGAGCAGCTGGTACTCCGAGAGCAAGTCAGCCAGTTCCGAGGCACTAGCGTCCTCCTTCAGGGTCTTTACGGCGACTGTCGTCAAGCCTTGCCATCCAGCGATGTCCTGAGCCTTGGCCCGAAGTACACGGCCAAACTCACCCTCGCCCAGCACCTGCTCGATCGTCAGACGCGATCGCGGGAACTCCCACTTTGGATCCGGCTGTGTGGCATATATCGTAGTATATATTTTTATTTTATGCATTAATTAATTTTTCTTTGTTATGGAAATTCATTCATTGTTATTATTTTTTGACACAAATATTTTTGACGTTTGAATAATCCAAAGCAGTCAATCTAGTCCTTCTATGTACATGTTTGACAGCTGTCAGCTATCAGCTCACGTGTGTGCAGCTTTTGCTGAATGAAAAAAAACTCCCTGTCGTAATAATCCTCACTCCCCGTGATAAAAGCGTCGGGAAAGAGTTTTATATCATAAAAAAAAATCACAAGTATAAAATGCAGCTGATCGCGCAGGGGAGTGCAAAGTGTCGGCACCGAGCAGTGCACTCGACCCTTTATCTCGGTTTGTCGCCGCAGCTAACCGGGAAATATTGCACGATCGTGCCCTGCATTAAATTACTTTCCACCGGCTCGCAGCCGTTATACCCCTTATATATGTATACAGGAGGAGCACAGCGACTCAAGGGGCAAGTAAGTATATATACACAGTTCGTTTTTCAAAGTCGAGCGCGTTTAACGACGCGCGACGAGTTTAATCGCGCTGGAAGAAAAAAAAATGATATCGCGGCTATGTAATATATAATAACGCGCTCACGATGCCGCTGCAGGCTGCTGCGCGGCGATGTGCCGAGTCAAGTGCATGGTGGCGGGATGATACTGTAAACAGTGAAGATAAGATCGTAGTGGAGCAGATAAGGACGTGTATTTTCTGCCCCGCGTTGTGCGTCGAAGAGCGCTATAGTGAAAACATTGCCTGGCTGACGTCAGCGCGCAAATGTTTGCCAATGCGTTGTGGTTTAGTTGCGGATCGAAACACGATATATCTCGTAGGTTCAAAAATGATTTTAGCCTGGAAGATATCGTTAGCAGCATGGAGCGTGTTTTTATGGTTTCAGAAAAGTTTTTGTTCTTTGTTTAAATCCGTTTAACAAGGTGAATTGGGATTTTTCTAACATACCGGGGAACTCTTCTGTGCAAGCAGCGTGCGATTGACGGCCGCCAAGGATTCCAAGCCGATTAGGAGGCCGTCGCCACGATCGACATAATCCAGAGGCAAAATTCCGAGGCCATTAGCGGCATCGCTTCCCCTGTGCATGCAGCTTCGTCGAGGCACCTTTGTCACGATTCTGTAATCTCGAAAGAAAAAACATCATATTACACGGAGAAAAAATATCCTTACTTTACGTGACTCCTAGTGTATATAAGAAGCAATTATTTTTAGACTGTGAAAACGATAACTTTATATAAGAAGATTTTTGCAAAAAAAAATTATATTTTCTACGTTCCAATTATAATTCTTTGCTCAGTTTCTTCCGAATGTAATTTAATCTCTCTCTTTAATTTATAGAACTTTCTTAGGAACTTTTGTACTCAAACCAAGATATATGCCATTGTGGATAGAGACAATAATAGAACATATATAATAATATAATTAAAACTTTCTTATGAACTTGTACTGAAACCAAGATATGCGACGACAGGTATAGAAGCAGTAATAGAATGTATAATAATTACATAGTTCGTAATTGTAGATTATAAAAATCGGCCAATTTTCTTGCATAACTAGACATGTATCTCATTTAGTAGACAATTCGACTAAAAGATGTTTGCACCATCAAAGGACTGTCTATAAATTCCAACGCACATTATTGACGCCCATTTTATAAATTGAACGTCTTACGTGGGTGAACATAAAAAAAGATAGCTTGTCGAGTTAGGGTCGTATATACGTAGGCACGAATTGTCAATAAAGTTACGAAATAAAATTCTTCATCTATGGCGTAGTCCACTTAGCTTAAGACGCCGTAAACAATTTATCGACCCTGACGGCGGCGTTACAATTTCTCAAAAATACAACGACACCTCCGTAATTGGAATTTCTCATACATATCACCTATACGAGCGCACATATACATATGTAGCCGACGACGGAATATCGTAAAAATATCGAAGCGCAGCGTCAGAACTGGCCTAGCAAATATTTCTTACGACCTTAATATAATTTTAACGGCTATCGCGGGTGTCGTGGACTAGCGTTATATGGATTCATCGCATCGCTGGCAGAAATAAAACGTCGCCCTCGGATGCTTCGCTGTCCCTCTCGCGTTCGTAACTTATCTCGAGTTTGCCGAGAGAAAAAGCAACAGCCCCAGCTGTTGCATAGGGAACTGGCCCTCGGAGTATACATATCCAGGTCATGCAAACAGTTCACTCGGTATAAGAGCGCGTGTGTTGTGGCGACGAGAGAAAAAAAAAGCCGGGAAAATCCGATCTTCTTGCACGCACGTGCAGAATTATGTCGCGATAGCATTCACTCCTGTGGAAGAATCGGACTACAGATTAGCTTGAAAAGTAAACTTTAAGAGTGGATTATTTATTTTTTTTTTTAATGACTGGCGTGAGTTTTTAGACGTCCGAGTTTAAAATTATACTTTCTTCGTGGTTGGGTGCGGTAGATATTGTCAAGTGAAAAAAGAGAGCTTTTATTTATAAAGAAACTCCCAGCAGTTTTTGCAACGCATGCAATATGAAAATGTACTTAAATTAATTTCTTCTGTTAATGCGTGCGTGCACACTTCCAAGTGAAGAGCTAATCAACATAAGGAACAAATCTTCGTTACCTGTATCTCCACATGATGAACGACCCAACGATGATTATAAGAACGAATAGACTCGCAGCAATTATTCCAATTAAGCACGTTGGACCACACGTGCTGTTGGCAGCTGAAAACGTTATAAGAAACAAATCCATTTAAAATGCATTATTGTTATGCGGAAATAGTTTTTTTTTCAGTTTTTGTAAATAATTAATATTGATATTATTTAAACAAATATAATGGAATTATTTTACTAGCTTGATCAATTGCATATTTGTTAATTAAAAATGATCCATTTCCAATATCTTCATGCGCAGTAAGGTCGATATGTACATACGTTACATCTTAAGTAATTAATTATAGCCAGCATACGATATGATACCGTTGGTCAAACGAAGTATGTAAATGAATACAAATTCCGTGAGGAGAATATCGTATGAAGCTTTAAATTATTAAGCCGCGGCTATAACGAGAAAATTCAATACAGGAGACTGAATCAATTTTACCGGGCGTGGCTTAAATTACTGGTATCTGCCCATTGCAATTTGAAGTAAAGTATTCAAAACACATTCGATGAACGAACATTTTTTACAAACCGACTTGTGTTATGCATTTTATAATTTCAATTAATTGTCTAATGATATATAATTCACAATAAAAGCTATTGAATTCGCATAATAATTCGCACACAACTACTGAAGCAAACTTTTCTATATATGACAATTATAATATAATACCTGCACAATTATAACAACATTATGTAGTAATTTAAACTTTTGGACTCACCCTTCCGGGCATCAGAGCTGACGGCCTGTGGCAGTCTGCCACCGTGATCTTTTCTCATTCTGGTCTCGCGAGCCTCCTTGTTACCGGATCCCGAGCTTCCACCGCCAGTGCGAAAGCTTGCGCCGCACGTGCACTGCATGTAGTCGTCGCACCAGCACGTACCAAAACCGCTGCGTATGCCTCGACCGTTTTTGTTCACTTCTGCGAAACGCAGCTCCGCTGTTAATAAATCAAAGTATGGGTAATGCAATTGTTATATAAAGTCGAGAATATGAGAGGAGGATTTATATAATATTTGATTTATATAGATTTATATAAGTCTGATGTTTTCTAGAATGGCTACATTGCGTCAAAGAATAATGTACCTTATGCGCGATGATTTTTACAATGCTACAGGGAGAGAAAATCCCTGCCGTAATGTAACAGCAGACTCAGTCGTAATTGCAGTACATTATTGATCTAAATATCGTTATTGGGTTAAACGTGTAATTAATTGATGTACAAACATTCAAGGGCACAATCCTGCGGGCAAATTCGTGGATCGAGGTGTTCCAGTTCATCGCATATGTAATTGGGACAGAAAGCTAGATCGGATGAGCAGGTTTCAAAGTTTTCCGTCATCGTGCTGTTATTCGCCTTGTTGGATCTCCAAAGGCAGCCGCCCGCATTAGCTATGCTCGCGCTGTGAAAACAATGGTTATGAATCGAAAATTAGCTTGAAAAAACTGTATGGAAATAGTCTATACGCTAACGTAAGGTAATACATCAAGTAGGTACTTATTTTAAAATTAAATACTGTAATGTAAAAATAATATCTAAGCTCGTATTACAATGCTATTATTCTTCAATAAATATACAATCATACAAAAAGTCTTACTTCAGAGTTCCTGTGCCAATACCGCATCTCCCCTCGCATTCGCCCGCAGTCTTGGCGTTTGCGCACGAGTGAATGCTCATTTGATTCTGTTTGCACGTGGTTGTGGGATCTACAATCTTGACTGTCAGAGTAGCAGAAGAGAATCGCTGATCCGGCGTGCGCCATTCAATCCGTAAGCTAACAAGGTAAAGATTCATGTTTAAATAAGATCACGTACACCTCGCAGAATATACAATCGAATTCAAGGAGCTAAAATACTAATTTGTTTCAGATCTAGCGCGCGAAAATGTGACAGAGACGACGGAAGTCTTCAACAATGGATCCAGTAACCGAGTTATAACCGAAGGAGATCAGCGGAAAACGAGGATCAAATCGAGCATTACCTTATCCTCGAGGAAATAGAAAGAAGCGCGCTGGCATTGGCAACGAAGACGATGCCGCCGGTGCTCGTGATATTGAAAGCTGCAGGGCCTCGCAGACTGAACACGACTTTAGAATTGACCCTCTGCTGAGGCTGGGCTACTCGGTAGTATTGACTGGAGTCTCGCGATAACAGCACTGACTCGGGATAGTCTATCCGTTGCTTCACAGGAATCGAGGCCGTTGTCGTCGTAGTGCGATGCTGTGGCCCGACGAACGACAGCGTTATGTTCACCTGAAAGAGATAATTATAACGTTGGCCTCTACCTTATTTCTTTATCGTTAATACTTTTAGGTATAATTATCATTGTGAATGTTAAATTGGTTTGCGTTATGAATTTCTTCAATAAGTTGAACTCATCGGATTTCTCAGTACTTATTTCAGTTTTCATAATATTCCTTATAATATACTCGGATCAAACCGTACACGACAATCGTCAACGTCTTATAATAAACTTATTGCTAGCAAAGAATCTCTTCAATAAGTTCAACTCATCTGATTTCTCAGTAGATATTTAACTTTGCATAATATTCCTTATAATATACTCGGATCAAGTCGTACACAACAATCGTAAACATCTTATAACGAACTTATTGCTAGCAGTCGACCGAAAGAGCGCGGTAAATCGGATTTACCCGAGATGATAAGGCGAAATACATTTTCAAGAGCAAAAACGAAATCGCTCGTACAATAGCCACGGCTTGAAAAATGCGTCTACGTCGTCGGCAGCCGTTATTCGCAACAATTGATTTTTCCCCACGTGCATACGTGCTGTCCAAATTCAATTTCGCAGGTCGTGTCGCGTCACGGGCCATTTGCTTCGAAAGCGCTCGCAAAATTGCGTTTCCACACACGGAGATTAATTATCGATATGTATAATAAAAGCTTCGCCCTCTCTCTCTCTCTCTCTCTCTCTCTCTGTGCGCTTTCGATCGTTCCTCTTTCCAGGAAAGCGGAGTCCGGAAAATCTTTAGCGACGCCGTCAATCGCAGGAAGCTGAAAAGGAAAAAGCTATGGAAGATAGCATCTATACGACGAATGCGAGCGATATAACAGCCGGCGGACGAGGAGTTTCTTCGCTCTTTTCTGGCTCTTCCATAGTGTCGTACTCTCACGAGAAATGGTCGATAATGCGCCGGCGCTCTTGTACACCGCGGCCGCTTTTTAACGAGCATTTTATTATCCAACTCTTTTTTCCAATAGTCGCTATGCTTCTCGCACTTCTTTTTCTTTATATGCCCGACCGGCTTTTTCGAAGAATTTATCGAGGGCCGCCGCCGGTTTTTTACTGAGATAGATTTTCAGCTTTAATGCAGCTCTTTTAAAGAGTCTTAAAAATGAGCCTCGGAAAAAATTACAAAGGTATTCTTTTGAAATCTATCGCAGAATTGCATTTTAAAGGGCGGTCACTCGAGACTTCAGCTTCCTTGCGATGACCGATGGTTTTATTAATTAGCCGATAAATTTGCATTATTAATGCCAGTTAAAAGCTTTCGTAAAAAGAATATCGATTTCCGTTCACGTTTGCGCGACAACGACATTTTAACGATTCTGAAGCAAAAAGGGCAAAGCTCCGTGAGCACCGATTTTATAATCCGGAATCACGGACACGCAATGAAGAGCTGCGAACTTGCTGGGGTATAGTTTTTACAGCGGATTTCCTAACGAGATACATCCATGGGTGCGCCGGTGTGTGTTAATTTCGACGCAGACTTTAATCGGTAATTAATGGCTGCGCTTCTTGTAGGCGAACTCCTTCAATATCCCTTGGGCGATATCAAATCCTCGGTGGTTCTCTGGACCTAATAGTTGTATACTTGCTAGTTATAATATATGTCTCATTATATCTCGTTAATACAAATAAAAATATTATAAGAGTTGAAATGAAGGGGAAATTGCAAATCAGTGATTGGTTGTGTGATAAAATCATTGACATAGTATTTACCGCATTATTTCCAAAAGCAGGCAGCAGCGATTCATCTCTGACTTGCAGTATCACGCGATACGGCGATTTTGGTAGGAGAGTAGTTTTCGAGTAGAGTCCTGGAATAAAATTTCATATGCATATCTATTGATTTTACTCATTAATTAAATATTGTATAATCTTCGATATCTCACTTGCAAAAATCGCAGTCGACGACGGAATTTGTGGCTTCTTCGGATGCTCTATTGGTATAATATCGTACGTCAAATTTAGAGCATCGAATACATCATCGAGTAACTGAACACTGTACGCATTGGTATTGATATCATCGGCATCTTTAATTATCAAATCTTTTTCATCTAGCCTGTCACCCTGAAAAAAGGTTATTTCGTTATTTATGCTCGAAATGTCTCCGCAATGACAAACCGCGCAATTATTATATACATAAATGAGTTATTAATACATTACGCTCGACATTCAATAATGCTATTTTATCAACAAAAATCGATAAAACTATTCACCAAGGTCGGTGCAATAAGCAATAACGAACTTTATAAATTTCCATTGTTTATAAATATACAAAAGCGCAATGATGACCATCAAAAGTTATTATTTCATCATCTATTAATTTCCCGTCGCAAAAAGCGAGCTAATGACTCGGCATTATCGATACGAAAAATCAATGCGCGTCAAGAAAAAGAAAACTGCGCACCGACTATTTGCACCGCGTTCATCTGTATAAAACGCAGGTGTATATAGTATACGTATGCGCATTCTCGAGCTCTCGACACTGCGCGCCCGGCTTACGGCGACTAATCAGTCGAGAGCGCGGGCGACGACCATCAATCTCAATCCCACGTCCCGTGTTTTCACAATTACGTTTTAACGAGAAAATCCACGGCTTCCGGCGCGACGAGGTGCGCCCGAGGGCGACCGCTAAAATTTATTTCCGAGGAAAGCGCGGCTACTTAATAATAGAAAAGAGCGCGGGGGCAACCGAAAATCTTGATATTTTTAAATTCTCGCGATGTATCGTCGCGCGGTAATATACCTATACGGAAGGAGAAGGAAAGGTGCTCGGGCAATGCCTCTTCTTCTGTTTTTTTACCGGTCTTTTTTCTTCCAGCTGATGGCTCCGCTGCGGTATATACGTACACATATATATGTGTGCTGGAAAAGGGGACGCGCGGCTAGACGCGCCCGCGCGCGGAAAGTAAAAAATGCTGTGGGAGAGAGAAAAAAGAGGAGACGGATGTCGAGGGATAGAGAAAAAAAGAGGGTAAACCAGCGGAGTTGGACGAGACGAAAGAGCGAATTAATTAGCAGCGGCAGATTACGAATTTGCTGGATTTACGAGTGAAAGAGAGTCGATTGTGAGAGAGAATGTTTCTAAAGTAGTCAATAAACGAGCTTTAAAAACTAAAATTTATCGTATACACTATGTAAGAAATAAAACTTATGTACTACTCATTATATCGACATCCGGCATAATGTGCAGTATTTGAAATAGTAACATTATATAGCAAACAAAAACTTTCCAAGCTCGCATGGGACAACGTTTTATCCCGATGATAATAACGCGTAATTGAAACAGAGAGATCCAAAGAAAATTAGTCTAATTTACGCGAAAGTTGCGCAATACTAATAGCCACAAAGCTTGCTGCAGTATCCTTGACACGTGACAAGTTTGACACGAAAAACCTACGCCGCATACGCTTTGCATATTTCAGTTTCCCGGCACCAGGCGAAAGGAAAAAAAAGTCTATAAAAGACGTTGCAGCTGAGCAGACTATCAGAAGGACAGAGACAGGCAGATGGACGGATCACGATAGAAAGGGAGGAGGGAGGGGAAGCTCGGGAATAAAAAAAAGGCATCTTCCTCTTTCTCTCGTCAGGCCAGGCTTTAATCAGGATCAGCCCCTGCAGCCGCACTGTTTCCCCGCTTCTTCCCTCTTTATCAGTCTTCTCAGTGTCGACATTTCGCGCGCGCCCTCTCTCTAGCTTTTCCACTTTTTTTCAGCACGACTCGGTTAAACGCGCGCTGCACTGCTTTCCAAAACAATGCTTTGATAATGAACACAATGTACCCTTGATTAAGCTTCTCCCCTTTTTGCAGCGATACGACGAAAATCGACACGCGATTTAATACGACACTGTGCTCGTGTATAACTAAACACTTTAACGCGAGCTTCGGATGAAATAATTATACGCACAGCTACGCGGATCTCTTGGTTATTTGATAAATCATGATATAATGCGCGTTATACATGTATTTACTTAAAATCGATATTTAAGCATGTTTACTGGTGAAGAGTAAACAAATAATAAACTGTATATGCGTTTGATTTTGTATTTAAATAAGTTTGTTTATAGAACTGATTGATATGTTATTTGATTGATCATTGAATTCTGATTGAACGGATTATTGTTATATATATTTATTCACTTTGAACTACTACTTTATAATTATTGGATACCTTCGTAAAATCCTTCAAATGTATCTCGACGCTACCGTTGGTCTGTGACACTGGTGGATTGTCGTTTTGATCCAATATGTCAATAGTAAGTACTTTGTAAGTTGTGTACTGCATGCCCGTCGTTTCCTCCCAGATAACACATCTAACATTGACACTCGCACGTGGTCCAGTACCTTTCGGAGGCTCCAGTCTATCGCGATCTAGGGAATCGTTTGAGTAGAGTTTGTTATCCACGAGATGAAAATAATCTGTTCCTAAAACACGAAAAACAAAAATGACATGAAATTATTGAAGTAAATTTTATTTAGAAAATATAGCATTGATAAAATTACCATTGGATAACTCATATCCGGTAACAAAAAATTTTGGACAAATGGATTTGTAAACGTCGGGTCCAAGCGTGCCTAGCATCGTCACCGGTTGATTCTCGTAAATCCTGTACTTGGACTTGTTCCAAAAGCACATGTCCTATAAAGTGCAACTCATTAATAACAGATTGCGCTATTTGTATATATACATTGTGAGTTCTTGCATTTGCACAGTTGAGTCAAAATTTATTCTTCTTTATTGGAATTACGAAATAAAAAAGAATATGGAGCTGATTAGTACCTGCAGGTAGTTGGTGCAATTGATTTTGCCGCCCTTAACAGCTTGTGGAAGAATTGTTATTTCTAGGATAGCTTCAGAACCGCTTTTTTCTTTCGCCTGAACGAGTATCGTATTGGCATCTTCTGAAAAAATACATAGTTGAAAATTCTCGCACTTTATCTAATATTTTAAAGTTAATAACATAAATTCGTCTTACCCCCTTTGGGTAAAGCTTGAAGCACGATATTTCCATTTTTCGAATCGAGACTAGCAAATTTTTCTTTCGAAGATAAAATTTGGTAATCTGCGTCCTCTGGCGTAGTCGAATCGTTTCGCAACGTTCTTATGGTAATAAGGTTGATATCAGAATCAAGTCTGATTCCGTTTCCTAAGTACGGTATTCTCACGCTTAGATCCGATTGGGGAAAATACAGCGCTGAAATTAAAATTATATACCATTGTTACAAAGTTAAACCAGAATAGTTAGGTAAAACGACAATAATTTCTTTTCATCGAAACGCGTTGACTGTCAAAAAAAGCGGATAATAATAGTCACGCCGCGATCAAAAAGTTAAAAATATAAACGCAGTGATAACAGTATATTTATTCCGCATTTCATCGCAGCCACTTCCTCTATAAACGGATAAAGTATATAGCAGTTGCAACTCGCATCGCGAAAATTTGCATAACATACTATATATACGCTATACACAGCGCATCAGATGACTTTGATGTCTCGTTGGCATGCAAAAAATTCAGCATCACACACGCTCCGTCTCTTTCTCTTCTCCCGAGCACTCGCGTATATATATCCTATGACGCGAAAGTTTACCCCCTGCACATGTCGTATCTTCCGCCACTCTTTTTCCGTCTTCCGACAGGTTCAGTAGCTCAGCCGCTACGGGGACTCGTGTTCTCGTGTATGCACGTATATCTACACACACACACAGACGCACGTACGCGATAAGTTTGGTCTCTGCAGGGGGTGAGCGCGAAAAAAAACGGCTCTACGGGAAGGAAACCGGAGAACGCGCATAAAGCTTCCCCCGAAGAGTGAACGTAATGTACATAGAACGATCGCTATATACAGCTCGTAGTCCCTTTCGAACTGAGACACCGAATACGAAGACGACAAAGGGATGAGGACGAGCCTCTGCGGAAGGAAAAGTCCACGCGACGCTGCAGGAATTCAAGCGTATATATATATATGAAACGTACGAGCTTGCGAGGGGAGTATACGCATAGGCTGTACAGACAGCTGGACGAGTAGTAGTTTTAGTGTTTTCCGTTACTTTAACTCGAGAAAGATAATAATACTTCTGAAAAAAATGTAACTCGGCGATAATTCGAAAATAGAACACTTTTTTATTCCCGATATAGACATTATCGATCTTTATGCGCTTCAACGCCTCGGGAAATCAGCTACACAAAGACGAAACAGTCGTACTTTTTTTTATTCCAAACGACGACGAGCGTCTGCATAATGCAAGTGTCGCGATCTATTCGAAGGATACCTTCCGTTAAAAGTTGCAGCAGCCGATATAATCTCGCCTGATTTACGCGCAGCCGGCTGAAAAAGTACAGCTTTGAATGTATAACGAAGAAATATTTCGCGATCTTCGCAAGTGGGCGCGAAGGAAGCGGAAAATTGAAAAAGCTCAATAGATACGCTAGAGTAATTTTATTTCTAGAATCGTGATCGATTCTCATGATATGGTCCAAATGAATATTATGAATAGATTACACTGTTATATATAAATCTATAATTTTGTGCACCGGTTCATTGCTATAAATAAATCAGAAGCTGCATCAATTCCTGCTTTATACGTAAAGTATTCTGAAAAATTGACAAAAATCTAATCACTCGACGAGCCAAGTGCAGTCAGTATAATGGAGACAGAGAAGGAGGATGCGACTGATACACGAGTCCTGAGGGTTAGCATTTAATCGATATTTACAGGGCAATTAATTTTAATCAGCGACATTGCGTGTCGACTGGCTGTCCAAAGTTTTACGACGATTTTTACGATAGTCACCCTCGTCAAGTCTATCGCGCGTATTCCCATCTCTCTCTCGCTATGTGTATAGCTATATATGCTTTTTGCGCGACGCAAAAAAATTTTATTACGGCCAATGTCGCGCCGGGAAACCAAAGTCAAATCGAGTGCCACGGATTATTCATCTCTACGTATAGACTGCGTTGTTGGTAGGGGAATCAGGCGTCAGCTTTTACCGGCGGCGCTTCGGAATGGCTGGAAAACAACGTAACGGGGTTGTATCAACTGTGACGCACAATCGAGTGGTAGGGATTTTATGCTACCGGTATATCGTGATGAGGCAAGTGCTTGTAAAGCCGAAATGACATTGAATATCATTCGAAATATATTGAATCTTTGATTTAGAACAAATAAATGAATGTTATTTGCTTTTTGTAGAAAGGAGTCGTAGAAAGTTGTAATGTTATAGTACATTACGATACGTGTGACCTAAGTAGCACTTTTTTGCACGGCGTGAGGTTAGGGCCCGAGCGTAGCGAGGGTCCTAATTACACAGTGCAGAAGTGTTACTTAGGTCACGAGTATCGTATAGAATCTTATAGCACAGCCTACCTAAGCCCGCTGTCACGCCTATCCGTGTCATAAGCAGTCCTGTTTTGCACCGTGAAGTTAGCGCACGAGCGTAGCGAGTGTGATAAACACGGTGCAAAAAAGGACTACTTAGGTCACGGATAGGCGTGACCTAAGTGCGGGCTTAGGTCACACTGTGCTATAAAGAAGATATAGATGATGACATTTTTTAATTAATAGATATCTTTACATTCTTGGTTCATAGATATGAAATTGATCCAAACAGAATTGTTCAGAAGTATCTCTTACAAGAAAGAGCCAACTTCAAAATATGCAGACATGTACGGAATTTTTGAAAAATTTAAAAGTTGCAGTGAATGCGAAATACAAAACAAAAGCGACTGTATTTTTTGGAAATTTCCAACTGTAGTGACAGTATAATGTAATCATACAACTTACAAGTTTAATGAAAGAACTTGTCAAGGTCGAATCGCTAGACGTTAAATCAATAATAAGTGCAGATGGATGTAGAATTTCAGAGTTATCCGAAGATTTATTAAAGATTCAAATAGGGATCTTCATTTAAATTTAAAGTACAGACCGCGTACATGATCAAACCTCGGATCAAACCTCAGAAAAGTTACGTTGATTGGAAATCCATTTAAACTGATTAGCAAACTTATCCCTGTTTTCGATGGTTACTATGCCTCTATCAGCGCGTCGATATGTCAACTCTGAAGTTGGTCACTGTCCACTGTATTCGCCAATGACATTTTTTGATATAGCTCTGTATTGGTTCTTTCGAGTTCCCATTCGATACTAATGCAATCTCACTTTTATAGGTGGACAACGGTTTGAGAATTGGCTCTCTAGAGTTTCAATTCAATGCTATATTGCGCAATCTCCCTTTTATAGATGAAACTAGATTTTTATTGTAAGGTGCGCTGCGCTGATAGATACTATATTTTGTTTGCCCGATTTAGAACATTTTTTTGTAAGGATATGAATTTGACTCCAAAGCTTCAATTTTTACAGATGAAAGATGTATTAACATTAATACATGACATTAATCCGATTAATAGTGTCGTCACGGATTATTTTTACAACTCGTTTCAACGGCATGTATGCATGTACCCCGTCGTTTAAAAATAAACCCGTTAATGAGTGAGCCTCACAAAAGTTACGAGTTTTAACGATTTTCTTAGAGCACTACAAGCAAGTTGGGACCAAAGAGGAAAATTCAGGTTTATCTTCGCGTCGCTGCTCGCTAATCCCAGTTTATTGTGGTTGTAGAGAGACAATCTTCTAAAACCCGTACAACGCCCAGTACCCTTAAATTATCTGAGCTTGCCCTCTGCAGTTTTACGAGCCTCAATTTTCCCGGGATAAAAAAAGATACGCGCCTTGACAAGATTGACACTTTCCTCACTTAGGATATATATACTTGATAAAGAGTTATTTCAAGACTTTTTTCTTTAATAAAAAGTTTCTTTACAATTTTGTCGTACGCAATATACACAAAGACGTTGCTTCAATGTTTAAATGTTAACGACTTTATTTAAATACATAACGATTAGTATCTAACCTTCGAAAGCAAAACAAACAAATTCGCTCTATAATATAAATATTTATTGACAATAACCAACATCAAAGTATACTGTATATACGAAAGCCCAGACTTATCAGAATGAACGTCCCTCTATTTAAAGTAGCCAAGAATATAAGTAGGCTTTTACGCGTCTATATATATATATATATATATATATAGAAGTCACACTATATATATATATATATATATATATATAGTGTGACTTGATCGGCGAATAAAATACAGAATGGCTCTGTGCTCTTGGCCATAATCGAGTAGTGCGCGCCGGTCACGGCGGCCTCTATGTACAGGGCAATTTGCTAATCGATCTCAACGCTAATTACTTCGACGCTCATTATTCATAAAATCGCGCATAATTTAATTCCCCAGGAATGGCTTAGTGGTTGATTTTTTGCTTGGGAAATTTACACAAAAGACTGATCTATCAATTAATGATTTCGATCGTTCGCTTCACATATCCGATGTAACTAGTCCTACAATCAAAGTATCAACAATAATCCGGCTGACAAAATTCAAGAGGATGACAGAGTTGCGACCACAAACCAAGCGCGACCTAAACCACAAGCGCAACAATCAGTGAAAACGCAAAAACGCTGCGGCGCAACGAGAAGTCATAGCGACTTTGAATCTCTCTTACAATCGAATGTCCAGTGCGCACCGGAGGAACAGGAGTCGCCGGTGTATCGTTGCGCCTAGAAACCCTATTGCAAACACACATATCGCGTAATACAATTCGCGAAAACAAAGACACAGGACTGAAAGCGATACGGGCCGCTGCCGCAGCCGTACAAAGGACACCCTATACTTCGACCGGGTGTCCTGCCGCCGTTGGCCAGGATCGACGTGACTCAATCCTCACACGCTGCGGAGTCTGATAACTGTGTATGTGTTGATGGATTTTTGTATATCAATGTTGGAGAAAGTTATTGGTATAATGTTAATTATGTACTGATGAATTATTGAAGAATCGTTAGCAACCTTGTGTGCGAATAATATTCATATAGAGACGACACGAGTGTAAATTAATGAAAATGCTGAATAATACTACGATGCGTTTATTCGTAGTATTTAAAAAAACTTTATTTCCTATTTGCTTTTAATTATGAATGTTGAAGGGAAAATTATGAATTGTATAATACCTCTCATTTTAAAAGTTTCGAAAGACCTGTTATTTTTACTTTTAATTAAACCTGGAAATCCGATGCTTTAACTAAACGCACTCAATGAAAATTGTTTAATTTTTAGATACAAAAATACTTTATCGGGAAAATTAATTGCTAAAGTTCTAAAGTTACCAAGCACACGATGTCGAACGATATCAATCTAGCCGCTTCAACGGTATCTTCTATATACTACCGGCATATATATACATGTATATATAGGTTTTGACTATCAACACTTATACCCCACGCGAATACTCCACCCTCACACGCTTCTCTCTCTGACAGACGAGCGGACGGAAAAATGAGCTTACGCTCGAAAAAACAAGAGAAAGTCGAAAGAACAACGAGTATAGCAGCGGCTAGAGCCTCGGTGATATATACCTATTTATAAAAAGCTGGAGCGCAAGGCACATATATATAAAGTAGGAGCAGAAGCACACACAGATCGGCGCTTGACACTTTCCCGCGCTGGCTTTAAATTTATGGTAGACAGCATATAGCAGCAGGCTCTCGTCCATACACGCGGAGCTTTTCCGTCGTTATTGTTTCTCGTGTTTTTACTTTTTTATTATACGCGCGCTCTCGTCTTTTCATCCGCATGTAGCTACTCTGTTTTCTTTTTGACGACGATCGGCCCGCGGGACGCACCCCCCCCCCTCCCTTAATACTTCCCTTTGGCGGCATTCCGAAATAGGCGCCTATATTTATAGACTTCAAATGAGCGTAACGCGCGCCACGGGCGTTGATGAGCCTTTGGGCTAGGACCTCTCGAACGTGGAGGCGTCGGTCGTAACTTGCGGGATTTATCCGAGTGACTTACTTCTGAGAGTATATAGGGGTGTATAGAGGATATAGCGTCAGGGGAGGTTTAAACGATCGAAGAGAAATGGGGGATTCAATCTTATCCCCCGGAGATCTGGTGCTTCGAGTGATCTTTTTATCAGTCAAAAGCTGGAGATGAGACGCAAAACGATCGAAGGAGAAAAATGCGAATTATTTGAAGGAGAAGCTGCTATAAGCGTACGGGGTGATTATACTGGCTGCGAAATTTCAATTAAGCGAGAAGGAATAGAGATATGAAAAGAGGCCGCGGGAGAAATGTAACGAAGGTGAGAAAGTGCTCAGGTCGCGCACTATAAACTGCGGCACGAAGTTGTTAAACTTAGAGGCAGGGAATTCTAACATTTTAGTACTGCGAGATGCTCTGTTTTAATGGGGACCTTCGTTATTAAAGCGCGTCAAGCCATTATACCTTGCCTTGCTGTATCATATATATGTAATGAACATTTCGTTAAAGCAATTGCATATACATTTTCATATAGAGCTTTATCTGATATATAGTGAAGTCGTTAGCTCTACAGGAACTTATTTTATGAATTGCGTAAAGTTAAATTGCTATATGTTATTTATTAACATTTTTGTTATCTATATAGCTTATCAAATCCAGATATTGAGGGCAGGCAGAAAGAAGCACGTAACTGAGGATTCGCTTTAAAAACGACGTGAATGAAAATTCGTTTAAAAACCTTGTAACTTTTTTTAATACTCGCTAAATAGACGCAATGGAAAATTCTGAAAAAATTGAGTTGATATCAAGTTGTAATAAGAATGAATTCAATTTGTTTGGCATGCGCCGTAACTTACGTAGAATACGTTTAAAAGAATATTTAAAAAATCACGACGCTATTTAGCGTATCTTTTAGTTACATATTCAGCTGTCGATATATTTTTTTTTACGAGCCATTTGCGAGTATACTTGAGTACAATTTCAAAAAGTTTTAAATTTAGTTTTAAATTTTAGTAATAGAGCGTAATTGAAATAGATGATATATTTTAATTTGCCACACTATACAGAGTTCATTATATAAAACGCGAAACTTTAATACAATCATAGATCTCAATGAAAAACATTGAAAAAATAAGATTGTTTTATAAACCTATAAATATGTAAGTAAATTAAGGGCATACAACAAATATAAATCAAGATCATCTATGATTCATGAGCAAAATTGAATTGTGAATCTGATGTATACATATTCAAAAGTAGATTTTTTTTCGTCTAGCAAGGCTATATTCATGAATCTACTCTAGTTATGTATTCTACTCCTAGAATTGCACAATCACAGGATGCTCTTCCCGTTGCAGTATTTACAATTTACAGTATTTACGAAACCACTCAAATGCACTATTTATGCGACGTTGCAGGATATATACAAAATTAATTGTAATAATTATAATATACCTGTTCAATGGCTGAAAAGCTTAAATGAACAAAAGTATAAAATTATACATACCTAAAATTCACGAAATTAATTAAATATTTAACTAATCAATTTTTGTATTGGAGCATTATATCTAAAGAAGTGAGCAATGTATTATATAAACCAGCTGTTATTATTATGCTTAAATTATCAATGGACATTCGAAGAGCTCATTGCATTTTACTATATTGGTATATAGTAGATGCGATTTACACTTTTCAACAATCTCACCCCCGTTAAAACTCGATCCCCTTTCCCTCCTTGTTACCCACTGCACTTTTTTCTGACGTATAAAATGTATATATCAATAATAGTAATAAAATGTGCAGTTCGTATTTAATTTGACCTCACGCAATTTACAAAACATTTTGTACCACCAACACCAGCCTACGGTCTATACTGCTGCATAAGAAAAAGGGTAGAAAAATCGAACGCTTTTATTAAGTCGGCAAATGCGAGTTACACACTGTAAAGAGACTGCATGACGTGTTGACGGACTCGTTGTCTATATAGATACAACGAGGGCATTTACTGGGCGCAGTTATGTTTGCCAAGGATAGTGTTGCGCGAGAACCTCGCCGGAAAACATCAGACACGAGCGTCCCCTTCGATCGGCTCAGCGCAGCTTAGCTCGTTGGCTTGGTTAATGCCGCTCGATGGCTATGTAATTACGAGGCCCTAATGGCATTGTTGGTTTCTTTGTGCTTTTCATGTATTAGTGCATCGCGTCAAGCGACTTTTCATTAAGCAGCGCGAAAATAACCAAGCGAATGCTTTTTTGCGCACGGTTTATTCTCTTATGCCGATCGCGAAAATTATACACAATATAGTGGATGAAAACTGATAAACTTTTTTTTTCTCGAATCGATTTTGAGAAGCTGGCCTCTACTCATACGCGCAAGTATTGAAAAGCCGCGCAAAGTCTCTCGGTTTTTCTAGCCCGAAGCTGCAATATTGCGAGTAGAACTTTTCATCCGTATATAGCGTAGTGGAGTGACGAAAAATCAGTAACGACTATGAAAAAGCACAAGAAAGGCTGCACAAAGAGCATTTTTCAAGACGGAAACGCTTGAGGCCAATAGAATCACACGGCTTGCGATTGAAAAAAACTATAGAGCAAATGGTGGATATATTTTGGTTGACCGTATTTTATAGCGTTGCAGTAGAGTTTATGTTTGTGCTGAATATGTATACCTTTGTGGAGACGCAGAGATAGATGCAGAAAATGTGACTTTTATAATCGTACCTGTTACACACGGCGTGTATGCAGATTAAAATAACGTATGACAGCTGACAATAAAATCTACAAAACAGGATATGTTCGGATTTTATCCAACTATAGAGTTCAAATTCTTGAAACAGAATAATATTGAAATGTTACAAGTATAAAAAAAAGTAGAATTAACAATTTAAACAAATTTCTAATTGTTTTTTCAAAAGCAAACTATGATTACATTATTATCGCACTCCGCGCTGACCGACTCTTTTATTACGGCCTAATCAAAGTATACCAATTTTTTCAATTTGCCAAAGCGATATTAAACTCAGCCGGGGCAGTATCAAAAATCATTTTTACGAAGATAAGTACCGATAAGATCCATAGATTAACCTCCAGAATATAGAACGCGAGCGGTCAAAGAAAATTTTCTCTCTCGATCCTATATACACTTCATACGTATATATAAACACATGCGTGACGCGTCCTCGGCGAAGATTAACACGTGATCGTTAATGGTCCTCAACCAACGCGAAAAAAAATCGAACGGCCGCCTTCAACGCGGTCAGCTTATTGATCCGGGGCATCGTTGAGCATTCGTTAACGCGGTATATAAACGCCCCCGTCGATTTACATCCCCCTCGTAAAGGCAAAGGCTAAGCAAGCTGTCACGATGATGCACGCTAATTTGATCGGTATTCACGAGGAGGTGGACTTTTTTTAGCTATGCTTGGTCATACTGCGATACCATATAGAGCTTAATTAACCAGTAATCACCGCAGTCTATATATACTGAAGTGCGTTATTCATATTTCACAACATATACACGAACATATAGCTTCATAAAAATGTCCACTCGACGATCTTTCTAAAAATGAAAAATACCTATAACAAAAGAGCCACACGCGATTAAACCATGTGGATCCTTCCGAAACAACGAGCAAATCCTGCCGGAATTATTCCAGAACCACAGCCGGGGCTAATTACTCATAGCGGAGTACTAAACCCGCTGCCGCATATTTGAGCGCGACAATGAGCCCGAAAGAGCTGTAGAGTTATTTAATTAGCGATAAATGCTTAAGTCACGTTATTATACATATGATATATATTGGCGCCGCCCCGGAGTTATCCGTTTACAACCATAGGCCGAGAGCAAGAGACATCGCGTAAAAGGAAAATTATTCATGTATATACCACGTTGGTGTGTGCGTGTGATGTATAATAGAGATGAAACTACATATATATGTGGGTTATGGGGTGCGGTACAGGCCCATGGGAGAAGACTATAGTACTGCTGCGGGAGGAACAGGCGTCCGAGTTCCACCTGTACACTGCAGCTGTATAAAAGAAGTTTTAAGAGCTGTCTGTATATATAGTTTGCTGTAGGATACAGTTTTGTGCCAGTGATTTTGAAAAATGTATAGAGGGAAATACGTGCAAGTCGCATATCGCTATATAATTATACTATTTTTTTTACTTTATATGTTCTGCAAAAGAGATGCTGAATACGATTTTAGCGCTTTGATATATATCCCTTATATATCGAACATATACATTCCAAAATGGTCTCGCCCATCTGTCTGGGGATAAGCGAGCAGTATCGAGTACAGAATTTAAACGTTACTCTTGCACAGGTTTGATTTCTGTGATGAATATAATTTTTTTAAGCTTTATATCTATACATAAAGCTCAAGTTTAATGAAAGCTGGATTAGAACTGTACGCATTTTGAAGGCTATTCCCGGAAAACGCACGGTGAGCTTTTGATCCGCGAATGAAAAGGACGTACAAAACACGCAGGCATGAGGAAATCTACTTTTCGTCGAGTTGTGAATGGACGAAAAAATACTATGTTACAAAGAACTGATCTCGTGTACTACTGGTTATTTTTTGCTGAATCCTCTGACTGACGAATTTTAAAAAGATTTTCTCGTAGAGAAATTTCATCGAAATCAGCGGATCGAAAGCTTTATATTAAAACAACCATTATATAAGAAAGTCAAGCCCCGGAGTTTTCGCGTGTACAAATGCTTTCCTCGAAAACGCCCACGAAACCGGCATAAATTAAGCTCAAGTTTAACTGCAGCACTACTACTACAGCCTAAGTACGCTCGTGGCCAACTATAAACAAAGCCGCTACATACTACATTGGAGTTTAGGGTATATATGTAAGCCTATGGCGTGCACTTGAAGCTTACAATCTTCGTATGGCTGATTGCGTATATCACCTTTATATACATGAATATACTATACGCGCTCTCGTATAGGGGGCGGCTTTTAAATCTCTTCTTGATTAACGATGCTCCGCGCGAGCACGCGACAATTGATTTTTCGCAAGCTCGTGTGGAAACGCGCGGGAGGCTTTCGAGGACGGCTTACTTTGTGCTTTTTTCTCTCTCTCTCTCTCTCTCTCTCTCTCTCTCTCTCTCTCTCTCGATGTTTCACGCCTACACTCTGGGGGAAACGGAGACATGGACAGCGAGAAGGAAAGCTAATTAATGTTAATTAATTTTTGTTTTTCTATAAAAGACAGAATGATGTGGTCGTGCCAGTTTCTTTGACCCAGTTGATATGGAGGTTCTTACTTATCGCTGTATGCGCATACGATACGCAAAGGGATGCACGGGGAAGGAATTTTGTACATGATTAATTTTTTATTACAGTGATATATTCCACGAAAAATGAAAGAATATAGAATTTCCTAGAATTCATTCGGCAGTAAACTGCTCGGCTGCATTTTCGAGCAGGAATAAGATCTGTTTACAATGGCGCTCCTTTGGCAATAAAGGCGTTACTATAGACCGGCGATACTGAATGTATAAAAGGCAAATTTTAATTAGCGGCGCCATATCGGAGGTGCACTTAATTAATGCACGTGTGATTCTGCTAACAATATGAATTGCGCTAATGAATATCGAGTTATCGACATCTTCAACATGCCCGCTCTATCGTCGATTTCAAATGAATCGACTTCAGCTATGCAGCAGATATGTAATATGGCTTCGCAGGCATACTTATTAAATTCGAATTCCCATCGGTACAGCCGAGGCTCGCGATATTGTCATTTGTCGATCGTTCGACACATAGGAGTCCAAGATAAATATATTTACACGCGGCAATATTGCTGTATATACTGTTTTAAAATATAATTATACACAAAAAATCGTATTTTTCTAGTCGGAGATTAAAACGCGTATCTTATTTATTTGAAAAACTTGTATTTATCATGCGAGGATAAAAAAGGCACCTTCATGTCAGATAAACGCGTGGGCGACGATTGCTTCTCGCTTTGTGAGAGTTGGTGGGAGGAAACACGACACTATTGTGTATATAGGTATCCTTGACCTTTGTGCAATTGATTTTTTTTTTGTATACGCACCTACTCGAGCGTTGCATGTGGACGAATTATAAAATCGAAAGCGCGACCTATGGATTGGTCGGTTTGGCTTCCTTTATGATGTAACACGTAACGGCGCGTTAGAATAATTTAACTTTGCCAATTGTGTACATGAAATTATCAAAGTAATGCAATTAATGGATTGTATAGGTGCGTACATGATACTGCGGTGAGAAAGCAAATAAAAAAATCAACGGCGAGTATACGATCAAAGCCAAAAACGAACCGTTCTGAGCAAATATATAGTACGGCAACCGCGGGTTAAAGTAAATTTGCACAATATTTTTCGATCCCCAATATTTGCTTCATCTTGGAACTATCTCATCTATACATAAAACACGGCTCTTCTCGCAATCAACGAAGCCTCTGATGTCTATAATATCGTTTCCAATATAGAATCTATACATATATTCTTTCGAAAATCTCCCCTATATATGTCTACCTCCCTCTCTACACACAAAGGCATAGTATAGTCGTTCGAAACACATCAGCGTCCATCAAAAGATTCCTCTCGACGTTATATGTACCACAACACCGTAGCTACATATACGCTCGAGGCGCAAACACAATGCGCACACCTTTCCGGCATCGATTCCGTATACATCGCACAAGCCTCGTACCTCGACTGCACCGATAGCCCGTATCAGTCCCAGGGCACCGAGTGCTCGAGGTCTTCAACTTCACCGACTCCGCAGTGTATCGGTCGAGGAAGACGTGTACCTATAACGTGGGTATGGGTATTGTAGGAGATAATATAATAGACGCGTATGTCGCAGAGAAACTTAATATCTGACCTTGCCTGCAGCCGAAAGATTGCGTTTGTTTACCTTTGACAGCCGGCCGGGCTTTGATAATGATTCAGGCATACCTATATGCGTACTGTGATAGGCGGCACACGGGGACCTTTCACTCGTTGTACACAGAAGTACTGATAACGATATGTGTGGATCTGTTGTTTTTTCGGGGCCGAGCGAGGATTTTGTTATGAGTTTGAAGCATTTTCAACGCACGACGAGGATAAAACCAACGTTTTATTTGGTTTCTTTTTTGAGAAAGATGTGTTAGTGTGATTAGTTGGAAAGTGATTTTTCGGTGATTCCATAAAAGTTTCGATACACCTTCGAGTAGAATTGTTTTATTAGACGATTCGAAGTAGGCCGCATGGAGACGCTGAAAATATTTTATACAACCCGTATTATTACTACTACGTTCACACACGGTTTTGAGAACACCTGCAGTTCGCAAAGGTCGGTTTTATTTTGAGATTGTAGAATATTTTCTATTTTTATAGCATATAGCTAAGAGTTTGATTAGTTTTAATGCAAAAAATTCTTCGATAAACATCGAGCATATAAAGTTATTTCTAGAATATCATCAAAGACGATTTTAAAATAGACGCTCTTGAAAAGCAGGGCGCACAAATATTTTTTCATTAAAATATACCTACCGACTAAAAATTTAAGCTATATAAATCCAGCAAACCTAGCTAAACCTACAAAGAAAAAAAACCAAGTCAATCGCCCACTTCAATGTCCCATGTGCAAGCAATTTTTGCCGAACTGCGATTCAAATAAGAACAAAAGAACCCCCAATGTTCAATCCCGCGAACGGCATATATATAACCTCGAATTCATGGCCATGAAGTCTCGCAACGAGCTGGGAACAAAGGATCGCCCAGCCCGCAAAGCGAAACGGAAACCGACGATGGGGACCAGCATCCATCGCGTTTCCCTTATATACATGGCAGTAAAAGGGCGAAACCTCGTCGACGTCAATCGCAACGACGCGTCTGTATATCGAAGACGCGCAACGACTCGATCTTCCGATGCTCGCGCGCGCGCGCGCGCAGCCTTTGTTTTAGCAGCTCGCGCGCTAATGGTGAAATCGATATTAGATTCGCAAACGTATATATATGTTTGGCGCGCCGACGCGTGTGTTTGCGTATGTATATATATACAACAACTCAAGGCCCCCGTGCGATGCTCGGCCCTCGGTCTCGCGTGACGCCGGCAATAAAACGAGCCTCGCGTCGAATAGCGCGGTCAGCAAGACAGCCGTCGTGTTTCGAGTTCAACCCTTATATATATGTGTGTGTGTGCGGCTCTATACTCGGCTGAAGCGCAGAGGGTCGTTTTAGAACTTTTTTAAATTTGTACGTGCCGCCAAATGCAATTGGGCGAGCTTTACTAAGGTAAGCGTATTTATATAGAAGATTATTGGTTTTTTAATTAAATTAATGTTGTCCGATGTGCACTTATGGAGTGAAATAAGCATGGAGACATTTACGGGGAGAAGCATAAATAGCGGATAGGTATAAAATAAGACAAGCTCGTGTAGTTAGCTTTCATTTGCGAGAATGACATATCGTTTATTTATTTGAAATAGGATTGAAGAGTAACCCCTATTGTATAATCAAGGGATATGCGATAGTCGAGCTAAACGCAATCCAAGCAATCACGCATTTGAATCTCAAACTTAAATTTTTATAAAAAATAATCAATTTGTCCGTTACATTGTTCAAAAATATATATCACTCCGACGACGCAAAAATTAAAATGAATGTATCAGTATCACGAATATTAGATCGAAAAGACGAGCGCCTATCAAAATATGTTGAATAGTACAAACACGCAACATCGCAATCAGGGGGTCAAGTGCAACTATCACGGCTGAAAGTCAAATAGCAAAACTGTATTCGTATATATTTGGTAGAAACGTTAAAAACTGCACTGTCGAATCTCAGATTAGTTAGAGTGTCCATATAGCTGGACACGCGTAAAAACTATCGGTTCCAAGCTGTATAAAATAAATAAAGTGTGCACCGCTTAGTGCTCGATTTCCAAACCATCCATATACTCCCCATTTACAAACTATACGGATGTCCGATCTACTCGAGTGCAGTATTCGCGGTGTAGAAATAACTTTTGCATACGCGATCGGCAGGGCCACCTTGAAATTCCTGACCTGGCATACCACTTGCTGGATATATTATCACTTACGGCTATATTAGTATACGTGCCGAAGGCTATTTCGACGAATTACGCAAAAGCTCGACACGCGAGGCGGTGCTCTGTTCTGTGGATGCTCGCGACTCGTCGATTAATCTTCGGACGGTTCATCGACATTCTTTGGGCTGCAAGTGTGTCTGGCGGGTCTGATCGATAATCCGCGGCCGAAGCTGCTGCTGAGCTCGTGTATATAATTAGCATAAGCTACTTCGAACGGCCCCGCAGACGCGCAACGAAGATTCGTCATTGTGTGTATGTAGTACTTTGAACCATAGCGCACAATGAGTTTTTTAATTGTCGCTCGATTGGCTAATTGCACGAATAATGTGCAGTTGTATACATATATATATATAGGAACATAATTTTTTCGAAAGGTTTGGTGAGTCAAAATTTGGCGTGGAAAGGAGCGTATGTGCAGTTAAATAAAGGTTAATTTATACACGCGGTGCATATTAAATATATTCGCGGTATACACTTCACTTTTGCTCCAAATAAAAGAAAAAATGTCCATTTAAGAACATTGTATTCTAATGAAAGAACATGATTGACGGGGAATATTCTATCGGGTTACATTTCAAGTTTTCAGGTATGGCAAGCCCATATATTCCCCACAAAAAAATCTTAACCAGCAAAAAAAAAACAGTTTTCGAAAACCTTACTATAAATCGAAAACTAAAACAATATATTTATTCCACCCTATATCCCCTAGCCACTCAGACGGCAAAACAAAGAAAGCAAAATATACCTCGTGGCTTCCCACCGTTCGACATATCGCCTCTGGCAGCACTTGAAATAACGTTTTTACTGTTCGCGTTATCAATGTTGACTAATGGCAATGTTGCAGAACGGCTCTCCGGCCGGAGGTGTGACAAAGAGCCGAGCGCGAGCATTAGGAAAACACGTTACATCTGCCGTCGCAGCTTCGGAATATAAGAATCCGATATATATGCGGCTATATTGACAGAGAGCGTGAGCGTTCCGAGGGATATATAGCGATAATCCGACTTGCAAATACGGATCTGCAGGCGAACGAGAGTTTTTTTTCTTCCGTTCTCACGTATGCGCCACTGCTTTATGCGTATACATATAGGCTGTTTACATCGCTGCCAATTATCGGCTGCTGATCCAAATATAATTTCATTCCGGCAAATTGGACTAAAAGTGTGTGTGTACGAAAGTTACCGTTGTTTGCCGGTCGTGATGTGACTTCAACGCGAAACAGTCACGTACGATGCGTTATAGAGAAGAAAAGAGATGAGGTGCCCTTTTGTTTTGTTTGAATTTGATCAAACTCGAAACTGTTTAGTAAACTCGACGCGAGTTGTATACAATTTGACAAATAGGCCCACATTCGTATATAGTCAATGGCGCAGATTCGCTTTGTAGGTATTTTTTTCACTTGATTAATATGTAGCAATAATTTTCTTTCGTTTGCTTCTAGGAGAGTTTTTAATCTAAAGAAAAAATCTTGTAACTATAGGTATATATACTTTAACGAGATTAATGGTTTATAAGCTTCTTTATATTAAAACTTCATTAATATTTCTATTAGACGAATTAGTTAGATCAAAAGCTGGCTGTAATGGCCGCAGCTTGAAAGCGACGGAGCTTTCAAATGCTATTAGAAATTAAAACGTACTAAAATAATTAGGGAACTCTTTACAGTTTCAATGACTAGTATTTACTTAAATATAGCATTTGAAAAAAATCCGCCAGTATAACTTATTATACCAAAAGCTTTGACGAGGTCCATATGCGGTTTATCCATTAGTCTGACTCTGTATGCATACATAAATTCAACATACATAAATAAGCTTCTGCTTAATAACACACGCAACGCACCACACAACCTCAATTTTGATTCTCAAATGCGAAACGCCCGCGCAGCATCAAAAAGCAACAGAATAATCCACAAGCTCAAAATCACCAGGTTCGAATCAAGCGCTAAAGTTAAAAAAGTATATATATATATATACCTGACGCTGACGCAGCGAACAGCAGCAAGCTCAGCAGCAGCTTTTCGATTTTCGCCATCGCTCTACTGCATAATATAGTGCGTGCGAAAACGGCAGCCACGTCGTTGAACCCTCGTCACATCGGCCGATGCAAATTCACGCGGCGGTCGACCGTTGTTGCTGCGGATAAACAGAGGGAAAGCTAATCCCTCTATTCACCGCGAGCTTTTCTTTTTTCGCACAGCGATCCTGGATTAATAACGGCTTTGTCTGGTCCGGCACTGTGTTTTTTGTCGCTCCTTTTTCTTTTTTGTTTTACAAAGGAAAATTTAGAGGTCGTGGCTTTTCTTCTGCTCCCGTGTTGTCGTCTCCCGCGGCTGCAGTTTCATCTTGGTCGAGGGTGACTTGGGCCAATTTACGAGCGGATCCAGCATTCTTCAAGCTGCTCGTTCTATTGTACACTGTTGTAAGTCTATTTTTAAGGGGAATCAAAGTTTCGTTGCCCACTGGAACGTGCACGTAATTTAAACTTCTTAACTTTAACGGGAAATTTGCAGTTTACGTTCGCACTTGAATTTGAGCAAATAATGCTGATTTAGTTTCTTCGGTATGTTGAAAATAATTTTTTTGATGAAATAGACACGGAGTAGCTCGTATTTTGAAACACCGCTCGAAGGATATGTGGTATGCGGTCTGCGTATATACGGAAAACGAATAAAAATTTTATGAGATTTGCATCCGTGTTTGATATACGTGCTTCTCGTGTTTTGTATGATTCTGAAATGCTCGTATGAAAAAAAAGCTAAAAAAGCTTTCCGCGGTAAATTTATAATATCTCTTGCCGCAAACGAAAGTTTCCAATCCTATTTCTGTTTTTCCTCGCGTATCAATATTTTTTATTCTTTCTTCAACCAACACAGCTTCGAAAAAAAACATTCACCTTGCTTATACGCCAAAAATCGACGACAAAACGGTTGCGAGCCCGCAGAACGATCAAACGCGCACTCGCACGTTACACTGCACGGCGCATTAATATACGGCGAAAAGTCGAGCGCGTGCACGTGGCCGAACTCGAGACTCGAGCGGCGCAGCGTCGGAAGCGTCACGGCGCTTCGGCGTTGCGGCCGATACTGCGAGTACCGGCGATGCCGTGCGTTATCATGGCCCGTCGGCGCTTCCCCCAGCGCAGGCGCCCGGAAGGAACTGCAATCTATATATATACACCCACACACGCACGTACACCTACGTGAGTATGTATATATGTAGGGGAGTCGAGCCGGGCCTATATAATACAGCCGAGTGCGCGCGCGGTCTATATAATGCGAGGGAAAAGACGGTACGAATATATATATATATATATATATATTGCCGGGCTGCGAAAGGGTGCCGCAGGATTATTTTTCGCCTGGCCTATGTTGGGGTAATCTAACTGCACACGCTATATTGTGCTGCTGGACTCGATGCCTTTGCTGCAAGCTTTCGATGCTCATTCGAGGTATATATGCATGAGAAGTGCGTGTGCGTATAGTGATGCGGTGTTAGATTTGCATAGGGTTTTAAAGGAAAAATAAATAAGACATTCTTTTCCGAATGTTTGCACGTTGTCGAATGTCGCTTTTATGCGAAATTTGATTTTCAGAAGTATATAATTTCGAGTTATTAGAACAAAATTATGCAATTGGGTGGTCGTTTTTCGGAAATTCTCTGTACTTCTGGGATTCGTTTTGAATTGCAACGTCAGAAAAATACAAAATCGCGATTTTGTTTTAGTTTTTAGAGATGTCACAGTTCTTATATTAATATTGTTCGTTTGATATTTTGTGATTTTTAAGGTATTTTTAAATAATGTACGATTTTCCAAACTTGGTTATTTAATAATTATTGTGAAAAATTCACGAATGCACGAGAGTTTTAAGAGTTATTAGACTTCCTTTTTTTATTTTCAGCTCCATGGCAGAGCGGTGAATTGCAAAAAGCTTCATTTTGAAAATGGAAAAAAGTTTTTTTCGGGTTGTGCTAAGCCATATTGCAAATCAACTTCTTTAAATATAACTGAAGATTGTACTAAGTTTAATTATAATTCCTATTACAATCAAATAAAATTGAAATCTATTTTTTTAAAGGTAGAAAATAGCAAATCAATTCCTTTTCATCGTGTAATTTCATCAAAATGTTTGCTCACTTATAATCAAAAAGTGCTATTAACAAAGGCATCTTGCCAACCTAATATTCAAGGATTAATTTTGAAATTTGAATCTATATATAGCCAACGTTTACTTCCTGTATAACTCATCCTTCCAGAGATATTAATTTAGCAATAAGCGCATTTCAAAAAATAACATTTATTATATGTTTCATAGTCTTTGAATAGTAGAGCATGAAATAATTAAAAAAAGAAAAAATATTATTTTTGCATGCTGTCGGTAAATTGGATTGGAATTTGGAGAACTGCGAGTTTCTCCTTTAATAACTCAGAATTCATCGATTTTGAAGTGCAAGGTATTCACAAAATTTGCATGC
Source organism: Muscidifurax raptorellus (assembly GCA_020010945.3). NCBI lineage: Eukaryota > Metazoa > Arthropoda > Insecta > Hymenoptera > Pteromalidae > Muscidifurax > Muscidifurax raptorellus. The sequence continues at coordinate 30,419,422 of CM052078.1, forward strand.
TTATTGTTATCTGTGAACGAATGCATTTATCGCAGTCGTGAAATAATATACATAAGAACTTCGTAACATAAAATAAACAATTATCTTTTACAATTTTAGAAGAATGGTTGTTGAAAAGAAATGGTTGTTGAAATATAGTCCGTTAAGGTGTAGAAAAAAGTTTTTTCTTTTAAAACTTAAAATCGTCGTAATAGACTTCATATACAACTTTTATTTCTTTTTTAAATACAGCTTTCTAGCTTTATATTTCGTTTAATGCAAAAGACAGTCATTTTAATATAATAAATATCTTGATTTTAGCTGCACTATAGGTATTCCCAAGTGATGTTGTTACTGAGCGCAAAGACAATACAATTATATATTAACTACAATATTTACGCTTCCGCAATTATCAAAGAAATTGCCATATATCATAAAAGCCAACAAATCAAACCATTCTTATAGATAGCCTTCTATTCGTTATATCAAAAGATGCCCACCTTTCCGTGTCACCTTTCGAGGTCACTCGTGCATCGCAACTTAGGTCACTATTATACTCGCACGAGCTTTCACAACCGGTATAAAAGACTCGACGCATGAATTATCCCACCTCTTTGTATACTCGCATTTCTTCCGATAATACACACCCGCACAACGAAGCATCGAGTGCGTGTGACACAGCACGATGTCGGCAATTAACTTAAAATAGTTTCACTCGGGCTTGTCGCGCGCGCCCCTCGACTCTTTTTAAATTACCATTCGACATTCTCTCGCTTTCAACTTAATGACTTTTCCAATTGGCGAGCATAGCAAGAAGGACTCGAGCCATCCGTTTTTCTCGTTCTCGCGTGCAAGCGCCTCCGCACGAAAAAGGAGGACTTTAAGTAGCAGACGCGGCAGCTATATAGATACAGGATCTCGATATGGAGGTATGTATATATAGTTATATAGCTGAAGGAGGCGCTTCGTCGTCGGAGGGGCAAACGACGACGCGGAGGGCTGACGTCACGAGCTGAATTTTTATATATACGCACTGGAGGGATGCGTGAGTTTTTATGGGTAGAGGAGAAGGAAGGCTGCGGAGGGCGAATAACGTATATGAGAGTGAAAAACAAGGGACCGAGCGTCTTTTTCTGATGTCCTCTATTATAAGCATTTGTGTTATCATTTTTGTGTGATTGAAAAGTTTTTTCGTCGAAGAAGCTCTATACATTCGGGAAGTTTTCGTTCGCTTTTTATAGATTGAGCCGACCTTAAGATTTCTTTGCTGCGATATAAGCTTTTTAATACCTCGAGTTATTTTGAAATTTATGTTTTATGAAACTGCTTATAGATTTAACACAACGGGTTATTCAGCTAGAGCTTGGCAGCAGTGCGTCCAATTTTCTGAGCACACCTTCGTGTTTAAGACGTAAATTTTGAACAAAAATGCATTCTTCCTGCTGACATTTTTTCATAATAAACGGAACAGTATAGGCAAATATTTGAGTCCATTTTATAATTAAATTATTATTTCCATAGTAAAAGACCGCTATAATACAAAAACTCGGTTGGTAAATATTTTGTTTTCCGAGCACCCGAATTCCAGCAACAAATTCATCATAATAAGTGGAATCTAATAAATGAAAAGTTGTCTTGACACTATAGCAAAAATGGTAAGCTTTAAAAAAATTATTATAATCACGATACCTATAATCTCTTGGCAAAGCTAATGTTACAAGCCAACCGCCACCTCTGCACAAATCTCGGCATTGTTATCGAAAGCGTGTACGTATAATAAATCCAAGAAAGCTTCAGAGAGTGCAGAATATAGAGATAGATGCGTCCTCGTGTATAGTACAGAGAAGAGAAAGGACGAGTTCGAGCTGAGATTCTAGAGAGAGGGAAAGCGAGAAAAACGAGCAGTAACGCGGAGATAGTGAGGCGTGCGGGAGGACACAAGGGATGCTAGCTCACGCGTTTATTTTCTTTTGGCCGGCTGCCGCTCGCGCAGTCCCGGGGAAAGTACCCGCCGCCTCACAGTGTGACTCACGCGCGCGGATTCATCCCCGATTGCAGCTTCCGCGATGATAAAGTTACCCGTCTCGGATGCTGTACAGCGGCTGCTGCCGACGAATCGCGAGGGTCGTATACGGACGAGTCGCGTTGGTATACGCTTGTCGGATGTACTAACGCCACTGACTCTTCGCATAATCGATTTAGATGGAGATTTTTGGGCACGAGTGCGTATGAGAGACAGTCATCGCGGACGGATGAGTCTATACTAGCGATTGCTTTGTGCTCGTCTTTGTTTCAGAATTTTCGCTAGCAGAATCGGGCTATTTGCAAATTGATGTCATCATAATGATGTGATTTAATCATGTTTTTTGTTTTTTCCAGAAGACCAAACGTTTGCTATGTATTTTGCGAATATTTTACAATGGGAACAGTCAGACAAATGTTCAATGCTTAATACTGGCAAATTGTGATATGCTTAGATTAGACTGTAAGCTTAAATAAAATTAAATTGACTAGTTACAAGTCGTTTAGGCACAGTATCTGCATATTTTTCAGCCGTAATCTCGTTTTTGGTATTAGCAAGAAAAAAATACTGCCAATTCATTGACACGTAGATTTCTCCAACTCATTTATGGCTTTCACATGTGTATAATAATACACACACTTGATTCGAACTTCTAACACACCAAAACATATTTTCTAGATTTTTAACGAATCTAAAAATTTTACTAAAGTTTCCTCTAGGAGTAGAAATTAAGTCTTAGGATGGTGAAAACCATAAGTCTATATATTAATTTACCCGGGTCAATCGGCAAATTACAATACTGCTGAAAATGTGCGAATATCACGAGCATACGTCGAACTTGCGTATAAAATATATGCAAGTAAATCTGCATTATCCTTGGCGTGTAATAGTAGCTCTCTTCTTCCCAGTCGGTAAGCCGGTATACGTCGATTGCGGTGTGCGGTGAACCAGCTATAGTCCTTATATATAAACATACTATGCGCGATGTTCTCCATAACAGGTAGAGGCAGAAATTACAGTTTACACCGCGCGAGGGCGCATTCTAATCACAATGTTATAAATAAGTCTGCATTTAAAATACTGAGGCGGCTCTATTTTACAACGAGAATTATACGCTTGTTTCGATTTTAAACAAAATATCCGCTTATAGACTAATGCATAAAGGCATAGTAATCAATTCGCAAACAGCAATAATCGAGCTAAATGATACAGGTATATTTCAACGAAAAACTAGTAATTTGGAACAGTACCCAGTGTTTCTATTTCTATATGTACTGCACTTCCATAGTCAAGCACCGCAAACGGAGAAGCTTCAAGAAGCGTGAATCCAAGAGAAGGACGTTAAAATTTGCAAGGCTGCACACATGCATTATACAAATCTTAGTTTCTTCAAGGAGGCGGCACTCACAGCTCATTTCGTCCAACGCCTCGGGATCAGCTCACTCGCACGATTCTCTCGCCTCGGGCTGACCGATCGGGCAAAGACGAGTAATAAAGGAGAGAACGAGAGAAAGAAAGAGAGGGGGAAGGGGTCATAATCGTAAGAGGAGGCGAGAGGATATTATAAAACGCAAGGGAGCAATATAAGGATATTGAAAGGAAGCGGATATTAGTTACGTGTATAGAGTAAAAAGAAAGAAGAATAAAGGATACGAGAAACTGCATTTAGTATTGCTTAATCCTCCGCGTCTATATTTGCTGCTATCTTAGTATAAGCATAATATATAATATGTATTCGTGCTAAATGTAAAGTTTCACACAAAATTCCACCGTAATCATCACAGTCCGTAGCTTCAAAACCGTTCCTAAATATTATTTTGATTTTTAATTAATTTAAAGACAAAAGTATCAAATTTTGAAGTCACGGGCCCTTTTAACTTGCAACCGCAGCATACACATCATTAGCCGATCGATCCACTAATATAAAAGCTGGCCGCGCGCAAGAGCACAAAAGGATTCCGGCTGTCACGCGACTCTACAGCGCGGAGAATCGTCCTCTTCGAAGGAGAGGACTCTTGTATATATACTCACATGCATCAGGACATCGTAGGTAGTAGGGAGCATATACGAGAGTAAGAGAGAGAAAGGAAGAAGAAGAATGGACCGGGGATCATGCGCCAGAAAGAGAGAGGGAGAGAGACAGAGAGAGAGAGAGAGAGAGAGAGAGAGAGAGAGAGAGGGGCCTTGCGGCCACGATACCGCAGCGCAGCTACTGCCGCCAGCAGTCTTATTACCGCCCGCACTCAACTATACGCGCCAGCTACACTAAGTACTCGCGAAGCCATCAGCGCGGCCGTGCTTTTTTAATAGCTCTTTTCTCTATGCTCTTTCTTCCGCTGTTGTGTATGTCTGTGTATGTGCGCGCGCGCGCACGGGTATGTATATATAGCCGATGGACTTTTGGCGCGCTTATAGATTGACTCGTGTGAATTTTGCGGTGTTGCGAGCGTGGAGTTTTTGATAACGATGAGATAGTGAAGGAGTATAATCTCAGCGAGAGGATGACTTCGAAGGACCGATGCAGTGGTTTGTGTACTGCTTTTTCGTGAGATTACAGTGACGCTGTGAGGTATGTGCTATGAATTCATCACTATCAAAAATAAAATTTGAATTTCTACGTAAATACACTTCGTACAACTAAATTGTATTTTCTGGTTGAATCAAGTGATAACTTGTTCTGAAATTCAGATTTATTTTGTACACAATTGATCTATTTACGCTGTAACATAAATTTTATCATATATATTATCTCAAATTTGCGTTTGAAGATATCATAACCGCACAGCGTTAAAATATTGCTTGGATGATTACATATATATATTCGAAGATCAACGCGGCGGTGTATTATAAGTATACTATATGTATATATAGCTTAATCGAAATTTTAATAGCTTTCTCGTTTTTGAACGGAAATTGCATGTCAGCGCAACAACGACCACGTAAACCAAAAACCAAAACGAAGCTCGCGCGTGCCGTTATATAAACGAAAACAAAATGCCCGAGCTGAGGAACTAATAACTACGCACGTTCGAAGCTACTTTAATTATACCTTGCGTATATGTATAACAACCGGAGTATATTCCACGTTGCAATGTATAGATCTCGAATAAATACACATACACTATTTCGTTTAAACAATTCAGTGAAACATCAAAACATACAGCTTCCAATTATTCGCAATACAAGTACAAATGTCAAGAGTATACATAGAATAATATTTAAAAAGAAGTTTCATTTTGCATTCGTTATGGTCGTTGCACCGCGGGTGCTCGGCGGCCACACACACACACACACACACAACTCACACATACACACACCGCGTTTTGGTTCACGGGCTGGGGTGTAACAAAACAGACGCAACGGCGAAAGCTACCGGCCGCTGACCCCTTTATCTTCCTCCTCCCCCTGATGTGTGCAGTCGACGAGAGAAGAATCGCCGAGCTCGGTTTAAAATCTTCATTTTCTTTACGAAGCAAATAACGTGTCTGGCGAAAAAAAATCCGTGTTACGACGAGCGCGAGTCTTTAAGGTGATCGTAAAAGGTTGGAATTATCGCTGAAAAAAGAACGCTGTTAATAAATATGTGCCTGTATGTGTGTGTGTGTGTGTGTGTGTGTGTGTGTGTGTGTGTGTGCATCGAGCGGTTTTACGATTAAGCTGGAAAGAGTTTAATGGAAATTTGGGAGAAAAGGAGTGTACGAGAGATAGATAGCTGTAGTGTGTATACGTGTTTATATATATATATATATATATATATATATATATATATATATATATGGTGAAGTACAAAAATTAAGTGCGCGCTCAGCCGCGAAAAATTATACGCGCACGCCGGCCTGCACCCACGTGCTCTCTTGTCTTCGCTCGGCTGCGGCACCGATACAATCGAATGTAACGGGTGGTACAAAAAAAGGTGCGAGCTTTATTAAAATCTGATTTTCGGAAACACTGTCTTTAAATTAATCTGATGCAAACAAGAACGAACCTTATTATTTTTTCTTTTTTTTTTGTTTGCGAGATAAATTGTTTTCTGCCTTCTTTTTTGTCGATATTAATTGTGAATACGCTTTATTCACGATAATCAAAAATAAGTGCTGCTTGACGCACATCCTCTCAAAAATACAAAACACCAGCAGATAGAGCGCGGGCAGATAAGAGGCTGCAAAAAACGGCTGCTCCCGCGTCGGGATGCAAAATAAAGAAAAATGGTGTATGTGCATTTTCGATACAGGTTTGCTAATTAGTTTTGCAAAAGTAGCTCGTGCGGACTGTCAATTAAATTCAAACCAAAGGAATAAAATACTCGACGTATCTCTATCTACTCTCGTCGGAAACGATCGACTGCTAACGAGAGCAATGCTGATGAACTACTCATCAGCTATAACCACGTACATTGTCCATCTTTTGCTCGACGCAAGTTAAAAAAAGAAAAGGAAAAGTAAGTCGTCCAAAGAGAGGAGCGAGAGGAGACGAGCTCAGGATCGAGAAGTAGCCCCCGCGCAAGAAAAACAGGAAACTACCCGGTGGCGAGGGACAGGCTTTGAGGAAAAGCTCCTTAATGAAACGAGCTCGCATCAGCATTGTCCGCGAGTGTATATGCGCGCGCGGTGGCGGGCAGTTGTCAGGTCGCGCGCAATTAGTATGCGGACAACCGGAGACGCGCGCTATATACACAGTATACAGCGACTATACTCGATTTCTCGTGGCTATAAACTCGTTTATCGAGTCGCGGGAACGCTTCTTTTATATGTATGTATGTGTACGTGCATGTATATAAAGAGCATGCAGTATAAGTCAATATGAGCGAGTTATGTACAGCAGACGTGATTCCGCGAAGCGAGTTCGATTGTCATTTTTGTTAAAATCGAAGAGAGTTATCTACGCGAGGTGTCGATGGCTACGAGCGAAAGGAGTCATGCGTATGGTCGAGAGACGAAACCGATATTGGCACTTGTTAGCGGGAGCGCGGTGAGTGCTTTTAAAAGCTTTACCTTATGGATACTGATTATGTATAGGCGACGGTGTGGAACCTTCTGTACTATATGGTGTGTATACCTGCTTTCATCGAGTTTTCTGAGATGAATAATTTATGTAGAAAGAACGATCGAGGATGGGGAACGAGTTTCGATTTGTAGTAATAATGAGGCCGTCGAAGTTTTTCATTTTCGTGTTCGGTGTGCCTGGAAATTCGATCGTATAAAGGCAGTTTTTCATTATCTATAGTACGTTGGATTCGGTCTGATTTCGTCGTTTATTGAACTTTAGCGTAATTATTCCACAAAGCTGATTTGTGTTTCTCAGAACTGAAAGAAAATTTCATGTAATTGGGATAAAATAATTGCATGACATATAACACCTTCTCGTACTATACCCATATGTATATAGTAGAAAAAAAGGTAAAACTTGGCCAATTTTCAATTTCATCGTCTACGAACTTCAACAAAACAACAGCAGTACATCCAACGCCACTGCACACAGAGCTAACAGTCGAAGAAATGGCCCTCGAGCATCGTCCTCGCAATTGTTCTCTCTGTTACTCTCGAGGCACGTATATACGTGCAGTCCCGGCGTTTGTGCTCGCGCAAATATGCCGGTAGCTCGCTCGTGATGATGCAGCGAGAGCGTGACTCGTATATAGCTGCTGCTTCCTCTTGCTCCTCTTTTTTCCTCTTTCTCTCTTCTTCTTGGCTCCTGATGCTTCTTTACTATAGCGCGCGGTGTTTGGGCCCATTGTCATACCTGTGCTGTTATATAAACAGAGAGCTTGCGGGTGTGTAATATTTATGAGGGATTCCGTATGCGCTGGGACGTGTATGTCCGAAAATATCGGATACACTTATGGAGAACAGGTTGAATAAAAATGTTCGAGGTTAAAGACACATGGCATCTAAATTGGCGCTCGCGTCGAATGATCGTTTCAACAGCCAGAATTATCAGAGTCAAATGACTTTTGTATATTCGTATATACGTTCGAAATTATCAAACTGAGTGTACAATATCGTAAAGAGGATGTTCATATTATAGTATAGCTTCGAGCGTTATATATAAGCAAAATTACAGCTGAGCCCGAGAAGCGCACGTAAATCAACCGATAAAAGCTCCCGTAAATTCTCGAAGAAGATAAAAACCCCTCCGAAAAATATTCGTATTAAGCGCAATAGCGCGGCGGTGTAATGCAAACGTATATAACTCAATCGACGATACCTGATGCGCAGGCGCGTCTCACAACACTACACGAAAAAGCGTGTATATATATAGCCAGCTCGTATATATAGAAGTGATGAAATCTCACCTCTTTAATCCGCGCAAGTTTACACGCGAATATACCTTTTTATCAGATCGCTCGAGCGAACTCTCGCCACTTTCGTTTTTCCCTTCACTCATATATACTGGCAATATGGCCTCGGCGCTTATTTGTCATCGCTACAAGTGAAAATAAAATCATTTTATCGTATCGTACTCGCCTGACGCGAGAGAAGCTCCGAAAGTAGAGTATAGTTCAGGTTCGCCTTTTTCGTCTGGTTTTGAGGCAATGTGGAAGACGAATTTATAGTGTGATGCTTTCGACGAACGTATACAGGATTAAAATGAACAAGCTCAGCAGGGCGTGTAGTTGTCGTGTGTTTTATTTATGCTTTGTTTTATTATGACAGCTTTTGAGAAGGAAACTTTAATTAATGATCGTCCGTGAAGGATTACAGGTCCCTGATGAGGATTACAAGTCTCTGCTGAGGATTATAGGGAGTGTTGTTACGTAGTCTTGGTCAGTTTCACTCGACGTTGCAAAACGAGCAAGTCGACTGTATCAAAATTTAATATTTTCCGCGTTCCATATAGAAAATTACATCACGGCTCTTACCCTATATTCACATACAAGAATGACTCAGAATCTAAGAGCCTGACTTATGAAATGATCGCATACACGACCCTCACAGCGAATCGCGATCCCTAAACCCACAAAAATCTCGTCACCGGAAAATCCCTATAATGTATAGCCCTAGAAAGAAAAAAAAAGCGGGCTACGAATAAGTAAACCACCCGATTGCGCGCAACTATCCTTTCCCATATCACATGGGTTATACGAGTATACGCACACTGCGTACATCGAGGGGCGGAATTCCGTTAGCCTCATAATTTCACCCTCGACGACGGGCTCGCTTCCTCTTCGCTAACGGAAATTATCCGGCCTCGCTTATCGCACGTATACGCATCTCGCGCTTTTAACTTCCTTTTTTTCAGCGGAATTTCAAGCGCAGAGTGCCGACGAGCGCATTCCAAGTGAGGCTCGTCGAGAGAGTCCAGACTCTTATGTATATACGTATGTACATAACACGAGTAGGCGCGCGTTCAGATTGCACAGTTTAGCCTGAGATACGACGTATGTGATACGCGAGCGATTTTGACGTATGCGGATGAGAGACTGTCCGCTTGATAAATTGCAAATCGTTGGAGTTCTTTTGTAAGCGTTGCGCATCAGTTTATGCGCGGTTTACTTAATTTTCTTTAAGTCTTCCCTTGATAGCCTGAGCTCCGCATTAAAAGCTCAAACAGGAAGCTCATCACTATAAATCATCTCCAATTAGCGCGTCATAGTTATTTTTCATCAAATTATAAAGGCCTCTTCGCCAATCGTCTTCGCGCACATCGATAATTAAAGATATCGTTAAACGCGTCGATCGAGCGCAGCTTCGTCCACAGACAGAAGCAGCAGCTTGCCGCCTCTTTTCAAAAAAACCACACCGCATATATTAAGTCGACGTCGCACATACTTGTCGTCAGGTTCGCTCGCACCAAAAGAAATGAGAAAAGCTGCGTCCGATCTGGCCGTGGGCCGACGCAGAAAGATGCTGCTATGGTTTGCGCGTATATTATATATATATATATATAAGTCCAGGAAGTAGTCACGCCCACCCCCTCGTTTGCTAATCGTCATTGGCGCCGATAAGGTTAATGGCGCGATTCTCGCGACGGCAGCTCGTTCATTCTAAATCCCGTCTTTTTATATGTATACAATAAGGATGAGGGGGATTATTATTTCTCGTTTTTCGCGTACTCGCAGTTTGTTCGCGGGAAATGATTTAATTTCACGGCCGTTGTATCCGGGAACGAGGTGAATTTTCCAAGTGAGCGGCTTTACGAGCTATTATGTGTAACTTCTTCAATAACGGTATATACAGTCAAGTTTTTTTTCTTCATTTGCTACGCGCGAAGTGGTGTAACGTGGATGCGATGTGTGTTGCGTGAGCTGCATGTAATATAATTATGTAGCCGTGTTGGGCGTTATAAAGCTTTTAAATGCGTGCTGATGAGCTGATATTAAACATTGGCTGCAGAAAATGGCACGAATATATTTTTATTACCAATGTCTCTCTATATAGTATACACAAAATATCTACACATAACGTCGAGATAAAACCTTTCGAAGTCGCTGCTCTCAAAGCGCAACGTTCACGCATCTTCCATACGCGTATCTTGAAACTCCAGTAACCCCGCGGTGCGAGCAAAGAGAGCAAATAAAAGGAGGCGCGACTAACAGGCCCGCGCTACAATGTCACTCGACCTGCCCGATTTCTGTGCATATCGGCGATCGCGATCCGACAGCTGCCAAGCACAACAGCAGCAGCGACAAGTGCTGTATACGCGAGATATATACGTGTACGCAGATACACGCGCGAATATATATACATGAATATAACGAGGAGCGAATGGTGTATCTTCCTCCACCTCTTCTTCTTCTTCTTCCTCGTGACGAGAGGTACACCAGTGCGTTTCTCACGCGGGCGTCGTGGGAAGCCGATTTCTCCGTGTGTATAATATACGCGTGCCGATCGCGGATACGGATATGACGCGCGAAAAGGAGTAATATATTTTCGCGCGGGGACAACGGGACGCTTTAATATACCGATGCTGACAGGGCTGCTGCTGCTGCTGCTGCTGCTGCTGCTGCTGGTTTTATGTATATTTTGACAGTAGCCGGTTCTCTGCTAAGTTCAAGGTGAGCTATGCGCGGCTGTATCGTTTATACTTCCGGTTGTAATGAAGACTAATAGCCGCAGAGAGAGAGAGAGAGAGAGGGGAGGCTTTTTGTCGATTCTCCGATGCGCGCGATGGGGATTGGGTGAATTAGGAGCGGAATGTCGACTATCGTTCAGAAGTTCTTATTAGAACGTTGCTTGATTTACTTAAGTAATTTCTCATGAAAGCTTTCAACCGAAACGGTAACATGAATTTATATTCTATAACCTTATCGTTATCTTGTAATACAGTTTTGCGTAATTATTTATCTTGAATGGGTGCTTTTTGTTTATGTTGTTTTTTCTTTAATTTTGAATACGGTAATAAGGCAGTATTCTTCTTAGGACAACAAAACTTCAAGGCTCTTGAAGGGCTATCCCATAATTCTGTCGAGCTACGAACTTAAGTTATACGAAAGTATATATACACCTCAATTAAATCGTTACGCCATCGCTATGTCGTTTTATTTAAAAAAGAATGTTTCTTACTAGGATAAATATTATAATATGCAAAAATCCTGTCTAATCATAATATCAAATTAAAAACGCAATTTAAATGAATAGTCGCATTATACTAAAAAAGTTACCGGCACGATAACCGCGCTCAACAATTTCCTCACCGTATGCAACATTTCGACCTCTCCAGAGAACACTAAAATCTCGACTTCGCTCTGGGAACAAAGAAACGGGCCGAACAAAAATTATACCGTTCGCCGAAAAAGTCCGCGCAGCCAGTAAATTTTTCTAATAAACGAGTCCGGTGCAGAGTGCGTATAGCCATCACACGTCTGTTGCGAGTATACGAGCAAGACCGGCTCGATGCACCGAACCGTTACCGATCGCGAATAACGAGTCGACTTTGGACACCGGATACTTTTGTTTTTTTCCGCGAACCGTTATTACGCGCTCTTTCTCTATACCGTAGCGGAGGATAATGGCACGTTGACGTCCGATGCATATTTACGATGATTTATTACGTACACCCGCGCGAGTGTTTCGAATTTGGAGAAGTTCATCGAGACTTAGAAATAACGATCGATAGCGTACGCGTGTAAAACCGCGTGTTGTGGCCGTCCAAAATGAAACGAGTTTCGCACTGAAGTCGGATCGAATCCTCGCAGTTCAAATAAAACTGACAGACACGTTGTGCTACATATACACAGATATATGTAGCTCGAGCGCAAAGTGAAAAATCTCCGTCAAAACGATGAGAGAAAAAAAAGAAAAACACTGCACAGCGGCGCATCCCAGACTTGGCGGCTTGTCACTCGAGATAAGTCTCGTGTGTCGGCTGCAGGGAATAACAAACGTGTATATATATATATATATATATATATATATATATATATATATATATATATAGAAGCGTTTCTTGCCCATCGCGCAAGTCGCGAACGCGTTCAACTCACTCTGTTGCGCTGCGCGCGTGTGTGTGTTGCGGCGAAAAATCGCGCGTGGAATATATCTCTTCATCATCATTCCCGTGAGAATGTCTCTTCCGTCGTACATACAGAAGCGACGATATATATACGCTCAAGGAAATAAGACGTCGGAAAACGGAGAGCTGCTCGTTTCTTGTGTGCGAGGGAGATCTGTCCGCGACACGTCCGACTCCTACGAGTCGCGAGGATCAGGTTTTTCCACGGCCGAGATGAAAATCCGCCAGTAGTATAAATACAGTAACGCGCGGAGATTTTGAACGAATCGTTTCGCTGTTTATACGAGACGTGACTCTCGAGAGCCCTCTTGGCTTATTGCTGCTTCTTGAGCATTTATTCTTTCGTAAAACTTTATATATAGTTTATAAGTAAGGTGCGGTGAGTTGAGATGAATAATTTTTTAAAGGCAATAAGCATTGTAGCTTGAATTCGCGGTAGTTTACTATCGCTGATGTATAAATCTTTTTTTTGTACAAATTATATATTACATAGCGTATACGGAGAATAATAGGACGACCAGAAGTAACATTTAATAAGTTTACTATAATACATCTATTTTAACTCCTTTATTATATATAGAGTATTATATATTGTGGAAACATTATTAGCATTATTGATACTTCTTTCCACGTCAAAAGAATAATACAACGCGTGCGAATATGAACTTTTATTTGTAGTCCGTCAAGTACGTTTCAGTTCCTGGTGAAACCTTGGCCAGCCCTCCCCATATTCGTACACTGCTATATAAGCACGCAAGCGATTCGTCACTGTACACATACACACCAACCGAGCGGCTGCTCAGCTTCTCCGGACAGGTGAGAGCGAATAAATTAAGCGTCGGCGTATATACATGCACACACACACACACACTGCAGTGTAGCAAAAGAAGCAAAAAAAAGAAAAAGAACGAGTACAGTCCCACCCGCGGCGGTGTGTCCTCCGGACGGAAAGCCCTGAAAAAGCACGCGGGACTGGTTTTTCCGGCCAAGAGCGGCTCAGTGCTGAGCGATCGTAGTTAATTTCTGCGCTCTGCTATCACCAGCTGCGTAAGTGTACGTATAGACCAGAGGGAACTGCTGGCGGCAAGATCCGGTTTTTCGTCGTCGCGCGGAAAGAACAACGGGATGGCTAACGAGCTCTGCGCCCCTTCGTTTTGTGGCTTTGTCTTCTGTCGAGGAGTTTACTGTTTACGAGCGGTCTACGATCATCTGTCGCTGGTCGGTGAGGAATAGGCGACTTGTAAAAGTGGGAGGAAAGTGTACTTGGGACGGTTTGTACTTGCGTCGAATTCTCGATTGGGATCTGGAGAAGTTATATGGGCTTACGATTTGAAGCACGCGGTTTTATAGAGTTATTCGGAGACTTTTTATATCAAAGTCTGGGATGATTTTTAGATTTGCGTTGAATATAACGAACGGTAGTGACAGCTGCGATCATACGATAAAAAACCGCTGCCAATTCCTTGGCGCGTAGCTTCCTCCAACTTAATTCATAGTTGATCCATAAATAAAATATTGTTTTAAGATATAGTAGTATGTTAATACTATTTAAATGTTTTCTTTATGCAAACTTTGAAAAATTCGTAGTCTAATAATTAAATATATGTAACATTCAAATGTTATAGAAGGAAGTAAGATTGTATATAGAAAAATCGGATTTCAGTGATTAACTTATAACTCAGGAAGCAATCAACAAAATCATTTCAAATTTTAACAGTAATTACTTTTTGCTATGATAAATCATCAAAATTTTTTTTCAAGCTCATCCACACACACACACCCATACGGACATTTTCTAAAAAAACGTGATTCGAACTCCAAATTTCAAAATGGATTTCTACCCTGTTTTTGATGAAGTCGAAAATTTTACTATTACAAAGCTTTCTGTAGAAGGAAGCAAAATCGAATGATCTACGGGTGGATAATTATGGCAAAACGCGTGAATTGTTTTATTGAATGATTTTTCTGGTTTTTGGTACAGATTTTTAGCAAAAAGGATGGTAAATACCACATCAGTTGTTGAAATTTTATGGAATGAACGATTTACTCTTTTAAGTGCAAAATTTGACATGCATCTTAACTCCGTTGGAGTGAAACGACAAACTCTTATAAAATTTCTTATCTCATAAAAAGGTTCAAGTTATTTCTATAATCATAATTTGGAGTAAATATCGATGATAATCATAGAATAAAAATCAGACGCAATATATTCCGGAGTAAATCAAAATAACTCATCATGGATGTTAACGAACAATGAAAATTGATTGTCAAAGAATATTTTAAAGTAATAAATTCGTTTGAATTTCACATGAATTTCCGGAGATTTATATTTTGTAAGCCTATATTGATGAAATGTTTGACACATCTCACGTAAATTAATTCTAGTAAAATCGTCGTTTGACTATACTGTAAATTGATTGTCGCACCTATATCTGGCGCGAAATGTTTAACGAAAATCGGGATTTTCAGAATTCAAATTGGATTGAAGGGTTTCGGGTGATTGAAGTTTAATCATATCGAAATTTACGCCCCCATCATAGCTTGCATAAAATTCCAGGTAATTATTACAACATACATATGTGACGCAAAGATGGGATAATTAAATTTCAAAGTTTATACAGCTTTCGTATAATAATAATAAAGGCCTTTGAGCGAGCTGCTCAGTATATTCCAAATTAATACATCAAAGGATTTTACAAAATAATCTGTAATTATATTAAATGTTTTTTATTTATTTAAGCAATTTGAACTTTTATGAGAAAGTTATTTTGCAATATATTAAAATTATATCGTTGCCTAAAATTTAAATCTGCGTAAATATTATACTTAAACTTAATATATATATACTCGTATATATATTCTGTTTACTCTCCAGTATTCAACTAAAATCAACACCACTAGAATCTATTTATGTTTACTCTGAATTAACACACCCCAATAAGTCAAACAAAATATCTAGCCACACGCAAACCTATACATATACCTCCTATATACTATCCACAAAAACGACCGACGCGAATTGAGACGTGCGACGTCCGAACCGATCTTGCACTGCATCACACATTCACACAATATATACAGCACTCGAGCATCGATGCATTGCGCGCCTGGGGCGTCATTTCTGACGATGCACAGAGCCGCATCGAGTATCGAGTTGCAGCTCGTTCGTCTTCGAAATCGAGCCTCTTTGTCCGCGGCAAACCAGATGTTATATATGCCACTGAGATTTAGTGCGGTCTGCATCAGGACCCACCGAAAATTCGATCTTCGGCATTTGTCTTTTGGCTCGGACGATCCGAAACTTTTTCGAGAGGCGTGTATTTTTATATTTATATATGCGCACGTGTATATATATGTGCAAGGCGATGGTCGATGAAGAATTTATTGCCCGCTCGGAGTCTACGGTGTAAATCTGCCGATTTCAGTAGGGCGTTGGCCTCGTGTAATGTAACGGACTTAATTGCGAAAAAGTAGCGTATATAAATTTACCCTTCCGAAGTCGCAAATTGCAAAACTTACCGCCGTTCATTGCGTGCCCACGGTAATTCAATAGTTTAGAACTGGTATCTCTTAATATGTCTACACGCGAATTAAGAGTCTCTTATACAGCCATAACGATTTTTTTATCGATCGCAGCTTATTAACCGATTTACCAATCGAAAGTGTTCAGTACTTATAGTGAAAGCCCCAAATCATCGATCAAGCTGAAACATACTCGATTTAATTTAACGTTTCCGTGTGTACACATGCCGTAGATAATCAATTAGCTAAAATATAGAAGCCAATCATCGGAATAACTATATCTTTCTCTCGCAGCGTCTATAAGGGGAAAAAATTTCAATTCCGCCTCACGATTCAGGGGGCGCGCGCGTACATCACTAGCATAAGCGCGGGGAATTCAATTTTTCCGCGATTCAGCTATTAAAACGCGTTAGGTGGTCGCCGCGCCTCGGACGCGCGCAATCAAGCGACATTAACCGCGCGATAGCGCATTATATACCCCCCTTATATACGTACACCGCAGTTTTCTCTCTCTCTCTCTCTCTCTCTCTCTCTCTCTCTCTCTCTCTCTCTCTCTCTCTCTCTCTCTCCGCGGCGGTATAAACTTTCATCGCGGCGATGCAATTACCCGGTCAATTAGTCGTAGTGTCACGTCCGAGAAACGATGATTCCGATGCCAACCGACGTATAGCTCAATCATTTGCATAGCAATTAGCCACCGGTGGCAAATAATGCGATAGCCTCGCGCGCGTCATATATACGTGATATATCGAGGGAAATGTATGCGGGACAGCGTCGGGGTGTATAGGTTTATTTCGATACGATGCAGCTGCGCCGTTGCTTAGGCTGTAAATGCTTCGAATTATTATGTATGTGTGTGTACTTGGGCTAAATTGAATATGCCACGCGTTTAGCTTCTATATAGACAAAATGAGTTAAGGATGTGGATACATAATATGCGCATGCGTGGATCATTATTAACTTGCATGATAGCTATTATAGTGCAAACATAATGTTTAATGCGATGGCCGATGGTGTGGTCGGAGCTGAAATGATCTTCGCAATCGATATTACTTTGTCAGTTATGCATCGTTTGTTTTTTATCAAATTATAAATGAACGTACACACTGCAAAAGTGTTGATAATTGTATAAAATGTTTAATAAATCCGTCCAAAGCTTGTATAGAAAAATAATAAGACACGTACAGGTGCAAAACAAAAACGTTTTCAAATCGTATAAATGATCTCAACTCGTATAACGATTCACAGAATCATCCATCCATTACTACAGTTAGATACAACAATCCCATCAGACATAATAAACGCGTTAAAGCTACATCAGATATATCAGAATTACGCGAACCGCATACACATCGCACAAGCGCACGAATTTTAGCGATTCGCCAAGTATCGTGTAACCCCAGAGCTTCGGGAGACTCAGCCAGAAGAGATATGGAAAGAAAGAGGCGCACACATGTAGCTTTGCTCAACGCGGTTAATTAGATGCTATAAACTTTGAACTCGCGCATTAGCATGGAGCAGCTCTCTCGTCGGCGGGTTGCGACTATATCTCGCGGCTGATCTCCTATGTGTTCCTCGAGCGACAAATAGGACAAAAACTCATAGGATTCGGCCATGTGTACGTGTATTTTTTCCATCTATTTATACAAGGACTGCGTTCTACGTATAATTAGCGATACTAATTAACGAGCTGCTCGTATGTATAGCTACTTGGATCCCTCTCTCTTTTCTCGTGCACATAACACGCTCGACATATAGCTTCCCTCCCCCTCACTCTCGATTAATTATACACCAAGAAACGAAAGCAATCGGGAGAGGCCGGCGCAGACTACTTTTTCGCAAATCGCTCGCGACTCGAGCTGGCTCTTAAAACTTTTGAAAGTTCTTTCCATATATCGGAGGCTTCGTCGCCGTAGCTTCGAAGAAAAATAAAACTATAGAGTATTCGCCGCGCGAGAAGTTGTGGCTCGCTTTCTCGATCGGTATATATACACATATGAACTAGATCACCGCAAGAGATCGTGCAGTGTTATACGATCTATATATTTTAATTGCGCATATACAATTATTTTTTGTTAAATCCCTGGAGGAAGGGAAAAAATAAGGATAAACATCGTCTCGCTTTCCCGATTCGGCAACCAAAGGGAGAAGCCGCCGCGTTCGGATTCATGAATAAGCATACGCACGTTTTCGAAGCTGCATCTCTCGCGGACTCGTCGTCGAATCGGCCGACGCATAGGCGACACGTGCGCATCGCAAATATATATGTGTGTATATATATATATATATATATATATATATATATATATATATATATATATATATATATATATATATATATATATATATATGTATAATGTAGGTACCTATATATGCGCGTATCCGATATAACGGCTCCTATTGAACACGCGAACGCGATAAGATATAATGGCTCCGTTGAGCGATTCTCTTGTTTGTAAACTAACAGAGATGAGAAAGAGAGAGAGAGAGAAGCTCGTGAGGTATATATAAACAGGGATTTCAGGTAAAACTGATGGATGATAGTGGATACACTCATCTGATGGATTATAGTCTTCAACGACGAGTGATAAGACACGAGGATTATTATATATTCCCGCAGAGGTGCGGATATTATACAATCTTGTTGGAAGACTGTTGCGACTTTGTCGGTGCATATAGGTATATACATCTACGATATGAATTATTATTATCATCGAGTCAAAAAGTTCAGCCCCCTTCACTTCCACCGGCATTTACCGATAATTAACCTTAAGCACCGCAGAAAAAGTACGCCGTACACGTCTCACTTGATCCACAGGTTACTTACTATATATATAACGGCTGCCGCGGCGCAAAATACAATTTACAACTTTTCCGCAGCGAGCTCATGCCGGAAGGAAAAAAAGCTTATATAGTTATATTATATCGGCAGCGTACAGTCGCGCGGGTTGGCTAAAAGCTCTCCACGTATATACATGCATACACGCGTGTACACATATACGTGTATATATAGGATGGAATGCGCGCGGGAATCAGCGACGGTGTAAATCATCCTCGGCTATTTCTCTTGGCCAGGCGCGTACGTGAATTCAGCGGAGAAGCAGACACACGTGCGCTGATCGAGCAGAGGCGTGCTCGCGTAATTATATGGTTGCGGGTGCGATCCGAGAGCCATCATCCCGACGAGCAGTAAAGAGAGGGGGATGGGAGAGGGGAGGTATATCTATATAGAAGGACGCCGGCTTTTTCAAACTCATCAGCTCTCTTTCTCTGTCTGTCTTCTGCTATATTATATATATAGTGCCTGACCTTTCCGAAAGTAATCTTATCGATTTTGATCCTCTTTCGCGCGGTCGTTAATCAATTCTAATTATTGTTATCGCTGAATTATAATGTAGAAGAGAACTTTATATGAGTATGATTTTAGGCGTGATTAATTGCACGACATCCCGATCAAACCATTCTGTATATTACAATGGTGGGCATATAATATATATACGTAAGCAGGTCACATAATACAAGTGGCGCGAAAATTTACAACGTGCGAATGTCCTATATATAAAAATCGAAGAAAGCGTCCTTCGAATCTTTGGCACGAGTTCGCGTATGTAGAATATATATATGTATATATATACAGTGAACACGCGCACGCGCGGGGGGAAGGGACCAAGCGGCTAACAGGACACTGAATTATGAGGGCTCATCTTTTTAATACAAGGGACCACTAATCTTTGACCGACAATTATACGCACGCGCGTCCTTGACTAATAGGCTACGACAGTCCATCGTTTTTCATCGAGTCCTGCAACAGGTGCTATATGTAGAATCTTTCCTCTCTCTCCTCTCTCTCTCTTTCTCTCTCTCTCTCTCTCTCGCGTATAATGAAGTGCGCGTGTACGTGTACCACTACGTTTCTGGAGATTATTAAATTATTAAATCTTGCAATCATTAACCTTACGGTTGTTAGCGAACTTGTTTAATATTATAGATATATATAGTGGTTATGATTTTTTGTTTTAATTACGCGATTAATTAGCGGAAATACAAATTTCAACGAAATATTATATAATGCTAACACATAGCTTATTGTTTCAGGAAGACGAAATTCAGCGCAAGAACGGGGATAATATGTTCATCAGATTCTGCAAGCAAGCTTCCAATGGTACGTCAATTATAATTGCATATTTGTCAAGCCGCAATAAAGTAAGTATATACCTAAATAGAATGACTTATGCATAAACGCAAGCTTGTTCAAAACTAAAAACCGTAAGCTTGAATCAATCGATTGACACAATGCCATTGAAATCTGTTGGCATTCAAGAAATTCACTGTGGAATGGACCGGGGATAATAAGACTCAACAATGAAAGTCTCAAATGAATAGCTGATTCGTATCCTAAACACAATTCTATCCAATGCAGGAAAAGTTCCGCGTATATCAATATAAGTTCTATGTATATATGAATGTGTATGATATTTATATATTATACGAAGAAAAACGATCCGCAAAAAAACGTTATACACTGGTCTATCCCCCACCGCTCAAGCTTTCCGACTCTATATAAGTTTTTGGTTGGCGAAGGTAGGTGGCGAATGGGAGCTTTCCTAGAGCCTTCATGAAAATCTGCGCGTGAGCTGTTGATATACAGATGATATTCGCGGTCTGCTACTATATGCCAAGGTTGCCTTGTCGCGGGACTGCTTTTGGACCGCTCATGCTATCACTGCCACTACTTTCTGATTACGCTCTATTTTACACTTTATCATAGAAACAACCATTATTGAGCTGTTCGATTTTATTGTTTTTTTAAGGCATTTGGTCTGAACAAATCCTCATTATTAAAAGGCCGAATTCGATAGTAGAAGCTCTATTCGGGATTAATTTTCTTGATATAGTTTGCTCATCGAGCTTTCCGAATCGATTTTTAAATGTTGTCACGAATACATGATTATATATAGTAAGTAGATGTTTGGTCAGAGCCAATTCGTGTATAAGCTGCGTAGTCAAAGTTTTTGACTACGTTACAACCTATATATAAGCACGTATACCGAAACGGTCTAATCCAGAGCATCTATACAAGTACTCGAGCGTTATAATATGAGAGTTCGGTGAACGGCATTGTGTAATTAATACGCGTGTATAAGTAGTCGCCGTGAACCCGACGAGCGGACAATGGACGACCGCCGGCGATATATCACTGCCGCCTGCATATGCGCATCCCTCTCGCAGATTACGTTCATAGCTATATATACATATTTACTCTTGTATACGTGGCTACATGCATATGCGCGGCGGAATGAATTTTTTCAGCTCATTGTTTTTGCGACGATCGCCGCGGCTGCAATTTGCATGGTGATCGGTCGCATTTGTGTTTCGCGTTTATGAAAATTGGCTTCTGATAATGCGCCATCGTCAAATATTCAGCATTTAAAGTTTCTTGGATTAAAGAGAATATAGCAATAGGGAGTGCGTAAAAACATTCAAAGCAACTGTATTACATTGATCGGCCTTTGCGTATAAAGAGCGAACGTGGTTGTATACCTGCATCTCGCGCTAGTTTATAACGGAAAACCGAGAGAAAACTCGCTTAGGAATAACGTATACCTCTTCGTTCTCTGGAGAAATTCACGTCAGCCACAAATCTCTGGTGCATCGCCGTCGCGTTGCTGAACACCATAAAACGCCTGCGACGAGCGCATATGTCAGAACACAGCGGTGTTGGCCGCGATTCCGCGCGTTTTTCTTTCGGGATTGTTGTCTCACACAGATCTGATCTATACATGTGTACTACTTCATGCAACCGCTACTTCACGCGTGTTTTCTTCTTTTTTATTAAGCCTACCGTAGAGACGTGCTTGAATTTTCAGCCGTCATTAGAACGGGTGGCTACGCTCTTTGCAGCTGTGTATATATAGGTATATATAACAGGAAGCATCGATTTCTAACTCTCACGAGGTCGCTAGACATAATCGCATCGACCGTTATGCTTCTTGCGCTCGGTTTAGCGGTCTTTATGTAGTCACACACGTCGGCTAATTTCTCAGTCGCTTTAACGAGGTCAATCATTGCGGAGATGGTCAGTCTCTGAGGTTTTAACTAGCACTGTCGGAATGAGCTGAATGTGCCAAGCTTTCGAGGCATCGCCGCTATATATACTGAGATGACAATTGTGAGTTTTCTTTTAATTATAGAGATAGATGTGCGTTGCAATAAAATTTCTGTCACCTTCAATTTGATTAATATTTTTTCTTCGAATGTTCCTACATAGAAATATTTTATTGCAAACAGAGCTCTATATTGTCCAAAACAATTGTATATTTATATACCGGAGACTATATAATCCAATTTTGTGACTCGAGATAATTCAATATTCGAACACTATTTCTCGCCTTTATTTTAAATATCCAACCTTCTCATCGATTCCGCAAACCTACTCTTCTCCAAAGTAAACTCGCGACTCGCGAGTATATACATATGCGAATCCGGATATCTTCTTGGCTAATTTTTTTTAAAAATACGAGGAAGCTATTATGTATATCGAGCTCGCAGCTGCGGATCCTCTTGCTCTTTCTCCGGCTGTTCTCTCTCCCTCTTCTCGCGGCTGGTTACCATAGCGGGCACTCTGCTTTGCGTGGCGAGGTCGCGGTCCGGACAGCCAAGAGGCGTGGGAACAGCACATCGTCGCTGTGTAAAGCCACGAATTAACTTTGTCTTCTTTTTTGCCAAACCTTACTCTCTTGGCTCCGATATATGGATATATAGGTATAGGTGTGCATATACCTGCAGCATGAGAGTGGTCATGGCTATTGCATGCATATACGTATGCCCCTCTCACTCGAAGGAAGTAGCAAATTTTGGAATTAGCGCAGAGAGAACGTTTGGCGTTGAAACTAAAATTATTCGTACGTTAATTTAATTACAATATAAGAATGATGAAGATTTTGTAAATGCAATAATAATTTCTAGTGAAGATCGTTATTTTTAATTATTATATAATACGTGAGAGTTGAAAATATTTGGCTTAGCAGTGTATAAGTGTCACTCAAAACAAACAAATAATGTCTGAATAAATTGCTCAATTAGTACACATTTACACATACATTTACATAGTCAATTTTACGTATGAGAAACAAATAGTCCCATAACAAATCTATGCTGTATAATAATGATGACAAACGCAAAAATAACTTATAAACGTCAAAAATAGAAATAAAACACATGTTGAATGCGTATACATTGAATTAATCGGCACAGCCCTTTGATTATTATCTTAGGACATAAAATCAGCAATAATTATGCTCTTGTGATCGCATTGCGTCTCTTAATCGGCACCCGCTATGGTCTCTTCGATATCTTTACGATACATTTACAGTGACCTTCTATCCGATTTATCCGAGGACCTTTTCGAGAATCAGTTTTATGTCTTCACGACTATTCGTCGAAGATATAAAGTTGAAGAATACGGGTCTCATAACAATGACCATTATCATTGCTTATAACTACATATATATCAGTAAAAAAATAAGTGTTTTGTATATTGACAAATATTTTTATAAAAAATAATACCGATCGATAGCAGACGTCTTAAGTATATCGCGTAATTATGCGAGTTTTTCTTATAATACATGTTATGACCACGATGCAGAAATTTTATTGCAACGCACATCTATCTCTATAATTAAAAGAAAACTCACAATTGTCATCTCAGTATATATAGCGGTGATGCCTCGAAAGCTTGGCACATTCAGCCCCTATCTCCACGGTAGCTCATAGTACAGTTAGTGCAATCT
Source organism: Muscidifurax raptorellus (assembly GCA_020010945.3). Taxonomy (NCBI): domain Eukaryota; kingdom Metazoa; phylum Arthropoda; class Insecta; order Hymenoptera; family Pteromalidae; genus Muscidifurax; species Muscidifurax raptorellus. Next base: position 30,443,188 of record CM052078.1, read on the forward strand.
TCGCTGTACACTCTATAGAACTGAGGCCCGGTTCTCTCACCAGGTTTCTCTTCCGTCATCTCTACGTCGTGGTAAAATAAAGCCTCTAACATACCTCTTGAATGTATACGACTATACGACGAACGCAATATCCTTGATTGTATTTCTCTAAGTTTGATGGCATACCATTCATGATTATCAACAGAATTTTTTCTTCAGGATTTGGTGCAATCGTAAAGTACTCTAACGAATTCACAACACTGATTTATTTCTTATCTTCTGGAAATCCACTCGATGCAGAGAGAAGATCAACAACGTATAACGGGACATGATAAATTCGCAATAACTCAGAATTTCAATTTTCCGAAGCACGTATATAACTATGCATCTGTATATACCAAAACCCTTTCGCACCAGCTCAGACGCTCGATGTGTGCAGTATTTCGCAAAGGCGTTTACGATGCACAGCCTCGTATAAACGCAAAGCTATACGTCTCCAGACCCGCGAACAAGCATCTATATGTATACGCCGATACAGCCCATATAAGCTGATGTTTATGATTTCGCATACTAGGATATATATGTATATTTCGATACAAACGTGTTTGATATCATTCAAGTGCATGTGCATTTAGTTGTGTTGACGCTCACTAATGCTATGGGATGAGAAAACTTGACGCTTCGCTGCATACAATGTGTGCGATGATTGTGGTTGTAAGGAACACCTGTATATTCAAGTGAGGCTCTAGCATATCTTTCGATTTTTTTTTTTGAAGATCGTCAGTCTGATTGCGAGAGGTGTGCCGGGATTTTGCGCGTCGTAAATTCCGCGTCTTTCGCTCATATACTTACGTGAAAGCATATAAATGAGTGTGTTGTTGTATCAAGAAAATCTCGAAGAAAGACGTTTCGTTACACTGTCGTTGAGGAGAAACTTGTAATTGTTGGGTATATCGCTTTTAACGATCGGTTGACAAGGCTTTAGCGTGATTATGAATGTCACTTGAAGCGTCAAATTTTAATAACCTTCTCGTATCCGGGAGAAAGTCGAAAATCCGCGTGTACTTATATTGAAGATTTCCAATCCGCTGTAACGTTTACGGGCGATGTATATAGAATATACACCGCGATATTCGCGGGCGATCGACCGGAGGCCGTCTATAAATTTACGTCGAGTATAGAAAATGCCGTAAAAGTTATGTTTCTCTGCAAACGATGCGCGTAGTGTATAAGATTGTGTGAATAAGCAGCAGAAGTTAAAATTTTACGATATTTATGCAACTTTCCATTTCGAAGAAATATATGATGGAAAAAAGCGAAAGTTTTTATTGCTACTTGTACAGTATGAGGATGCGAAATTGAAGAACGCGCATCATCTCGCTATTTCCTATGCTATTTTATGTATTGTATATAATATATATGTGTGTTGAAAAGATTTAATTTTCACTCAATATCAAATCAAGTAAATAATAATCAAATAAATAGGTTAACTGTAAAATAAATCGGTATGAATATTACCATTTTGCCGTAAATTTCAGCGTCATTTTAGATTAACATACAAGCATATTAGATTCGTTTGTTTGTACAAAGACTGAATAAGATCTCCCCCTTGATCTAAATCGATCCACCGAGTAATATATTAATTTGGCCTATCGACCAAAGCGATCTGGCATAAGTGAGTCCTGTTTCACAGCAGGAGGCGGTGCGTAATGACGCGCAAAAATTACTCACTTGGGACATCAGAGCAAATTCCAAATTTCTATTTATAAAAGAGAACAAAAGCGATGCGGTGTATAAATCGAGCCAATTCTTCAAATCGATGCACGTCGCAATACGTGGCATTCCGAGTCAAAACAAAAGCGATGATAAAATATTTATTGGTTATTATTCCTAGTGTTGACACGATGGGATGTAAATAAAATGATTTGTGGCATGAGATTAAGCATGCTTATACTATACTTTATTACGAAAATAATATTTTATATGACTTATATTAAGAATCGTTCTACACGTGAAATTCCTTACATAGAACAAACTCAATTTATTAAATATTTCATCTTAGCGAGATAACTTTGGCAGCTCTAGAGTATCGCATAAATAAGTGCCTTATCGAAGGGTAACATTAAAAAATGTATACGAAAAGTATTATGTGCAATTAGTCAAAAAAAAGAAGCATTAAAAGTAGCATTTAAAGCTATTTTTCTGTAACGAGTCTCCGATCGGCGATCACGTACAGCGATCTCGACAATGGCAGATCGTATCACGCGTCGAAGTATATTCCGCTATTCATCTTTACGGCGCTTTCGAGCTGCACAGCGTGTGTGCACGTATACCACCCACTAAGCACGGTGAAGCTGAGCTCGTTTATTTTCCTATCGATTTCAGCTCGAAAAAGTTCTTAATTAAAGCCATCGCTGTGCTTTCATGCTCGCCACGGCGAAATCCTGATATGCAAATCCCATGCCATGCCGTGTAATTATAGAAAATAAGTTCTTATTCTGGGTTGAAAACTATCAGCTTTTTGACGCGCTTACGCGTAGACGATAGATCGGAAAGAGTTTCATCGCGCATTATCACCGTATTTTCAAGCCACTTAAATAGAATACGCTTTGAATTTATAGCAAGTGCTATACGGTATCTCTGCAAGTCCCGCCTACTCACACTTGCAGGATGTATGCTGCTCGTAAAGTATAACCACGCGCGTGGCACTTTCCGACGGATGCGAAAATTCGACGTCATTTTCCGCGCGATCAGTTTACGAAGGACATATCGTTGATAGCTTACATATACTCCACACTTTGGTATCAGTTTTCGAGAATAATATTGACGTTGACGATCATTCGACGTTATACTACGATATTAACGTTCGAATAGAATTTCTCGTTTAATTTACATTTTTCCAGAGGAGTCTTTGTAAATAATGAGGAATAATTCCATCCTCGAGAAAATGAAAGGCCCTCCTGAAAATACGTAAAAATTATCGGCTCAAAAGTCAGAATTAACCAATAGGTATATAATTCAGGATAAAAACGTACATACGCGATACAGATCGCACGCAGTAGCTGCATCTACATCACGCGAAAGCGCTAAATCAAAGCACCGCGTGCGGTGTCGGAGCGAGAAAAAAGACGAGCGACATCGCTAAATATCGGGCCGCATCGATTACAGTTATTTGCAATCGCCGCGCGCGCGAATGCAAAATTATCGACGGCGTTTTAGAAAAGTGGATAGGCGAGCATATAGCTGCGTACACTGACCCGTTATGTGTCTCGGCGGCGGCTGCGGCTACTCCATACGCTATAGGGGTTCATTGGCAAACTTTTTGTAGTTAATAACGATCGGGTATCTATGTAGGGGGAAAGCATTAATGACTGGACTCGGAACCAGTCGCGCGAGGCTTGGAAAAATAAGTCGTGTGGGATGATTTAGAATAGCCGCGCGATTTTCACAATAAAATGATGCTTCTTTATGTATATTTAATTGACTTATACTTGTTTCCTACTTCATCGATTGGATTACAGTTAGCAAATTTACGATCGAATTTTACACGACGAAGATATCGTGTTACAGCGTGTAATAGCGAATTTTTGCGAATTCTTATAGATTACTGATCGATGCATTATACATTCACGCCGAGCAATCATGCGTGTAACTCTTATTGCTGTGAAGCACATATTATGATCTTGTACTCTTCAGCGGTGTAAAATCAAATCTCTTGATCATATATGGGGAAATCCATGAAAAAATTTCAGTTAGCAGGCTCGCTTGCAAAAAAAAATTAAGTGTTACATCTCTAAGACCTTATATATGATCCTGGTAATAAAGTGAAATTGAGAACACGCCGTTAAAGAAAGGTTACTTTTCGAATAATTATAAGGATCACTATTTTTCTTGTAAAGATAAAGAAAAAGTCCTTAGTGATGTAGCGCTTAATTTTTTTTAAATATAAGGTGAGACCCTTACGTGAATGTTTTTTATGGATTTTTCCATATACTCTCCCTCAAAGAATGCGAAGAATTATGCTGACTTAAACGTCGAGGATTTTAAAAAAATTATCAGAAAATGCAGCCAGACGATATATGTAGAATGTAATATGAGGTGTTCGCGCAAACGATAATCATAGTTGATCGACGGTGGAAAAGAGCAGTGTACCGGGATACTTATTCGTTTTCTCATCAATAATATAATGCTCAATCGAGTTTGCGGTAACGCGTGCTACGCTATATACTGTACATATATACCATGCTCTAAGATTCGATGGGAAAAAGCACACTCGGTGGGATATGTACACTTGAACTTCGAGTTTAGCAGTTTTTGATCATTTGTGTCGAAAATTGCATGACTGAGATTATTATTGAAGCAGCTTACCTGTTGTAAGTAAATTTTGTTGCGAGTTTCTTTCTGGTACCTATCCGGAGGTTACAGCGACTTTGCAACTGTTGTCATTCTTGATATGCATCTGAAAGTTAAAATAATAAGTATTAAAGATACATTTATAATTGACAATGTATTAAAAAAGTAGTTTAATAAAGTAGCTTTATGTCTAAAATCTGCTATAAATTTGAGTTAAATGTGCGCAGGAAGTGCTATATATGCACGTTTGGTCGACAACATTTTACCGAGCTCTACTCCCATTGAACAAAAGATCATCTTAATTGCGCATTTGACCCCCTCCCTTCTCTTTCTCTCGAGATCGTCAGACGAAAAAGATTGCAAATTCAATTACGCGGTCAGTGTATTTTCGGTCAACCCCTGACCCGCACGCACGAGTTCAATATAAATATTTTAGAGGAGCCTCATCTCGCGCCTTATTAAAATCTTACATGAGAATACGTTGCACGCGATGGCCTTCGATTCATACGCGGGTCACACGTATATCTATAATTTGAATCTCCGCGCGGGCAGCTCTATAAGTGGTCGGGAAATGAATGTAATTAATATCGCGTTTAATACCCTGGTGCATCGACTGGAATCATTCACTCTCGTTTCTCGAGAGATCATTTATATTTTTATAGGGTGTTTAAGAAAAATTTTCTTGATGAATATTCGTGTGATGAGGATATAATTCGAGAATTGGGTGAAGCGATTAACAATTATACGAAAAGAGTCATCAGTCAAGCTAAATTGCTACCTCGTTGCAAATTATTCAATGTAATAACATACTGTTTCATGGCAATCGCACACCACTTATTTCAACGGACGTAAGCTCATGTAAAGCTTCATTTCTCGCGATGAATGGAGATTTAAAGTACATCTGTAGAAGATTACATCAACTTCATGCAGTAGCAACTTATTATCAAGTAATAACAAAATTATTTGCATGACTTATTAGCGATAGCAAATTCTCGCAAATTGATTTTTTGTTTTTGATATATATCAAAACATTTAATTTATATTTTCTATGTGTTTGATTTGTAATTAACTACCTCTATTGCACAGATCAAGCTCAAAGTAAAGCGTAAATTAAAAGGTTGACTCATTTGAATACACTGAAAGTGCTTGGCCGCAACGTATGTACAGTGGCAGAACCGGTAATAATCAGCCACTGACAAAGTTGTGAAAAAGAATTGTCCACGTTGCGATAGAATTGCTGCCGAGTGACTTTTCTAAACTGGAATTATAATCCGATATTAATCTGAATGAAATGTAATATGATAGTCTCGAACAGTAACTTGATGCCTTAGACAGTTTCAGTAGTCACGAGAAGTAACGTGTAGAAACAAATCACGTTGTCAAATCGAAACTTCTTTAATTCTGAAATATGAAAATTAAGTTTTAGTTGCATTCTTTGAAAATACTCGTTTTATCTTAACGCAAATATTTTAGTAAACAATTGTTACATTATAAGTATTAAAAATTCTTAAATTATAACAGTCCCTGCGATTATCATTTTTCTTGCACACAACTCGGACCGCGCTTATTATCACATAAACATGACATCGTTTATCTACTAAAATACATGCCGATATCTCAACAATTCACCATGCTTATTATATTAACAACGAACAAGTCAAGTCAACTTCATAAATCCCAGAGTTTTCTTATGCACGTTATTATATGAAAAATAATGTCGGTCTTTCAGCCAATCGAACACCTGAAGAATGGCCCAGCCCGAGGGACACAAAGAGCCTAATCAAGCATCTCTCCTCATCGGTTCTCTCAGGAATTACAGAGTCCGGCTCATTTTTGTAATTCATTACCAGAATAATTAAACATTAGCTCGCAACAATGCGCGCGCAATTAATTTGCCGCGAGCGGTCGATTCGAAAAGACCACCCGCTACGAGTATATGAACATCGGTATACGGACGTTGTGCCTTTTCCTGATGCGCTTGACGTTGACATCTTCGTAGTGTATACCTTGAAAAAGACTTCATGGGCTTTCAATGGGATAACGACTTTTGCAATGACAATTTGAGACGATTGAGTGACATTTATTTAGAGGAATCACTTGAATTGAATGCCTATCAAAAATCATGGTACAACGTGACACGACGTTATCATTCATACGTACATTGATATATAGAAGCGCAATACAACTATATTCGTTCAAAAAACAGCAATGAAACGACGTGTTCTATCGTATCCGATTACCGAGAGATGTGCATTTTCCCGACCGCAAGAAGGCCGATTCTCGGAAATTCAATAGCGCACTCCTACGACTATATATTATATACTCACCTATATTATACATAATGCAAACAGGTTCATGAATGAAGCTTTTTCCACATCGCTGCACTCGAGTTCTCGCAATCGGGGCAGGTGCGGAGATAAACAGATCGGGCGCGAAAAGCCTTGCTGTACGATGAAGATCGATCGCCTTCGGTTGTTGTGTAGATTCGCGGGCATGTACGCTGATTATATCACGCATTCAATAGTGTCTACACTGCAGAGAAGAAAAGATTGCTTTTTTTCGTGAAGATGAGCCATAATGATAATCACGCGAAATTAATGGTAAATCAGGAGTTATGGTATTATTAAGTAGATATTGCCAAGACTGGTCAGACCCACTTTCTATTGCACATAATGTCCTGCTGTTTATAATGTACGCAATAATCCGCATAATTTCAGTATAGAATTTCTCGTGCTCTTCGAGCACATGAAAAAATTAGCTTCATATCCATCTGTAGAAAATCATTCGGCAATTGAATTCGACAGCCCACGCGAAGAATTTGTCTTAACATTTTTTCCAACATTCACGTTTCGTATTGTATATAAGTGCACGTCTCTCGTCCCGAAAATCCCAGCGTGCCAGCATATAACGATCGATCGATTTGACCTTCCAACTGCAATTTAATTCCGTACTGGTCCTCCTTTTTTACCCAAGCGCTCTCTCTCTCTTTTCTCCTCGATTAACGGCTCCGCGCGTTCCAGAAGAGAGAAAGAGAGGGAGGAATCATCGGCGGCGGGTATCTTCCTCTCTCGCGCTCGCGCGGACACATCACGCAAGGTTCCGCTGTTAAATATACACGTGTGGCCATAGAGCTGTATGTGTGTGTGTGCGCGGCGGTCCCGGACTCTCTTTCGGGCCCCGCGGCTCCTTCTTACGAGTGAGGTTCCCAGGAAGGTTAAAGGTCGCGAGGTCCACCTCCGCCTTCTCCTTCTTCTTCTTCTTCTTCTTCTTGCCTCTCGTGATGTGCTTCTCTCGGACTACCTGCCTGATATGCTGAATATATACCTACGTTCCTCTCGACCGAGTGTGCTCTTTCGCTTTTTCTCGCGCTCCGGCTCATTCGCTTCTCTTACTGCCTTTTACTCTCTTGAATAGGTACATGTACCTTTTTTTGCAGTCCAAACGATTTCCTAATTCGCAACAGTTTTTCTCAAGGACAACACTCACCTCTTGTAAAGTTGTTTAATTTTCATTCGAATCAGCCTGGAGTTTGAGCGATATATACATGCACGAAGTTATAATAAATAAAAACACGAAGAAGCGCAAGCAACGCTCGCGATGAATGCAAATACGAGAGCTCACTAATTATTTCCAATTAAAAATAATCCTCTCAACCTTTACTTTCCCTTCCTCTCAGTCTTCTGTCTCGGCTCGTTCTCGCTTATTACACGCGTACATACACATACCCGCACATACCGCATACTCTCTCGCCGTTCTCCACTCGGGCGTCCATTCTTCTTCTTCTTCCTCTTCTTCTGCTTCTTTTTGCCCATCTTCCTCGGCCTTACTCCCGCGCGCGAATTGTTCTTCTTACGCGCATCTCTTGCGCGATGTTGTGTATACAGCGGCCGCACGTACGGGGATTCGAAGAATAGCCCAGTATATGGTCTGGTCCATACGTATACACGATCCTCCACGTTTTCCTTTTTGCCTTCGACTGTGCGCTCATGTCACTCGAACGATCGAGTACGTGTTGCTCCGATTTCCGGGGTTTAATTTATATCTGGTGCTCGATTCATTGCCTCTGTATAATTTTGTTTTCTACTTGAAAAAAATTACGTTATTCCTTATTGCAACGGGTTTTAGTTTTATTGAAGCGCGAACATTTTTTCTCGAAGCGTTAAAAGTAAAAAATATTCGAGTATATTTGATGTGAAACTTTCATCGATATAAATAACTCCCCGGGAAACGTTTTCGCATCGTGTGTGTGTACGGAACAAGAGCGCGTCATGTTTTTTTTAAATAGAGTGCGTAGATTTGCTTTGAAGCGTAGGTTGTTTATTCATTTGTTGGTGATTTGAGTTTTCCGATGAAAAACAGCTATATTGGCAAGGTATATTTTTTTTAATTGCTATACATACAATGTACGTGCTTCCATTCTATAGTATCCGCTCCAAATTGAAAACACGAGTAAAAACATTATAAAAAATAAACGAACAAAAAACCAAGCGAAAGAATCCTGAACGCAGTGTAAGGCATAATAATGCGAGAGAAAAAATTAATCGGAGAAAGAGCGCATTATCCCCCGTTTTACGTAAGTATACATGTATATATATGTATATATACATGTGCGAAGCCTCGACAATTACGGTTTCGCGGTGTCGGCGCGATTGGCCAAGCTGGCTTTGCGCGGGAAGCCAGCGCCAATCAAAGCCGAGATTTCGCTCTCTCACTTACACACAGCCGGCCTAGAGAGTACCGCAGCAGAGCAGCACCGTCGTCGCGGTTCTTACAGCCTCAGCGAGAAAGGCCCTTATAGTCTAGTCGCAGCCGCAGCTGCACCTGCGCATCAACGCACTTGTGGCCTCCGCGGCCAACTCTTGTGTATGTGTGTCTGTGTATTTACTATCGAATGTTTCGTTATTGTCCTTTTTTTAAATAAAAAAAAAATAATCAAGCGAGTGCAAGTTTCTTTAAATATCGTGCTGTGCAGTGAGCATCAGTGATATTATAGTAGTGCGAGTGAAGCGCTTCGAGCGAAAACTCTTGTGTTGTAAGCAAAATTTGAAAATGCATATACATGTATATAACTATACGCAACGCACGCACGAATATATAGAAGCTCGAGTGAGAGCGAATTTCTAAACTTTCTACATACGCGTAGTCGACGAGATTCGCCGTAATTACAGGCTCGAAAGTCGCGAACAAACAAACAAACGATTAAAATAATTAAGAGCAGAGTTGAATGCACAGTATGTATGTGTAATTGCGATGCGCGCACGTGCGCGCTCCTGTATAGCTGTCATTGTCACGGCGCGCGACACACGTGACTCAATGCGAGCTGCAGGAGGAGAAGGAGAAACGATCGAGCAAACGGAAGGGACAGCTATAATCGAGAGAACGCGCATGACTTGCCCCTTCGACGGCTCGTCATCCTCTTTTTCTTGCGCTGCGCTAAAGTTTCTTTGCTGCGATAATGATTACATTGTTCTTAAAAATAATTTAACCACTGCGTTCGCTTCTCTGCAGCTCGTTGGCAGCGTGATAAATTTATGCGCGGGGACAAAAAAAAATAATAAGCAACGCGACGATAACTTCGAGGAATATTGTATACAACCGAGAGTGATTTATATATCGGCGCTGTCGGAACAGCGCTTACTGAAAAAAGGACTAGAGCTCGAAATCTATATATTTGCCGAGCCGCGCTTGATCGTCTATATATATATATATATTTTTTTTTTTGACCGCAGTTATAAGCGCGACTGCAGGCTAGCACAATTTTACGAGCATCAAATTGATTTACGAACCGGCACATTATGCTAATTCGCGAACGGCCGTTTTGAAATTTCTCCCACGCTGTAAAAATCACGGCGTTTCAGCTCTCGCACCTTTTGTAGATTATCATACAAACGCATTGCCGTAAGGCAAGAACGTGTCTTTCATAACTCTATACGCATATAAAGCAACGTCACGTATGTTACAGATCGACGGGAACCTGTTAACGTTTCAATCCACGATTTTCATGAAAGCTCATCAAAGCCACATATAAATACGAACTCTCCGCGTATATATCGATGCAATGCGCGCTTTTCTTCACGACAGCACGCGTATTACGCTTTTTCCCGATGCGCCTCGGCAGAACGACCGCGAGAGTAAGACGTGTACATCGCGCGCGTCGTCGCTATCTCGGGAAACAAGGACAGCCGAGGGGGAGAAGAGAAGAAACCCTTCTTGTGTATATACGCACGCTTATGAATTATTGAGGGGACTCGTCTTCGCGGCGCAAGAAAGCTTACGCGCGACGATGCGCTGAATCTTAAAAGTTTTCTACTTCATATCCGCTGATTTCGCGTTTTTCCGCCGCGAGAGCCAGGGATAAAGCCGTCTTTTAGTTTGTACCGGCGAATAGCTTCTTATTCTTTTGCAAAGGTCCGGAATTTATGATTTATCATCTACTGTGATTAAAGTATGATGAAATTGAGTTTATCAAATCATAGCGTTTTAATCCTTTATTTAAGTTTTTCATCGCTTATTGATCGATACTCCCTAGAATAATTATGTGATAAAAAAACGCAGGATTAACAAACGTATGTACGATTAATGAAAAAAAAGAACACGTATATAAGCCAACGCGAACCATCAGATATGCGCGACATCGGGATTATCAATGTTCAGCAGCAGCAGCGTAACGAAGCTTTTCTAGGAACGGCGTAAAAAGCCGTAGTGCGAGCGCAGTCTTGTCCAACGCGATTCCGTTCAATCGCGCAAACAAGAAGAAGACGGGAAGCCCGCAATCATATAACGCCGCGATGTTAACCTTATTAACGCTATATAGCCCTGCGAGTGCATTATGGGGGCATAAAATCTACCTTTTTCCACGATTCAGCAATTTTTTTCTCGACGTAATTTCTCTCTCTCTCTCTCCCACCAAAGCGATTATACGTGACGACATTCCACTGAGCTGTTTACGTGCGCTTATGTACATGTCGATCCTGAACCAGCACCGCGATTGTCGATGTGCGCGAGCAATTAATTCAAAGCGTGCTCGATCATGCGTGAACGCATCGAACTGTTTATGATCGTAAACTCATGGTTTACTTGGATTTCTGACCTGTATAATCAATTAGCTGGAGATGTAATGCGGTTCTTATCGGGGATGGGTTTTTATTTTATTTTTAAACGTCTACTGCATCGTTAATTTCGAAATGGCAAAATGGCTAAATATACATTCGAATTAAAAAGACGTTAGATATAATTCTAAAAGTATATCGAAGCCTATTAAAGCTTTATACCTTTTGATACGAGATTAGAAACGATTGCGCATGTTATTTTATAGATATTATATTTTTCTATAGTAATTACTATTGCCAGATTTTCCAATCGCTATACTAGAAACACTCCCAGAAAAACGCATAATTTTAAGTTTAGCCGCATTTCTGTTACAGGAGATCTGAAAAGGCGGTACTCTTGGAACAACTCCAGCGAGTCGGAAACGAGGAGAACGGAAGCTGAGGTTACTTCTGGTACCGAAGAAAGGACTACGTCGGATGACGACGAAGTCGCTTTCAAGGTGTGCATGTGCTCTTTTAATTTTCAAATTCAATTTACGATTATAATGCAAACAAGAAATCGAATACTGTATTAATATCCAGATACAATGCTTCAAGGAAAGTTATAACGTTTCGAGCTTTACACGAATTCACGAAACAATCTAAAGAGTGAGAGAGCGAGTAGAGTGAAGGGCAAGTCGCTTAAGAAATTTTCAATTTAGCGTTAGCGCACAGCTGCAAATTGCAGCAGCGTAGACACGACTCTCTCTCTCTCTCTCTCTCTCTCTCTCTCTCTCTCTCTCTCTCTCTCTCTCTCTCTCTTTCTCGTTCCCTCTCTTAGCTCCGTACCGTATAACTGAAGAATCTAATTTCCCATTGGGAAGAGCTCGCTGCACTCGCGTCGAACACCTGTTTACGCATTCGCGGCATTTAGACAGGCATGTCTGCCGCTGCTGCTGTGTACTGCTTACTTATATACGTATAGCTATATATATACACTTGGACTTGACGGCGGTTGCTCTGTTAGAAAAACGCTCGAGTATTATGGAAGCTGTGTTTTTCTCGGCGGGTTCGTGTTCGCGTTCTCGAGTTCAGCGAAGTACTTATGCCCGTAAAATTTAGCTTGATGGAATCCATTATATTCTGTATTTAATGCGCCTTGCTGGATTCCGCCTGGTATAATGTCTTGAATTTTGTTCGGGTGAATAATTTCACGTTCTGGATTGAAAATGTTTATGAGGTGAGAGATTGCATTATTTGAGAGGAATCACTGCTTAAGAGATGCGTTAAATCAAGAGTCTTGCGTGAAGTAATAATTGGATCTAAAAAGTGGAAGAGTGGATTATTTAGAGAGATAGTAAGAACAATTTTTCGTTATTTTACAATAATGTTAGCGACATGGAAAACATCGAGAACACGATGGAAGCTACATCTATGCATGCCAGATGTTGTTATGGGCTTTACTGCTCGCAAAGTTAATAACTAGACAGCGTAGTTGTAAACATTTTTTTCCGATAATGAACAATGAAGAGAAAAGACCTTTAATTTAAGGTAAACTTGGTTAAAATTGGTACGTTGGTGCAAAGTTATGGGCAAAAATTTCTCTTTTTACTAAAATGGAACAGCATATCTGTAATATACGTAAAGCGAGAACTTCATGGAATAATAACACCGTCACAAAGAAATAAAATTATTATAGCTTATAATAAGTTTTCCAACTTGCAAAATCTCCAACATCTCCAAATCCCCTCAGCTTACCATTTTAATCGAACAACATTTAACCAACAAAACAGATCATTCAAAAGTTTTTCATTCAAACCTTGCCTCTCTCTCTCTCTCTTTCTCCTCCACCAATCTCATCCCGCCGCTTTAGCCAACTCCCCCCCCCCCCCCCCCACACACACACGTTCAATTGTTATATACCACAGCGCCGAGAGCGCAGAAGGGCCGCGAGGGAAAAGCGCCGAGTGTAGAGGGCAGAGGTAATTCACGCAAAAACTGGTTCCTCCCCGCGCCGTATGAGAATTTCGCGCACGAGTAGATGCGTGCGAGCATCTCTCGCTGGTGAAGCTGCGTAATCAAAATTACCGATACTCGCACGGCGAAAGTGCTTTTCGAATGAACGACCAGACTCGCGGGAAATATGGACCCTGACGGCACACCAAGCGTATATACATAGGTATGCGTGTAAGTACACGGGCTGCGTTGCGTGTATATTGCTTTTATCGGAAATTCTCGAGAGCGTGAACCTGCGCTGCTGCGAACGTGGGATTTTTTCGGAGTGTGGATGATAATTAGTGGGCTGGTCTGCGCGCTGTACCGTGATTAACTTTTACTGATTTTGATTAACCAGTTATTAGATGGCTTGGTACACTAATGCATAATACGGCGTTACTTTTCGTAAGTACCAGGAACAAATGCGTAAAGTACAATTGCGTGACTGTCTTGATAAATACGACACTTTTAAGAGACTGGAGCAATGAACAGAACGCGCTGTAAATTCGGATACTTGAGAAAAATTGCTCACTTCGCATTGCTGAACATTAATTAAATTATTCGAAATACGTATATATATTATAGCAGCGAAGCTTGATAGACAGCTCGAGTAAAAGAAACTATACATATCAACTTCATTAACTCGCCGCAAAACAGTCAGACGAAACTCATGGTGTGTACACGGAAAAACTCGGACTCCTTCGATGCGTATAGTACAAAGAGTCTGCTGGTCGTGGCGGTGAGGAATAAGTCAGGTCTCGCGAGACAGACGGAAAGGGAGAAAAGATATAATTAGCTGGTCGACCGCCGGAGTGTGTGGGGGTGGTGGTACACAAGCGGAAAGCACGAGCTTCGAAAAGAAAGCGCTTGCCTCCAGCGAAACGCGTGTATACATATGTATATATGTATATAGAGAGAAAGAGATGCACATCAGGATCAGCGAGGTTAAACCTTCTACTCTGCGCGTCTATTTTACCTGTACGGGGGAGAAGAGTATAGTTTGTATTCGCTTGGTTCGAAAGATTATACTCGCGACTGACTACTTAAGTACTGTATCGCTATACGCTTTAATATCATGCGAGGGCGATGTCGCAAGCGTGTTCTTTTGTCTACCGGTTGACAATGATTTATATTTGTATAAGGAATTAATGCAGCTTTGCCGTGCTTTTTTGCGCTTAGAGGAAATTACAGTGTAGCGCCGCTTCAACGGGTTTTAATTTATTGAACGTCGTATGCAAATTTCGTATCTTGTATACTTGTCTCTTGTTAAGCCAATAAGTGTAATGAAATACTTTTTGCGAGTATACATTTTTCACCGTCTCAAATGAGAGGAGTCCGATTTTTGAGGAAAGCATCTTATCTATAATCCAGTTCATTAACAAAGATCGTAATTAAAAGTTTGATAAAGTTCTTGACTCGTTTCCTTCATTACTAACAGCTTATAATATATAATTAAAAAATACGAGTGACGAGTCGTCTAACCATGCTTGGCATCATACCACTAGACTATTCAAAGCATTCAACCCCTTGTAAGTGTTCAGTCCCAGTCCTCGAGGCTATCGTACTCGGACTACAAACATCGTTTCTCTCTCCCTCTCTCTCTCTCTCTCTCTCTCTCTCTCTCTCTCTCTCTCTCTCTCTCTCTCTCTCTCTTTCTCTCAGCTCTGCGTGGGAAAGCGCGCGATCGGACAGTATAGACGGCGCATACGGAAACGTGTCCGGCAGCCGTGCAGGCCCTAACCCTTCAGCAAGACATGTCCTTCTCTTTCTCTCCTATACAGCATGGAAATTGATACGCATGGCAGCAGAAGCAGCACCAAAGGTTCGCGCGAGCGCTAGATAAGATCGTCACGCCGCGAGCGAGAAGAGCACAACTAAATGCTGCCTTGAGCTGCACACAGTGGCTCTTTCTCTTCTGCTCTCGGTACAGTGCGGTTACACTCGCTCTTTCTTTCTTTCTTGTAGATAGATATCTTGAGAATTTCATTAGCATGATCCGCGTCCAAGAGAGAGGCTCCAGCGGCCCTCGAAAAGCTCGCGAGTTGCGTGCTGCTGCTGCTGCAACTCCACTACGCTGTTTTTCTCGATTTTGTTTACTTTGCGCAGGTCTTTTACATTTTATCGCTCTCTGTCCTTATTATTTTTACCCCTCTTATCGCGATTGCTTTATTTTGGAGATTCAGATTAGTCAGGGGTTTAACAGAAGCTCGGACTGCCGGCGTCGTTTATTTTTTTCTTTCTTTATTTTTCAACAGCAGGATTAAAGAGCGTTTATTGTGACAAATCGTGGCTTACAAGAGTTGGATTCGTTTAAAGATACGGTGCGTCTTAAACGAAGGTATAAATAAGGCTAATTCTGCGCTGTATACGAAATGAATAATAAGTATATAAGCAAAATATCCAAGAAAAAAGGATCTCTGCTCCGTATCGATTCTCGAATACACATCATGTCGCGATTGGCTGTTAACTTCTATCTCTTCTGATCCTTGCCTTACAAGATTTCTAGACAAAAACACGGCTCCTTACAGTGTCTAGATAGGTTTTTCCTATATACTCTCCTCACCGACAAATCGAGATACCGCACTCGGGCTCTCCTCTCTCGTAGTTACGTTCATTGCGCCGATATCAAACGAAGCAGATCGAAGTAGCGATCGCTGAGTGCGCAACGCGACTAGAACGCGCGGAATGCGATTTCCCGCAAAAAGGAGCTGCAATCTCCAGTTTCACTCGGATGTGCGTTTACGTCTATCCTTTCATCGTTCAATCCCGGCCGGGATAGTCGAACAAAAAGTTTACTTATCTCGAATCGATTGATTTTTCCCTGATGCTCTATGGCTTTCTGGGAGGTGAACTTGCTGCCTTCTAAAACCTACGTATAGAACTGCGGTTAATTATCCAATTGCGCTATATAACATCTTTTCAATCAATGTATCTGAGAGCACTCTCTGCAAGCTTCACAATTTTTGATCCGTGTCTGCGCAGATATCATCGAGGTAAGACCTGTTCTTTCTGATAATTTTCTCGTGCACACGACCGGTTAATCCATATAAATTATTATATATACTTTAAATTTTAAATAGTAAACATTTATTTAAATAGTGTCGAAATAGAAAAAGATATACAACTAGTTGTATACTTTGCGCTATAAATCAGTATATCGTCGCCCCTAAAGAAGAGTAAAAGATTTAATTTCCAAGCGACAAAGAGTATTACATTTCAAATCTCGCCACGAAGAACTTCTCATTTTAATAGTTGCCGCGAAGAGTAGCGTAACTCACCTTTTTGCCACGAAGACTATGAGATTGCACATTTTTGCCGTGAAGACTACGAGGTTTCACATTTTTGCCAACGACATTTCACACTGCCAGTTTGACGAATGCATCCAGTTTCTCATTTTTTAATAATCAACAAGCAGTGTGTAATTTTTAATGATAACAAGAAATGTGTACTATGCAAGTTTCAACTAAATTGTATTAATAATTTCGGATCTCTTACTCTTTGTTGGGAGCGATGATATATACACTATTATAAAAAATATTCACTATTTAAAATTTAGAGAGTATATATAAATGAGAGAGAGAGAGAGAGAGAGAGAGAGAGAGAGAGAGAGAGAGAGAGAGAGAGAGAGAGATGGTCTCGAGTTACGGCGCTATTACGCTAAGTGATCGCGTAGCCGCGAGAAAATTATACAGTCATCCATCAAAAGCTTCATTTCCAACGCTTTCCACGTTTTACAAGCGCTTTTCGCATCTTTTGAACCTTTCCTGTATAATAACTGGGAACTGCATGCATCAGCGGGGAGTTGTTTTTTTTGCGCTTGTGCGCCGCTTGATAGGCCCATAAATCAGTCGGACGTCGTAGAGATCAATCGAGAGATGCGTCGGAGAATCTGTTCTTACGAGATTACGTTGCCTGGATATATGGTCTTTCTTATATTTGGAGGATATATTTTTGGATGTATCACATTTCATAATATTTTTGTCGTTTTCTTATCGTGTAACACTAACAGAACTATAACTTTATTAAATACATTGCCTCAATAAAATATCAAACCAGACGATAATTCAAAATGCATAGGTATATAGCAAAAGAAACAAGCAATTAATAATAAAGCATCACTTCGTTGTAATTAATTGATCGATCGAATGATTCGTCCTCTTAATTAATATATCAAGTAGTAATCCAATATTTAAAAAGAGAAAGCATTCGCAATAGCCTCGTCATCATCATCATCGACAAGTCAGACAGGTATGTACTTCATCATTCGCGCCGAAGAAAAAAACGCGCGTGTACTTCAAAAGAGAGCGTACCGCTCATCGTTTTCGATCTTCAAAGCTTGCTCGTTTCAACTGCAGCTCACTGACCACAAAAAAGTTGAAAGAAACAAGTAATTCAACTTTAGCGCCAGCGAAGCGCATTATACCTCGAAGACTGTCTTCCTATAAGTATACCGACCGTCGCGCGCGTAAGCAGCTGTTTTGCAGTGAACGATTATAAAGCCAGCGTGAGCTTCCGCGTTTCGAGCGCGTGCGATATAAAATTCTCACGGTTTTCAGCTCTTATGTATGTATGGGTTTGTACAATATATATACGCAAAAGACCGCCGCCAATGTTTATACACACGGCTTGACATTGTATCTCGCGCGTGCATCGCGAGCACTTCACATTCGTGAATTTTGTCGAGTGTATAAGGTATGGAGACCCGGGCGGTGGACGCATCCATAAGTTTGGAAAGGTTTTGCGTATATACGATGCGAGGTGCATGAATAATATTTCAAGCGTCATAATAACTGCTTTCGAATTTATCTGATTTCAAATAAAATTTTTAATGATGTAACGGATTCTTGTTTATTTTTCTTTGCTGCATAACTATGCATTTATTAATAAACGCGTAATTCTATAATTATTTTATGGACGATTGTATACATTTTTAAAATCGATATGACTACGGTACTCTCAAAATTATTCCTAAAAAAGTTTGCTTATCTTCGTTTCCATAAGCTTGTTGTTAAGAAAATAAATTTAAACGATGTTTGCAGTCCATTATGTGATTACGGGAGGCAACTTAATTTCCGCTTCCATTGAATAATGGAGTTTATTAATAAATGAAGGTGTGCGGGAGCCTCTTAACACTTAGCTGACGAAGTTTTTGAAAAATATTGACTCAAGCCTGGAGTTTGAAAGCAAATGAATAAATTATAATAATCCCTGTGGGGTCAAAATTAAGACTGAACAAGATTATAATTAGTGTGCGCCACGCGCGCGTAGGCACTAATCTGTTTGACCGATCGGAGGCGAATTCTGAATTGGCTCTTAACTTCGATTCGATATTAATTGTTCTTTCCCTTTTATACAGAGGGAAATTAATCATTTGCTGGAATACAAGATATACTTTCAATTTTGAACTGTTGTATAAAAACAAAAAACCGATCAGTACTGAAATTTCCATAAACCAAAAATAAGTTTCACCGCATACTTACCGATATGAATTTTAATAGGAAAATGGGTGTACGGTGCAGGCGGTGGACCTGGTGGCGGACTGCCCGCAGCCGGTAGTGTCCTCGTCGTCGCGGCCGGCGTCGCCCGCGAGGTCAATCTCGCCGCGACCCGACAGCCCGACGATCAGCATGGGACAGCGGCCCAGCAGCGTCAGCCTCCTCAGACCGAAGATTTCGCTCACCTGGGTCCTACGCAATCAGCAGCAGCACAACGATCTGCAAACGACCAACAACATTAGCAACAATAATATTAACAACAACAATCTCGCGGCTAACGGACACGTTCTCAACAACCAGCAAGCTGCCGTTGTGGAGCTGCATAGGGATAAGGATACCAATCAAGGTTTGTATCAGTGTGTCTATGCAATAAAAATAGTATATCGACACTAGCTCCCTTCATTTACTTATAGCTTACACGCATATGAGTAACTAATAATTATTTCATAATTATTGCGAAATAAAATTCGTAAATAATCCTATTAAAAAATATTTCAAAGATTATAACCACAATATAAGTAAATTTAAAAATTACCAGAATTGCTTCCTCTGGCCTATTTTGAAGAAAATTGATTGAGATATTTGAGCAACGCGATATTTGTTTCTTAAATATACAAAATTGTAACAACTATTTTCTTCCCAGCGAAGGAACGCGAGGAGAAGGAGCGAGTTTTTCGTAGGAGCGTCAAGAGTGTGAAGAGCGTAAAAAGTGTAAAGAGCGTGAAGAGCGTGAGGAGCGTTAAAAGCGTTAAGGGTTCCGATGCCTCTAGGAGTAAAGAAAGGGATAAGGAGAATATCGATCGACTGGAAAAGCACGAGAGAAAGAACATAGCTTTACAGAGAATAGAAAAAAACGATAAGGCCAACAAAGTAAGCTACTACAACAAATTCTTTTCTGCATGCAAGTAATGCGCCTGAGCAGAATTAACAAATTTGCGCCTCCTTTTTCATAGATAATAGATAAAGAAAGGGTTGCCGCGGAAAATGGACTGGACAAACGGTTGGAAAAAGAATACCAAGTGATAAAAGAGAGCAAAGAGGTGAAGGAAAAGGTGAAGCGAGCTATTTCTGAACCGAATTTGATGACGCGCGAAGCAAACTGTACACCCTGCAGTGGGCGCGAAAAGCACAGGCATAGACGGACAAAACGCAGTCACAGACCTAAAACCCCTAGCCGATTTGGCTACGACATTGCCGATCTCGACTCTTTCCTAACTAAGGTAAAACCCACAAACCATCTCCTTAAATTAAAAATATATAGTCAATAAAAATCAATACTGTAACGTAAATATGATTAGGCATCAATCGAGCGGCCAGCCAACATTCCGGTGGTACTGTCGTTCCCGTCGGTGCTGTACCAGACGCAGGGCGGCACGCAAGCCGAGTTTGCTCTGCCATTAGGAACTGTGGTGAACGCAGTCTTTAAAAAGCAGGCCTGGCTCTATGTTCAGACACCCCACGGACAAGAGGGCTACGTCGGCTACGCGGCTTGTTTGCCGCTTGGCATTTTGCCCCAATCGACACGCGGACCATGTTGGGAGGATTCGACGGACGTCTTTCCTAGACCGCTCGGTAATCGGTTTTTTCTCTTCATACCTACAAAAATTACATTGTATAATTGCAATAAATTCGAATCTAAATCTAATTGTAAAACTACTAAGAATAAATAAATATAGTCATATATAACTTCCATCTGACTGCACTTCATGAACTCTACTATTATGAATTGACTAATTAAAATTTGGCCAAATTTTTTAGGCAACCTAACAGACACGGAGAAACTTCGAGACACGCGCTCGGAGTGCGGCGGCAGGTCGTCGTCGCGCTCTCGACGCGCGATGTCCGCAGTGCCGACGAGCGCGAGTAGCTGTCGTGGCGAACGAAGCGTCGACCGTCTTTATCTACGGGCGGCCGCAAGCTCGAGAACAAGAGGCACGCGACACACGCTGCTTCTGGTGCGGGAAGACTACGAAGGCAGGGGTGCCGTCGATGCTCTCAGCGTCACCAAGGGCGAGGTTGTCGTGCTCCTTGGTGACTACGCCGACTCCGACTGGTTCTGGGTTCGAGCACGCGACGGCCGAGAAGGATTTATACCCGCCGTTGTCGCTGGACACGGCTTTTTATGAATACTTCTATAAGTGAACTTCTTGACGATCTGTAAATAGATGACAATTATAAGTGGATGGATTGTATTTGTTGACGATGTCGAAATATAAGCCGAAGAATTTGATTTGTTGTATTACATCATACTATTAAATAATGATTCATCTAGATCACTTGTTCATACATTCGTGTTACATATTCTAACTTTATGATCAATATTTTAGTATAATTATGCATAATATGTGTATGTAAATATGTTAACGATGAGGAAGAGTCATTTTTTTAAGAATATTCAAGGCACAGATAATGGGTTAGCATATAATATCTTAGTAAATTGTCTTTGTTTATTTAGAAAAGTCGTTCCTATATAAGTGAAAAATACAAATACTTTCACTGCTGTTTACAGAATAAGACCTTCACAATATAATCGTATTTTCATCTTATTATATTTTTAATTTTGTATTGGAAATTATAGGTACATGGATTGATTACTTATAATTTGTTATTTTTATAATTTAAAAATAAACGTTTATAATTCTTTCCCAAATTTCTGCAAACATCGTTATTACTACACTGCTAAGTTATTTCAAAATAAGATACATATTTCATTATCTTTACTAAATTACATTCAATTCTGTATGTAAACGCATCATAAATATGTAAATATTATAATAGAATTAAATATGTTATCATGGGTTACATTTCAATTCAATTTCACGTAACAATAATAATACTTTTATTATTGAATTTAAACATAACTTTAACTGTAGTGTTATTGAACGCATACCCAATGACCAAATTGATATTTATTAACAAAAGTGCAATGTGCAATTAACTTAGTGAATTTTTTTAACAAAAGTGATACAAATTATGCTAATTATATTTTCTAGATTTAGTAAAAAATATTACGTTTAATAAATGTATGATAAAGCTTCGACTTACAAATATTGGTATTTCTTTATCAAAAATAAACAATCTACTATTTATGTATGAACTGATGAACAAAATGTTATATATAAATAAAACAAGTTATCTGCAAATGATTTTCATAAATCTATAGTTTAAAACAAATTTAAGTGCAATAAAATGAAACTTTTAGTCAAAGGTAATACTTAAATATTTTGGGTCAAAAAAATTTCCATACATGAGGACGAAAGCTTGAGAAAATAGTTCAAGCAATTCGATATATTCCCTACATGGTTTTGATGTAGCTTCAGAAACTATTGCAATAGATCTAGATAAATTTGATAAAATTTCTGCTTTGTCACCTGGATATCTATCTATACGAAATTCAGTGATAGTATTATGATGTGTTTTACTTCTAACAATTGCTCTTGCAACTTCAACTTTCCTTTCTTTATCTTTTATCATGGACTGGATACAAATTGATATTTTATAAATTATATAAATTTACATGAAAGATGAGTAATATAAACTGTTACTTACTAGTATGGAAGGTAGATCTTCGAACAAAGGCCAAGTTTTATCACAGGCTATGCAATTGCATTTAAAATAAAATCTTTGTAGGTGTTTTTCCCTCTCAGATTTTAATGAAAATGCAAAATTACAACCATAGTCATCAAATATCTAGAAAATATAATTTATAAAGATTATTTCTTTTATACTGTCACAAATAACTTTGATGAATAAAAAATAGCAACGTCACCTGCGAACCTTCTTGAATAGGATGTAAAGCATAGATGATCTGTTGCAGAGTACTATCTTGTAAACGAGAGCACTTACCCACATTTGGATGACAACTGTGATTAAGAAGACTCGTAACGGAACCAACTACAGATCCAAGTCTAATGTATTTTTTGTTATAAACTTCATTGAACTATAAATTAATCATTACATTATTATAAATAGGAATATAACATACATAATTATGTAAATATATTAAATTCAACATAAAATTAGTACCTGATGATCATTTAACTGTATTAACATGTAATGTTTTGCAATTAGTTCCCCTATAAACATAGCATCTTCATTTTCATAAAGAGTCGATAGATCTTTCATCAAATTATCTCCAAGAAATGATGTAAGAGTAAATAAATAATATAAAGTCATTGCAGCATTCAATGAAAATGCTAAAAGATCGTATCGTGTTCGATTTAGTTCATGAGTAACTAGGCTATAAAAAGGTCTATATTCATCACTGTGATAAATACCATCCTCTGAGAAACTTTTCATTAGATAATCTAAAAGCACCAAAATAATATGTGAAATTATTTACTACAATATAAGTTGTATGAATGTTAATTCTTTTAGCAGTTATATTGCAATACCTTCGCAATTATCAATTTTTCTCAATTTTTTTCTTAATTTCCTAATACTTCCGCTCTCTTTAACAGCTAATATGGCAAGTTTTAAACTTAATACTGTTAAGTCATTCATTTGTAGACCAATTAAATATTTCTTGACAGAACATTCAACATCATGATACTGTTGCCAAGCCTGGCTTTTACATTTTTCAGAGCAATACATTGCATATATGCAATTTTCACAAGGAATACTATCCCACATTCTTTTAAAGCACTGTGAACAATGAGTATAAATGTTTGAAGGACTCAAAGTTGACGCATATGGTTTCTCAATAATGAGAATTTCTCCAACATCTATGTCTCTATTTGCTATTAAGTGTTTACCAAAATCATTGGTATATTTAATACTAATAGCATCCGAGGCCGAGGGAATTTTTTCATGATGTATTATTTCTGGTAAACTTATTTTTTGGGATGCTTTATTTTTTTTTAATTGCGATTTATTTCCTAGTTCTTTATTTATATGAACAATTTTAGATTCTAACTTTTCTTTTTTCTCCTCGCTCACAGTCATATTTTCAAGCCATTGTCTTGCTTCTTCGCATACTTTATCAAAGTCCATCTTATCCAAAAGCTTGAGACATTTTGCTTTTCGACGTAGCAAATTTGCCTTCAAGTGATCTGGATAGCTAAGCTCTAATGCTCTATCAATGTCTCTTACACATTCCTCTAATTTATTTAAATGAAATAACATAACTGATCTGTTTGCATATGCTTGAGCTAATTCGGTTGATGAATTTTCTGCTCTGGCTATACTTTTAGTATACATTTGCAAAGCTTCATACAAGGCCTTATTATCACCTTTGCGTTTGACGAAAAAGTTGTCGGCTTCATTCCTCAAGGCCTTTGATTCCTTAGAATCTTTTTGTTCACATTTTACATCCAAAGGTAAAATTTTTTCTATCGCTCGCAGTGTTAATTGCACTCGCACTTTGAAGTCTTTTTTATTCTCTAATTCTTCTAATAAACCGTCAAATTTTAATAACGATACGATTCGTTCCGGTGCTAACATTTTCAACCTCGGGTATTAATTTTTAGATATCTTGACCCCTCTTATATCAACTGTGAACAAATACACACGCGAATATGAATAAACCATATACAATAAATACGTTGCTACCGAGAACTACTTTCGTTCAGTAATAATGACGATATACATTAATATAACATTAGACGTTAGTACAAACAATAAATGATTTCGCCTTATAACTTATAAGTACTTTACCTTATCTTGTTTCTTGAAACCACTAATTTGCCAGTTGGGCTATCGTTATGAACAGCCTTCGAACTGCGGTAAAGCATAACGATTTTTTCAGTTTCTTTCGTTCGATTCAAGTATTTTCGAACGAATTCAAATATCTTGTATAGGGTTACCAACTTAATTGCAAAAAAACGGCAAAACTATAAAATGTTAAGTCAAGTCTGAAAATTATTGTCATAAGTCTGAGCTAAAATAATGCAATTCCCATTTCGGCTTTAAATTTGTAAGTATGAATTAATGTAAATGCACTTGACTATAGCGCCAAATTTATTATGTCTAAATCAAACGAGATAGCAAAACATATAATTAAGGTGTGAAATATCATTAAAAAATAAAAGATTTGTACACATTCTAATATTAGTTCTCAACAATAAAAATCTGTTACTTTTTAGAAAGATTATAGAAAGTTGTAATTTATTGTGTTTATTTTAAATTTATTTCATATTTAACATTAACATTAAAAAAATACGTTGTACTTTCATTTTTATCGAGTACAGTTTCAAACACACTCAATTAAAGTATTTTATAAATTACAAAAATAGTGCGCCTACACATGAAACTTTTTTTGTTGTTTAAATTATATTTCTATGGCTCCAAGGCCGAAGACTAAACTACATATTTTTTGAAAATTAAGCTTGAGTTAAATTTTACCGAATCCAACTTTTTCGCACGTAAAAATATCAGAATTACCATAGGAAGTCAATGCTTAATGACTGAATTCCATTCTTGCTTATTTTCGGTGAAACGACTTAAGTCCATATTCAAAATGCTTACAATTATTTTACAAGATAACACTTTTATATATGTACATACAAACAAAAACTTTAATATGTGTATGGGAACTCGTAATTTTATTGTGGAGTATTTCGAAAATGGCATAATTGTGCCGTAACTCTCATGCTACATATCAAATCGATCATTAAAATGTGAATATTCGAAAACAAATAATGTATTAAAGTCACCTTGAAGCCACAGAACTGTTATCAATACTATTTTTTTAAATTGTAGTTCATAAATCACAAAGAAATACTGCAAAAACATAGTAGAACTTGTATACTAATTTGATAATAGATTTTTTCATGCACTCTTTCAAAAAATTGTAAAGAATCTTTAAACAATGTTTTATCTGTATATAGTACGAAACATATAAAACATTGTAAAATACCAGGATATAATCATAACTATTACTATTCTTTTCAGTTGTTTTACATAAAAAATTCGAAGATAATCATCCGATCACTTATAAATAAATAACCCTGTCAATTCTGCATCGGCATTTAGAAAAAGTACTATAATTATGAGGTTTAAAAAAAAATTGTGAAATGAATGACACTGATTTCATCAATACAAATAAATGCGATCCTTTAGAACCATTCGATTCATATTTTTTTCTAGAGACGGAATCGATTTCCATGAATTAATAAGAAAGCTTGTCTAAACAATAAAACTGAATGGTATGATTCTTTCGATGGTTGTGATGAGCATTTGTACAAAATCGTAACGGCTTGTGCTAAGTGTTTTAAAACATCCTCACTTTCTGCATCTAATCTATTAACATCTGCAGCTAAAATGCTCTTTTCATACTTCATAATTTTATTAACTGCTTTTTTTATTTCAGCTTTTCTCTCTTTAGCCAAAGAGAATGACTAGACAGAAGAAACAAATGTAATGAATTAAATATATTTCTAAAGTATACATTTATTTTACAATTAAAGTTTTAGTCCAGTATTATACTTACAAATATACTTGGTAAATCGTCAAATCTAGGCCAATGTTCTTTACAAGCTAAACATTCACATGTAAAATAATAATTTTTACAAAGCTCTCTTCTTTTTTCAATACTCGCAGTTTTCATAGAAAAATCGATACCATAATCATCATAAATCTGAAAGTTGTTACAATGTCATATTAGGAGATACTCTAAAACCGATATTTTATAAGTATTTATCATTTTCTTCTAAGCAAACCTGAGATCCTTTTTTTATAGGGTGTTGAGCAACGATAATTTGTTGTATACTATTATCTTCTCCAATCATAGGAATTCTTGTTGCATTTGGATTGCAGCTATGATTAAAAAGACTACTGAATGGAAAAACAGCAGCACCAAGACTATGATTATGACCATTAAGGGCAATCTCATTTATCTAGAAAAATGACGTTTTTAAAAATTAAAAACTGTTTTCATTTATTTTAATGCAAATAATTATAATTACCTCATGGTCATTCACTTGGATAACCATGTAATGATGAGCTATCAGTTTACCAATAAAAATAGCATCTTCATTGTCCGATAAAGCTTCAAGGCTTTTACTTGTTGTATCTCCAAAAAATGAAGTCAATGTAAACACAAAGTACAAAATTACAGCTACATTCATGATCATAGAGACAACTTCTTGCAGGCAACGTTTATCTTCATGTGATACAAGGTAATAAAGGGGTTTGTATATGTCACTACGATAGATATTTTCTTCTGAAAAACCTATGGTTACGGGATCTAAAACATATACATAATTCCAAATACAATTGCAAATGAATATTTTAAACTTATTCAACATTTTTTTAATTAGTTACCTTTACAACTATCAACTTCTTTTAGTTGTTGGCGAAGTTTGTCAATACCACCAGCTTCTCTTACAGCTAATACAGCTAACTTTAAACTAAATGGTGCTAGATCGTTCATTGTTAAGCTCAGAAAGTAACCTTTAATAGGACATTCAATATCATGATATTGCTCCCAAGCCTCATCTCTGCACTTGGTGGAACAATACATAGCATGTATACAGTTTGGACAAGGAATACTATCCCAAGCTCTTATAAAACAATGTGAACAATGGGTGTAAATGCGTTCTGGTTTTAGTAGTAAAGCATAAGGTTTTTCCATTACAAGAATTTCACCAACATTTATATCACGATTTGCTACAGTGTGTCTACCATTTGCATCATCATATTTTATGTCAATGGCATTTGAAGCACAAGGAATCCTTTCATGCCTTGTAAACTTTGGCAAAGATTTCTTTGAACTCGTATCTTCAACTTTTGGCAGTTCTGTGATTTGAGTTGCAGTCTGTATTTTTTGTTCAAGTTGCTCTTTATTTTCATCATTCAATTTTATGTTTTCCAACCAACGTCTTGCTTCTTCGCAAACATCCTCAGCCTCTGGTTTTCCAAGTAATTTAAGACACTTAGCTTTTCTTCGTAGCAAATTTGCTTTTAACACATCAGGATAGTTAAGTTCGAGGGCTCGATTAATATCCCTGATACACTCAGCATATTTCTTTAAATTGTATAAAATTGCTGATCTATTTGCATAGGCTAATGGTAATTCTCGAGAACTGCTTTCAGCGAGTGCTATACTTTTTGAATAGAATTCCCAGGCTTGTAAAAGGCTTACAAGGTTTCCTTTTTCAACAAAAAATAATCTATTTGCTTCCTTTCGTAAGTTATTAGACACTTCAGAATCTTTACATTCACACTGCACATGTAAAGGTAAAACATCTTCCAATGATTGCACCGCTGTTCTCACTCGAAACTCAAGATCTGCATTAGTGCCTAATTTTTGATAAAATTCCGGATATTTCCCTGCTATTATCAATTTCACTTGTGCAAACATTATTGTCGTTTAGTTGTTCCTTCCTGTTAATGTTAATAACGCATATTAGTATTCGATGAAGGTTAATGTAGTGATACCAAGAGCAGCAAAATTTGGTATAAAGAAGGAACAGAACACATAAATGAATAAAATTATGATCTTCCCTAAAATAATAAGTGTTGATCATTCTAAAAACAATAAGAGCCATTGCTGTCTACAACGATCACTAATCAAATATTCTATACAATAGGAACAAACAAATGTACAAAATATCGAGTAAACAATTCTCATTTACCTAAATTATCATCCTCATGTGCAGTTATATTCAATAAAATTCGGCAATTCCAAGCCGTGTCATATTTTTCGAGCACGTGAAAAACTTTTCTTTGTTGTAAAATAAGCGCCCAACACTTCTACCTTTATCCCAATAGTCCAAGCGTGCTCTGCATCATTTCGCAGTATAAGTATACTTAGGATATAATAGCAACGAAGATGATAGACCTTAACTGCCGCGCTGCGCGTGGTCGGGGTACCAACTAACTCTCGGGGTTCCTCACTTTAGGATGGGGCTTTGCGCTTCTAAGGCAGGTATATAAGTGTATAACAGAGCGAGCACGAGGCTGCTTTCCTTTGTTTTGCCGGCTAATATATGAGTTTGCACTGCAGATCCTTTGCGGGGTCGATTGGGCGCCACAGTCACCCTGACTCTTATTTAAGAAATACACTATTATAATATAATGAGTTATGTATTAAGCAAAATCAAGCAATTTAATCAATGACAGTTGTACTCGTGCGCAGCTCGATCGATTCGTATTTCTAATAGGCTGTGTAATAGAACCGTCGTGCATCGGCGAATGTGGTTGTTTATAAACATTTGCAAATTCGTTCCATGGAATACTTATATGATCTTGGACTTGATGGGCGCCTGAAATGTCCGAATAACATTCTTATTGCACAGTATAGGAATAAACGGTAGATGATTTCGTTTACTGTGCTGGTATTGATTTTGCTTGAAATAAAAACAACTATTATACTATGATCCAGTGACTACAATTGCCAAGTATTATTTATGACAATTTAAAATATAAATAAATATATTTTATTTTTTTTATTTTGCATTGTAAAACAGTTGATTCGTAATCCACGAGAGGGCTTGCTTCTGCGCCATCTAGATGGCGCTGAATCGCAGCAGCTGGCGCGTTTTCTGGCAGCGCCGCAGAGTCGTTGGCGATGATTGAGTGAGGCAGTTTAGGGCATTTTGATGTTTTGTTATACACAACTAACCTCAATTCAAAAATACTGTAAAATAAAAAATATTCCTTTGATTGGTTGTAATCATAGCCAATTACAGCTCATTAGCTAAATAATTAAAATGGGTAAAAAAAGAGGTGGGCATCCACCAGTTCCTGATGCCATTAAAATGGAAATCAAAGACGAAATAGGTGAGCGTAACAAATTTTTGTTTGTAAATATCAAAACACAACACTTTTGCGTAACAAGGTAACTTAACAGCAGTCATTTTTTTCGAGAAGATAGCAATGTTCTTATGGCGAGAGATCGATTTCGAGGAGCTCTCAGAGAATTGTTACGCCACAGTGATGAAGGCTCATCTGCAGAGTCAGAAGATGATATTCCTTTGAGCGATTACAAGAATCCACCAAAGAAAGTGTGAGTATATGCTTTGAAATGAAGAAAAATGTTGACTTTAAAATTATCAATATTTGTACACTTTAGTGATCAGTTGTACAGACCAAAACCAGTACAAAGTCAGGCACGAAAAATGAAGAGACGAAGACAAATGCATATGGATTCAGCATTTCATCATACTTATGTTATGAAGCTTTTTGATAGAAGTGTGGACTTGGCTCAGTTTCAAGAAGAGACACCTCTGTACCCAATTTGTCGAGCATGGATGGCGAACCAACCTCGTAATCCTAATCTTGTTCCAAAGTGAGTAAAGAAGGATAGTAAATTCTTAATTTCAAAAAAACATTGGAAACAATATACAAATATTTTTTTCTTAAGAGCTAGAAGTGTAAGTCCAGAAATTGCGACAGAAGCCGATAGTTTCGATAATTTGTTTGATGTTAATGGAGAAATAAAAGATGTCAGTTCTTTGCCACCTCCATTACCCAGCGAAGAAGCTTTTCCCAGAAATCGTATTCCATCACCTATAATGGTTGAAAAAGAAAAGTTAAACTTAGATTATGTGAGTAAAAAAAACTTAAAATTATATTAATTGCATTAAACCAGAATATATGCAATCGTAATGCAATATTTAGGAAGGACAAACGTTAAAATCACGTGAAGCATTAATGAAGGAACACAGAGAACATTGGGGTGCTGTTAGAAGAAAATGGCATCAACAGGCTCATAAAAATGAACAACGGTTTACTGAAAGTGCAAATATTTTAAGTACAATATTTAAAAGGTATTTTCTCTATTTTAAATGGCTATATAAGTAATACAAACCATTTAATATTTCTTTTATGCATTAAAGATATATCTTATTTTTAGAGCCCAATCAGAATTCGACTGAATAATCATAACACAAAACGAGATTTGCAAGGGATTTTCATCGTTCTAATTTGTGGCAAATATACTTTATGATTAAAAAATTGTTATTGCAAAAAGCCTACATAAAAACAAATTTTGTAACCAGAATCAAGGAGTTTAAATATTAAGATTTATTACTATAAGCTGTATCAATGATAGTCGGGATTAAAATTTGAGAATCATAAGCGTTTTATTTCAAATATATTGACAAATTTTATAACTTATGTTATACTTTCAACGAATAGGATTCGCTTATATACCTTTGAGATTGGTATTTGACAAAGGATTCTTGTTGTATTATAAGTGAGTCATTTGTAGCTTTTACAAGAGTCCACTGCTCATGCATTCAAAATTAATTCTTCTATTGTTTCATATAAAAGGTGTAGCTAAGAAATAAATAACATTTTAAATCATTCACTTGTGTCATTAACTTCTCATTCCCACTTTCTCTAACCACACAATATACTTGTAAAGTTTATAACAAATATCCTTTGCATATTATGCTTGACTAAAATAATATTTTCTACAATTTATGAAAAATCAAAATTTTTTTCGTCTAAAGTGCAGCTGGAAGATTTTTTATCAGTTATTTTATCAGGAGTGCTGCACGCATTTGTCTCTAGGACTAGAAAATTAGAAAATTTCACTTGTCAGTAAGTGAAAGCTCTAAGACTTGTCTAAACGTTTCTTCTTCAAGAAGACGACGTTGCTCTTCTTCCATTTGCTGTTGTTCAGAAAGTCTTAAAGCCAATCTCATTTGTTCTGCTGCACTTTCGAATGATTCATTGTTTGCTTCATCACTTCCACCAACATCATTCATGAATCCTCTACTGCAACCACCAACTGTTTCTTGATAAATTTCCAGACTTGCTTGAATGGCTCTATTTTAACAAAGTTATTTTATTATGTATTGAATAACTAAGTAATCATGTATTTCTCTTACAATTAACGTTATCATCAAATAATTAAACTATTAAATTTAAAAATAGAGTTATTAAAGCATATATGTATACAAATGCCTGCTATGTACTTATTTACAAGTTCAAGCTCATTCTTACACTATAGAAATATAAATAGGTATTACTTTTTCATGCATTTGAATAACAGTGCATTTGTGTAACCTACCTGTCTGTGAAATGTTATAATGACAGGATAGAACACATGCAAAATCAACATTCAAAAAAATTATAGTAAATATCGAAATATTAAAAAAAATTATCATTTACTTGTACCTTTGGAGTTGCTTTTCTTCTTCTGATGTCATGTTAGGTGTAGATGGACGCGATGGTTTTTGTGCTTTGAGAGCTTCCCATATATCCACCTTAATTTAATTAAGTATTAATACTAGTACTCAGGTGATAATATAAAAATAAACCATTTTTTATCTCACCTCATCGCGTTCGCTTCCAGCATCAATAAGGCTCTGTTGAATAGCAAATTGCAGTAAATCATCCTCTTCTTCAATACTAAATTGTGTTCGCACTTCTGCACCTATTTGATTTAAAAAAAGAAGCATAAATTAAAAATTTATAATTTTTGTTATATTATATTCGTAAATCAAGGATGATCAGTTTATAATCTAATAAAAAGTACCTAATTTTGTATATCCTAATGGAGCTTCAAAGCATACGTCATCTAAAAGACAAGTTAATCGGTTTGCTTCTTCCAAACGACCGACATGCGGCACTTCTTGGTCTAATCCAAAGATATTTCCAAAAGTTATTCTTGCATTTAAAATATGAAATAGTGGAATCTCTAAAATTGATAACAAGAATCACGAACAATTAAAAAAAATATTGGTTTACTTTTTTTTTCTATTATCATATCAAAACTTTACCGATTTTTACAGGGAATCCTGACGGCAACTGCATTTGTATAAAATCTTTTAATTTAGCAAAATGTGAACTAGTTATAGCCATTAGATCTACAATTGGCATAATTTGTTCTTGTAAACTTAGTGGATATTCTTCGCTTAACCATAAAGTGGCCTCAAATTTTTAAATAGATACAATTATTCTTTTTATATATCATTTACATTGGATAAAAAAATAAATGTTAACAACTGATATAAACTAAAAAGTTATCACCATACCTTAAACTTCTGTACTTTTGTATTAATTTCCTTTGGCCTTCCAATATCTCTACTGCTTAAATCAACTTCTGGATCGAAGTATTCTTCCGGAGTAACATTGCATGGATTGCCGACATTCGTAAACTCTTCCTAAAAATAGAAAATGGTAAATTTATTTTAGCAAGTTTTTAGTAGAAAAATATAATATTTTTTAAAGAAAAAGTACCATTACACTAATAGCAGCAGCACCCTCTTGCTGGGTTTGCTCAGCAATACCAAGGAAAGATTGTAAAGGAGTTCGAGGCGATTTGGCCCTAATTTTGTCAGCCTCGGATAGATGTTCTAATCGCGTTTTTGTTATTAACTCTACGTTACTGGCACTAAAAACTTTACATTCATGTCCATTAACTATTTCACTTTTATCCGATCGCCAACCCCATAAACCAGCTTTATTTCTAAAAATTTAAAGCAGTGGTAAATATAAAGCATCTTTTAGAGATAATTTTCGTATAATTTTAAAATACCTTTCAAAACTTATTTTTTCGGTATCTATATAAGTTGTTACTATAGGATTGGTCAATCTTGCAAGAACACCTTCTTCCGAAGGTTCCATTAATTGAACATTATCATCACCAAGAAGTTTCATATGTTCCACATAGACTTTTCTTGTTTCATGGTCAACTTCCATCATTGTAGCACCATCATCTGTCAAACAGAATAAAATTCGATTATTTTAAATCAAATTGTATTTAACAAAAATGTATTCATCAAAGTACGTAATATACGATTTCTATATAATATTTTGAATATTTTAGCAGCTACTGGCTTTTAATAATTATATCAAATTAAAGCAAATTCATAGATACAATGGCTTTTTCCAATCTACAAGGTGTAAGCATTCACCTGAATCGTCATTTTGTAAGCTGAACACATAACTGCGTTCACACCTAATTGCCACTGGTACACTTTGAGTTTGTTGCACTAATGATAAATTATATGCAGTAAAATTAATATCGAAAAAATATAAATTGCAATATAAATGAGTTCAAGAATTTAACCGCATTTCATTTTATTAAATTGATTGCCGAGTATTTAAAATTAAAAAATGTTGGTATTATTTTGTATTATTATTTTTAATTTTTACTGTTGTCATTTAAATGTTGAATAATAAATTTAATTTTTCTTTTTAACAAATAACATACAAAATGCGTTATCCTTATAATAAAATGGTCATCTCATGCTTATTAACTTACTTTGTCCTTTGAAAACGTAACTACGATTCCCTCGCTGCCAATTTGCATGATCAAAACCTAACAAGGTAGTATCTATGCGAACATTACTACCTTGCTTATACACTTTATAGGTATCACTTGGACACATACGTGAAGCAAGTGGAACTGCAAAACATTAGTTATTTTTATTTAATATATATCTTTTGCAAAAAAGTTTAGTTGCATTACTAGCTTTTTTATGTATTTACCCCAACTAGTGAATTCCCATTTCATTTCCACATAAAAATCTGGTGCCTGAAAGCATGAATAATTTAGTAATTGCTACATTCCAAATTAAAACAACATACTGTTTTATTTACCTGTTTAAGTTTATGAAGTAACTCAGGAATACCAGCGACTCGATTGCAATATCTTTGATAATCACGTCGAGCAAGTACCATTTGTAATAATTCGGGATTGCCAGTACCAACAGCTTCTTGAACAACTACATACCACAAACCAAATGTTAGCATCGACAAATTTGTAGATTAGTTAAAATATTCCAATTTGTTGATACCCACCACTCCAGCCTTGTGTATTTTCTGTATTAACATTAGCCCCATGTTGCAATAAAACTATGGCAGAGTCAGTGTGGCCTAAAGTTACAGCCAACATCAGCGGCGTTCTGCCTCTATTATCGTGCAGCTCAATATCATGCTGTAAAAAGAACATAATTACTGATACATTGTAAATAAAGTAATCTAAGACACACGCTGAATAAGTAGATTTATCTTTATGCATATATATAACAATAGAAAGAGAAACAAAAAGCGAATAAAACATGTAAAGCATAATATCAAGGAGCAATGCTTGCATGGCTTCTTTCATCTGTGAGGCTTCATAAAACAGCTTTTCAGCTCTATAATCCTCAAAACCTGCATCAAAACGTAGCTACAATTTAAAAAAAAAAAAAAAAAAGAGTCAGCAGTGCACGGAACAAGCTATCTCGAATGATGTGCAAGAGATTCGAATATAAACAACCACATGACAATCAACCCGTTTACCCCAATAATAAAAATGCACAGGAGAAAACTGACGGTTGAATGAACAATTGTAACACTATACGTTTTATCTGTCGGCAAAGCATGTAGCACACTTAATAAATCAATAAAATGCAATTCTGGCAAACAAAAAAATCTCGCGCCAATCAACTAGACAGAGAAAGAGAACGACTCAACAAGCAAACGATAAACGTACAGGGAGTTTAAGAGAAGAAAAGCAGATGAGAAAATAAAGACGTAAATACCTTATTTGTAGAAAGCTCCTTGTCAAGCTCTGCATGGTTGTTGTTCCACACGAGCCAGTGCAGCGGATAGGTTTTCTTAATCTCGTCTACGGTGACCATATCGCTAGCTCTCGTTCGTCTCGGTAGGAAAATTGAAAAAAGGGGGTCTAGCTGTATGTATAAGTATAGGTACTTATAAGAAGTATAGAGAGCGTGTAATGGTGACGTAGAAAAGCGGTGTAAAAGCACTGCAGGAGCGTGATGCTCCTCGGGAGATGATAATTTAGAAGAGTGTAAAAGGGCTATCCTAGCGGTGGCGGCCGGCCTCGATGATCCGGCGACGGCGGTGAAAAACTCGCCCGATCTGCAAACTCGTCGTCGTCGGCCAGGCAACTTTGACAGACGTCGGATGCATGACACGGTGCCGTCGGCCCGCCGTGTCCCACTACGTGCCACTGCAAAGTGCTCACTGGAAATACCTCTAATATGCGCGCTGCTCACGACTGTTATCGGCGCTTGCTGATGCTGCTGGCCATTGATCAGTGCAGGCTAGTTGCGAGAGCCAAATACATCATTGGCATGGGACAACTCTTTAGCCCTGATTCTGAGTCGTCTGTACGCCGAGCGAGTACGTTTGTTAGTCGCTTTTGATGAAAGAGAATATACTTGTATATAAGTAGAAGGTCTGCTCTCGCAAGACAGCTGCACTGTACTGACTTATAACTTATAACTGACTGGCGTGTATGACGTGTGGTCTGCGCTCAGGCGTCGTCGCACTTTCCTTCTGCTTGCGCGCGAGAGAGAGCGAGATGCATATATATATATATATATATATATATATATATATATATATATATATACTTATATAGATTGTAAGCATATTAGCCACGTCGCGCTTTTGCCCTCTCGTATGTTCTCGTTTATACAATGCATATAACATATAACTTTATACATTGTTGCGAATACATGTATGTGTGTGTGTATATAGATGTATACGCTTATGCTCGCTCATTATACACACACGTGTGTGGACGAATGGACTTTTGCGAGACAGATTAGATTAGGTACACTTTATTGTGCAACGTATGTAGGTATTATATATAGACTCATGTTTTTATCCTTGAATCTTTTTTCATTTCTGAACTTGTATTGTTATTTTTATTTAATCGTTCCTTCCAAGCGTGTAAAAAAAGTATCAACTCAAGCGGGGAGAAATGGAGTTAATCCTGCTGTATTATAAAAACTGATTTTCAAATTATTGAAAATTTTATAATTTCAGTGATATTGCGATTATTTATAATTCAAATTAACAACTATGAATTTTGTAAAAGTATTTGAAACTTAGTGTTCGTAGCATCCTTAATGGATATAGGTACAAATTTTACACTATCCAGCCAAGATTATCCGAGATTACTTTATTTGCTCTTTATTTTTGACGCTTAAATAAACGAAGCGTCTCAGAATATTATTCCTGTTACAGAGTATAAGTTCCGTTTACAGTTACAATATAGCTATTTCTTCCGAAAAATTGCTGCTAAGATCAAGCTCCCCTTTTGACACTATATATTAAAATGTTGTACTTAGTTTTTCTCATTTCAAATCTTACGCGCACATCAAGCTACCAATTTCCCAAGCACTGATACCAATCGCGCCACAGCAGAAACACCAACTTTAGTATCATAGTTTTGATTTCTAAGTATAGAAATGGAACATACCCATATGCTCTTGATTTGATGCCAGTGGCCAGTGATGCCAGTATTACCAGCGAGTGGCTTCGAAGTTCGGTTTGGTTTGAAAGTGTTGTTTTGAATTTTGGTAGCGTTGGTTTGAGCGTGAAGTGAATAGTGCGCGTGCAAGGATGTCGCTCACCTGTGCAAGTAAGTTTTCATTTTGCAATTTGTCTACTAAAACTTATAATATTGCGTATAAATTAGGCAAACTTCAGTCATTAGTTGTCTAACCTATCCCGTCATGTATTTTTGTGCTCTTTTGCTAGCTATGAGAAAAATTGATGCGGCCGGCATAGCATAACCTTCAAATATCTGTTTGTTACTCGCTCAACATTTGTAAAATATTAACTCACTCAAGTAAATATTTTTTTACAGTTTCTAACGATGTGCCAGAACATCCAGTAATTTCACCAGTCTCTGGATCGATTTTCGAACGGAGACTGATTGAAAAATACCTAAACGAAAATGGAGTTGACCCTGTTAATGGTCAAGAATTGACTGTTGAACAACTCATTGACATCAAAGGTATGTTGGGTATTGGTGTTATCGATATGTATTTCAATTGTTTATCTTATGCTGAATTATTGCATATTCTTAATAATTTAATGAACTTTAGCGGCACCCGTTACAAAAGCAAGACCTCCAAGTGCAACTTCCATACCGGCAATATTAAAAATCCTGCAAGATGAATGGGATGCAGTTATGCTACATTCATTTACACTGCGGCAGCAGCTACAAACTGCTCGACAAGAATTATCCCATGCTCTTTACCAGCATGATGCAGCTTGCAGAGTTATTGCAAGACTGACTAAGGAAGTAACGGCTGCTCGAGAGGCTTTGGCTACATTGAAGCCACAAGCTGGTATTACACAGGGTGGAATTCCTCAACCAGTAAGTTTAACTTATTTTTTTGTTTCACTTTTTCTTTCTACTAGAGTGATCTTTCACTCAAATGGTGATTACTTTCTATTAATTTAATAAAAAATTTTAGGCAATCGCTGCAGAAGCTGGTGGTGTTGCAATGCAACCACATGAGCAGGCAGGAATCACTGATGATATTATACAAAAATTACAAGAGAAGGCTACAGTTCTCACACAAGAAAGAAAACGAAGAGGCAGATCAGTTCCAGAAGATTTACTATCACAAGAAAAT
The DNA here is from genome assembly GCA_020010945.3 of Muscidifurax raptorellus. Classification (NCBI taxonomy): domain Eukaryota; kingdom Metazoa; phylum Arthropoda; class Insecta; order Hymenoptera; family Pteromalidae; genus Muscidifurax; species Muscidifurax raptorellus. Next base: position 30,481,324 of record CM052078.1, read on the forward strand.
ATTCGATCTTTCCAAACACTTGCATCACATCCCGTAAGTTCTTGAAGCCTTATGTGTAAATAGTACTAGATTATCTGATTTGTTTTGGGTTTATATAAACTTTTTTTTTAACAGAGTCTTCATTCAGCTAGTATTCCTGGCATTTTGGCTTTGGATATACACGCTGCAGATACAAGTAAAATTCTCACGGGAGGAGCAGATAAGAATGCAACAGTGTTCAATAAAGATACTGAGCAAATTATTGCAGTCTTAAAGGGACATACAAAGAAGGTATACAAATAATTATCAGTTATATAACATATACATTAAACAAATTAGTTCACAGTAATATACTAATTTAATCTTGTTTTTTAGATTACAAAAGTCATATATCATCCAGAGGAGGATGTTGTAATGACAACTTCTCCAGATACAACGATTCGAGTATGGAATGTAGGAACTTGCCAAACTACAATTTTGCTGAGAGCACATGATGCACCAGTTACTGGTCTTTCACTGCATCCAACAGGAGATTATTTGCTCAGTTCATCTCTTGATCAGCACTGGGCATTTAGCGACATCCGTACAGGGAGATTATTAACAAAGGTAAACATTATTTAAAGTGATACGTGATTTTAAAAATGTAACATTTTTATCTACATCGCATATCTTAAAATTGCAATCAGGTTGCTGGACAAGGTAGTCAACCTTTGACGACAGCCCAGTTCCATCCTGATGGTCTTATTTTTGGAACTGGAACTGCAGATTCCCAAGTTAAAATCTGGGATTTGAAGGAGCAATCCAATGTTGCAAACTTCCCTGGTCACTCTGGACCAATTACGGCTATTAGTTTCTCTGAAAATGGTTACTATTTAGCTACAGCAGCTGAAGACTCGTGCGTTAAACTGTGGGATTTACGAAAATTGAAAAACTTCAAGACCTTACAACTTGATGAATCTTACGAAGTTAAAGACATTTGCTTTGACCAGAGTGGTACTTATCTTGCAGTTGCCGGATCAGACGTCAGGTACGTTAAACTAGTTGCTTTTATAAATGAAAAAACATACTTACTGATCATAATATTATTTACGATTCTAATTTTTATTTCAGAATCTACCTATGTAAGATGTGGAATGAGTTGAAAATACTGAATGATCACACAGCTCTTGCCACTGGTGTAAGATTTGGAAAAAATGCCCATTATGTTGCATCTACCAGCATGGATCGAACTTTAAAGCTGTACGGTGTAATGTAAGAAAACTTGTAAATTAATTCACGAGATGTTTGATTTAGATATAATTGAATTGAATTATGAATGTTGCTGGCAAACCTAAATATGATTTTATACGATGATCTATAGATATAGGAATAATTGCGTGAGTGTCTCATGAAATTGTAAAAAAGTATTCTACATTTTGACTATTTCACAATTTTCTCTGTTATAAAATGAATGAAAAGTATGCATTTGCGAATTTACAAATAAATGCCAATAAACAAAACAACAAAAACTTCAATTGTTTTATAATCACTACTTTATATATAAAATTAAATTAAACCATTTTCAAATGATTCAGGATTCGTCATCATTCAGACGGTTTTGTAGCTACAGAAATCAGTTTTTTAATAAAAATAATATAGCATAAATCTTAAAAGATTTATATAGTTTATTTATATAGTTGATAATACCAATACCTATAATACCAATTATATATATAGATTTTATATAAAGACTACAAATAAATTTTACACATATTCCATACATAAGTTTTCACGTGGAAAAATAAACTCTGATGATGAGTAGAGTAAACTGTGACCGATAAGATCACATGCGTGAATAAAGCATGATAAAATTAGCATGATCTTAAGTAAATTGAACATTATTGTACTGACACTTTGGAATAACTATAATAGTTTCTCATTTATTGTTTAATATTGGTAAACATTTTATATATTATAAATTGAAATACAGAAAATTAATAAATTATACAAAATATTACCTATTTAAATAAACCAAGGATTGTAGATACGTCAAAAATCTTATTAAAAGATATAACTACATAAAAGCCGTTACAGTGACGACACGAACGTAAACACGTAACACTATTCGAAGAGATTCTGATATTTTTTACTTTTCTTTTAAGTTATTCAGAAAAGGTACTTTTATTCGTTTTGTATGTTTTAACTATAGTTAAAAGTATGACCATATTTCTTTACTAGTACTATTTAATATTTTCAAAGAGATAAGAGACGGCTAGTGGTACTTTGCAATAATTTGTATCTGTCCACCGATGTTTTCGTTTTACATCCTTATAAATCATCGGCAAAAACTATCGTGTGCTTGTGAGATGATGCATTTAGACTAAAAAGATTCAACAAGATACTATTTTCTTATATTTATTGAAAAGTAACGGAGAATATGCTGTTTATTTTTATTTATTTATTTTATTTTTATAATTTAATTGCGCAATACAAAAAAAGAAAAATAGTTAGTTATCGCATTTGAATACATAATAGATATCCCAAGTTATTTAGCAATAGTTACATATAATTTATCATATAGTCAGTTATGTTACTTATTAACAACTTAAGTTATCACAGATTATATAGGGTAGATTAGAGGAAGTAGTAGTCGGACACTTTTCTTAGCGATAAGCAATATAAAAAATCCTACTATTTTGAATTTCAACTGTTCAATCCAAAAGAATAATTAATTCATACTGCAGCGTGGTACGATAACAGTCATGGAAACTCTCATTTAAAAGATATTCTTGAAAGAAATGTCCGACTACTAATGTCTCTACCCTAGTTTCATATATATATTTACAACATATCCACAATTACACATAATTGGACAATTAATATTAGCACATTAGAATACGTAGGGCTACGGTAGTTGTACAGCTGGCTAGTCTCGGTCGCTTACACATTACACATTTTTATTACATATATATAAATATATACCTTATCCATATCGCTCGACTTAATCAACAGTTGCCTATGGATCGCCCGTTCGAATTTCACGAGGGATAGCAGATTTTTTATATGTTTAGGAGTGCCATTTCAAAGACACGAGCCTTGCGATCGAATCGAAATTTCTCTAGTGTTGGTCCTGTTAGAGATTCGTGCCAGATTTTTATTAAAAATGAGCCATTAGATACGATGGTTTTATATATTATACAACATCACCGCGGTATAACATGTCCCTTTCCCCACTAAGCCAATCGGTGGTCATACCCCCCAACGCCACAAATGTACCTCACACATAATTTTCGCAATCGTTGAAGTCTCATCTGAAGCTTGTCTAATATATCGGGACAAACCAACGAGCCGTAATCTAAGTGAAATAAAACAAGAGCGCTTGCAAGTTGTATGCGTAACGTCCTGGTGGTGCAAAAACGTTGTCCTGAATTTCAATGCCCGGTATAGGTTCTGTGCTTTTACCTTATTAATTTTAAGCTTTTTATTTTCTTTCTGATGTAGATAGTTTTTCTATAAAAAATTCTTTACTTGATGTGAGTAGCACTGTCTGCAATCACGACAAAAGATTGATATTGATGATCATGTATATCAGATTATTTTCATTAAGTATTCAGAAAGTTATCGTTGAAATCAATTTACAGATAAAGTCTAAGATACAGATTGTTCAAACCCGTACTCAAGATATATCTATCAAGCAAACGGCTAATGGTTGTTTTGAATATTTAGAGGCTAGCAGATAAGTTCATTGGTTATTTATCACACATAGTGTGAAGTGTTTGTATCGAAAACGTAATTGATTTATGAATAAATTTTCCATTAATGTGTAATTATTAGCTATGATAATAAGGAACCAAAGTAAAAATTGGCAAATTACGGTTCGATGTGATTTCATCCGTATTATGTGAACGTTTGCGCACGAGCGAAGCGACACGTTTAAAGTTTGATTTACAGATATATTATATATGCTTTTCCGATGCAGCGTGTGCGAAAGCAAGTTTTGGGCACGGAGTGATGGTGAAAATCGATGTACTAAATTGAGTATTGCACACATCGAGCAAGAATGTGATTTCAGGCTTGTGTGACCTTATTCGAGTATATGAATGTTTATATACAAGGGTATAGTTTGCCAAAAAGGTAACACCCTTTTTTCACATGGCGCCTGTGAAGCTCGATTTTGCATACGCTTTTTCACACAGCGTGTGCAAAGTCGAGTTTCACGCATGGAGTATCCAAAAACAGTTATTTTTTTCTCATTCTCTACAATACTGCTCATACATATGGTTGAGTGGTTTCAAGTTCAAAATAAAAAGATAAGACGTGTACATACGTATCATACACGTCTACGCTCTCTTGCAATACCGATAACGAAAAATTACCGTTACAATCTTGCAGGGATTATACGATGACTTTGAAAAAAGAACGCTGTTGTCAACACGATAAAATTTAATTATAAATAGATTTAATCTGCTCGTCGATTGAGAAATTCTAAGAAACCATCTCTTTTACTAATGAATTTTATCGCTTTCTTTTTATTATGCAACATCTGCGTGACAACATCTTTTTAGATGTACAAATAAAAAGTACTGCGTTGTAATCATGGCAAATAATAAAAGCCTGTGGGGCATACACGTATAATCAGTACGCTCCCCATCGTCAAAGAAACTGGAGCCATTCAAACCGATTATGTAGGAACCGTCGGGAAAAAAGGATAAAAAAAATAGTAATCGATCTTATACACGATGGCCGTGATAACGTCGGATTGGAGCCTGGATGCCTGGATTTGCGTATCCGCTCTGGTGCTGGGCCTGTATTTGTACATCACTAGGAATTACAATTATTGGAAACAGCGGGGTGTGAAGTATGTCGAACCGACGTTTTTCTTCGGCAACGTTGCGCCCTGTCTCTTCGCAAGAAAAACACCCGACACATTCATCCGCGAAACGTATGCAAAGGGCGCGGGAGAGAAGGTCATCGGTTTCTACGTCTTCGACAAACCCCATCTGATAGTTCGCGATCCAGAGTTGATAAAGAATGTCTTCATCAAGGACTTTAGCAATTTTTCCAATAAGATTTTGTGCGGCAAACACACCGACGTCATGAGTAGCACTAATCTCTTCTTAGCGTCGAATCCGCCCTGGAAGTACATCAGGCTGAAGCTGGCGCCGGTTTTTACCTCTGGAAAGTTGAAGAAGATGTACGAACTCATGATGGAGATCTGCGATGACCTTCAAGTTTATCTTGAAAAACTGGATATCGATGGTACAGTAGTGAAGTCTCTAGTATAGGTTTCTTTTTTATCTTTGCATGTCGTTATTCAAATGCCGAGTTCGCGTTCTTTCTTCCAGAAGAATCGTTATTGATAATAACGTTATCACAAGACAATGTTTTCTTAAGCGTCATCTTGAATTGTTTTATTATTAAGCAATGTAAAAATGCTAATTGCTAACTATATAAGAGAGAAATTTGACGAGTAATATAAACAAATTGCAATATATACAATATATATATATATATATATATATATATATATATATAATATATATTTTACTTACTGTTTGACTACATAGAAAAAGTTGGAAAGCCCATTGAAATCAAAGAAATCTGCGCGAAATTCACAACCGATATCATCGGCACAACGGCATTCGGCATGAACTTTAATTCGTTGAAAGATCCTGAGGCAGAGTTTCGAAAACACGGTCGAAAAATATTTCGAGGCAGTTTCAAGCGCTATCTGCAATTGCTAGCCATCTTTTTCATACCTCCACTGCGTCCCTTTACCAACGCCAAATTTTTCGACGAAAAATCCACGGAGTTTTTGCGCACTACCTTTTGGAACGTAATCAATGAACGTATCAAATCTGGTATCAAGAGGCCAGACTTACTGGATATGCTGATTGAAATTAAGAATAATCAAGAAAATGAAGCTCACGACACGTACAGTGAGTGTATCAACATTTTCTATTACTTAAAAAAAATTCTTTATATTTTTATTATAAATACTAGATTGTATAATCATTACAAAACTAAAAGTATGATATTAATAAGCAAATGAAAACTGAAATTGTATACTCATTTCGTAAATTGAAAGTTTCTGCGAATTCGTACATTTCACTTGAATAAAATCTAGCATATGATTGTTTTTGTTTAGAGTTGGAAGGTGATGCCTTAGTCGCACAAGCGGCAATATTTTTCACTGGCGGCTTTGAGACATCTTCAACAGCGATGTCTTTTGCTTTGTACGAACTGGCAAGGAATCCCGAGACCCAAACTAAATTGAGAAATGAGATTTTAAACGCACTGGAAACAACTGGAGGAAAAGTAACTTACGATATGGTCAGTGTATATACCATATGGTTAAAATGTTTCATATTAGTTTTTAAATTCATAATATTCTTTATGATTTTATTAGATAACAACACTTCCATATTTGAATATGGTCACCCTTGAGGCATTGAGAATGTATCCCATTCTTCCTTGGCTTGACCGAATACCGGAAACGGACTACACATTCCCTGGAACAAATATAACTGTTGAGAAGGGTGTTCCAGTAATTTTGCCAATGAGAACCCTGCATCTAGATCCGCAATATTTTCCAAATCCAAACAAATTCATTCCCGAGCGATTTTCAGAGGAGAACAAGAAAAATATTGTCCCATTCACATATTTTCCATTTGGCGAAGGACCACGCAGTTGCATAGGTATAATATTTTTTATAAATAAATCGGATGATGAATGCAAACGATGTTTTAAACTTGACCAATCGTTCCTTTTTAAACAATATTTTGGCAATATAGGTATTTAATAGACATAACTTATAGAAGGGAGCGTTAACGCAGTGTTTGCACAAATCAATTCTCTGAATTATCCTCATTACTTATTGAAAAGTTCATACTGCAGTTGTATGATATTTTAAGTATAGGCTTATTTATTGAACTAAACTGATGTTGCGTGCTTTTTGCAGGTACTCGATTGGGATATATACAAACAAAGCTTGGTATATTAAACTTCGTTAGGAAATATGAATTAACAACTTCTGATGCAGATGATATCCAATTAGATACATTGAATGTAATAACTCAAGCAAAGGGTGGCATTCATTTAAATTTTAGGAAACTTCCGGCTTAAACTTGTTACGCATAAAAATGATGTCGACCTATATTGTAATTAACATTATAGCTTAGTACCTACATCAAGAGAAATGATATGCAATCATTGTAATCATTAGAATTTGAGTAAACAAACAGTAACGCTATAAAAAAATGATAAATAATAATTTTAATATTCTTTTAAGGAGATTCTTCACGTAAATTATGTAATAAAAAACAATATTTTTCACTATTGCATAAATATAATTATATTGTTTATTAAGTGTTCCTGTACCAAACTTTGTAAATTATTGTATGTAACTTTAAGCTTTGATAATTTATTTATTGTCATACCGGCTATTGTCTCTGATAAACAAAGATCTATTCCATCAGCATTTTATCATTTCTTTTTCTTTAGATTATATTATTTAATTACCAAAAAATGGCAAAAATATCTTGTTTTTATGACATACTTTAATAAGTACGTTATAGTTACGCAAAGAATGTCTTTATTTGACAGGAAGTGTGAAACTCAATGATCAGCTGTATAAAAACATGATAATTTATATATATATATATATATATATATATATATATATATATATATATATATATATATATATATATATATATATATATATATATATTGTTTCGCAAAGTTCGATACCTTCAAATACTATATAAAAAATTGTAATGTATACAGACGGGTGACGCAAAGCAGGAAATGGAAGTTCGATAGAGTTTCAGCCTCCGGCTAAAAAAATAACAAATTAAGAAATGTTTATAAATTTATTAAATGAAATAAATTATTTGGCTTTCATTTATAATTTTAATTTGCATTACATCTGTAACTTGACAATTAACAAATTGAAAAGGCATATTTTTAAAGATCCTACTTTCTACCAGAACAATTTTGTGTAGTATTCATTTTTATCAGTTCCCTTTCGTTATTGTTTTTCTAAAAGAGCGTAGGCGAGGCGACTGGAAGTTTATCACGTTCTTTGCCCATATTATGCTGCATAACGCATCTATGAACCATTCTACGAGTATGCGGACAGTTCAGGGCCCCAAAAATATGGAAACATTGTATTTTTGGGAGCACACTCACTCGGCGCAAGTTTTTTACATTTGTTAGGTTATATATCGTTGCTCTCAACGAAGAGTAAGAGATCTCAAATTACCCGCGAAGACTTACAGATTTAATTTCCAGCCACAAAAAAGACAAAGACATTTTATATTCTCGGTTCAACAACTATATTTAATTTCTCATTTTTTTTAATAGTCGATCGCGAGTTTTTAAATTTTTTAAAATAATACACAGGAAGTAGTGTTTTATTTTAATACATTCCGATGTCGAGGACAACTCGTTTTTTTGTTTTTGTCAATAATCTTCACAGTACACTCTTTTTCTTGTCTATTCATTTAAAGAAATTTTAAACACGTGATCGATCATTTCAAGATATGAGAAATTGAATATATTCGTGAAAAGGGGGTATGAAATGTCTTAGTTTTCGTGGCAAACGCATGCAATCTCTTAGTCTTCGTGACAAAAAGGTGAAGTAAACTAGTCGCGGCAACTATTGAAATATCAAGCTCTTCGTGGCGAAATTTGAAATGTTATGTTCTTCGTCGCGTGGAAATGAAATCTCCTATACTCTTCTTTGGGGGCGATGATATGAAATGTAAAAAAAAGAAAAGCAAGTCGAGACCATATGTCAACAAACCGTTACGGGCCAGTAATCGGAGTTTACAGCTAAATGCCTTTGCAAAAAAAATTGTGTTTAATCAGTCGTAAGACTTCACATGTGATCGAGCAATACTTGAACCATTTTCGCCGATTTGAGTATACGCTGTGATTCCGCACCGTAAAATCAAGTTTCTCAATGTCGTGATGAAATAGTATTTTGTGTATCAAGGGCGTAAAGAAGACTTTTTTAGACTGAGTGTGTATTTTGCAGTATGAGTTGAAGCCGAAGTTGCTCGCGCCGAAGTTGTTTTGATGAATCGTAAGTAACCGTAGTCCCATGCATCTATCCCATTTTTTATGTTAATCTGCAAAATTTGATGCTGTATATAGGTATTTATGTTTATGAACTTTCACAGTTTTGTTCTTAACTTTTCGAAAGCGTCTTTTCCTCAACTTTGCTAGTATCAAGATTTACGCAATAGAGATAGCTAGTATATATAAAGCGGGGGAGGAGACAACTTATTTATTCCGTAAACAATTGCGAAACTTCAATTTTTTATTAAAGTTTTTTTAAAACCATCGATCATTTTCTGAAAATGATTTTATGAAAATCAAAATTTGTCTAAAAGCGCAGAATTTCTGGAAATTGTCGAACCCTTGCTTCTATACTCAATTTTGCAACATTATTACGTAACAACACCTTTTTATCTGCTTTCCAATTAACGAAAACAAGGAGCGAGGTAATACGTATATAAGTACTTCGATCCTTTGCATGTGTACACATATATCTATAATAAAATAGTGGATAAAAGGAAACATACTGCGTCATAATCTTCCAGTAAAGATAACTTTAATTCATCTCATGGACTAAAACTTCTAAGGATGAGTCGCCACTATAATGCATACATGTATATATAATATATCACTTCTTTATCATATAACGTTTAATTTCCGCCACACATTATCTTTTTTCGGTGTGCTAATAATATACACAGTATAGCGTTAACCGTCTTAACAATGATATGTCAGTCTCAGGAAATAAAAGTGCCGATCTACTGGCTGTACAATACGATGTGCATATAGGCCTATATAAGCGGGAAACTGCGTGCAAGCAGTTAGTGCGGCCCCAACCAGGTGCTGGTGCTGATGTTCGGACCGATTATGTAGGAAACCATCGGACGAAAAAAAAAAAACAGTAATCGATTTTCTTATACACGATGGCCGTGATAACGTCGTATTGGACTCTAGACGCCTGGATTTGCCTAACCGCTCTGGTGTTGGCTCTCTATCTGTACGTCACGAGAAATTACAATTACTGGCGAAAACGAGGTATAAAGGATATCAAACCGACGTTTTTCTTCGGCAACGCTGCACCATGCATCTTTGCGATAAAAACGCCGGACATATTCATCCGCGAAACGTATGAAAAAGGCGCGGGAGAAAAGGTCATTGGGTTTTACGTCCTCGACAAACCCTACCTCATAGTTCGCGATCCAGAGCTCATAAGAAATGTCTTCGTCAAGGACTTCAGTAATTTTTCCAACAAACTCTTGTGCGGCAAGAATATTGACGTCATGGGCAGCACTAATCTCTTTCAAGTGATGAATCCACCGTGGAAGCACATCAGGATGAAGCTTTCGCCGTTTTTCACCTCGGGGAAGTTGAAGAAGATGTACAAACTCATGGCGGAGATCTGCGATGATCTTCAACTTTATATGGACAAATTGGATATTGACGGTACAGTTGTAGTAGATTTCGTTTTTTTTTTATATTTTAATGCCGAGCTTGAGTTAACGCCGAATCGATGATGAACTGAATAGGTGGTTGAGGTACAAGTGTAATTCTGGTCAGAACACTTTTTTTACTGTAAAGTTGGATATACAAATAATCTATTCAGTTCGTTGACGCGTTTACACTATCGTTTATCGTATCATGTATTATACAACAACAAATTCTATTTGACTGCACAGAGAAAGTTGGAAAGCCTATCGAAATCAAGGAAATCTGCGCGAAATTCACGACCGATCTGATCGGCACAACAGCATATGGTATGCACTTGAATTCGTTAAAAGACCCGAATGCCGAATTTCGCAAATACGGCCGAGAAATGTTTCGAAGTAGTTTCAAGCGCTATGTGCAAATGGTAGCGGTCTTTTTGATACCTCCACTGCGTCCCTTAACTAACGCCAAGTTTTTTGATGGAAATCCAACTGAATTTTTGCGCAAAACATTTTGGCATGTAATCAACCAACGTATCGAGACTGGTATCAAGAGGCCAGACCTATTGGATATGCTGATCGAAATCAAGAATAATCAGGAGCATGAACCAGACGATATCTATAGTGAGTGTATACATGTAAATGCTTTCTATTTTTAAAAATAATTATTTACAAGTAGTTAAGATCAGTTTTATTTACTGTGAAAATAATAAGGAAAAACTCAAAAGGAATCATGTTTGCACAATGTCACAAAGTATTTGTTGACGGAAAGTTACCATTTAATTAAATAACTAAAAGAATGATAAAATTATACTCATTTAGTGAAAGTTTCTAAGAATTTGAATACTTTTGTCAATATTACAAACCCTAAAGCGTCAATTTGAAACCTAAAAATACATTTTACATCTACAGAATACAAGAATTACAAAATATTGACTATGTCTACTTCACAAGTCCGTGAATAATAGTCTTGGGGCTTCAAATTATGAGAGGTATAAATCTGTCGTAGAGGTAACTTCATAATAACTGAAAGGACAATCAATTTCTATCTATTATAAAATGTAATAAAAACTTTAAACTCGTCACAGGCAATGTAGTAGGCAATCTTAGATACCATATTTGTATATAACTAAAAAAGTTTAGATACACCTAGATAATGTACATCACCAATTTTATGATTTTTTCCGTGACTTTGTAAAGATGTAATTTTTACAATCTACACTTTTATACAGTGCAATTTAATCATCCACGTTATCATAGTGTATACGGACTTAATGATAACGATTTTTAATTTTTTAAAATAACATCTGCCTATTTTTAATAACATTTTGTTTAGAGTTGGAAGGAGATGCCCTGGTCGCTCAAGCGGCAGTATTTTTCACTGGCGGTTTTGAGACATCTTCAACAACGATGTCTTTTGCTTTGTATGAACTAGCGAGGAATCCCGAGACGCAAATTAAATTGAGAAACGAGATTTTAAACGCACTGGAAACGACTGGAGGAAAAGTTACTTACGATATGGTCAGTACGTATACCATATGGTTAAAACTTTTCATATTAGTTTTTAAATTCAAAATATTCATTATGATTTTGTTAGATAACAACACTTCCATATTTGAATATGGTGACCCTTGAGGCATTGAGATTGTATCCTGTTATTCCGTGGCTCGACCGAATAGCAGAAATGGACTATACATTCCCTGGAACAAATATAACTGTTGAGAAGGGTGTTCCAGTAATTTTACCAATGAGGACCCTGCATCTAGATCCACAGTATTTTCCAAATCCAAACAAATTCATTCCTGAGCGATTTTCAGAGGAGAACAAGAAAAATATTGTGCCATTCACATATTTTCCATTTGGCGAGGGACCACGCAGTTGCATAGGTATAATATATTTCCGGCAATGAATTAGACAATACAATGTAGATTATTAACCACTACCAAATTATCCCCTTTTCAACAATATTTGAACACCCTATAGCTCTTCTCAAATCGCAACTTGATGATCAATTTGTTAGAAAATTTCTAATATACAGTTGTCGCAATTGATATATTTACTTTAAATATCATATTCAGATTATTTACCAGACATTTACACAAAGCAATACTCGGTATCTTCATTAATTGATAGAGATGTATTATTGTACAAGGAAAACTGCGGTGTGTTTCTCTAAATATAGGTCAATTTATCAAACTAAATTAATGAGCGTTTTCTGTTCATTCGTTTATGTGCGATTTCGTCGCATTCAATACTGTGCATTATCTTCGTGACTTTTATTGATAAATTGAGTTTTTTTACAAGAAGAGTTCACGTTGCTGTGTGATTTCCTTAATACAGTTCAATTTTCTCGAACTACATTAACGACTATTGTGTTTATTACTTTGTTTAAGCGCATGTTATTCGCGATATACAATAAATATATTGATAGATTTCATTAAAGCACACTTTAGCGTTTTTATTACAATTTGTGTTGCAGGTACCCGATTGGGATATATTCAAACGAAGCTGGGTTTATTGAACTTCGTTTCGAAATATGAATTGACAACTATTAAGGAAACGGACGTCCAAATAGATAATTTGAATGTTCTAACTCAAGCAAAAGGTGGAATTTGTTTAAATTTAAGGAAACTTTCAGCTTAAACGTATTACTCATATACATTCGTGTAATATCAGATTAGTTAATAAATTAAAAGAAATTTATTTGAACATATAGTATATAACACTATAATAAATTAATATAACCGCAAAATAATAACACTATAATATACCGTTGCATGCCGGCTCACTGACACATATATAGCTTTTTCCAAACTGATTTACAAATCAGTATTTGAGTACGTTGATGAATTTGGTATTTTCGATGGCAACTGGATAACGAATTTGCTGTTCATTTTGCCGCGTGTGATATTTGTCTAAACGACAATACCGGATAAAATTATGACCGCATTTAATTGCTGCATTCATACTTATGATATACGGGGTTGGACGTAATGATCGCGGGTGGGATTTCGAGGCCGCTGATTGGTGAATGTACTCTACAGTAAACATTTGAAAATGTAAACAAACGGAATAAAATGTAACAGAGTATTAGAATGTAAGGCATGGTAGTAAAACGTAGAAAATTGTAGCATTACATTGCATTATGGACCTTTTTCACGATTAATAACATTTGTTTATATTTTTCGTATTTTCCATTATATTTCCCAGGGCTAATAATAATCGATCTTCAAACATTAATGAGTAGATCGCGTCAATTGGAGAATCGGAGGTCATATCAATATATAACAATAAGTACAAGAAGTCAATTTATTTATCAAACGTGTATTAATTATGTATTTATTCTTCTAAATATTAGTTTGCGTGCTTACTTTGGTCTTTAATCAACATTAACATTAATAAAGCATACAAAAATATCATATACTTTTCTATACAAAATTACATATATTCATAATACGTCAACATTTATGCGTTTCTGTTTTTAAATATATTGTTAATCACATTGAAGTATCGGAAAACGAGTAGTAGGAAAGTATTCGAAAAAATAGGTTAAATGCTTCGGATCAATAAAAGCCAGTCGAATGCATGATCATTATCAGTAAAATGCATGATCACTCGGATTTTTTGTGTTTTTCTCTCTCCTGCATGCATCTCTTGACTATGCTTTGAAAGGAGTAGAGATAGAAGGCACTGATTAACCTAAGAGGTCCCATCAAAACGGACTGAAGAAGTAATTCGCTGAGAGAACCGTATGGAGACATTCCCGCGCAGAGAGTAGTCAAGATAAAGCTTTCAAAACCAAGGATAGAGAAGAATTTTCCATCCTGAAAAGTATTCCAATTTAAAATTATATGTAAATAAGTCTTTTGCAATAATAAAAGAGATAATATAATTTAATGTATAGTAAATGTGCAAGAAAGATAATTAAAAAACTACTTTACCAAGGTATCTCTCAGTAGTTTCTCTGCCACTGCTTCCGGCTGTACCAAACCAGCACTTCCGGATATTAGCTTAGTTTCTAAAGGCTTCGATTTTTCCTCTTCGGCGAAGCCCGGAGTGTCCGTATCCGGCGGAAGAGACAGAGTAACGGACACGTTATACGGCGTTAATTCCATGGCTAAACTCTCGGCTAAGCCTCTTAATGCAAATTTAGTGGAGCAGTAGGCAGAGAATCCGAAAATTCCTGTATAAATGGATAGAGAAGATCGTTATTCCAAACTAATTTTGCGGAAATGATTGACAGGAATTTTTTTCTTGCAAAGTCTGAGGGCTGTTTCTTTACGGATTCTATAACAAGCTATCTATTATTCATGTATTATATTCCTTGTCAATATAAGACAAATATTAAATGCAATTTTCTTAATACGTGGAAAGTTGCCATTAAATACAACAAAATCGTATTATGATTTCATCTATAAAATTAAGTATCCTTAAAACTTCTTCGATAAATCAATAATAAAACTAAATAAATAACTAGTTAAAATAAAAAAGTTTTTCAGAAAGTCTTCATACCCAACAAAGCAGCTTGGGAAGACACAAGCACAATTTTGCCCTCCTTCCTCCTCTTCATGCTCGGAACCACGGCCTTAGTGCAGTTGTAACTCCCGATCAAATTCAAGTCAATCAAGTACTTGAGTATATCCTCGTCCGTGTCCTCGATCTTGCCGCAAGCCGCAGTACCCGCGCAGTTGATCAGCAAGTCACAGGGACCCCTTTGCTGCTCCAGCTCATTAAAAGTCCGTTGAATCCTTTCAAACGCGGTGTTGCTCACATCGAGAACCAGATGATCGACCCACTGGTCCTTACTGCGACGCGCCTCAACGATCTCGTCGCGAGCCAATTGAAGTTTTTCTTTGGTGCGGGCGATAATCGTGACATTCGCGCCCTCGCGAAGCGCGATAGTAGCGACAGCCTTGCCGATGCCGCTCGAGCCTCCGGTTACCTGAAAATGAAAGATGGAATTTTACTCAAGTGAACAGTATCAGAAAATTTTTTTTTCAAAATGTAATATGTAAATAGTTCATATAGCACTAAAAAAGTTAAGTGTTCTTTCTTTGCTTAATATAATTAAAGCTTTTTTATTCCACTGTACAAATTACGAACGTGCGTAAATTTCAAATGATCTATATATTTTTAAACATTTTTAACTTCATACAAATGGTTTTTTCTTCAATTCAGACTTCCTCCAAAATTTCGGCTGTATATGGGCTTATTAAACGTTGATACGTGCATTGTTATAAACAAATTCCTAGTTACTTAAACTAAAATTAGCTGATCTATTTATAAATTTTAAATATATTATATCTTAGCAAGCATTAAAATATATATATATATATATATATATATATATGAATTAAATATATTTTATTTAAAAAAGGTATCGGGAGAACATGAGCAACGTGTCGACTTCAACGCATACTTAAACGGTGTGACCATTATGTCTATATATAGGTGTATGGCCAAAATCAAACATAACCTCAAAGCGATGCAAGCTTCAAATGCAAAAAATCATTGCATGAAACAATAAATACAAGTCGAATAATCAGCAGAACAACTCTAAGAAATCAATTTTTACAATTCCATGAGGTACGATTCTATCAAATAAATCATTTATCACTTACAATTACATGTTTGTTATGCAGTGCGCCATTCAGCGAGCTCTCTTTATTCAAATTCTTCTTGACAATACTCTTGATTGCTTCGTAAAAAAACGCCGTAGAAAGAATACACAGCACCAACAAACCGAATGCTAGCAAGCCATATAAGGCATTTCCCAAAAACCAAAATACGCAGTTAAATCCTACCCAAAACATTGTTGAAATTCTATACTGTTTACTTTTACTTTTTGTAATAATACTAACTATCGGACTTTACTTTATTTCAGTGTAAACCACTTTGAAAACTAACAAGAATTAAATATAGCATTTTTCCAAATCTAATTGCATTTTCGATGACTACACCCGGTGAATACTTGTATCTTATATCGATTCTCATCAGATTTTAATGAAACTTTGAAGTATTCAAAGAGCGCTTCTCGGTGGCTGTCGGTAGAACTTCCCAAGAGCCAGCCTTTAGGAAGAGAGCAGTCGGTATGTACAGAATTGTACCGTAATGTGCTGACATCTAGAGGCAAGTGGAACCAGTAAAAATAACCGGGACTTTCAAACAGCGTCGTTCGCCATATACGTTATGGTTACATGATTCTTGTTACGATATGGTTCTTCGATTTTAAATAATATTGCAATTAAAAAATCAAAATACGGCATACAATATAATATTACAAAACGCATTAATTATACAATATAAATCTCTGATTAAAAATGCGTCCGCAGAGAAAAATGTGGAAAATGTCGATATTTCATATCGCTCGAATGAAAATGCAGATAAAAATCAAATATCTCATAAAATTTTCAAATTCACAAAACCAAAACTCAGCAGCATCCATCAGCGCAAACATCGCTCCAACGTATCTGCTGCAGCCGCTAAAATCCACATCCCCCTAACGCTTTTGAATAATCATGCTGCAGTCAACATAGTCCGTCGCAGCCCCCGTGCATGAGACCACACACACACACACACACGCATAACCGATTCCCCCGACGCGACGCTGCCCTCGAGTTTCGCCGCAGACAAAACGTCAACAAACGCACCCTCCGAACAGACAGAGAGAAAGAGATAGGGACTATATAACTCTTGTGCTCTGCGCTGCCACTGGCAACGCGACTGTCTTGAGAGAAAATAATATCGGAAGAAGAATGTAAATGTATATTCGAAATTTCCGTAATTATACGCGGCCGC
Organism: Muscidifurax raptorellus; assembly: GCA_020010945.3. Taxonomy (NCBI): domain Eukaryota; kingdom Metazoa; phylum Arthropoda; class Insecta; order Hymenoptera; family Pteromalidae; genus Muscidifurax; species Muscidifurax raptorellus. The sequence continues at coordinate 30,498,570 of CM052078.1, forward strand.
GAGTTATCGCGACGTCGTGACGAGTTTATAAGATTCGGAGTGACGGATATGTTTCTTTCAGTCGCGATGTTATAATATCCTAATTGTCTTTCTGCGTGTCGATGACCTGGGCTAATTCCATTATTCGCGTTCCCCAGACGACATTCGCAATTCGAAAAGGCATATATATTATACATGAATCTTACAAGAGCGTATACACGATCAGACTCGATTTCCTCGTTATATACAGAAACATTACTAAATCGTTCGTAATTATACTCCAGCCTAAAATATAAGGAGAAAAAAAGTCCAATCACATTACCCCGACCACAAGCGTATTATTATTATACCTCGGTGTGTCGATATTGTTGACGCGCATGTATGTATAAGAAGAGCGTCAGTGTATATATAAGCTCATATCCATAAATACCAGGCGTCGGCGGTGAGCCCATCAGGTGAGTCAGCCGCTCGCGCGCGAGCAGCTTGAATGATTTTCCGAAGGGGAGCTGGCCGGTTGTAAGTGGAAAAAGACGGATCCCGCAAGACCGAGAGGGAGGAACTGTATATACATAGATACACTCGGTATGCGTGTATATATATGTTTATACCTACTGGGTGAGTCGCACCGCGCGACGGTACAACGCGGCAAACGAGCGGGCGGTTCTCTGCTGCGGCATCGATTCTTCTCCGCTCTCGTTTTTCTCCGTCGTTTTTTTTAGGTTCGCTCGACGCTCGTTCTGATCGCGGTAGTTCGATTAATTATTGAAAATTACATACGCGACGATGTTTATGCTACAATATATACGCACGAGTTCAAAGGTCGATTCGCTGAATGACCGCCCAAAATAATAGAAACCATCGATCGAAAAAAAAAGAATCACCCCTGAAACGATAAAATCCGACCCACATCACGCTGCACGGAAAGCAGCATCAGTAGCAGCACGAGGAAGATACACGTATAATAATACTCTCGACCTCGCGCATCAGAACTCTGAACTCTCGGCTTTCGGTCCGCGCTCGCAAGAGAGAGAGAGAGAGAGAGAGAGATCCCAGGACGAGGTGAACGATCGACAGGGCGGCGGCGGTGGCTGGAGGGGGGGAGGCGCGGGGTACGTGACCTTTTGCAGCGGTGCGCGGCTGCAGGATGTGTATGTGTATTATATATGTATATATATAGAAGCGGCAGCGCGCGCAGCAGGGTGAGGTCGCTGCAGCAGCGCCGGGGTCGGAGTCCTCCCACCCCTGCGCTCCTCCTCTCGGGGGTGAATGCACGTTTGCCGCCCCTCCGCGCGCCCTCCTTTGGCTCTGATGTATATATATATATATATATATAGCTATACATCTCAGTTAGAGAGAGAGAGAGAGAGAGAGAGAGAGAGAGAGAGAGAGAGAGAGAGAGAGAGAGAGAGAGAGAGAGAGAGAGAGAGAGAGAGAGAGAGAGCTGCGATTGTGGAGCTTGCGTGCGCAGGCGAAGGATGTATGTGTTCGCGTGGGAAGATTCGAGGAAGTCGCGTGTGTTGACTCGGATGTGTGTGTATGTGTGTGTGTGTGGAAATAGGAATGCAATGGTGTAGTATAGACGAGGCCCGGGAGAAAGTGCGCGCGATGTTGGGGCTGGTTCGGAGTCGCCGTGTCATCTTGGAACGTCGATGCGTGTGCGATTTTTTTCTCTTAGATTTCCACGATTGCGTTCCTGTAAATCCCTTGCGCGGAAGTTCTTCGAATAAATTATTCTTCGTAGGCGCAACGTAACACGAATAAAGTTCCTGTCTCGTAGCGCCCGAGGCCGTTGTACACGAAGCACAACGCGCTGTAAAATATGAACAAAGTATATATATGTGATATAAGAAGGTGTCCTTTCTCGCACACTAGACGCGGCGTTGACTAAGTGATATAAGTGTTTCGCTGTCATAATATATTTCTCGCTTGCTGCGAACAAACAGGTATACGCGGCCGGCTGCATAAAAGCTTCCGAGAAAGCTCTTTCGCTAAAGCGCATATAGCGCGAGCAGGACTTTCTTCGCTCCGCAAGCTTCGACGTCGCGCGATGAGAAAGTTCGCCCCGAACAAATATATTCCTGGTTTATTCACCGGTCACCGGCTGAAAATTAAACTTTCAAAGTTATTAAAAACTTCGCATACACTCTTTTCCCACCCCGAGCTTTTATGTACATTTGACTATGTCAAGCTCGCTGATCGCCACCGCAAAGGAATCGATGTCTTAATCAATGAAAACTTGGTCACTGGCCCTTGTCGCGAAAGTATATATAAGTAAACATTGTTTGTCACGTATAATTGAATTACTACTATAGGTGTGTTCGAGCTTCGTTATTATTACAACGGCCGCGGGTATCCTACTTTCGCGGAAAATCAATACGATTTGTGTAAAGCAAACAAGTCTATTTTCTATGGCAATCGGCTAGAAGTACATATAATATATGCAAGCTTTGTATGTATACATAACTGGTTCAAGACAAGCGTGAAAATTCAGTCGACAGACACTCCTCGGCTCCAAAACTATCGAGCCGGCAGTCGCCGCAGCTTTTCCCGGGGATGCAACGCCCGGCTACGCCGGAACCAGCTGACTTCTGTACCAGCTCAGCTCAACGACCTGGACTTCTTTTTTTGTCGGGACGTCCCGTTCTCGATGCAGCCAGACTTTTGTCTATTATAATGTGCTGAATTATATGAATGACGCAATCGGCTATACGCGTTTGAGCTCGATGATTTCCTGATGATGAAGCGTTTGAAAATTAGAGGTATAATAGAAACCCACCCCCCACAGCCACTTTATAACGAGAAGTAAACTCAACCCCGTGGGTTCCATATAAACCTGCACCGAAACCAGACATCCGCGTAAATTACATCCCCTATATACGTTCCAACCGCAGAACCGCAGGTCCACACCTCTCAAACCCGAGCATCGTCTATATATCTTGTGTGGCAATAAACCTTCGTTTTTTTCTCTATATAAACTATATAGAGCGAGCTAAGAAACTTTGCTGTGTATACACGCGAGTATAACGAAAACAACGATAGGGGATGGTGGTGCACGAGGCGGAGAATTTCTATAGGAAACCGTGTGTGGGAGCCTGATGATCGTTCGGGGATGTCTGAGCTTTCATTAATTTTCGAAGGATAAAAATCGTCGGAGGGTGGGCTGCGGTTGACGGCTAATCTCGTGTATAAGTTTCGATCTGCGAGGTACTTAATTTAGGAGTTTTGGACTGACGCTATAGAAAGTTGGTGAAAATGCCTGCGGCAGGTTATACTGTTATAGTTACTGAAACTCGCGTCCGACCAAACACAGTGTCTTTCTACTGATTACGTTGTAAGGTGGCATTCGACTATCGCAGGCAAAAAGAGTAAAAAATTCTCCATTGCCAGTAATTTCTAGACGATAACTCGAACCTTTACGGTAAAACGTGCAGGATTGGATAAAGAAGCAACTCGAGCTTGTTTACACCTCCAGCCGCGCGATCTGGCAGCGAATAAGAAAAAGCTCTGCCTGCGCAAACACGAGAAAAAGCCCATTAGACAACGATGAAATTCTATTAGTCGATGACAAAGTGCAGTAATTTTCGCACAATACTCGGAAGCTTCAGAGGAGAAGAGGAAAGAGAAGAAACACACACACACACACACACACACACACACATAGTCGCAGAGAATAACGTTTCCCGTCTGCAGTACTTCAGAACCGAAGCCGATTCAATTAAAACTCTCCCGACGCAACTCCCTCTCTTTCCCCGAGAACGAAAACAATTTATATCCGTAGACCCACACGCGGACGCGTAGGTTCACACACACAAACACAGAGACAGAACACACGTCTCTGGAATCGATTGCCTTTTCAAATTCGAACTATATATAACACACGCTGCACAAAAGCGTCAAGCGCATATCCACACTATACACACATACACATACATACATATATATATACATCTCGACGTCGAATTTTCGATGATCCCACCCAGCACAGAGCCCTTTACTCTCGTAAATCAAAAGAGCGCCAGCGCGGTACTGGCGTTTCTGGGTCTCGTCACGCATATGTATATATATATATACACGGCAATTGATTCGCATTTCGCTGACGAGGTGTGTGCGCTGCGCCACGCTGCATCAGGACTATGGCCAAGTTTAATTGTCCCGCGCGCGGGAGACTGCAGACGAAAGCTCTCCCCGTCGGCTCGAGAAACAAACGGGAGAAAGGTTCGCTTGAGTCGATGGATGATTTTTTTTTCTTCTCTCTGACGAGCTTTGCGCGCTGTATTTTCTATGTCAATTTTATTTCATGCATATATTATAGATGTCGCGATCGCGGAGTTAATTTTCAATAAATTATATTCCCGCAATCGTACGGAATAAGATCCATATTTCACTGACGCACGAGCTTGCATTCGCTCGCGGCTTATTGTATATGTAGCGCGTGTGTACAACTACACGGCTGCTATCGATAATCAATGCACCGCGTTCAATAGCAGCGACAAACCCTCGTGTGTATGCGGTATATAAAGAAACGCATTTCTTCTTATTATTATTCCTCGTTCGATCCGTGCGCGGGGGAGTATAAAATCTGCCCCGTTAGCATGTACACTCGACGCTCGACTAGTTCAAGTGCAGATCGAATTTCTATAATCCTAGAAAATATGTATAATATACAGCGATCGTTCTCAGCATTTATTCGTTGAAACGCGAAATAACGGGTAGAAAAAAAAGGAGCACGCGGAGGTATGCCGTACGAAAAGAGAGCTGTGTCAGTTTGAAAACTCCCTTTTTCCAGAGAAATTCAAATCAATTTACACAATGCAATCCCGTGTATATATATATATATATATAATGCCATGTGAATTTTCCACTCCCCTCAAACGCATATATACATATGCATGTATATATATATATATATATATATATATATATAAAGCTCGGATTTTTGAGGTTACAAGGTGGCACTGCCCGGCCGTTACCCCCTCGACCCCTTCCAGCTCTCTTCTACCCGCCCTCTCGTTTACTATATATAGTATACGGAGCGCTTTTCTCTCCGAGTTTCTATTAAAAATATAAAGGGAAGGAGAAAAAGCGAGATTCGCTCGGTATAACGTGCTGCACACAACGCGTAAATAAGCAGTCGATGCAGCGAGCAGGGAGTAAACAAGGGGTTTTTCTCGTTAAATGTTGTATGATAAGGGGTTGATATTGCGATGAGCACTTTCAGGTTTACTTAATGTAACAGATATGTACATACAGTTATTTCTCAACTATGGATACTCAACGTTACTCAACGTTTCGAGACGTTGCTATGCCGCGGGCGTAGCTTAATGGTTATTATCTCAAGATTATAAGTACAGTGTCACCCGGTGAAAATTGCATTACTATCTGCTCCAGAATTTTCAAGCTTATTTATCGATCATCAACGTTGCGATTTTCTATGCGCATATTTTAGGATATGATACTCGCAATACACGTCTCTCCTTAGCTCATTCCGAGAATAAAACTTTTACCGTGCTGAATCAATCCGTTTTCAGCTAGAACGAGAATACAGTTTCACCGGAGCGAGAACAGCAGACCCAATCGATCATCAAAAGCCTCAGCGAAAAAGCTCTCAGATTCACTCAAAAATTCATTTTTACGATTCCGCAACTAAAAGCCAGCTACACATATCAATAAACAAACAGTAGCGTCTACGCGCGCGAGATAGCTTATTTCCGCGTCTGCCTCGAAAAAGTAGACCAGTCCATTAAATATGAAAATCGCAGAGAGACGGTTTATGAGGCCCTCAGCACGTATATAAATACACACACACAGTTGTGTCTATATAAGACGACTAACCCAATAAATATAGCAGGCAAGGCATACACGCTGCAGTGACGGAAGCTTGCAGTGCGCATTAATCGCGCTGCCGATGTAGGTATAGACCAGCAACTATAGTACAACACATCTAGGCCCTAACGACGACGCATTCCTGCAGCAACAGCAGCTATACCTGCGCCACAACGCCACCAATATAGGTATAAGAGAGTATAAGCGAGAGAGAGAGGGAAGACGGTGGTGCAAGCACCCGAGCTTGCGATGACGTATTATACGGACTTTTGAGGTTACGCGGTGGCAGTGCCCGGCCGTCACCCCCGAGTGCAACCCTCTCTCTTTCTCCCTTCCGTGAAAAACTTAAGAGAAAGAGAGAGGGAAAAATGTATGTGCATTGCCTCTCTCTCTCTCACTTTAGGAAAAAGAGGCGGAGGGGGTGCAACGCGAATGGAGAGATCGATTCAGAGTCTGGGTCAGCCGAGGACGTTCACCCCGCGCTCGCTTGCAGCCCGGGTAGAGTGAGAGAGAGAGAGAGAGAGAGACACGCGGAAGCGGAGAGAGAATCGCGCAGAGATGGAGAGGTTACGCGGTGCACCAAGCGCGCGTGTGTGTGGGAGGCTAGCAAGGGGTGAGGGACACTCCCTGGATATAGTGCGCAAGCTCGCGTGGCCAACGGCCGCGAAAGCGGCCTACTCTCTGCAGATGCTTATGTGTATACCTGTATGTGTGCGTGTGTGTGTGTGTGTGTGTGTACAGCGATGACGTCGTCGCGGGGGGGTTCGTACACACTCTCTTGTGGGGGGGTAGGTTGTGCGATGAGAATCGTAATTAGATTTTTGGGGTGAAGCTTGCAGCTTGAAGCTTCATGCGAGCTTTCGGAGATGCAGTTTTTTGATAGAGGCGTTCTCTGGGTATATGGTGTAAACGTATGCTATATATAGGGAGTTATTGTGGTCTTGCGAATTGCAAGAAGTCGTTTTCGCAAATTATTCATACTGGAGTTATATACTCATATACTTTTAAGTGAATTTCGCCACTTTTCCAGAAGTTTCTAACTTATATAACGTTGCCGAATTTCGTGGCGGTAACTTTTTTGACGGAGTTATTATTATTTAAATCTCCAAGTGTATATATACATATACATGGGCGTGAGAGAAACAGGAATAAAGAGTTGAGAGCGAAGTGAGAAAAAACCGAGAAATAAGCTACCCCTAACTCGGTTAATATTTCTCTTATCGTTTTAAGCGTAAATTATACATTTCGCAGAATCCTAGGAACATCAACATTTTCACAAGCTCGAAATGCCACTCTTGCCGACAGTAAATTACGATCAAGTGAAATACGATGTTCGCTCGGCAAGATAACTGGATTGAAATATATAAGACTTTTCTCATTAGCATATTCCTGTACGGTCGAAAAAGAAATGTCTCGCGCGCTGTCCGGTCATCAGCCCAGAAAGATTACAAAGTTACTGTATCGAAATCTTTTGAATTTTACAAGACACTTCACTTCCGCAGCTTCTTAATTATACGCTTCGTTCCGAAATTCCAGCGCACACGTTGCGCAGTCTCGAATTATCCAAGACTGCGTATACAGGAGAGCAGCTCGTACACTTTACACACCCGTGAATCCGTTTCGAGTGTATTCCCGAGTGTATTTTAGGGCCCAAGCGCAATTCGTGCAGCGTGTATATATTTGCTCTGCGTTTTCGAGCCTCTATATAGTATATACGCGAGGTAAAGCTTATATGCACAGGCAAATTTTAAAGCCAGTAAATTACAGTTATACGCATCTCTTTAACTCTCCGACTTTGCAGTATGAGTGTCAGGAAGAATTACGAGCTTTCGGCCTCAAAAAGCAGGAATTAAATTATGCCCGGCTCGGCTTATCGGCGATAGATCGCTACTTCAGATATAATACAGTATGTCCGTATAATGCCGGCCTAGTCCTTCGAGAGATTACGTGCGGCATCGCGGTATAATATAATGAGAGCTTTATCCGCAAGCTCTGGTAAGCCAAGATCTTTCGTGCTTTTCTTCGTGTTTCGATAACGATCATAGCTGCTTTTCTGGACATATATATATAGTGTACTATACAACGAGGTAAGTTTTTGGCTGCAGTTTTATCGAGTCGACTTTGTTTCCGTGATGTTCTTTGTCTATACTTTGATGACGACGATTGCGTGTATATAAAGCAGCCGCACTATATTTGATGGATTGCATCGTCGTATAATTTTCTGTTTAAATATGCAGCCGCACGGACAAGAAGAACAGGTCACCGGTAGATTGTATCTTATACGTTGTACTATATATATATACTATAAGAATATCAATTCACGTAGTCGGACTATTACGTGAAGCGTAAACATTACAACAGCTTATATCAATATCGTATAACAAGATTATTCAGCCAAAATCGCCGATAAAGCATATAAAAATCCAAGCGCAGTTGGGCCGTAAGGGAAGCACGGAGGAAAGAACTGGCGTCCTTAAACGGCTCCATAAATTATTCCAATATCTCACCACGAGCCCGACAAAACCGCCTCGGGAAATTCCACGACCTTTTGCAGAAGGCAAAGAGAGCAAGTGTCTTGAACGGCGAAGACGTCGCGACGCACTTTCGCTCGCCAGAATGCATAAGAGTGAGAGAGAACGGAATGCAGCCCTGAAATATTAAAAAGTCGCTCGTTTCTTTCTCTTGCCTAATGGCGAAGTCTTGTTCCGAGCGCGTCGATATGCTCCGATATATAGATATAGTATTGGTAATAGGGCAGGCGTTTTTGTTCCGTCGTATAAGCGCAATTGATGCTCTTGCTGTGAGAGGAAAATTTGCGATGGTTTAGTGTGTACTGCGTTTGTGACAAGCATGGGGCGAGCTGAGTGGTTGGGATGCCGCGTCAAAGGTTTTTTTTCTTGTTGATTATAGACGGTCATAAGTTATTTAGCATCCTTGTATTCGATGGATTACTTAGAACCTTCCAAATATTCTAAAAATCTGATATCGGAACGCAAACAAAAGTGTAAATATATAATACATTATATTCGCAGTTTTGTATCGTATATCTGTATGTTACTGAGAGATTATAAAATAGCAAGCATAATTCAAGGAGGATTTCTAATTTCATCAAATCGTGCAGCTCGGCGCATATTCACTCGACTCGCAAGAAAATAACGACTCACCTCGCAGAAGAGCCAAGTATAGAAAAAAAAGAAGCTTCGCAAGCTACCACCGCAGCTTGGAAAGGAGGTCGTCGCAGCCCTTATACTCAGCTCTCCCTCGCGTCCCCCCTCTAACTGCTCAACCCCTCGAGTCATCGTCATCCACGATCGCTTCCTCAAGACTCCGTATATATAACGCACATAAAAGAGAGCAAAAAAGAGAGAGAAAGAGGAGGGTTCACTGGCTCGTCGAGAGCATCAGAGTCGTCTTCGATCTTGTTTATCGTATAGCGCGCTCGAGCGTCAACGCGCCCAGATACGCCATAAATAACGCGCGCGCCGAGAGCTATTGATAACGTCGAGCTGCGCCCGTGTACACACGGATCAATTGCGATATATACCATCGCGCTCGCTGTGAAGAGATTCTGTACTTTTGTTTCTAGCGTTTTGCCGGCTTGCAGATGCCCGCGTGTTATGTAGAATGTTGATAGGCGGGTACTTTGCCGAGCGCAATTACTTTAGATATATGCTGGTTTATCGCATTTTACATTTGTTATATGCGTGAATAGGGAATTATAATATAGTTTTAAGGGTAAATTTTTATTTGTTAAATTGTTCTTCCGTAGTGGTTGGACTCGGGCTGGTGGATAGATTGTAAAAATGACAAACCTGTAATTTTTAAGTTATACCGAACATACCCTGTAAGTCTACTACACTGAGAAAAATCTACCGAGTAACGATTATACGCGCAAAAGTCAACTGAAGTATCGTAATCATTACAAAAATTATAGTAAATGTAACAATATTTAAGTAACTAGTACAATATTTGTAGTTGGCTCTAGTCAAAATTACAGTATATTTTCACTATCTTTTATTTTTCATTTCTTTGGTTATGACAATTTCCCTTAAATCATCGAATTTACTTTTTACTATTATATTTGAAAATTGTGTAATCATTTAACGCATACATCATCAACCATATAATATGTGAATATTTATTTTTAGTTATGCATAATGTAACCTAAATTTTTACTTCGTCACAATAAAAAGCATAACATTGTAATGTATTCTTCAAATTATCAATAGTATTCATTAGCAGTAAGTGCATCACCGAAGGTTAAATAACGCATTTTATCAACGTAATTTTATGCATGAAACACGATATAATTTTGATGTTAAATGCTATTGTTGTATTTTGAGGCAAAATGTAAATATTGAATTTTGTCGGGATGATTATTACCAATATTGAATTAATATTGAAGAAGGGATAGTAAAAAAAAGGGGGGAGCATTTGGTTTAAACATTTATTTTAAAAATCGTCAGATACAAAACAGCATGAACAGAGCATATACATACAGAAATACAACTTTTATCATTAAAATAAGATGACAATAATAAAATTGAATATGGTGGTGTAGAATTGATTGTTTATAATAATACAATAAAGTACATTAGTTGCGTGGTGTTATATAGAATATATAATAAAAATGATATCCAGTAGATTGGTGGGGGTACGACAACAACAGCCGAGCCGCGTGGATCGCTGAAACAGACGACGTGTTTGGATCCTTCGTTGCGCGCGAGATGTAAGCTGGTGTATGTTATATTTACGTTTCTATGCGTGTCAATACGAATTTATTAGTACAAAAGGCAACTTTGTACTTTTGTTTAATGGCCAGGCGTGGCTGAGTGGTAACGCTCCTACCTCTTGATCTGCGCAAGCGGAAAGATCCCGGGTTCAAGTCCTGGGTGGAGCTTCTACTCTCGCATTCGGCCTTTTAATTAATTAGGAATTTTCTCAATGCCAAATTTGTGCCTTATAAATCCTTAAATTAGTGTAAAAGCTTTAAACAAAAAATAAAAATTGTGATAATAGTACGCGTCCAGGTAAGGGTTCTGGAAAGGGAAAGTTGGAAGGCAATCACAAGATCTCCGTTGTATATTTTTATGTAGTATCTGCAATTAAAAATATATCTCTATCATGAAATTGTCGATAGACTTTTCAGAAAATTAACAAGAATTTTATAAAACAATGCAACTATAACAAATATTAAATTTCTTATAGATACGTCATTAAAAAAATAATGTAAAATAAAATATAAATACGACACAATGTGCAAAGAAATAAATTCATTAAAAAATGAATCATAAAGTATAGTTGTAAAATCAAAAGGCTTGACTTCATTCAAAGATTGCATAAAGTTAATGGTGGTATTATTATTCAATTCTACTATTATGTTGAAGGAAACATTCTAATGTTATGCTTACTCCCGATGCACCCACTCTCACAGTAAAAAGTAATCACTGTGCTGTGCCATCAAGATATAAACGAGACTTTAGAACAATAAAAATCTTGAGTACTCATCAAATTATTTAATAGCTAGATGGCTGCTGAATATAAGAACACTGTAAGTTTTGCACTGATGTAACTGACGTTCTTACAAAGATGTTTGGTGAGTAAGCGGTAGTCCGTGAGCTAGGCTGTGCTCGGACTACCAAATACTGAGTTACTCAGCGGTCGACGTCCCTACATATACCGACGCCTACGCGACAAGCTGCATCTGTCGGGAAAATTCATGGGAAAGTGGCAGATGTACGGATCCGTAGTGCAGGCGGGGCAGCTAGCACCTTCGGAATGTTTCCTTCCGAGGATTTGCATTTATCTCATCGTATAGCTGACAAATATATAAACTAACTATAAACTATACAATAAACTAAGTTTTATAAACTTTAAGGGACCTTCCGGGCACTCAGATGCTGTTGGTTGTGTAATCGATATAATAGCTGCGAAATATATTCAAGCTACATTTTATTTATATATCTGCTGATCTGTAAAGGCTTACACGGAAGCGGAGAATTTTTGTACGAAAATTTGATTTTGATTGTTCGTTGAAGAGGCTGGAACTGAATGGTGAATATTGACGTTTTATGAACCAGTGAGTCGGAAAAAACGGTTTTCCGGGTCGCTTCAGTTCGACCAGACTGTTCCATTGTTTTGAAAATAAAGGCTAAAATAGAGATAATTACCTTCGCATGTATTTCCATTAATAAATTGTATTCTTTTTCTAAATCCTATTTTTACTTGTTTTCTCTTCAAACGTTTCACCCACAAAACATAAATGTTTTAAAAATACGTATTACGTAAAATAAATTTTAAACTAAAACTGCTACAGTTTCGAAGACGAGCATCCCAAAAAAGACGATCGCCTCCTTCAGCTTGAGCGAAGCGCTCCATACGATAATATCACGGCCGCGGCGCGCGCGATAATCTCGGCAAATTGCAGCGTATAAAAATCGGCCGATTGATGGCGATTCGAGGCTCGGCATAAACGTCGAACGCACGCCGTATAAAGTGATTTCGAAAATGTATTTGGCCGCTGAAACGAGCCGCGCCTCTTGGATCTGCTGCGCTTGCGCCACTTTGCTCTCATACCCGCGCTCGCTCAATTCTTCATTCATCTTTTTTTAAAATATTTTTTTTTCTCTTTTGATATTTCAATCAAGAGAAATCCACGGCATTTCAGAGCAGAGATGGAACAAATTGCATTTTTAAAGAACTTTGCTTTATTCGTTGTATTTTTACGTTCAATTAAACATTTACCTTATTCCACACGCGATACAACACGTCGGCGACGCAGAGAAAAGTATGACGCACACCCTAGTTTTATTAAAAATATTTACATTTATTATAACGTAGCCCGTAGACCAGTCCCTTCCCGCTTGTTAAAAACAAAAATTCAAATGCAACCACGCCGCGTCTGCGTCTACGCAAATCCTTTAAAAACCAACAAATTCCTCTCTAAGCACACCACTCAGCGGGCAGATCTCTTTAGTCCGCGGCTGCTCCGTTTCTCGGCCGTTCTCCTCATTTTTATCTCTTCGCCGCTAAAGCCGGAGCATTTCACGGGAGCGCTTTTTCAAATTACAGGCCAAAGTCTGGCGGGCGAAGCGTCGGGCAACCCCCTCTGGCTGTTCTCGCCTGCTCGAGCGCGAAATGAGCTCGGCGCTTATTAGTGCGTCGAGAAAAGGCTCGTTGACTTCGGCCAGAGAGAAAGAGCGCGAGCGCGCACTTGTATATGTGGTGGGAAGCGCGCTGCGCAGAGTTGCATTGAAAGAATAATTATTTTATGAGGCTGAGAAATGCTTGGTTTCAGCTGCTTCGCGCTGTAAGAATTTGGATTTTTAAAGTCGTCGCGGAAATTTCCAAGTGCCTTTTTGGAATTAAGAACTGTACAGTGCGAGCGGAATACATCTTTGGTTTTCAACGAGCGAGACGATCTTAGAATTTGTTTGATCAAGTGTGGCGATGATATTTATGGGTTAATAAAAAAGTATTTATCTCTAATGAGGTACTTTGGAACGAACGGATGAGAACAAACAAAGATCGCTAATTAATGAACGTGTTTATGCAGCTGATTTTTTACTTTTATTAATATAATATGTAAGCATATATATAGTCAGAGTAAAATAAACGCCTATCTTTGCTGAATAGGAACTCGCGGAATTTAAGCGGTGGGCGAAGGGTCAATCTTAAATTGCTTTGTTTTCCAGTGTTTCACGGTCTTATAGTTTGGGTTAGAAAAGAACCTAAATACAAAAGAACAATTTCAGGTATATGTTAACGCACCTGATAATCTTATCTTTTCATTAATCGAGCCATTATCGTTCCGAAGCTTATGTAGTTGTTAACACGAAATTCAATTTATTAATATTTAATATATCAATGTATGTGGCAAATCTGCAAAGTGTGGTTTCTGTTCAAATATTAATATTTATAGCGTAAAAAATCAGATATAAGCTCGATTTGCCGTGATATTGTGTCACAACCATCGCTGGAAAGCACAGAAGTCGACGGACAATTTTTTAATTAGTCAAAATGAAGTGCTTAATTTTTATTTTTCTGCTCATAGCACTAATTGCTGAATGTAAGTTTTATCTCTCTAGGCAAATACTATTAATTTATATATTATAATACTATATTAAAATCTACTGATGTATCGAATTTAACAAAATTATGAAAAGCTTAATCTTTATAAATAACGTGTTATAGAATCAATATGGAGTGACTTTATATAACAGAAAATTATTTATATTACAGCTGTATACGGATGCACCGGATGGCAGAATTTCAAATGTGCAGGCCAATGCGTTTTCTCCAGATCTTGGAATTGTTTTGAACGGGGTGATGATTACGATTGCGTTTGCTCCTCTACATAAGTAGGAAAATTAATATATGTAATAAACTAAACCTGATCACAAAATAAATGCATATATAAGTAAAATTATTTAATAAATAAATTATCTGCTCATTATTTCATATTTGTTCACTACTTTATCATGATCACCAAAACGCTTGGATAAGTGGTTTGAACGTCTATCAATACAAGGAGTAGATAGAGTAAAAATTTTAAAGAAAATGGCGTTTTTTTCAACTTAAACATTTTTTAAATCAAATGTCACAATTTGTAAATGGTTTCTAAACAATTGCTTACGGTACAATTTGTACGTTCAATTTCAATCAGATGCAGGTAAAGCATAATAAAAACTGTTTTACAATTTTAGTATAATTAAAAAGTATATGTATTTCTAATAACTTCGTTAGAGCACCAAGCTATGTGATAATAAATGAGCACCAAGATATGTGATGATAAAATAATAAATGGCTAGATATTGATACAGCTTATTCACATGGATAACCAATTATCCATATTGATTAACATGGATTCTACTTTAATTTAAGGTTGAAAACTTCTACATGGATTTTTTGCATTGATTTCTAAGTATATTAACTTTAAAAAATCTATAACTTGGTTGAACACTTGATTGAATATGGAAAATACGTAGTATCACCTAGATACTCCTTATTCTTTTAATAACCCTGCTTATATATTACATATACATCGATATACGTATAATCCACCCAGTTATTTTCAACCGGAAAATGTTAATTGTTCAACATTGAGTAGAGTAAATGCAATGCCTTATCGTAATTTTACAAATCATAAAAAGTTAGTCTGCGCGCAAGAAATAAAAGAAATGACGAAGAAGGCATCTAGAAAAGCAATTTTCAGAATCATCGCTCTAACTCAAAATGAAATTTAGCCTCCACTTCTTTTATAAAAATTCTCATGCTTCCCTCGCAGCAGCAGCAGCAGCTGGCCAAAAAATCCAACTAAAAAAGTACTTCACTTTCAAAAAATAAATCTCTCAAAACACACAGATACTGTAGTGCTTGATCGAGCGAATTCCGTCATCGGGGAAGCGAGAAAATTCCATAAATTCTTCAATTTTATTTCGAGCTGCGAACCATAAATCCCTTAACGCACTAACGCCCTACCCTTTGAGGCTATCGCGAGCAATAAGCCCGGAAGCAGCGAGCGGCCGGGCTGCAGTAGAAAAAGCCAGGGCGCGGTGAGACAGAGCCTGTCTCGCTCTTTGCTACTGCTGCAAGCCCGCTATTGGCTATATATATACAGACTGCTACTCTACAGACCCGAGCGCCCGGAAGCGTGCCGGAGATTCTCGCGGGGGTGGTAATGAATTTTATGCTTTTAAATCAAGCTCATGCTTATTTTATAAAGAAATAAAAATTAAGATTTGAGTATTGCTATTCAGAACGACGCGTTTTAAAATCAGTATTGATTTTAAATGAGATTTCCTTACAAACGGTTAAACGAAAGATGGAAAGCTGCATGACGCATGGATGAGTTAACGCGCTTGATATCTTATCTTTTTATTAATGAGTATAATAAGTAATCAATGTAAAATAACTGCACACGAGTTGATGAACGACAACCCGAGCAGGAATCCAATCTACGCCAAACTCGGCTTATTAATTCCAAAATAATTAATGTATGCATATAATAATATGTATAAAAATGCAATCGTGTAAAAAAGTTGTCTTCGATAAATGTGTTAACGATTAATAACTGCAGCTATATGTTCAGATGCCAACTTCTTTTCGAGGTTTATCCAGTTGTACAAAGTTTACATTAAATTACACTTGCAAAGTGTTTTGCGTAAAAACATGGAACGTTATCGTACAGCGTACATAAAATAGAATACAAGCTCGAGTCGTCGTGATCTTGTGTCACAATTTTTTAATTAGTTCGAAAGCGTTAAATTTGATCAGTATTTGAATGCTTTACAATCAATTTGGCAATGATGAAATCAACTTTTTAAATAACGGCTTTCTATAAATGTTCTACAAAACAAATAAATAAAAACAGAACTTGATTACTTTTTGAAATTGAAATACAATACTGCTGTTGTATATTCCTGAACTTTTTGTTCAGGATAACAGTACACATTTTATACTTTTGAATCGAGGCATTGCGATGCAGCATAACATTTATTATCTTTTACACAAAATTTAATAAATATAGAAATTGAATATACCACTTTATATTTTTATTTTCAAAATACATATTATTCGAAGTTATACGTTGTCGCGCAACACACAGACACGTTTCTGCCACTTTTCGCTTATCTCTTTGTCACAATCCCTTTGTACAAGTATATCCTCGCAGTTTCCTCTATATTTTTCCCCGACTTTTTCTCTGTCATATTCTTTTCTTTTCCGATGCAGTTTGCCGCACTTTCGGTACACCAGCAATTTCATCCTGTTTGCGAATCATCTCTGCAGTTCGTTGCTCTCGACCCTTTCTTATCGTTGTTTACTCACAGCCTATTATTAGCTATATAATATGGCGATGCCAGTTACACGCTTATACTGATTTTTTCATGTCTTCTTACCTTCGCATATAATTCTACTCCCTATTTTCTTCAATGTAGAAAATGCTTACGCGGAAAAGCGGAAAACAGAGTTTCTATGCAGTATACCCAACATCATTATACCGAGCCATCTCGGCATTCGTATCATCCCTTACATACAGATCTTTCTAAAACACCTTTTACTCTCTCATTCGCATCGAGTATATAGTAAAAAGGCAGCATAAGTCTCGCGAGCTTCTTCCAGCTCGATAATCCCCGACTTAAACCATTACCGCCCCGCCATTAACGAGGCTTACACTGCGTTCCTTATACTTTCTTCCTGAGTCAGCGATCTTCTTTCTGCTCTTTTAATTTCTCTCCCACCTCCATCTCTCATTCAGCTCATAACTGTATTTTTAACTTCTAGCTTACTCCCCCTTATTCCCCCATTCCCGTGTTCTTCATCTTCGCAGAGAAGCGATCCAGAAAAACCTGGCTCGAGTATTGGGTATTCAAAAACCCGACCAAAATCGCTCGTCTCTGACCCCCGCAGCGGCGCAAGAAGCACAGCAGCAGCAGCAGCAGCAGCGACGGGGTAGTGCGGCCAGAGGAAGTATACGTATATATAGGAGGACGAAATCTCCCCGTGAGAGGACCGCATCATGAGCCAGAGGGGGTTCGGGCGCGGCGCAGTTCTGCGCATGCGCGCCCCAGGCTCGCCCGTGACTGCAGAGAAAGAGCTAGAGAGAGAAAGAGAGAGAGAGAGCGCACACCGTGGGTCGGGGTGGTTCAATGTTACGGGAGGCCACTGACCCGAGCCGCCCTCTCGCCGAGGCCACGAACCGGAGAGCTACCACCCCGTCGATGCACTATGTGCGCTGCACACACATATACACACCGGGCGCTCGTCGGGGGGATATCCCGGGCTGCTTGAGAGAGAGAGAGAGAGAGAGCGAGAGCAAGGGTGAAAGGCCCCTGGCCGAGGAAGGGATTGCAGTCTAGAGAGAGAGGAGGGGTTGAACAGCTCTTATAAATTACCTGGACCCGCGGCATTACGACTGCTGATTCTCATCGTTCTCACGTGGAAGGGGGTGTAGATCGCGTGATTTCCGCGAGTTTCCGCGACCGATCGTCGCGCATCTTCCGGCTTCCCTTCTTTTCCCGACGTACCATACACTGGCCTCGCGTTTCTTCGTCCGATGAATTGGGTTATACACCCGGTTTTTTGCTATATACAACTGTTTTAACCTGTGATCTCGCAGGTTAAAACAGCTTTGTAATAAAAGAGCTAAACGACGATGATTCGTTTTATCAATGTTTCAGTACTTCCGCGTATATGGAGTGTCCGATTGCTCGCCGTTTCGGTTTGTTCACTTATTCAGCTAGAAGCGACGCTGGAAATGGGAGTGTAATAGCTTGTCGTTTCGTGTCGGGGCGTATAATCAACTGTGGACGACTATATTGTCGTTTTAATCACTGTAGACGGGAATCCTGTGCTTTCTTTTTATACTCGCATTTTAGATATCATCGTTAGCTTGATAGGACGTGTGGAGCCGATGCGGATGATGTTGACAGCTGTCGTTGGCGATTATACCTATATATATACGCTTAATCGTGTATTTGATCGAATGTGGACGATGGCGAGCGATGATGATCGCGGTTTTTATCAAACGGATATATCGCTGTTATATAACTTTCTGTATTACGGGAAGCTTCGCGTCCACGTATTAACGCCAACATTGCGTTAATTATTTTCTCAATTCAGTCACACGAACGAATCGTATAGAAAAACAAATGAAACCAAACAACCGGTGCTCGTTACCTCGAGCCAAAAACATCCGCGAGATCTGCTACTCGAGCTCTCGCGACGTCGCGAACATCCGGGAAATTCGGCGTTCGACTGCAGCAGCGAATCCAGTGATCCGTAAAAGGGAATAGAGCCCACCCCCTGCGAGTATACGGTATTTTCGTCGACGCCCGCGGGTGCACTGACCCGCGAGATTTCTATCTAGGCGAGAGCTTTATATATAAATTATATCCCGACTACTAATATACTGTGCCCGATATATATATATATATATATATATATATATCTTCTTCTCTGCCGTTGATCCCGCTTTATTTACGAGCTGCATAAAATACAGAAGAGTGAGCGAGAAGGAGCGAAATCAGACCCCAGCTCGATTTTCACCCTCTGATTAATATCTAGTAATCTCTGCGTCTTGGGAGTGTACGAATAGATATAGATAAAGTGTCTTGGAAAAATGGTCTCTATTTTCCCGGGATTAGTAGACGGTATGAAGCTGCAGGATGATGCGGCTTGGATTATGCGTGAAATGCAGATGGTTTTTATCGAGTTGAGAAGTTGGTGAGGAGGCGACTTAATTCTTGGGTAATGAGTTTGGCCTCTATGTTTGTTGTTTCTTCGTTTACGGTAATTATCATCCTGTCACCCTCCTAGAGGCTATTATATAACTTTATTTGAAACGTTTAAGCCGATGAATTTTCATCAAAGGTGTATGAAATCGTTAAAAAAATACTGTGGCGTGTTTCCCTAATAAATTATAAGGAAGTCGTAAAAAAAGTCAGTGAAAACCTGATAATGCATTCCAATTAGAAGCCCCAAAAGTACAAGCAAACTTCATTATTAAAATACCTACCAGCCTTATAATCACCATATCAGCCAGGCCAACTGAATATCGCTGAAAAAAATCTGGCGACTAGCCATATATATATAGCAAGAGCAGTAGCCGCTTCCTCTTTTATAATTCAAAACTCCAGTAGCGAGAAAACCTACAAACTCTCTCTTCGTCCAATCTCTATATATAAACAACGCACACAGACACACAGAGGCTGTAATCTCGTCGACGAGAGCAAATCCCGATATATATATATATATATCGGGAGGCCGTATCTGCGCGGGCCTTTGATATCGGGCTGCGCGCGTAGATTTGCTCTCCCCGTAATTGAGAGATTAGAATCTCCGCCGTATAACGATATCGCGAGATCGTCTCGAGCAGCGCGGGAAAAAGTGGCCCCGGCTCCAGTAGCGTTTTTTGAATGAATACCTGTGCGCATATGCATTCCACTGGTGTGATTGGTATGGTTGGATCAGCTTCGTTTGGGCTTATCGCTGTTCTTTGATTTTTGAACATTTTGATTTATGAAACATACATTATTATAATGCACTTTATACGTGCATATTTAAAGCGAATCGATAATAATATATATACATAATTATTATCATCTTCAGAATGCCGTCCTGCTAAAAGCGAATCGACGTCTGCGCGTTAAAGTTCATCGCACTCGCCTATTCCAAATGTTCTATTATAAAAGCCGCGACGTCTCATTATTATTAGACTTGGCATTATCAGTCCCGGAGCTATATATACGATACTGATAATACATGCTAATGCAGTTATTATTCAAAGCCATATCAAGCGACGCAGGTATACGAAAGCTTCTGAAAATGTATACTTCGAAACAATGTCCAAATGAAAAAAGAACCGAAAGCTCAGTCCTTAAAAAAAGAAAGGAAACCTCGAGAGTCATATCTTTCTCGCTCAAAAGATCATAACCCAAGCTCTCCCGCGCTTATTACATTCCCGAGTTAATTAAAACATTTTCCAAACGCAAGCAACAATCTCTAGCATTTCATGTAATATACCTATATACACATCCGCGCGGTCTCGTCTGGACCGTTAACTTCCTTCCTTCTTTCTCTCCTTTGCACTCGGCTGGCGCACAAAAGGGTTATTTCTTATTCGGCATCAGGGGAGGGGGTCGAGTGAAGTAAAAAAAGTCGCGGCTCTATACATACATACACACACACAGAGGAATTCGCTTTCATCGCTCAGCGCTTTTGTTCTTACTAATAAACTGGTTTAATGAGTCAGCCCAGCGCAGAGAAGGTATATACGCAAACGTCGAGGATTTTTTTCGTTATGAAAGAGCTGAGCTATATATACCTTCGAATTATTCTGTGTGTATTTTGGTTTCTTCGTGGAGAGTGTATATATGTAAGTTTGAGAAAGGAGCGTCGAGTTCTTTTTTTTGGAAGGGTCTGCGCATTGGCACTTGAGACGACGTGGTTATACATAATGGGCAGCAGCGCGGTAACGTCGATTTAAAGGGATGAACGCTGCGGCCGAGGGACTTTATTTCCGTTGTGTTTCGTGCTGTTTGATTAAGTTGCACAGCCGCGAGTCCTTTGAGAGATTCGTTTCTTTTCTCCTCTCGTCGTAACTCTTCTCAGCGTGTTCAGCTTGGCGTGAAATTGTCGGAATATATACGAAAAACAAAGCCGTTTTACGAAATAAACGACCTCAAAATTGTATGTATATATCAGCTCGACTCTCGTTATACCGATACATCCCGTGTCCGAGCTTGTACAGGCAGAACCGCGAAGCTCCACCCTCGGAGAATCTCTGAAAACCGAGCGTCCTCTTCGATTTCCCGTCTCTATAAATTCATTAAACATCAGTCTCTCTGCAGCCTCCCTCACCCCACACTCACCCAGAACTATGTGTATAATATGGCGACCCCTCGCGTAGTCTCACGAGTATAACAGTGCGTATAAAAAGATACAGCCGACGCATCGATTGCGTATATATATATATATATATGTATATACAGTGAGTTAAAACTATATATATAGAATACGTTTGACTCGAAAACGCCGCTCGATTCTCTCTATCTCTCCCTCTTATGTTAATTTGTCAACGGTCGCGCCTAAGGGAGAGAGTGCCTAACCGTATATATATTCTTTGGGGTAGTCGACCTGTGCAACGCAGTAGCGTCGGGCCCGAAAATTATTCCTGTATAGCTAGAGAGAGAGAGAGAGAGAGAGAGAGAGAGAGAGAGAGAGCCGCATCGCGGTCATTTCCACTTGGCCTAATTAAATATCAGGCCTGACGTTTGCCGGAGCGGCTGGAGTATTGCGTATATAGATATATGTATAGGAGGTCCGCTGACTGCAGTCTATAGTGGTGGAGGAAAACGAACCGAGGAAATGAGGAGGCGGGGATCGAGCTCGATATGCTCGACATATATGTGTCCTTTGCGTAATGACTTTTCCACTCTGCGAGCTTGCGGTGTTTGCGTTTTTCAATTTCGAAAAGTGTATACGCGGTATTTATCCGTCATTATATCATCTTGACTCTATAGGATGTTAACTGATGTAGGCAATTTTTTAAATGTGAACGAATAGATGATAATAAATTTTGCTTCAATATTTACAAAAGCAGAGAGAAAAAAATTGCCAAACTTTTACACACCGCAGTTCTGTTGACACGGCAAAAAATCCAAGCTCAAACAGTCAACGACCAAAATCAAACATACAGACTATAGATATAACATCCGCGTATAGCCCCGAAATTCTCAAAACTAGACACCACCCCCCACACACATATGCTGCCGTTCACGACGATAATCCCCTCAAAGCTCATATACAACTTTCTACATATACATATATATTCCCCGTCGCATCTCGGAAAATTCAAGAATTAACATCGTCCAGAAAACTTCCCTTCCCCTGCTCTTCGATGAAAAAAAAGGAACCGAATAACCCCCAGGATTTCTCAGTGCGATTACGGACATCCATCTCCGAGTCGGTCGTTCCCCGGGCGCACGTACACGTAAACGTAGCCCGTACGTGAGTCGCCGGCAAATGAGATTCTCTCTCTTCCCTTTTACACGACGACTATAAGGTATATAATTCGCTGGCTTGCCGAAAGTCGCCTTGGTATTTTTCCCGCTGCTATATATATATAGTATGTGTTAGCTTTAACCCCCTGTGCGCTCGACACGCCGGCTGAGCTGCAGAGTTCAAGCTATATGTATACATGATATATACGTTATAGTGCCACCCCAGGGTGTACTGCTGCATCGACGCACGCGAGGGGAAAAGTGCGTCGGTATCACTGGGGCAGAACGGTATCTTAAGGTTGGCTGATGGTGTTTTTCGAAAGTTCTGAGGAAGAATTTTTGGTGATGGTTGTGCGATGTTGGGGAGGAGGTGTTTGGCCTGGTTGTAGTGACTGATCAAACTTTGAATTGTATGAGATTGGGAAGAATTTCTCCAGTGCAATATATAGGATATTCGTTATATTTCGGTTCATATACAGTTCTTGATGACATTATACGTTGTATCCTTCACAATTTCAATAATCATCATCATTTTCAATACTCGAATACGTCACCCAGACTAAAACAACATCGTTCTACAAAACGCGATAAAAAGCGTCGAATCATACTTTAAAATGAAAAATATTTCTTTCTCAACCCCTCGTCTGCATTCTCGCCTCTAAAGAGCTTCTCAATCAAACGGGCTGCACACACATATTATACATCGACATCCAAAAAAGGCCGAGCCAATCTTTTTAATTATAATCCCTCCGAAAATGGCCCGTCGTCTCCTCTCTCTCTCTCTCTCTCTCTCTCTCTCTCTCTCTATATATATATATATATATATATATATATATATATATATATATCTCCGCAGCAGTTTCACGATTTCCTCCCCTACACATCGCGTCTGTGTGTTATATATATATGTAGGTATATCTGTCTCGAGCACTCGTCGGTGAGAGCAGCGCCGAGAAATAAATCGATCGGGACACGACTGCACAGAGGCTGACGCGCGAGAGCCGAAATAATATGAGGAAACGGCTGGGATATGGTGTGTTATACGTACGGTCGGTGTGCGTATTTGTAGGAAAACTAAATTTTTCGCCAGCTGGACGGTAGTGGCGGAGAAAGGCCGAATTACCGGCAATTATCGTATAGACCCTGCGACAGTAGGCACTATATATATATGTGTTATATAGTGGAAGCACAGACGGGCTTCGACCCCCCCGTCGAGTGTGTACCTATATGTATATAGTGCGGTGACACGCCCCGCTACTGAAAATTCGGTTACTATAGAGGAGCTTTTTTGTCACATGAGCGATGCGTCTGTTTGGAAAATTTGTTGGAGTACGCCTTTCGACCGTTTTGAGAGTATGTATATATGTTTTGTCGAGTGGGGTAGGTAATTGCAGTAGCATACTGAATTGTGGGAAAGAGTTTGAGAAAGAGATTCCGTCGACTGCTATACGCTACACTACAAGTTTTACGCCAAAACGAAGCCCTATCCAACAAAAAAGTTAAACTTTCAATAACAACTCGACGCGTGTGCGCAGTTACATCGACCCACGCTGCACACCAACCGATCATTGAGAATTCCGAGATAAGTGCGCCCAGTGCGTGCTATATATAGGAACTACTGAACGAAAAGCATCGATCCGCAGGCGTCTATGGAATTTTCATTTCGCCGGGGATCAATCAAGCCTGTCGCTCGGGTCAAAAGAATAACCCCCCGTACTATACTCGCGTGGCAACGAACTCTCGTTATGAGCCATTCGAAATTGCTAAGCACGCTTCAAGCAGCGCCGGTAGTCCACTTGTATGTAATTGTCGCGAGCGACGGAGAGGTCTTGGACATTTATTCGCACACTCGCGGCTTGCTCGTCTGAAACAACGTCGAGAAAGAAACTCTCGAATAAAGGTCTATAATTGGCATTGCTGTGTGTGTGTGGTGTGTGTGAAATAATGTCTTGAACATTGAAAAATTCACTGTATTCGAATAATAATAAAAACGCATTTACACCGAGGAAATAGCTTCAAAACAAACCGCCTCTCCCAAAATCGCATCCTATACGCCCAAAACGAAGAAAAACCACATACTTATAAGGATTATAGTCTCGAATCCCCACAGCACATCGTGCACGTGCAACACACGTGGCATATCCCTTCGTGTAATATACTCGCAAACTTGCGTCCATCTCTCGCAGTATGTACGAATCTCGTTACAGCACGGAAACACGCGAGGAACGTATTGTCGACTCGCGCCATGCGATGCAGAGAGTTTAGACATATATATATATATATATATAGGTATATACTGCAGAGGCAAGAGGGGGAAAGTTCGACACGTATGGGGCTGCTATGGCAGTTTCTTCGACTTGGTGGAGTATAGGGTAGAAAATTAGGGAGAGCCAGAGTCTGTATATACATATATGCGGAGCACACGGGATATATAGATGGGAATTTATTTACGCTGGGGAAACGAGGCTCTGCGGATATACACGCGAGACTTTATATTACGGAATCGTATACTTTTCGTATAAATAACGCATATATTTTGACGCGGACAGTTAGACGATGACGCGTTTAGGTCGAAATTACAAAATGCTTTTCGGGTACAATAAAATCGCATGCGACTTGATTTTCCTCACACTCGACTGTGTATATATATATATATATATATATATATATAGATACAAGTGTGTATGTGTGTGTATATATATATATACACATACACACTTGATACGATAGCTATAGCATGAAACATGCGCCTCGTTCTGCAAACGCGTGCGCGCGTCTTCGTATACTCGCGGTAAAATGTATAGTGTAGAGGATTTACGATAAGTACACGCGATGATAACGCGACCATAACACATATACATAAAGCCAATTTATCTCGCATCCCTTTCGTCCTTATACGCATAAAACCGAGGACTACTGAGGATCCGGCCGAATGTATGCCAGAAATTCGACGATTATACTCGTGTATACGAGACGCGAAAATCATGTCATCAACACACTTACATATGATCAGATAAAGAGTTGCGCTTTTCAAAACAAATCTCTCCTCTTTATAGTACTTATAGAATAGACAAAAAATGATACCCTCACCGTAGAGCTCAAAACTCGCAAGACGCAGGGAGACAGGGAGTGAGAGAGAGAGAGAGAGAGAGAGAGAGTAGGGAGCAACATTGTCGGTGTCTTCACGCTGCAGCAGTAGCAGCAGTTTGCTCGACTGGCGAGTATACACACTATATATATATATATATATATATATATATATATATATATATATATTTATATATATTGCCCCCTCTCCGTTTGCAACCGTCTATCCTTCCAGGCAGCCGAGCAAGCCGGCTGCCAGGGGCGTACGTAGTTATTTCGCGGTGGATGCTGCGGGATCAATAGCGTAGAGGGAGAGAGAGAGTGGGAAAGCACGAGAAGACAAACGAGGAGGGAAAAAAGGAGAAGGGCGATACCCCCCCTCTTCCACCCCCTTTTTAGACTCCCGGAAGCCCTAGCTTCCCTCTCCGCGACTGCACCCTCGGCCTCTTTTTTCTCCCTCCTCTCTCTTTCTCTCTCTTGAATTTCTTTCACTTTTAGCTCTCTCTCTCTCTCTCTCTCTCTCTCTCTCTCTCTGTTTCGCCGGTTTATTTTTCATTTTCCCTCTCTCGCTCTTGTGCTCGGCTGCTGCGCGAGCAACCCCCGGAGTAGTCGATGCATCCCAGGGTCGTTGCTACCGACAGCGAACGACCCCGAGCCCGGCGTTTCTCTCTCCCTGAAGCTCGCGTACTTGCGCTGTATATATATATGTTCGCGTACATGCACACACATCCTCTTGCCGGAGCGGTATATACCGATGGTACTGCACGAATGTATACCCGCACACACGTGTGTGTGTATATATAAACACGCACTCGCGGGATTTTTCAGGCGTGTACGATCATTTAGGAATCATCAATTAGCCTGCACGATTAAATTATATATAAATATAACGAGTATGCCTGGAGCGTAAGTATATACATATACGACGTAACGTGCAGCGATGCCCGGGTAGCGCAGTTTATGCGGACGTACACGCAGGACCGTTTATGGGGATACACGTGTGCGCCCATTGTGTGGGTGTGAAAGAATGAGCCAGAGAACTTTTATTCAGTATTATTGTCGAAGTTACATTGTGCACGTCTGTGCCCAGTGACAAGGGGATAAGAGTGTGCAGCATATATATACACCTATATGTACACGAACGAACACGCTATATAGTTGATATTGTATAGGCGTATATAGAATGCGCAACTGTGTGTTCAGGTGTGAGTCGTTGGCACGAAATCGTAATGCGTGTGAATGAAGGGATGATGTGGTGGTGGTGGTGGTAGTGTCTCGAGGATTTGAGATTTTGAATGCACGTATATTTTCACCGATTATGCCCAGCAACAAATGTAGTGATACTTTCTCCTGGGCGATTTGAAGTAATTTTATATAAAATTGATTAAATTTTAAGTGTAGTATACTATAATTGCAAAATTTATAAGCGATTCGTCGATTTCAAGCTTATAAAAAGTTATTTGATGAAACTCATCCCTTTCTTTTTCAACGTAAGCTTATATAGTTTTTATGCTTAGGTCATCGGGAGTCGAGTGGGCCGATAGAACTCGAATCAGGAATGTCAACTTAAAATATTTGTATTTACTTTTTCTTTTTTACATCAAGAATATCTTATATAAAAAATAATTCAATAAAATCAGCAGCGAAATCAATGGAAATCAACTGAAATTATTTCCCGTATTAGTTCACGCTAGAGAAATTAATCACTATATTGAACATTAAATTCGAGACAATTTGTATATTATAGAGGGCCGTTTAAGTAACAGACATTTTTCGTTTTTCGTTTAAAAGTGACATCAAAAACAGCTATGGGTAGCCATACTGGGCGACACTCCCCTATAAATGTGCATATATTACACGGGAAGTATCAGAAAAAATTGCATCAGTCTTCTATATCAATAAAGATACAATACAAATAATACGTATAGCTATCCCACAAAAGGCAATATCGCTCGTTCGAGTACATACTCTCGTATATACGTAAATCCAGCCGGTCGTGAGATAAAGCAAGACATGCAATACTAGCAGAGACTACTCTATATACGTGTATCAGGATTGCAAATGCGCTCGAGATGTCCTGTACCAATACAATTGCCCGACGCAGAACATCGTTAGTCGGGATAGGCTAATTTCCTATGATTATATACGTATTTACCTCGAACGTCGAAAGCTCCGAGGTTCGCTCGTATCGTACCGCGGAGCTTTCCTGCTGTTTACCGTATACTGTCTGTAATAATCTGGGATTCAGGATGGGTTTCAAGGAGATGATTTTTTCATCGATTTTCCGCAGAAGCTAATGTTGATCATCGAATTTTCGTTGGAAAAAGTTTGGCTCTCGTGTGTCGGTCGGGAATTTACATCGTTATTTAGCGATTGATGAGCTTTCCTCGTCCAATATTGATGTAACTCGAACATAGACGGGAGTAAAGTGTATATAGAGAGATGGATCGCAAATTATTTTTGAAACTAGTTGATCGATCAAACTTTTTATTCCGGAGTCTGACGGTTTCGTTTATTCTGGAGAGTGAAGTTTTCTTACAATTTATGCTTAGCATATAATATGCAAGAGTGATTTTGATTTTTTAAATCGCAAATAAATGGCATTTAGTGTGTATTTTAATCGAAATACTTGAAAATTCGATGCGGAATAACAATTATTCTGTTTTTGTTTTTCGCTTGTACAATTTATTACGCGATGAAAAGTACATAAATTTCGGTGTGCATATACGTTCCACAGCGGCTGGATATTTATTTAAAATAAATATATCGTTCTGCCGGCGAGATTAAAGTACGGGAAAATTGTGTGAAACATATTTCGATGATGAATTTATAAACGATTCTCTGGATTTTTCCATAAAGCCTCTCAAAATAATATAAATTACGATAGCTCATCAACAGGCGCAAAAGCGGAACATCGCCAATATACAAACGATTGAAACAAAACGATTTTTCACGCGCATGTATATAATTATAATAAGAGCAGCGCATACAATTTACCGACGCACACACTATAAAAATGCACTCCGAAACATTGCGATGACGATATTCTCACATTCACGCGTACATCCCCATCATCTGCCTCGCGATCCCGATGGTATTACCATAAAATTGATTCGCCTATAAAACCTCGCAATATAGCCCATCAAATCATCAAAAACTTCAGTACGTCCCAAAAGCTTGTCCTCCACTCGAAAACAAGCTTTCACGAAAAACTCTTCAACCGATACGAGCTTACTATACACATACATACATTCCGTATACCTATAATCGTTCGTATAACGTAACATACAATACATCAGCAGTTTGATGAATCTCGTGCGAAACGAAAGACGATCGGCGACAGCAGCTCAGCAGCAGGTTACATGTGGCTGAAACAAAAGCGAAGAGGCATCGCAGTTCTCTCTCGCGAGTTTCAAGGCCGGCCACACGCACGGCCCTGAAAACTTGCATGTGGGAGAATCACACGCGGGTCTTTCTGTATACCTCCGCGGTTTGTCTTCCTCCGCGGTGTGTGTGTATGTGTGTGTGTGTGTGTGTGTGTATAAATAAATTGCGTGGGTGCTGTTTCGAGTGCGCACGAGGATCGAGTTTTGATGATGCTGAGATAATGTTGGCTTTGGGGAGACAACCATTAGGACATCGGTTATCTCTGACTAGCGAGGATAGGTTATTTTTATATGTATATAGGTTTGTCAATACAGTATTCTATAAAGGTTTCTTTGTACAAACGATTGTGAAATGTGGATATCATATTTATCGGTATGATGATATTGCTATGATATCTGTGAATTATGGCTGATTAACGGTGTCGTATATTTCACGAACTTAGTTTAATTGACAGGAGAGCATTATGAAAGCATCAAAAGGTTGAATTTTACACAGCTCAGGCCAAGGACCAAAAAGAAATGTTCTTGATTGCTCGCATTTTTAAATATCAGACGCCTCTATCATCAGCGCCGTAAATTGTGACGGAACTTCTTCACATAAGGTTGCAGAATGCCTATACACTATAGATTAAGTTTAACGTCCCTAATGTTTTATGAATAGATACTATTTATGTATCCTTTATCGGAGCGATTAAACCGAGCGCTCTAAAAAGGTTTAGGCAAATTCCCCACGCGCACTTCTTTCCTCGCCACTTTTGCGAAACCCCCTAAATTATATTGAATAATAATTTTCACGTAGAAACATAACGAGAGCAACAAGGCAATCCCTCGAAGTCGAAAAAAATTTCTCGATCGAAAAATCGAGGAAACGATCACAGATCGCATCTCATCCAACCTTTCTCATTCTCCTATATTTACGTTCGATTTCATCGGTCCCTCTCACCGCCACGTCTCTCGGCGGCATCGTTATATGCTCCTTTTTTTCGCATCCATCGCGCGGGCGCGCTTTTTTCACGGTAGTGGTATCAGGTGCTATATATATAGACGGATAGATAGATGGTCGCGTGCAGTGCACCTTCTCGCGACCATCGCGACCGAATATCGAATGAGCCAAGCGCACGAGCGGCCCGAGTGTATGCGCGGAGAGGGAGAGGGAGAAAAAACAAGAGGAGAAACGACGCCGGCAGTGTGTTGCCCCGGCTCGAATATGTTAATTTACGGCCACACAGAGGGCAATATAGTTCTTTCGCGTATATATATAGGTACATAAGCGACGCGCCGATTGTGCTTAATGGGGGGAATTTTCGCGATGAAATTTTTCGATTGCCGATCCGCTGCGAGCGTAACGCTATACGTATACCTGTATACAGTGGATTTTTTGCGTATGCTGATTGATTGAGATAAAATGAGAAAAAAGCCAGTTGAAAAAGTTTCAACAACGCAGCAAGCAAGCTTCCTCTGTATAGATTTTATTAAAGAGACCGATAATAAGAGCGCTGGCGTCTGCGGTGTCCACTGCCGGTGGTATATAGTCTGGTCCAGATTCGGGGAACGTTCTCTCTCTCTCTCTCTCTCTCTCTCTCTCTCTTCTGTATACCTCAGCTGCAGAACGAACAAAAAGACTGATCGGCCCCAAGACTATATAACGACGAAGACAGAGAGACCGAGACCTGCGCCCGGAGAAAGAGACGGACACCGGACGCGGGCAGGAGGAGGAAGAAGAAGAAGGCCGAGGAGGACCGAAAAAGAAAGGAGACGACACGAGCGCATGCTTCTTCTTCTTCTACCTGCTTTGCAGCAAACACCGGCTGGTCGGCGGCATTCGCCAGGTCGTCGTCGCCGCGTATATATATATATACATATATACATATACCTGCTGCGGGAACAAAGGCCGAGAGCATTTTCGGGGCCTCCTGCGCAGAGAGAGAGTGAGAGAGGAGCAACAAGAGAGCCGGTCTTCTCTTTCTCGCGAGGAGGCAAAACCTGCAATTTCCGAACGAGCTGCTGCTGCTGCTGCTACAGAGCTTTGTGTCTCGGTTTACGGCCGCCAAAGGGAGACGAAGCCAGATTTCGGTATAGGATAGAGAGGGGGACAGTTTAGAGGAGAGGCCTCGGAGGAATCTGGATCAGGTGATTTGCCATGGACCGCGAGTTTCGGGTTTTTTCCTATACAGCGAATTTAGACGACTGATATACCCGCAACGTGCTTATATACTATAATATAATATTATATGCTCTCGCGTAATATTTCAAAAGCGCCGTATCACCGATAACATAAGTCAATCGGGTCCCGGCCCGTTTCTCGCTGCAAAATTATAAAGCTCAATCGCCTTCTGCAATAATCTGCGGGACGATTCAAGACGACCTCCGTCGCGTCTCAAGACTATAGTATATGTAGGTGTATATATATTTAAACGACAATTTAAATTGACGACTGACGCAATCCGCGAGCGTTTAATCTGAGAAACGAGCAGCACTTCGCTCGTATAATATTTAGAGGCTATATATAATAAATAAATATTCATGCGATCCACTTCGCGCATGTATAATACACGCCTATGCATGTATATCCAGGAGATGTTGCGGCTGCTAGGGATTAGGATATATATATACATATATATACGCAGAGGCTGGAATGCCGGCGAGAGGCGCAGCTTTTGTTTTCAGCGACTTTTCGAGCAGGTGTTGAGAGAAAGGAAACGGACGCGCGAATGTGCGTAAAAAGTGACTTTCAGAGCGATTTATGGTGATTCGAGAAAGATACGAACTAACGTATATCTTGATGTTTTAATGTCGTAGCCAAGTGTATATATGTATAGTGATGAAACCTGCGGATTGAGAGCTTTCATACGAAGGAGTTTAGCAGAGTATTTATGTTAAAAAGCGGCAAAAGCGAAGGTCACTTGTAACGAAATTCATTATGAGAGTTTTTAAGGGCTCGTTTCACCTGTCAACGACGTCGTCATGGCTGCAGAGGGTTATTCTTGTTCGTGATGATATCAAGAAACGAACGACTTCTTTTTACACCGGTGATAAACACGAATCGCTAGCTCAACTTCTTCAAAGTCGGTTAATATAAGTCAAGCTCGGTTATACCGTATCCAATAAAAAAAGCTAAGCCAATAAAGGGCTGGAAAGTTCTCCTCTACTTATATATTGGGAACACGTCGTATATACATTCCGTTCGAGATATAAGCGCATAATTACAACTACGACCGTATACATTATCACCGTTTAAAATTAATACGTATAGTAATATTTTTATATGTACCAAAACAATCTCAAAATATCAATTAGCGGTGCCTATATACATATGACGCGATTCGCGCAGGAAAACGCAGCCAGAAAAGTAATCAACGACGCGGCAATTAAATTTTTCTCGCATATAATACAGACCGATTACATAGCTAAAACTCGATCGTCAATTATATCGATCTTCGCGAAGTAAAACCGTCAGTCCCGTATTAATGATGTATATATTATATAAGACGTAATCGCAGATGCCCACATACTGTATATAGACTATATATGTATAAGCGTCTTGGCGACGTGTAATAAAAGGGTTGCGAGAAACGCATTAATTAAGGCGGCACGCACGCGGAACAACAGCTGCGCCATCGAGAAGAGTACTTACGGTTGACGAGTGACGCGAGCCGCAAGGACACAAACATTGTATATATGGTATATACACATGCGACGTGTGTATATATATACGTATATGCGCGCGAGCCTCTGGCAAAAAGGCGAAAAGTTAATTTGGAATTAATTAGCACCTGTGCGAGACACACACGTATGTATATATAGGTATATGTATAAGAGAGGGAAGTTTATTGGACGCCGGGGATGGAAATGTGTGTATATATAAACGCTGTCGCGCTGGTATTTTGTAAGTATTTTGTCAAGGTATGCCGTTGCAGGTACAGGGCCATTGGAATTCCCGAAGCCGGCTGCCGCCGAGCGATTTATATTTTTTTTTTCCAACGAAAGGCAACATTTTTTCAGCGAATTCCTCGATTATTGAGAATTATTTTCCGCTAAAGCTTGCTAAAATTAATCATAGATTATTTGTACAGAGATACATTCATCCAACCTGTATTTAGTTCTTTATACGAGCGAAATTGATTAATTTTGAAATTCAAACCTTATATCACTCGATCGATTCGATTCGCACCTACCCTAGCTCCTAAGCACTGCCGAACCGACAGCGCGTAAACTGCCATCATCGCGCAAATGCTTCGAGTTTTAGACCTCTCGATGCGCGTATGCATAACGAACGCGTGTACAACACTACGTTTTTGTCAGCCGGTATGTATGTATATAGCATATACATACATACCATAGGTATGTATGTATATAGCGCGATAGCAATTAACGGAAACCTGTTCGCGTGCAGTTCGAAATTAATGAGGATATCGTGGATTATCGCAGAATTTCGCCCTTTGTGGATGAACGGAGAGAGGCTCTAATTTACTGCTGATTTCACGGCGGCGCAATGAATTGATAAACGATGCGCGCGACTGCTCTTGATAGCTCGACCTGCTGCGCGTGTACATATTTATTAATTTGTACATCAAAGTGGCTACATATATATATATATATATATATATATAGTAGTTGCTCTTCCTGGTGTAGATCGGTTCGGTATTTTGTTATTATCGCGGGATCGCTTTTGCAGCAGATTGTGCGTGTCACGTCAGAGTTTATTTATTGATGTAACATAGAGCTGATTTGGAAAATTGTTTGTTAAATTTCGAACAGGAGTGTACAGGGGTGAATCAGATAATGGATTTGTTCTGTGGTTTCTTTTTTACAATGAATTGCACTGCATTGCATTCAACCGTATAAAAAAATAATAGTACGGATCCAGTAATCCTTTGATAGAAACAAATTAAAAAACTAATCCAAAACACCTCTCTGCATCTGGTTTTTAAACGCCCATCAAAGCTCTCCCGGCCAACACTTACGAGAGCAATTGAAAATCTCCGGCTTAAAATCTCGAACGAAAAATCGTTGTGCGCATCGTGAAAGCCCTACATATACACGCCCGCGCTCAGCTAACGACTTATGAAATATAACACGTCGAGCGTTAAAGCCGCCGCGGGAAAAATGCGTCGCACTCTCGATCGCAAGTCGCCCGAGCAGCTGCGCACAAAGCATATATATATGCGGTTTATCTCTTTTCTAGTTTTGTTTCTGTCTTTTCTATAAAACTCGTGTATTGCTTCGCACTGAAATGTAGATAGTGCATAGAAAACGTGATTTGTTGTTGTTTTTTTCTCTCGCGTATATGTAAAGATTTTGCGTATAAACTGAAAGCTGTATATAGCGTGGAATTCTATTGCCAATGTTGCAAGGGTATGCGTTCCATCAGCGGTGAAAAAAATAGTATTTTCGCAACAGTGAGCGTAAAATTCGATTTTAGACCTCGATTGTGAGGATCTAAATGAGGTCATTTCATCACAGTGTGCCTAAAAATCTATTTTACGCACAGGAGGTCTAAAATGAAAAATCTTGTATTCGGCATTTGTTTATACAAAGATGAACTGTAGAACTCACTTGTGACTTAATATTCTTCTAGTGTTTACGATACACATATTTGTTCTATATAAGAATATATATTCGAAGAGAACACACGTATACTATATATAGTATAGTATAATCCCCTCCCAAAATCTTACCCAACCAAGTCTTCAGTGTCGCTTGGACTCCCGACAATACAACACGTGCCCGGTCTTTCCGTAATCATGATGAGTGATAGTGATGAGAGTATTCCTGATGATATTTTAGCTGCAGCAGAGGAAGCCATACAGAATGTACTTCCTGAAAAATCGCAGCTTATTTACCGCGCATTTTTTAAATTAAGATTTTCAATTTATTTTTTTAAAGGCGGGGGGCTCCGCCCCCCGAACCCCCCGTCTCCACCCCCCGTGCACTCCGCCACCTCCGACTACCTCTTTGTAATGTACTATTATATGCTATACATACATTTAATTTCGAAACGCTTCAAAATTCGTTATGGTTAAACGTGTAAGGATGCATTTTTCACGAATTTTCCGCACACTGTTGCGAAAAATAGCGTATGCGACGTGGGCGTACGATTTACACCCTTGTGCTGACTAATGCAACCCTCGAGCCGGCGAAGCCGGCCCTCGGGTGCATTGATCAGCACGCGGGTGTAAAACCGACTTTTACGCCCATGTTGCATAATATACTATTTATGTACGAAGGGCGTAAAATGGGCTTTTTAGACCGAGCGTGCAGCTTATAGTTTCAGTCATAGGCGAGATAGTACAAGATACACAAGACTAGTACTGCAAGCCAACACACGAGGTCAAAAATTCCATTTTCGATAAAGTGTGCGTAAAAAAAGATTTTATGCATTCTGTAAATTTTTAAAACATTTACCACCCCCTGTATCAAAAAATATCGTGCGACACACTTGCAAAAAATGATTCTGCACTTGTGTTAGAATCAACATTTTCGCATTTGTATCGAAATAGATTTTTTCCTTAGCCCTTGGTGCACACCATATAGTTTTTAGTAACGCATGTACGGATTTTCACGTTTTTCATGGCTGCGAAACGGGAATAAAATAATAATTTCTCTACACGGCCACTGCACACTTATATAAATCTTTGTACATTTTAAAGATTAAAAGAAATATTTTGTTCGCCCTCCGGTAAAAATTTTGGTACTTTACACCCGCTTGATAAATACGAAAAATATTACCATAATACAAAAAGGAATTTATACCCGCGTTCGCGCTGTGAAATTAAACATTTTTGGAGTCAGGAAAATAAAAAAGGAACCTTTTGACTTGAAGCTCGAGTTTTAACCGAACGGAAAATTACATTGCGATTCAAAATTCAAATTGTTTAACCGTGAGCAGACAGATCCAGCATTTTCCTACCTCACTCTCTCCATCATTCTCTCTCGCCCTATGTCTGGTCCTTTAATCTCCCTTTTTCTCTATTCGTCGTCTGTTTGATTTTCCCCTTCTCGGCTTTCTCTCTCCCGCTCGACGAATCGATACTCGCTCGCGCATTATTAAAAGTCATGCGTCTGCACACGTATACACAATATATAACATTATATCCCTCGACGGGTTTCTTTTCAAGTTCGCTTTTTTCTTATCGAGATAATGTAGGAAACGAGCGATGACAATAATTAATGTGCGCTCATTATAAACTTAATTAAAATGTCAAATGCAGGGAGTGGACGGCAATAAATTTGGTACTGAAAACGCGAATAATTAAATTCACCTGAATAATTGTTGGGTTCATATTTAGCTCGTTGCATTATATATATATAAATTAATTTCCAAAAGGCTTTATAAATTTGTTCATCGATGTACGCGTGAGTATCGACCATTCGATAATAAGTTAATCTATGTTTTCAATGTGACGTTGATGATTTAATTAATGTTTTACTATATTAGTGCGACACTTGATCCTTAGTCTAGGCCTGGAACGTATTCTAATAAATATTTTCGCATTATTATTCGGTCTACTGCGCTGCGTATATGCAATGAAACTAAAGTTAATCCCAGCGTTGATTCATCCTCGAAAACATTATTTCGAGCATTATTTTGTAAATTATTTAGTTTTGCGTTGAATCATTCCCAGCAGACAGTCGACGAGGGAATAAATTCTGATCAGGGTAAGAGGTGCCAAGCAATACTATCCCCGATGACTCAGAGTTTATTCCACTGAGTCTCGTAGCTCTTTATAGTTTCTTATTCACCCGCTGTTGCCCTTGCCTGTGAAATATTCTACATGATAATAATAATGTAAGTCAAAATGGTAATAATTTATTCAGCAACTGTAAGCGCAAAAATTACAGGCGAACTACAACGTATAAAACTTGTAAACAATAACAAAATGTGGAGAATATTTAACCAAATCACAAACTAATATTACTGCGCTATTATTATTGAGTTTAAGTTAATTCGATAACATTTATTTAATAAATATTATTACGAGATTCACGAGAAACTCTGTCCTTCAAGAAGCATCAGCGATACAATGTTTTTTGCACCTCATTCATCAGCTCACAACCCCCACAAATCAAACAGCAATGCAGCAGTGATCTACATCTAGAATTTGTGTATGTATATGTACGTGCAATAGCAGCCCTGCACGCGCTTTGTATATCTATATGGAGAGATCCATAAAAACATTGAGTTAGCAGACTTGCTCTGAAAAAAATTAACTGCTGTAGCTCTGAGACCTTTTTCATCAAGTTCTAGGGGATATTTAGAACACTGAAAAAAATAGTGATGCTGCAAAATCAGCCTTGTCACGCCTTTTTATGGGCCATCCAAATTATTCGAAAAGAAGCCTGCATATACTCAATTTCTAGGGGTGTAAAAGAAAAATGGTCTCTTCTAGGTTAAAAGTTGTCTGCGTTTAAAAAAAGAGAAAAGTCACGAAAATATCGAAATTTATCGAAGTAATTTTTCGTTTAAAGCAAGTGAGCTCGCTAACTGAACGTTTACATGGATTTCTCCATATATACACTATACAGCAAGCTTTAAGAAAATCATGGCGCGTGTCAGCCCCCGCGTCGACCGGGCGTCGAAAGTTCCAGGAATTTCCTTAGTTTTTCACGCAAGAACGCGCTAGTTTCATGCTCGCCGTGAATACTAATATAGAGACCGAGAGGGATGATGTAATGGATTTTTACTGGGATGTAGGTATATAATATACACGGCGTGGGGTGACGTGAGATCTTTTTTTTTTCATCTGCGTAGAGTGGATGTCATGGACGTTGAACTACATTATTTTCTTCGCTTTTATTGTGCGGTTGATTTAAAAGCAGGCTTTTTGCGTATATGAAGGCAAAAATGTAGCTTTGCCTCTTTGGTTATTATACTCCATTTGTTTTGTAATAATCAGTAACGTATACATGCAATCAGTGTAAAGATAAACAAACGCGCGAGATCACGAATATAATATAAATAATGAAATTCACTATAGCTTATCGCGCAACAAAGCGAGAGAGGACTAATCGAAAACTCGATACAATTAACTGTTTAACATCGTCCCAACGGCATTACGCTTTCGATCGGTGACAGGCGCGTCGTTACATTGAATATGCGGAAGCGCGCAAAAACGAGCGATTTCACGAATCCGAATTTCCCCGCGCATGTAACAATAATTTATGAGGCAAACACGCTTTTAATTGTTTTCACATAACTAATTTCGAGCTGCACGTCGCATTTCGTTATATCTCGGTGCAGGCGCATCGATGGAATATGGACATTAATTTCCCAAATTTTTCAAAACGAATAACTGGCTTTTACGGATAAAAGCTTCCGCACTCATTTTTCATCCCGTTATTCCGATCGAACGATTTCACCCACACGAAGCTTTGCACCCGTCAACGATGGACAAAAAAACATACACTCCTCAAATAAACTAAAATAAAATTATCGCTCAAAATGCATATATACATACACACTTCACATCCGGCAGCCGATACATACAAGCAGTCCCCGTCAAGGCTTGAACAAGCCTCAGCACCTCCTCAATATGCAAACACGCGGCGCTCGGCGTGAAATCGGCCTACATACTCCCCGGCAGGGCCGAAAAAGCCGCGGTAAGAAGCTCGAAATTTTTCGAAGCGAGCCTCACACGCGCCGGGACAGGCGTGCGTGCATCGGAGCGGTTGCGACGGCCAGGTGCGCGACTAAAGTGCAGCGAACGCGTGGCGTGCGCGCGCGTAAATGGAGCGGATCGGATGCAGATAAAAGATCTCTCGGACATCAGGGGTGGATTTTCGGGGCTCGGTTCGTGCGTTCTCTCGTCGTTTTATCTTTGAAATTTTTACGCCGTGAGGAATTGTATTCTTTTTTTTTGTTTTGATTATACGAATGCGTGCTTGAACGTGTAATACGCGTATGGAAAGGCAAACGTTGATCCGCGAATGTTTTGAAAAGGCAAAAGCGAGCCAAGGTTTGATCGAATTGGCCAATCCCAGGCGAAGTCGGTTGTAACGTACGTAATGTAACATTGGAGCGTGGATCGCGTGCCGCTGGTGCTGAGCGTGACGTCACGCTTTGTCGACCACGTGATACAAGAAATACGACCTTTCCTATACTCGTGTGTCTTTGAAAAGACACACTGGTCATTTTCCTACAGAATTTATCACATATTATGTAGCACACCCTGGCAGTTACGCGCGTACAGATAGTTAAAAAAATTTTCCATTTCCAGTTGGATTCCAGGGAATCGTCGACTAATTCTAAATATTTAGCTGCAAAAAAAAAGAAAAATCGCCGACTCTTCGCGCCTGGGGTCACCCCATTATATTACAAGTTCGAACTTCGCTTATCCTTGACGCGCGCGATGCGCATAGCGCGAGCCTGCGGCCCTTCGAAGGCTTCTCTTTGGTGAGCATGCATATATATATAGACCTGTGGCGGCACGAAAACACGCCAGCAATGCCAATAACAAGTTGGACGAGACAGAGGTATAGGTATATAGGTAGGAGGGAAAGAGGGATACTCGACGTGTGTATATATATATATATATGTATATAGCTATACGTCCCAGGTGGGAGGCAGCTGCTAGGCGGCCGTCGCCGCCGACTGTATAGTCTGCAACACCTGCCCTTCTTCCTTCCTTTACTTTCCTTTCCTCCTCCTCCTCCTCCTCCTCCTCCTCATCCTCTCGAATGTGTATACGAGTGCGTACGCCTCGCTGCTCCTCTTTTTTTATTTATGCCGTTTTTGTTTTTCTCACTGCCTTTTTTCTGCGTCGGCTCGGTTCGTTGGCGCTCTCGCTTGGTGTGCGCTATATAAGTATTGTTGAAACGATGCGGGATACTCCGGAGAGTAGAGAGTTGATAAGGATTATTCGCATTTCGTGCTCGTAATTAAGCGAAAATTTTGACTTGCATTATTTTTTTTAATAATTAACTATAGGTATATTACTTCAAATGCATGCTAATGCGTGTAGCTCACAATTTAATTCAAAGTTAAACCTCCAAGACATTTATGTTGTAAGGATAAAAAAGTTCTTATTACATTAAACTCTCTCACTTGACCATCGCATTAGCATATATTATGAAGACTCATACATATAAATTAGCAATTATATAAAAAGAAATTAGTAAAGGTGAATGTGCCTTGTTAAATATTTTATACTTTGATCATATTTTCTTCTTCTCCCCGTCCATTATTTCATCGGATTTTATTTTCTTATATTCTACATAAGCAAATATAATTTCATTAAAGTAATCATCATTTCAGCATCTCGATATAGATGGATCATAATTTTGTAGTACTTTTTTTAAAAAAAGTAATCAGCGTGAAAAGCAAAAAACAATCCGATTTAAAGTTTTGAACAAACTTCATCAGGCTCTACTGAAGTTTTCGGCTGATGCGACCATCAAGCTTCTTCTTAAAACCTCAGTCGCTTAACTTGGCACCTTTAATATACCTTTTTTAGCCACTCTTATTTCAAACTCGTTTGTTTCGTCTCTCTCCCCCATTCTTCCTTGGTTTCTTCGCAATATTCCAGGCATAGAAGAGAAGACTCTGCATTGTATAATGACCGAAATCTCGTGCGGAAGATTTTTGAAACTTTACTCTCTCTTCTCTTCTCTTCTCGACGCCTTTCGTGAGTTCAATACACTTTTTGTTAGCATCTCCGCTTGAAACTGTGGCGGGAAAAAAGGGGCAGGTTTCTTTTGTAAATTTCTGACGGTAGTCCCTTCTGGCCATGTCTTGGGAATAATTGTGTTTTTAATGTGCAGTGTCTGTGGCTTGTGAAATAAGTAGTTTGAAGATTTCTCGTTTGTTTTTAAATCAATTTCGTTCACAATTACTTCTTAGAAGTGTGAGGGATTGAACTGTAGATTTTGTTTAGGTAAAAAAAAATATTTATTTCATATTTGCTACAACAAAAAAATCTAACTATTTTGTAATGAATTTGTTTGCTTTGCCATTATTATCCTATATTTCTGATGTCAACAAGTGCCTGTATATATTGATGATAGAATTATCGTCAATATAATAATGCAATTTTTTTAGTTTAGGCCCTCAATTAAAATAAAACGTCTATTAGTGTCACACACGCTGCAGACAAAAACAGCTGGTAGCGCACGCATCTCGACAAACCGAACCGGCTCACCCGCAAGAACGGGTTAATTTTACAAGAGTACGTGCCTCTCCATTTACCGCCATCGGGAGCATCAGCTCCTTTGAAGACGCTATATATATATAATAAAACAGCCAGAGCAAGAGAGCGCGAACGCGCGCGCGCACGCATGCGGGCGCGAGAGACAGGTGGTGTGGCGAGCGTTATCTCGTTCCTTTTTTTTCTCCTCGTTCGCCTTATCCCCGCAGCGAGCACCTTTCAGCCTGCCGAGCCTCTCTCCCTCGTGCTCGTCGTCATTACTATTATTAGCTAACCGATGTCGCTCGCTCCGTTTCCCATTTTTCCGTCCATACAGCGCACACCTTCTTCTCGTGTATTATCGGGCGTCGGTATCTTTAGATATATGCGATCGACGCGTGCTGTGTGTGTGTGCGTGTCTGATGTGCGCTGCAGGTTTTGATCTTTTTGGGTTTTACACTCGGCTGGGAGAATGCACGCGGGGAATTATTCAGTGAGTTTGTATACGAAGGAAGAGGTGCATATAGTGACTAGTTTTGTGGTAAAATTATTTTTAGTATAGTATAGTATTACAAAGAAAACGATTTTGATAAAAGATCGATGGGAATATAATATCGAATCAAGCGGAACGCACATGTTGACCGGAATGAAAGGTCGAATGAAAAGGCCAGTTCAAACATATTTCAAGTGTACACACCCAATTTTCGAAACATCATATATTTATACGAAACAAACATAGCGTATCTCTCTCTTTTTTTTCAGAAAAATAAACCGAAAAACGTAGCCTCTCCCTCAATCCAGCAGCCAAATACTCGAATACGCGCGAGCGGTCGGTACTTACTCCTTTGAGCGAAAGGGAGAGAAAAAAAGCTTTGCTCAGGGTATGGAAATACTTGCGCACGGGGCCGGCAAACAGACTCCGAGTACTCTAGGAAATTGGCGGACGAGCGAGAAATATCCTCGAAAGCGAGAGAGAAAGATATAGAGGAAGGAAAATTTGTGAATAGAGTGTATAGGCCGGGTCTGGCCCTCTCCAAGTTTCAATGACCCTTACAGAAAAATCTATCCCCTTTGCGATTCACCGAAACTCGACCTGATGAAAATCTGGTTATTCGATATACAGTATATGTAGACGAGCGATTCGATTGAAGGATATTTTAATTAGAGCGTTTTCAATACTGTCGTAGTGGGTGGAGAATTCGCTAGTTACTTTTGAAAACTACACTTTTCATATATACTTCAAACGCTCACCACCGCGAAAACCTCTTCGGAACGCGTTGATTTATGCGATAAATATTTGATATAAAGAGCTTTTCCCATTTATATATAAAACCGTCCGCAAAAACTACATATACCGGCTAAATTTATT
The DNA here is from genome assembly GCA_020010945.3 of Muscidifurax raptorellus. NCBI lineage: Eukaryota > Metazoa > Arthropoda > Insecta > Hymenoptera > Pteromalidae > Muscidifurax > Muscidifurax raptorellus. The sequence goes on from CM052078.1 coordinate 30,540,838, forward strand.
GCTCGAATAGTGCGCGTATAACTGGCATCTACAACTGCTATACTCGCGATAACGTCAGTTACACCACACCGCTCTGCTTTTTTGCCGGTAAAAACAATGCGCGCGGCGAGTGCAATAAATCTCATTCTTTTCGCGTTATTCGCGTAAAAATAAATACATCGACGGATTCTCCAAAGCAGCTCAGACCCGACCGAAATTCCTTCAGCGAAATGTCTCGCAGACGCATATCCACCCTCTGCAGACGCGGAGGGGACCACCCTTGCGCGCAAGGAAGTTATATAGTCGACGAGATCGTGCGCCAACCGTCTGCGTCTTTGTGCGTATATATTATACGCGCGCAGTGGTCCTTCGACCCCTTCAACGCGTTTCCGATCCTTTTCTTTTTACCAAAGAGAGAGAGAGAGCGATACGCATAAAGGGATGTCTTATTAAGCGCGAGAGGAGGATATATATATAAAGGAGCGTCTGTGCGCGGCGGGTAAAAAATTATTCCGGAGTTCGTTAAGGATCGGGATGATAATAATAATATTGAGGAGAGAATGGCTTCGTGAAAGAAGTTTGTTTTATTTATGCCACCGCGGCGTATATTACAATATAACGAAGCGTCGTCGTCCTCGCCTCTCGACTTTTCTCTCAATTATATATACATAAAATCCTCTCCTGCTAATACATACTAACGAATCTCTCTCCAACCGCGCGAACGAAAATGTAAACGCCGATAAATCGCGCAATGCCGAGAGCAAAAAAAATCCGCACCAACTGTCGCGAAAAAAAGCAGCCTCGATCACTCCTTATACTTTTTATCGCCTCTCTCTCATCTCTCGCGCGTGTATAAAACGACCAGCTTATACTCTCTCTCTCTCTCCCGATATCCATCCGAAATAATCGGCGCTCGACAAAGAGGCGGCTCGAAATCTGTCGGAGAGAAAGAGAGAGAAAGAGAGAGAGAGGAGTTATTTCCAGCTGCCGCTCGGCACGTTTTGAGCATCTTGACGGGCTGCACGTGGCGGCCGCGCGCCAAGCCACGCGCCGCCGCCACCACCTGCTCGGCTCCTTCGCGGCCTCCTTATTATCCCCACCGAAGACGTTCTGCAGGCCGGTTTCGAGAGTCGTCGGTGTGTGGTATGGGTCCGATGTGTATAGGAGTGTTGGTGCGGGCTACAGTTTTTTCGAGCGGTGTATGTAAGCGTTGCGGGAGCTTGTGATTTTTTATTCGAATGGATTTGATAATAATAAAAACCTAAATATGGAATTATCGATTATTTATTATTTTGATTAATCAAACTTGGATGACGCGTGAAGCGATCGGATTTTCAATTATTACTTATTTTTGAGTTCGGATTGCATCAGGAAATTGAAAATCTATCTACAACATTATACTCAAATGTAATATACACCCCTTATACAATTTCAGTTAACAGTCAACGGCGGTAGAACTCAAGTCATCTGGCAAACGTAAAAACAAAAAAAAACGCGCTTTCACCGTGCATCCCCTTGAATTTACCGCAAGAGCCTATATTATATACCAAACAGACACAAACATCAGCGATCCGTGAAAGAGTTCGAGAAGTCGAACATAAGCATAGCAAGCGCCAGCGGAAACGCGCGTCGTTGTTAATTTGACGTTAATTCACTTTTCCAAGGCAATACGACTGAAATTAGGCACGTTGTTGCCATAGGTACGACAGGAACCTTGACTCTTATATATATATTATAATACATGCATATATAACTGTGCGCGTACATACGATTACACCTACACGCGCATACTTCCCATCGATACGCACACCCACACATCATCAGGGGGCGAAGCGTGTCTGTCTGGCCATTAATTTCGTTGTCCTTCTCCTCGCCAAGTATAAGTATATACCCGCCACGGTATATAGTAGGGCCCGGTCATACCGAAAACAGCGAGATATAGACAACGCGCTGAGAGAGAAAGGGGTTGCCCGCTGGGGCCGCGACGTGGGAGGGATGAAATTGCACCCTAAAATATTCAGCAGACACGAGACCTCGCGAGGGTTAGTGCCGGTCTGTGTTTCATGTTATATATATATATACACGTACCTGTGTATTAACTATATACATATACATATAGATGTGAGAAAGACAAAAGCCGGAAAAGAGAGACAATGAACGGAAAGAGCGGAGGGATGCGCCGAATGAACGAGGCATAAAAAGCGCGCACGAGAGAGAGAGAGAGAGAGAGAGAGAGAGAGAGAGAGAGAGAGAGAAGGGCTTTGGATGCGTATATATATAATAATGTGGGAGAGAGTTGGCAGACGCACGAAGTCATATATATATATATACAGATTGTCTGCGTTTTCCGCGCATTTATTGGACTTCTGCACACTAATGTATATATAATATTGTACTTCTATACTGCTGTTCTTTTCCATACAATAAATCACCTACAAGAATTCAACGCTTCATGCGAAAATGGAAATATTCTCAATAAGCCCGAGTCAAACAGGCACAAGCAGATAAGAAGTAAACAAAGAAAAAGGAATAACAATATGACGAAAAAGAGACGCAGAGAAAAAGTTATCGGAAGCCGCAGCAGCGCGGAAAGGAGCCGCGACAGCGACCCTTATTACTATACGCTCCCGACCTACCCTTCGTTCGCTCGCTCGAGCTCGTTCTCATTATTATTATTATTCGCCGTCGTTTTTGCACGCCACCGAGCGCACAGACTTTATTTTTCTCGAGTCGATCCGTCAAACTCGCTTCACTCCTGCTGTCCGATAGATAAGAGAGTGTCTGTTATACACGCGGGAAGAGCTTTTGTCTTGAGCGTTATGTAATGAGGATCGATGCCTCGAAATGCGGTTTTAAATATATATATGCGTCGCAGGAATGAATCATGCACTCGAACGTTGATTTTGTTTAAATTCGACACGTGATCGCTTTCAAAAAGTTAACATACCCGGCCACGTTACGACAAAACTCTCGTCAAATATCAACACTTAGCCACGACGCATCTCGGCGTGTAACACACGCGCGCGCGAACATCAACGCGTCCATCATCTCGCGCAGTCTCCCACTCGAAATCGGTTAACGACCCCTGGATACGCGCGGAGTAACAAACCCCGATGTAAATTCGAGTAACGAGGGAGAGAGAGAGAGAGAGAGATCGCCAGCAGCTGCTGCGCCGCAGATGAAGAGGAGAGCGGCTCGTTTTCAGGTGCACCGACACGACTGTCAATGCAGGTGCGCCCGCTTCGGAGATAAAAAGAGCTTATATACGCGGGAGATATATAGCGAGTTGTGAGAGAAGGAGGAGGATTGATTTGAATATTCGCGCGCGCGTGCGGTGTTTTGGGAGAGGATTTATGGACTGATGAGGCGATTGCTGCACTGCGGGCATGGATTTATTTATTCGATGTTGTTGGATAGTCGATGAGACTTGGCGAATATTTCACCGATATTGTAGTGTTTTAAGATAACCAATACGCACATTACATTATACTCCCGATTCATTCACAGCTCGCGCTATAACGAGCATATATATCCCGCAATACACTCCGGGGAGGACTAACGCAGTGCATAATTTCGACAATTCGCAGGGACGTCCTAAATCAAGCTCTCGGAATCCAGGATCTCCGCTCCGCAACACCGTCCGCTCGTATAGTTACAACGATCCGCAAGCTCATTACCATTCCCGCGGCGCAATTATCCCTATAATACACTCCAGCCCATACCAATCAACAATCCGTCGGCGCATATTATTCCTAGAATCATCCTCTCGAAATCAGCATCGAATCATCATAAACCATCAGTCGTCCGCAGCGCGGCTCTTCGTCTCAAATCAAAACAGTATATACACAATATACCCACAGCGTTTCATCAAACGGGAGCAACGGCGTTGCAGCGAATCGATCGCAGCGGCGCTTATATAAATATAAGCAGGCCGCGCTGCGCTGACGCTAATAACGAAAGAGGCCGTAGACCGATGTATATATATATATATATATATATATATATGCTGGTCTGTGTAGCTCGCGATAACGCTCGTAAAAGCAACCCTTTTCCGTAAGTACCTACGCTGCGACGACGCCCTCGTAGGATACAGAGCATGTATATATATATATATATATATATGAGAGGAGAATAAGGGATGTGCCGATAGAGATCGGCAGTCGCTCTGATTGTGATTATTCTGCGAGCGCGTGCACAGCTTTGGGAAGTAGAAAAAGAGAGCGAATGGTATTTTTCGCGCTGCAGGCCATTTGGCTTATTACAGAGCTTTCTTCAGCTTGCGTATGTGTATTGCACGATGACTATTAGCTGATTGCAAGCTACTGCATCGATCATTTATGCACAGCGAACGCGTCAGGAGACCTGTCGACCAACCTGCCTCGTGTCCCTCTCGTCGTCTAATAATCCACGATCGTCTATATCTTTGTTGTATATGCGGATATATATATATATATATATATACGAGTATACGCTCTCGATCTCATCCTCTGCAGCTCTACTGCACATACGTATATATATGTATATATAGACACTGCGTACATCCCTTGCTCCGGTTGCTTTGTCCACGGCTCTGCCGCTCAGTCAAATAATTTTCCTCGACTCTCTTTCTCCGAACGGCTCGACGGTGTATGTATGCTTTATCGGCTCTCGGCTGTCTGTAGTATTATACGTGTACGGGGAGTCGACTGTTACAATATGGATGATTGCCACCCCTTGTGTGCTTCTGTGCCCGACGCGAGACTCTCCGAATGTTTGGTAGCGTATGTATATAGGTGTATCGTATACACGTTACTCGTGAGTTTATGGTTTGCGGATGAATTTGTACGTGTACGTCGGTATGTATGGCTCGAGGCTCGAGTGTGCGGAATGCTTTGAGTCGTGTAATGATTGTTTTGAATTTTGAAGGATAATGCGTTTCCTTTTTTCAAGATTCGGAGAAAATTGATATTTACTTATTTATATTCAAATCCTGTACACGACTGTCCAAGAACAGCAGCAGAGCTCCAGAGCAGAAGGCCAAGTAAGTATATTTAAATAGTATATTTGTAAGATCGGGTCGTGACTTAACAGATAAAACGGAGAATGAAAAAGTTCGTCTAACTATCCCAATTAATTGAAACATTGCGGTTGAACATAGACTAGTATGTTTTTATAAAAACAATATAATGTTAAATAAAGAAGTTAATAAATATACACATTTCATACCATTAAATATAGGAAATAAAGAAATTAACAAGCGCATATATATGCCTTTCCTATATAAATTATATAATGAAAGCGGAATTCATTTACATGACATTATAAAGTAGTAGCATTTATTGATGCATATAGCAGCGAAAGTCTCATCTTAAAAAATATTTATTCGTTCTAGGCAGTGAAAGGAGCTAAGCGACTGTACTCATATGCGAAAAAAACATTTTTTACCGCATAGCCAAAAATGAAAGAGAACGACCGTGAAAGATGACTGTCTTATGTCATCGGAGACGGTTGTGTTACGGAAATTTCGTTTTGTGGAATTTTAGAAGGTTGCAAGGAAATGCCGACATGTTGCCAAAATTTATTCGTAAATGAAATTATACTAAAAGAGAATGGCCAGTTTATTGCATAGCGAATTGAGAACAAAATCCGATGTTTAGGTGACTGGAGATCGACTATAAAACGATCGGAGCAGCAGAGCTCATCACTCAGTTCTCGTCTTGTCTTCAACTTCAGAACTTTTCGATTCAAGCGGGCTCATTTATCACCATGAAGGCAGTAAGCATTTATAAATGTTTAATTATTTTTAATTGAATAAAATCAGGGAATATAATTTTTAAAAATTACGAGTGCTTATATAAATCTCATTAATTTTCAATTGAATTATATCGACTTTCAAAATTTTATATAATTTATAGAAAATTATGATTACTTCTCAAAACGTAATATACCATATACACTCCATAATAATATATATATATATATGTATATATATATATGTATATATATAACATAAATTTCAGATCGCAGTTCTCGCCGTCCTCGTAGCAGCCGCCGTTGCCGCTCCTCCGGGCACCAGCACCCATCACCACGTGGTTCTTCTGAAGCAGGTGCTTCACAACAACATCGGCACTGGAGAAGGTTACGAATTTTCGTACGAGCAGGACGACGGCCAAACGCGTCACGAAATCGCTGAACCAATTGAAGTCCTCACCAAAGACGGATCAGTTCAGCGGGCATATAAAGTGAGGGGATCTTACTCCTATCAGCATCCCGATACCAAGCAAGACTACAGAGTCACGTATGTCGCCGATGAAAATGGATTTGTTGCCGATTATCCAAAAAACCATTGATGCCTTCGTCATTGAATAAATGGTATACTTCTGGTGATTATATGGACTGTTGTGATTTTTGTATATGCCTATTCTTGTATACGTACCTCCTCTTATTTTTGCATTTGAGAGTGTAAAGTATATTCTAACATTTTGTATAAATATGTAATAATTTTCGATTCTCTTAAAACGTAACAACAAATCTGCGAATAATTTGACTTCTTGTAAAGTTTTTTTAAAGCAATTTCTTTGAGGCCCAACTGATATTTTTTCTATTAAAATTATTTGCAAATCAACTCCAATACATAGGTGGTACATCACCACACGACTCCAAGTATGGAAGAGGTTTATAAACTCAACTGCGCGAGCTGAGCTAAAAATATCTTATACATTCAAAATAACCGTATAATAAGCGCACATATGGCGGCAAGTATCGGTATTACGAAAGCCTTGTAATCCGAAAGTGTGTCTGACATTTTTTCGCGTCCGCAGGTGCCGCTGTTGCCGGACGTAGCTTACGTACACACACCTGTCAGTTTATCGGTGTATATATATTTACACCGGTCAGCTGGTTGGCCCGAAGGTCATCAACGGGAATTACATTAACGAGACGTCGGTTAATAATTGGCGCAAAAAGCATCAGGTCGAACTGCGTCTTCGTATATATACCGATTGAAAAAACACACGCTGCCTCTCGTAGTTAGTGAAGTGTAATCGGCGCGATTAATTAAGTATTAAGATATCAGGTAAACAAGTACATTCCGTTATATTCTCGAGTGTCCCATGACATTTCGAAAGGATAAAAAAGCCACTATAAACATTTTTATTAGAATCTGTCGCTCATTTCAATTTCATCGTATGCGATTTGCGCGTGTGTGTGAAATGTATTCATATAATGCAGTGTGCCACCAACTTTATGCCAAAACTACTTTTCGATGCGCCTCGGGCCACTTGTGCTATAACTACAGAGAGTAACAAGGTTCCAAGATGCATGTCGTAACGGCCAAAACTTTCGAGAAGATTTAGTGGTTTAAAAACGATAATTATACCATTGCGTAGTTAACATATATCGCGTTATATTTCTGATGACGTTGAATGCATAGTTACATTCTTTTGTATAATGAAGGTTTATGAAAACCGCTGAAAAGACACTTGGTATATATATATACGCGAAGAACGAATACTTTGAGAGGCTTCGACAAGACCTATAGCGCAAAAGATAACATCGTTACTCCCCTTTATGTATATGCCCGGAAAATTTAATTTTTATCGGTCTGAAATGCAAATCGAGTGTAATTAATGCTTGTAGCTATTAATGCACCCTCCGGATCGTTTAGCATGAAATTCAACTCATATATAGTTATGCGCGATGTACAAAATAATCTTCACACTATAAACGACTATAAAACGAAAATATAATAATAGTATGTATACCTATACACATTAAACTAATAACGTCAACAGCATAGCAATATACACCCTTATTATTATACGTAATTCGTCCAGTTCCGCGTGAAAAGTGCAATGCCTATATACCGTGCAAAGATCCTTTGAAGTCTTCCTCTCTCTCTCTCTCTCATTACTCTCTCCAGCAATCGCAGAAATCCAGCCGTATGTATATATACATATACACCATCGATGCGGTCCCTTGGCCCTTGCTCTCGCCCGTGAATTATACGGGCATCGCCGCTAATGGATCCAGCGTCAGTAGCAATAGCAGCAGCAGCAGCAGCAGCAGCACCAGCAGCGGGGAATAAAGCGCGAAGAGAGGGCGCGAGATAGAGAAGGCGATCGATAAGAGCCGACGCTGTGTGCATACACACCCCCGGTATAAGGACGCGTTCCTTCTCCTTTTCTTTTTTTTTGGTCGAATAAAACCTCATTTTGCTGATTCGCGTCTAGTATAGTCGACTCTTTGCCGTATTAGCGGAGAAGGGATTTTTTTCGGTCGGAATTATGTATTAATACCTGTCGCCGTGCTGCTTTTTCTCCGGGGGTAATCGGCTTTGGTTTGATTATTTTTTTTGGGGGAGGGGGGGGGAAGTCCGCGAGAGCGAGAGTTTAATTTAGAGCGACGTTGTAATTTCTTTATTCTGCTGGGCAAGCGTTTAATCGAAATGGTTATTGTTTCAATGAGTGATTTCCGGGTATATAGATATGTCCTCCCGGCAGCGGTGAGATGGGGGATTTTAGTGTCGAGAACGTCCGGTTTAAGGGATTTTAAGAGTGAGATGGTTTATTTTTTACTAGAAAATTCATATATACATATTATATAGCCGCTTTTTTCGAATGAATCGTTTCTTATAGTTATACAAACATTCCTGAATAAATAAAAAATTTAACCATCATACACGCATATATATGGTTCATCTATTAACGACGAAGCGAACAAATCTGTATAGTCGAACATGAATAATAAATCGCGCCCCGCTATTTTCATTCAGCACACCGATACCGAAGCGCTAATACAAAATCCATACCCAGAGAGCGAGCGCTTCCAAATTTAAACCTAGAGCGTATACATATATACATCCGCGAAACGAATCGTTAAGTCGACTTAGAGACAATGATCTAGGGATTTCGTTTCATCCGCGCGCAGTCTAGAATCTATATGTAGTCGGGCGCGAGAGTTACATTTAATCCTGGCTGCATCAGCCATCAACGCAGATTATACGATTTTTCAATCCTCTGACCTTCTCCCGAAAGACATCTCCACAGACAAAATAATAACATTGTTATACGTATGCATACACCGCGAGAGCTCGTTAGAAGACCCCTCGATTATTCCACGACGGTGTCCTCGTCGACAATTATACGCAGAGCCTCGCAGCTCTCGCGAGAATTAAGGAGCCGACGAATATTCGTAAAAAGATAAAGGCTCCAGAGATCGGAGCCTATGTATGTGTGTGTATTATAGGTACCGGGAGAATCTGCAGAACGGGAGCTGCTGCTGCTGCGCCAGGGCATCCACCCTCGGAGTTCGAGGCCGCCGCCGCCGGGGTGGATGAACCGCCCCCACCAACGAGTTGCCACCCCTCTTGTCCTCCTTCCGCAGTAGTGAGCTCCCTCTCTCTCTCTCTCTCTCTCTTTGTGCAGTATTGCTGCTGCAGCAGCGAGAGACTGTGTGTTATTTTCAATGCTCCGCGCGGGGTGGAGGGGTATATAGCTCACCCTCTCTACGATGTGGTGGGGAGCTAGCCCTTGGTTCTGCTGGCTGCGTTTCTAGGAGTCCTCGCTTATGCCGGGGGGTTGCGATATGCTTCTTTTTTTTTTCTTTATTTTCCATGCTGTGGGATAATTGGGTTCTCTGCGCTGCTGCCTGTATTGTGGTTCTTGAATCGGAAAAATTTATGGGAATTTTTTAAGAAGGCCATTCGCTGCGTACAGTCATGCTTTTTGGGGTATTATATACGTTTATGTAAAGGCGTTGTCGCGAACTTATACAGAGGCAGCAGTTTTCTGAGAGATTTTTTTTAATTGTGTGCCGCCAAATATTCGACGCGTACGTTCCATTGAAATATTCCGACAGAGGGAAAATATGTTTGAGGAATGTGCGATTATAAGTCATTTTTTATATATCCATACATAGGCAAATCACGCTACAGAATTCAATTAGACTTGAAGAACTGTTACAGCTGCAGATCATTACCTTGGATCTCAATTTTCTTTACTAAACTCGGGCAGTTATAGCACAAGTAGTCGAAAGTGTTGTATCGCTAACGATGAGGAAAACGTAACAAATTAACCGCTTCGTTTCGCTATATTATCTATTCCCCAAAAATCAAAATCCATAAGACTACGATTTCAAACTCGTTATGTCGAACGCTCCAAAACGTCGCGGTGCAGCATATATACATACATACATACATACTCTCTTAACAATGCAACGGAATACACCAAAAGACCACATCCCATCCGTACGCATACAGAGCTCATCACCCTCCGCCCTTTGCACTATATCCGCGGAAACACGGCGCAAGAGGGAGGGTACACCTTCCGCCGGGACAGAGACGAGCATACAGTGTCCTAGGACAGTTTCGCGGAGGGAAGTTTCGCGCCTCTGTATGTGTGTACGCTGCAGCCAGCCGAGAATCGATAATGCCGTGTCTATAGGTATACATATATAGAGCGGCGGGGGTGTACGCGCCGCGAGAGGAAAACGTGCGCGCCGCGTGCTGCCGTTGTGATGCTGCATAGTACTAGGGACGATGTCGGTTTGTTCAAGTTTTTTATACAGACGTGAGCGAATACAGTTATTTTAATTTATTTTTGGTTTTGAAAATTGGAATTCTCCTTTACTGTATTAATTAAGGAGAAATTATTACCCTCTGCGGCAACAATATATATCTTTTCGATTGAACGCTATACGCAAAAGTTTGACAGTCTTTTCCTTCCGTGTTTTTCGCAGCCGGTTTCATTCTGTTTCGTTTATTTGTTAGAAACACGACAACGTACAGACACATCGACTCGTTAAGTCTCGCCCCCTGACAAAGAAAAGCCCGATAAGCTCTCTTCCTCTTCGTGAAACCAATCCAGAAATTTATTCAAAAAATAATAATGCCCTGCCCGAAGGGCGAATATCCATCCATCCTTAAAAAAAAAACAGCGTCTACCAAATCCAGGCTAATCTATACGCAACTCGTAAAGTAAAAAAAATCCAAGTTCGTAACACGAAAACCTACTCGGCGTCCAGCCTTGTAAAACCAAACAGGCGCGTTAAGTTCCATATATATAAAGCGACCGGCCCCACAGATACAGGCGCGAAATGATGAACCGGAAAAGCATCGGATTAGAGGCTATATTATACACATATATGTATGCGCAGACACAGCATATATACGTCTCCTCGCAGCGTCGAGCTTTCAGGGCGTGGCTAAAAGCTCGGCAGTGTAGCGTCGCGCTGTCTGCGGCCGACGAGATAAAAGGGACTTTCGCACCGTTTCCAGATTTTCTCGCCACCCTCGGCTTCCGATCTCTCTTTCGATCGGAGCTCTCCGCGAGTTCCCCCTTATATGTATATATTTCAGAGGCTATAAGGGTACGGCCGATACGGGGCGAGATGAATCGTCGAAGTTTTCTGGATTTTTGAAAAATTGAACCCGATATATTTTCGTTTTGATTCTATATAGGATGAATCGAGGCGCGCTGTGAAAATTAGCGTGGAAAATCCGCGTCTACCCAACATTGACTCGTACTACTTGTGCGCTCTCTCGTGATTCTCATTAAGCAGCGCTAATAAATTATGATGCATTTATTCATCGCCGCGACAATATAAAAGTTCTAATCATAAATCAAGGGAGGTCAACAAACCCTGCGTCTATATATATATATATGTATATATATATATATATGTATATATATATATACGCTCGAGGAAAAAGAGCTGCGCACAACAACAACAGCGAGAACCTCGACGGACAAAAAAGAAGTCGACAGCTCGGGTAGAAAAGTGGCTAAATCCGCGTGAGGCAGCCGGAAAAACGGGCGTCCCCTGGGGTACAGTACGTCTACTACTACTACTAGCACTACTCCCTTCCGTGAATATCTCTCCCGAAGACGCCGACTGTACAAGATTGCGCGTGAGGAGGGTGAGAAAATTGCCTGTAGGAGGAATATTTCCGACGGTTTAATAAGCGCTCGCTGGAGAGGGGGATGGACGATGATGGGGCTTATTTACAAGTTGTGTATACTATTGTTCGCGGTGAATCGGAAGCGTTACTTACTCGGCAAAGTGTAGTCCGCGGATTTCAGCGCGAATATAAATCGACGATGGATGATGGTGTTACGAAAGTAAAGTTATGCAAATAACGCGAAGTCAAAAATAATTTCATTAAATTATCTCATCTAAAACAATTATGACAAATTAATTAAGCGGCGAAGAGTTACTTTCGAAATATATATATAAATCGAGTCTCGGGCTCCTCGACGATTTGCATGCGGCTGCGTCTTATACATAGGCTATATGTATGTATGAAAGAGAGCAGAGCAGCCCCTTGGACGAGAGGAGGACTTTTCGAGAGATCCATTTACTTATTGCCTTCTTTGATGTGAAATTGCAAACAACTTCAATTAGAGCCGAGACGGAGGGACCTGTCTCTCGATATTCACAAAGGAAAAGAGCCGCCGCCGACGCCTCGACTATAATGTAGTTCAGGGTTTGCATTTCCATCGTGTAAAGTAAATCCGATGATCCGAATTAGAATGTAATCGTCAATTTTGAGTTATATTCTTTGTCCATACCTATTTTTTCAGAAAGTATATTCGACTTGATTCAATGCAGCTAACATATATATCGAAAAATACTAAAACTGCGTAAATCAGCGAAATTCTCATCCCGTGCATCATTCCGCTCTCTTTCTCGTAATTCCAGCTTCCGCATAAAACCAAAGAGCACATCCCAAAGCGAAAAAAGACCCACGAATACAGTAGCATAAAAGCCGTCGATTGATAGGTCCGAAGTTACAGAACACACCGGCCGGCGTTATCGCAGCAGCAGCAGCAGAGTCTGATATAGGGTGTAATGCAGCAGCGGCGGCGAGCCTGGGACGCGACGTGGCGTGGGGGCGAGGTGGATGAACCGAGGCCGGCCGGCGAGCTCTCTCTCTCTCTCTCTCTCTCTCTCTCGCTCTGCATGTATATGTCGCTGCTGCTGCTGCTGCTGCGAGGGAGGAAGCTGGAGAATGAGCGCGAGAATGAGGGAGAGCAGTGCTGCCTGGGTTTCCTGGGTTCGAGCGTTGCCATGACGATGCCAGAGCTCTCACTGCGCCAGACAGAGATTCGCGGATGGTGTGTGTGTGTATTTAGAGGGTGGGAGGTGTAGTCTGAAAAAGTTGGAATTGATATTAAAGGGATTTCTTAGGCTGCGGAAGCATTGCGAATGCGCGAGTTCAAAAGCTCGCGCGAGATTTTTCTCTCTCTCTCCCTTTTTCTGTGCGGCTGCGTTTTCGAGAACGTTGAACCGCGTGCAGGTGCGTGGGTGCATTATGTATATGCGTTTGGGGAGATTCGGACCTGTACGGAGAGTTGATTGAACCATGCGGCTACGTGTAAATAAATATAATCGCGCTTGCTGTCATTATGCGAAACTGAAATATAGCGCCATCTGCGGAAGATTCAGTCTTGTGTATTGTATTACGTTTTTAATGTGGTATAAGTAAGAAATCGGTATAGTGGAAAACTCGTATATAGAGTCGCAGACACCCCCGCGTAGAGAGAAATTAGCCGGGCTCAAAAAGTACACGAATACACACACACGCACACCAATAGTCGTCTGCAGCAGCAGAACAGTGTGTATGGAGAGAGAGAGACGGCTTCGAACCCCTCGAGCTAACGCGCGACGCCCTTCCCTGGGCTGCCGCCGACGCTGTCTGGGCGTTTGTTGCACCGGGAGAGGGCTGCGCCAGCCGCAGCGGTTCTCAAAGGACTGAAACGTTGTGAGAATCGCGTTGGAGATTATTTCGTTTCGCTTCTCATGCTCGCGCTGATTTTTCGAAATTAATTACTACGATTTTGTATAATTGTTGCCGATTTTACGCCGTGGATTTGCCAAGAATCTTTTTAATGCTGCAAAAGCGAGAGAAATCAAAATTAATGAAAGCACATCGTTGGAAATTGATAATGAGGTTCATTCGATTGAGAGAGCGCGATTTATTAGTTGAATAAAAAGAAATCGACAATGTTCATACGTAATATATTCATTAGTTTTGGGAAATAATAAATATATTATTAAATTTATATGTATAAATTCATATAATATAAAATTAAATGTAATCGAACTCTCGATATTTCAAGATGTAAGAATTTGAAATTAAAATTATTGGAAATTATAAATGAAAATTAATTATAATTACAATGTGAAAGTGGGAAATAAGTGCAAGTCTTAGATATGATATTATTTATTAATATAATGTATTTCATAATATATATACATATATAAGTGAATGTGTATGTATGTATATATATATTTACTTTATTTTTATTTATTTATATTTATATTTATTCATATATATATAATATATTTCTTCGTATTGTTAAACATACATGAAACCCTGATAGATTGGGATTAGCTGTGGTTTTCTTCATTCCATCTCCATCTCTTATACAATATAACGCAAACTCACTTTCGCACATACACGCATTCTTGAAAAAAAAAACAGTTTCGTCTTTTCCCACACGTCTTGTTACGACGACGGAAACCAGCTTCGCATCGAGAACATCATTGTTATTTTCTCTCTTTCGAACATAATATATGTATTCAATATATTTATTTTCAAACCGCCTAGTGTATATGTATTGTATACGTACGATATACAGTGGAATTTATATATAACGTACCATTCGAAAAATGCAAACACCTTTCACGCGACATACATCATATATATAATTAATATATTTATCACAAACAAAATACTCTCGAAATTCCTTGGAAAATATCGTACTTTATGCGACGCGTACTGCACTTAAATATTTTTTATTTTCTCTTCATTTCGATCATCGAGTTCGATTTCGCTAATTCAGTCTAACGAGTCCGGCGCGCCCGTCACTCGACGAGGCGAACGAACGACTCGTCTCTCTTTATTTTCTTCGTATGACAAAACGATGACAAAACCGAGAAGAATAATTCGTACATAAAACAAAAAATAATCGCGTTATTGCTATAGCACACGGATGAAATTCGCTCGCCTCTCGAGTGATCCTGAAAATATGAACGCGCCTGTGTATGTATGTATGCATGTATGTATATCGTATGTGTATTGCGTGATTGTGTGTATGTATTTACGTGTATGCATGTTTGAATTATTCATTTTGGGCGAACGCATTCGACACGACCTCGAAAGCGTCCCTTGACTTATTCTCTTTTCCTTTTGAATGCCTCTTGAGCGATTTGAAAACGGACTAGCATATATATCTAATCGAAACGATCTCGTATGTGTAGTAGTAATAGATATACAAGTAGTAGTAGTTAGCAGTGGTGTAAGTTGTGTGGCTGTGCACGTTCACTAGAGTAGCACCTGCAAAAACGTTTTTGCACTTATTGCACAAAGAGGACCAAACTCTTTTCTTTTTCAACATCGGCTCCATCATCTCGTCGGTACAATTTTTCTCTCGAATCAATCATAATTCAATGTATAGTAAAAAGTAATACATATGTATATATAAGCACGAAATTCAACGTATTACGTTCAATAACGATTTCGCGGTATTACCGAAGTGAAGCATTGATTCGTCGAATGCTCGTCACACACTCTTCACTCTTCTCACAATATATATATAAATAAAGAGATGTTTCTTCGGATATACATTAATTATTGCTCGCCCGATCTCCTCGCGCGCGCCGCGAAGATGACAAAGCTCGGGTATAGTACCTTATTGTTGTATCAACACTTTTTTCTCAACAATTAAATATTTTATTATTATTATTATTATTATACACGGCGCGATGCTTAAAAGACAGTATATAATATTCCCGATGTTAATACACAGATTGCGATGTTTGTATGTATGGTCGGCTAGTCGAACTCTCTCGTATGTGTTTTATGGCGATGCAATATTAGGTTGACCTTATAATACTCGTTCGCGCATGTATCTCCATCTCTTGGATCATACAACGTGCGATTGATTATTGGGAGCGTCGTAGAAAAATAATTTTTTTTTTATTTCTCTCCTTCGATGCATTGCTCGTAAATATTATTATAAGTTCGCGCGGGTGGATATTGTGCGTGCGATGATTTTATGCGCATGATGGTGTGTGCTTTTCTTATTTCGTTTTCGATTGTAATAGAAGTGTATTTATATGCGTTTGAAGGTTCGGCCTAAGCGAGATCATTCGCGTCGCCTTTTTTTGCGCTATGTTTTAGCCGTATATCGAAGAACACTTCGATAATCGGCATTTTCTCGACCTTCCGATGTATATTATTATTTATTCGCTTGTGAAAGTCGACGCGCGCTTTTTTTCGAGGAGATCGATCGAGCTTCGCTGTATGTTAATATTATATATACGTGTACGAGGTCGATTGCATAATTTTTAACTTTTTTATCGGTCAAAACCTTTTTGATACGCGAGGCTCTAAAAACTTGCACGTAGCCTATCTCTGCCCGACTTTTGCTCTGGTCGGTTGTATGTGAATTAAATAATTCGTACTTCGTTTATAACGACTGGTTTATTAAGAAGAAGAAATTTTACTCTTTGTAAAACAAAATCGAGCGACGGCAAAAGTGGGCAATTTATATAGGTCGACGGGATGTTCGACATGATTATACAGACGTTATTAATGTATAATGATGTCGTTAGTCGATCGACCGAGTCGATGCTTCTTTGTTTATACGTCATTATAATCTGGTAGCGAGATTTCGTGCCCATTTTCTTACCCCTTTTTCACCCCTGCGCGCTGCTGTGTAGCCTTTATAAAGTATTATATAAGATACAATAGTGTCTTCTATATAGATTAAACTTTTATCTCTTTTGGATACTGAACATTTAAGATAGGAATTTTTATTTCAAGAAGTAGAAGTAGAAGCGTGTTTTTTTGGCACCGCATTTCGTAAGTATTTGTGTTTGAATAATTTACTTTTATTAGGTTCATTTGACGACTCGCTTCGTTCCGCTTAATTTAATCTTCTTTTATTTTTTCCCCCATCTCTCATTAACGGCGTTTTAAACTTGTACAAGTTAATCGATATTTACTTAGCTTTAAAATCGTAGTGAAAAATAAATATCTTATATTTTTCTTATTACTTTAAAAACTGCTTTTTAATTAAAAAATCTTTCGTATCCATCGCATTCTTTTTTTGTAATTTTTTTCCTTTTCGTCGTTTTACTTCGAAAATTGTATATATATAGTCAGATGAGTATACGCAAAGTTGAGCACCACTGCTGAATTTTCTCCTTTTCTTCCCCTATACGATTTCGATCCTGCCTCGCCAACTTCTCGGCGGGTTCAATGAAAACGAGGCTTTTATCGCATCGTACATACATATAAGTATATATATAATCCTATATGTCGTGTCTAAAATTCTCGCGCGTTCTCGCGGCTAGTCCAAAAGTTCGAAAAATTCCTAATTCTCGTGTTACGTTAATTTTTTCCTCTCTAATTTTTAAGTGTATGTACGTTATTTTTTTTCGTTAAGAATTGCCTTTATATTATCTGTTACATCGTAATGCGCTAAAAGGGAGAATTCTTACTATAAAAGTCTAGATAATATATGGGCGAGACGTTGAATGATGAAAAACGCGAATCCCAACCGATACCTAGGGTTTTTCTTAGTTTGCCTTACTTTTGACGACACACGACACACTTAAAGTCATGGTAATTGAGATGAGAATACGAGGGGAAATTTCAATGACGATGAAGCTCGCAATGCCGAATACAGAGTGGGACAAGTATATACGCACACGTTTCACGCGCGCTCTGCACCATGTATACACATTCAATGAAAATGACATATATGATTGTGTTTTTCTCGCGTAAAAGTCTCTTTTTTTATCGATTCGAGATATACAACGTACATAATTATGCTATTATTTTTATCGCGCAGTGCAGCCTTTCAAAGTTTTGCGAACACAGCGCGAGCTTAACCCCCGACCAAAAGCGCGAAAAAACGTCGTATAGAACGGAATTAATTAAAAGCCGTGCAAATCGCCTAAAACGAATAATTTCAGCGCACAGAGTTGAAAGAACCCCCGCGCTTGCTTTAAAAAATAAAGGAGACGAAGGGGGGCGTGCGGAAGAGCTCGACGCGACGAGACGTAATTTGCGATCGCGTTGCAACGAATTTAATGAGGCCGAGCGCTCACGGTGCTGTGTAAATTTTCATCGAACGACGCCGCGACTTTGATTTGCGCGCTCCTTCGGTGTGGGTGTGTTTTTTAAGCCGCCTTTGCAATTATAAAATCGCGAGTTCGTAGACCTTTGGCACACTTGCGATTCCTTTATGCTTGTTTTTGAATTTCCCGCGCTTTTTCTCGTCGCAAGTTTTCTGTACGCATAGAGAGTAAAAGTCCACGCGCGTAAGCCGATGATTGGAAGCTCGTGCATAAGTGCAGCTTTATTTTCTTCGCCATTCATTTCGTTATATATATATATATATATATATATATATATGTGTGTGTGTGTGTGTGTGCGTGGTGCGCTTCGTCGTCGATTTCATCGATCATTGCCATTTCTCCGTAATTTTCTTCGTTTTGTTCTTATTTTACCTTATATAAGCGACGCGGGGGTAAGCGCGAGGCCCGTATATTATTTTTTTAAAACCCCGCATAATCAAATATCATCCAAAACTAGATTTATTTTCTCTGATAATTTTTTTTCCTTTTTTTCCTTCATTATTCTTTTTGTTATATATACGTTACGCGCGCTACAGCTGCTCTGCACATCTATTACCGTAATTCTTAAAATTCTCTCTTTCGCCCGACGCTCTCTCGTTATACAGTTTCACCTTGTATAATTTGCCTCGATTTCATTTTCTTACATAAATATTCATTATACCGTATAATAGGATATCTCATCGCGTTCCTACACATGCCACATCTATCATTCGTATATATATTATATGCCTCTCTTTTGTCATCAACACCGTTTAAATAGACACTGACATCTGCTTAGTCTTACATCTGTTTCGTTAATTTTTATTCTGCAATCTATTATTTGTATCTGTATAATTAATGCATTACACCTCGTGTCCCTTATACTTTTTCATGCAGCCGCGCTATGTTCCCTCATAATTATTACACATCATTTATATAACTCTCCGGATAATCTTTCATTAAAAATCTGTATGTCCTCTGCGCTAGTATATCTCGTGCTGCCTGTATAATGTGTAACTTCGTTTACAACAACGATATTTCCGCCAATAGATTTTATTCCGGCTTGCGTATATTCTATTTCTGCTTCTCCGAGCGCCTATCCTGAAAAGCTGACATATCGGAGCATTTTATTCGCTTTATAGATCTCCGCGTGTCTTTACTAGAATAGTTAGCCAATTGGTGTCGAAATTAAGTTAAAATCAGCTAATTTCGACACCAATCAGCAAACTAATCCACCACGTGTGCGGCTTCGAAAAACGACTGTGCTGTATATGTAACAAAATAGCGAGAATAAGCTTTCCGCATTTAACGCTCGAATGCAATCGGAAATCGCGTTAAATCATTTAAGAGCCAAAACTCTAGCCGTAGGATATGAAAAAAAAGAAAAATCGATACAATATATATCCGAAGCCGCCGGTCACTCACCCAGCCTAATATACCGGCACACGGAGAAAAGCGTCGCCCCGCGCGTATGTATCGAGTCATTTATTCTCCGCTTCGTGATTAATCGCGATTCCGTCTACACATTCCGCGCGTGAACTCTGATGATTGATCGAATTATATGGACTGCGCGCGCGCGCGTGGGTGGGGATGCTTGATTAGGGTCTACGCACCCCCCCCCCCCCCCCGATTTGAATGTGCCCTCTTTTCTCGCTTTCTAATATATATTATACATATATAGTATATGAATATGAGTGATCTGTTTGCCCCGGAGAACAGTGTTCTTGATGTGTCTGTACGCTTGCACTTTATATTGCACACTACACTATACTTTATATAGGAGAGATATACGCAGACCACTTTCTCTCCGTAATGTCGTATATATATATATATATATATATATATATATATATTTATATACGAAATTATATATATATATATATATATATATATATATATATATTTATATACGAAATTATATATATATATATATATATATATATATATATATATATATATATATATATATATGTTTGGAGGCGACATATTGTGCGGCACGACGAAAGTAACGGAGGGTTGAATATTATGCACGAAGGGGGGCAAGTGTCGCGAGCGCGTGTGTGTGTGCGTTTGGTGAAAGGCCGGAAGTTGCGCGCCGGAAATCGAATGAGGCTAAACGCCCGGGATGTGGCTGGCCGAAAATACCGGACCACCAACCTGTATATGTATTATATAATGCTCTACTCGTGCGCGCACTTTCTCCGAGTTTGCTTCGGCGCTGCGAGAATTTTCATCCCTTTTTTTTGTTCTCTCTATAATACTGAGGGTTATCGAGCGTTGTTGGATTGTGTGGAATTCTATGACGAAAGATTTTTTTTTCTTTTTTTTATGCACAGGTATTATGTATCACGGCTATGTTTTCGTACATCATAGCGGCGGTCGTGATCCGTTGCTCAAATTATGTACTTTATATGTTTCTTTATTTTTCTTTATTGTATAATATATATAATATGTATATATAGACATTTGTGGAATAAATCTTAGTGTTTTGTGTATATTATTTGTTTCATCTTCATAAATATATCTGTATATATTTTTGCCCGTGTTAACTCGCATAGTTTTTTTCATTGTATATAACAACCTCGTCAAGATCTATATGATCGAGCAACGTGTCGACGCACTTCGCACGAAAACATACCGCGACGCATCGTCTACGCCAAAACGTCTCGCGAATCATCCATAAACACACAAACAATATCTGAAAGTCCGAAACACACCCGGTTTAAAGAAAGCTTCGACGCTGTTTTTTCATTATTCTTCGTATATCGATGCCGTTCCCCGCGTATACATTTTTACCCCATTCGCCTTTATTTTTTTTTCTTCTCCACTTTTGTTCACACTGATTTTTCATTCGGTCGTACGTACTTTCCCCCTCTTCCCTTAAAAAAGAGACACGAGATTATCAGTCTTCGTAAATCACAGAAAGCTTTGATATGGCCTCACAAAAATCGTCGCAGCATCGTCATCAATTTTTTTGTTTTGCTCTTTATTTATTTATCTTTTTTTCAAACAACAACATTTAACAACAACGCGACTGAACCGCATGGATCGATCGTTCATGTGATTGCTCGCGAGCGAAGCTTTCTCCTTGTATATATACTTGTTTATATAATTGATTGTTTAAAAAACGCGCCATTATTGCCGAGCTTTAAAACTGATGATATTGCTTTCGTTATAGGTTGCCATGGAGCGCAAAGGCTTCGCGTCATCATTCAGAACGAAGAAGAAACCAAAGAAAAATCGAGACGTTTTGTGCATTGACGAGCTTTTCCAGGGAAAGTTCTTTATCGAGCTTTCAATTCACATTGCGCTTTATTCCAGCAAGCGAAGAAAATTAACTGAGTATTCCGCTGTCGCTTCGCTTATTTCATTAACCATCGCTCGAGATTTGATCCGCTAAGCGCAACTTAATGAAGAAAAAAAAATAAGTATATTATTCTAAGCCACAGAAATAAAAGTGCGAACAAAATAAATAAGTGTGTACATAGCGGAAACGAGACTCATCAATAAATAAAAAACAAAGGCCTTAAATTTTCAAATTATTTTTATTTTATTGCTTTGTAAATAAAAAATTAATTTCATATATATATATAAATATATTTTAATTCAATATATATATGTATACGATAAATCTAAAGCACAGCAGTATATGATACTCATATTATATATAAAGTCTCATCGTAACGTATGTGTTGTTCTTTGTTTTGTTCCTTCAATATATATAATATAACGTAATACAAAAGCACTATAGAGCCTCATTGAAAAATTGGCCAGTCAATGATGGATAAACCAAGAGAGATGCCAGACATAGCTGTATGTTATATAAATATATTTATATATGAATTCGATAATTGCGCGGGAGCAAAATTATAATAATTATAATAATAATAATAATAATAATGACACGATAAGAAACAGAGGAAGAAAAGAATGCCGGTAGACTCTCGTCCTTGCGTCCAGAATTACAATGGGATGAGAGTATTGGGAATAGTATGTAGGGCGAAGGAACAAATGGAATTTCGTATGAGCAGAAGGAGGCGAAATGGTGCGGAAAATGTGTATCGCACACGCAATTTTTGTGGGTGTGTGTGGGTGGGGGAGCAGAGGACGAGAGTCGGCTGGGATGAAGAACTAAGAGAAGAAAAAAATTCGAGACATTATCTCGCGCGAAATTACAATGACACCAAACGTTATACACGCAAATATAATTATCGATTACCTACTAAATCGTACCTATATATACGTTCTCAACGTTTCTCTTACTCTTTCATATCTCTTCGCGTTCTATTCTTCCACACAATACATACTCGCTCGCTGGCTCGCGCACATATATTCGTATGTATTTTTCATTATATATGCGCGCGCATGTGCATGTTAATACAGAGATATATTAATTATATTTCATATAAAGGTCGTATATATGTCCAATATAATTAATATGTTGACAATATATTAACGTATAACATCGTTTTACAATAATTATCCATTTTTATTTATTTTACTTTTTTTCACTCTCGCTTTCTCTCACATTTCTATATACTTTAACGTCAGACTTAGAGGTTGATGCGATGCGACAGTATGTGTATATCGAATACGGGGTTTCTTTCTTTCTTTCTTCGAAGGATCGGAAGGGGGCACGATAATCACTCGCGTTTATATATATGTATCATATAATATATATTCATATATATATTTATTAAATTTTATTCATCCTCCCACGCGTCGCTCGCGCGCTTACTCTATTTTCTTTTCTCTGCGGAAAATCTCTTTTTCTTTTTTTTTCTCTCACACTCATTTATTTTTCGGTGATTCGGTTTTCGATGATGACGGTCATCTCACAAAAGCGCCTCGACGCACTTTATCTTTTATATATTATATATTGTATGTATATATCACTCGCGACTACAGCGGAAACACCGTGCAAGAATATAAAAAAAATCGAGATTCACACAATATCGTTTCTTTTTTTTTGCTTTTCTTTTCTTAAACTTGATCTATTTTTTTCATAGCTTCGGTCCAACAATATCTTTACACACATACACATATTAGCATACGCAGTCTCGCATATATCACGCACGCCTAAATACTCTTAAGTAGATTTCATTCTTACTTATTGCTTTGAAATTCCGTATTGAAGACGCGCGAGTGTCGCTTTTTCTTTTATTTTATTCGCTTTTTTTCTCTCTCTCTCTCTCTCATTCTTTTGTATATAATATCGTGAAATATCGGGGGATCGGGAACGTACGTTTCGTCTGTTTTGTTATTTCTCGTAGGAAATTCGTGAAAATGTATATATATAATTTTTTTTTCAAATATGTTCTCGTGTATCGTGAGTATATCGGGAGCTACGCTGCACTCGGTGGAAAAAAAGGTTCTCGGCGCGAACTATGTATGTATGATTCGATTCTTATAAGAATTATCAAAAATTTTTATAAGAATAATAATTATTATACTTATATATTTTTTCTTTTATTATGCATGACTCGTGGCAGTGCGCCACATTAATGAAAACGCGCTATATAGCGGCTAAAACGTTTTTTTACTCGTGCGTGCATCAGCAAAGCCCGAACGTGCGAAAGAGTATATGTGTATATGTACTTTCGAGTGATTTTTCTTCTTTTTGATTAAAGATTTTCATCTTTGGAGCCGAAGAAACTTTACTGCATATACACTCGGTTCGCATATTTCGGCGTGTGATAATGTATGTGTGTGTGTGTCTGATGTATAGTTTTTTCATGTTTTACGGGCTGTGTTTTTTTATAAATTTATGACGAGGATCGGTTCATTATAAGACTAGAATGATTGAGGAATCCTGGTATTCATATTATTTATCTTTCTGCTGGATCCTATACGAGTCGCCCTTAACTATAGAATACACGAGATTACGTCCTACATAAAAACCATGGATTAGCGTTATGCAGTTATAAATATAGATATACAGTTCGTACATAACCTTCTTAATATATATATATAAATACCTATATTTTTCCTTTCAATGATGTTTGTCGTATGTGTGTGTATGTGGGCGTGTGTCTGTGTGTGTGTACGAATGAATTTCTTGTTTTGCAATACGCGTTGTGTGTCATTTTAGGCCTTATTAAAAAATGCGTCATCCCTTTTTCTTTTAATATTTAGTTTGACAAGATTCACAATAAATGCATGCGACTTTTAAGAATATACGTTTCGGAAATCTGCCTCGACTTATGCAATTATTATATATTTTCCTGTTTTCCCTAAATTATACGACATCCTGCAATCTTTTGGATGCCGTCTATTCATGTTTTTTTTTTAATTTTAAAAAGTGTCTTTTTGACTCTAGCCTGCTAATAAAATCCCCTTTACATAACTCTTTCACAATTTGTTTTTTAACTTGCTCAGTCTGAATCGTTTTATTCTTGTCCGCCGATAGTCTCGAAGCTTCGATCCGTCCATTTACAATGGACAACAGATTTTTTTAATTCGTTACTTAATAATTCACATTTTTTTCCTTATTCCCGCGATTTTCGCGCTCGCGTATAAGCGCGTTTTATCAAAAATACTTTGATTCTCTTATTTTTTTTATTCGCCGTGTTTAAACATTAGCTTTTAGGACGACCGAATCCATGCCTAGGACATTCTATCCGGAAATCATATATATTTTTTAATTCAACTTTTACGTGCGTCGTAAGGGGGCGGCAAAATTTATTGGTTCCATGCCCCTCTCGCGCGATTTCGTGCCGAATTCCCGTTCGTTTTTTTTTATTTATCTTCGCTTCCTCCTTTTTTTGCTTTTTTTTCAAGCTAAGCGAACTATAATTATACGCAATATAATAAATATACCTTTACGGTGAAAAGGGGAACGTCTTCCCTTTCCGTGCGTTTTGCATATAGCGATCGAAACAACGAGCAGTCAGTGTGTATGGTTGTTTTAACGATTTTCGGTAGCGAGAATCCAAGGGGAGCTTCAAATTGTTCTTTGCGTTCACATTATTCTCCTGTAAGAAGAATAATTCTACAGTTTCGTTTCAGGCTCTACTTTGTCGTTTGAATTGTTTTTCCTCTGTCATATTATTCTTATGTGCAACGTTTATTTCCGTCAAATACATATATTTCATATTCACTCTTGTGTATCGGCTCGTTATTTTTTTTTATTTTTCACCGCGATTAATTCACGTATTTATTCATCAATTTCTTTTTCAATCCTCATTACGATAATCAGTCGAAAAGCTATGCGCATATACGTACGTATAAATATATGTATATACAAAGTAACGATGAATATATCATGTACTTGTATGCCATATCACTTATAACGAATCGTTATCTTAGGTTTATAGGTTTTTTTTTATTTTTGTTTTCTTTTCCTCGTGTCATCCCTACACTGATGCGATCAATGTGCTTCCTGCGCGCTGTTGTTATAATTATATATATGCCAACCGATTTTTCGCGCATATGTCGCGCACGATCGGTTCTACATATTAACGCACATTTTTGAATCCAAATGCCTCTTACACGAACCGTTACGGAGACGATAGTTTCAATCAGTCGGCTATATTATTATGTGTTCGTCGTTATTACAAACAGCTCCGCGGAACTATGTGTGTAATGAAAAAAAATTGCGATCGAGCTCTCTTATGTATACGTTATATATATATAGGCGAGACTTCCTTAGGTTATACACTAAATGTAACACTACATCCAAGTACACCAGGGTATTCTTTAGATCTACGATTTTTTACGGCTCTCCCATTATAATATACTGAAAAACGCGTGCGCGATTTTTTTCTTCTCTCTTTCTTTTTTCTTCGTAAATGTAACTCTAACTTGGCTGTTGTTAACTCCCTCTTGTTTTCAAGAGATGCGCGCGAGTACGAATGTTGTATTTTTTTCTAACTTCCCTTAATGACACACATGTAGTACGTGTGTATTTATATGTATACGCACTAACTTTGAGCTTTCCGGAAATAGCATATATATATATATCGGCCCATCAGCACGCGGCACTATATATATACTGTATTTTCTCAATTATATACTTTATGATATTTATAAGTCTTACGTTATAGGTAGATATAGAAATATTATCGTCAATATCGTTATATATATAATATAGTATTATATGCATTGTATAGTGTATATATTTATAATATATAATTATTATTAATAATAATTGTTAATAATAATGTACATCATATTATATATTTAAATTTAATATTACTTTTTTAAACTTTTCTAACGTTTCATAGTTCGAAAAATAAATATAAAAATAAACCGGGCATTTAGGTATTAATATTTTGTATCAATAATTTTTTCTTTCTCTTACACGCTCGCACTATACTCCCTCGTAATTCCCCCCCCCCTTTCCTCCTCAACCGCACACCCAGCGACATACATCGCGCCTGAAAAGTCCATTTTCTCTTTTTTTTTCTTAATTATTTTCGCGCTTTCTCTCTATTCCGCATGCACTCACATAAATTTACCTCAACTCGCTTAGTTATGTATTTCTGTTCAGTGATTCCATTCTCACGAGTAGCTCTTCCGCTTCGCTTTACGCAGGGTATCGACAATGTGACGAGCGATTTCCTTTAGTTTGTGTGTGTTTTTTATTTATTTTTTTTTATTCTCCTCAAAAACTCACACTCCCGCTGGCATAAAAAATATACGCGCACACGGATCGACAGACTCTATCTTTAATACTTTTGCATTTTTGTTCGTCATCACCTCATTCAGCTCTTTATACGACCGAAAAATTACCCTTCGAATCGAGTGTCATATATTATATATTATATATGTAACCTACATATTCTCCTTGGGAAGACTGGATGAAAATCGACTTTTTCTTCTCTCGCCGGGAAATCGACTCGGAAGGACCTATATATAATATAAGGATTCGGTGCACTTCGCCCTCTTATCGCAAATTCTTTTATTTCTACAATCCGAGCGTTTCTCGCTCAATTTTCACGAAAACGAAAGACAAAAGAAAAAAAAAATAAAATCGCCCCCTATATGCTCCATCGCATTTTTCTCTCGTCTCGAAAGAGGAACGCATATTGGTTTTTCTCGCAGCTTTCTCTCTCTCTCGCGGGAATTATAATATTCGCCGGCGACGACGACGGCATCATTGTTCTATCGATCGTCCGTCCCTACTTCCACGCCTCATACACTCTCGTACGCGTTTCAAAGTTCGAGCTTGCGGTATATAGCACAACTGAGTTTTTTTTTTTTTTAAAAAAAAAATTCATGTTTTCCATCGAGTCGGTTGTATCTCTTTGTGCGCACGACGCGCATGCAGCTGACAGCTCTCTTTCCGTATATATCATAACGAACGTTAACGTCACGTACGCGAACATTTTTGATAAACGATTATATATATATATATATATATATATATATATATATATATATATATATATATATATATATATAGTGTATACATATAACCGCGGATCGAAGATCACTGATCCAAAAATCGACACTTGCCGCACCGGTCAGTCGCTGTTTAATGATCTCTACAGCAATCTTTCCTCTCTTACTATAGAGCAATTTTCCCAAGCGCGCGTCGCGAATGCAACGCTCTCATTCTCGATTATTGATCGACTTGACGCTCTAGCCCCGCAAGTGTATACCTCTCTTTCGCGCTCATTACTGCAGCGCAGAATTTTTCCAGCGCCGATGTTTGCTTTCATTTTTTTTTTTTTTAAAGCTCGCCCTTCGATCATTATTGCACATTTCGACGTATTATACAACCCATCATAGCACCACGGCAAGGTTACATTATTACGCAGACCGAGAGCTAGTAGACTTATCTTGCGGCTGCTGCAGTGCTCCAATTAAAATTCCGCGAAAGGGACGAGTTGAAGAGTGGATGCAGCCTGGCGAATATTTTAAAGGGTCTCTCTCCGCGAGACTTCTTATTATATACGCCCGACTGTTATGAGTGCGTATACGCTGATGAATACGAGCGCTTTATATATAGGTATATATAATGCGCAGGGGGGAGGGGTTGAACGAAAGTTTTCCGCGCGCGAGTATAATTAAAAGTTTGCGGGAGCGGCTGTCTCGGATTTAAATTGTTCTTCGCGCGTAAACAATTTAAACAGTTCTCGTATACGCAGTGCGAGAGACGAGCTTTTTTCATTCCATTCAGAAATATAATACACATATATTCGTACGCGCTTGATGTACGCGTATATATATACATATACAACAGCAACAACAAAAAAGCATGAAAACAGCCAGAAGAAACCAACAGTAGCAGCAGCGTGTGTTATAACCGGTAGATCAATGACACGTCGTTGTCGAGGTTGAGAACCTCCGGTACAGCGTGAAGGGAGAGGGGGGAGGGTGGCAGGGCGTCGCCGCCGTCTACGGCACACGGTTATCGACCGACGGCTGCTCCGACAGTCGGAGAGGGTAGCGCGCGAGTAGTCTTCCCGAGACGAAATGCGATTAAACACCGGGCTTCTTTCATTTTTCGTCCTGTGTATGTACATAGATATATATGGCACGATGGTGCATCCGGGCGACGATCGCACGCGATGCTCAATGGGGGAAGGCGGGTACGAAATCGGTGATTCGTATGAATTTCGAGACTACCGTCGTTACTTCATGCAACGACGAAAAAAAGAAGCAATCTGGAGCGCGGTCAAGCAACTCGCTGCAAAATATCGCTCGGCCGCGTTTTTTCCTCTCCCCGAGGCCCTTCGACACACGTATACGTATACATTATGCACCCGCACACACGGCCGATCTTTTTTTCTCTCCCGCGCGTATATATCTATACGTGCAGCAGCGCGGTGTGCTCTCCTTCCCGATTCTCTCTCTCCTTCTCCCTCGCGAGGGGTCGACGCGCGCCTACGCGTATATATCCATTCCACGTTGGCTGACTCTCCGCTTATCGATCTACTGCAGACCGGCGGTGAGCGCATACGTGTGTGTGTGTGTGTGTAGAGGCCGAGAGGGAGAAAGGGGGACAGAAGAGGCTGTGGATGTTGCTGTGGAAGAGAAGCGTTTTTCGCTGGCTGAGATACGAGATGGAAAAGAGAGCAGGATGATGATGAGTTTTGTGGAGCTGCGGTGAGAATGAAACGTAGCTGTAATGGCGCATTTTTCAGATGAGATGCGATTGGATGATTTTCAATGATGGCTTATGAAAGCGTTTCAATGAAAGAGTGAGATTACGAGTGATTACGGCGTGACGTGAAAATGTTGGATCCGGTTGTATAGTTTTATATATATATGCACCGGCGAGCATGGGTATGCGAGAGCCAGACATCACGCGGGCAGGTTCAGCGTGGCAGAGAAAGAGAGAGAGGGTAGGAACCCTCGAGCAGCAGCTCGACCCTCTATGTATATGTATAGTACGGCCACTGTACAGAGAGAGAGAGAGAGAGAGAGAGAGAGAGAACGGCATCGACCGCAAGCCACCCCCCAACGCTGCAATGCGACGTTGCCATCCCAACGGCCAACAGCCCTGTGCTGCACACGCGACCCCGCGACTCTCTCTACATCTCTCTCTCTCCGCTTCTGCTACTGCTTTGCATAAATCAGCCGTCGCGCATTTCTCTCTCTCTTTCTATCTTGCAGATTTTAGCTCTGCCCGCGATTTTTGCGTATAACGGGCCGTTAACCCCGGTTAATTCTCCGGGAGAGTCAAGCGCGTATATACCGACGCGAATTCAAATGAGAGGCTGTTATACATGGAAACTGTGACCGATAGCGCCGCTGCTGTTGGTTTCTAGCAGTGCTGATTATCTGACCCCCTTTTTCGAGTTTGAAGTATAATATAATACATATATATATATATATATATTTATACGACGAAGTTTGTTGCTGCTGTACATTGTATACTTACGAGGTAACTGCATAAACGATAAACTAAACGTTTCAAAACGTAAGAGTTATATAGCTTATTAGTGTATAATAACAATATTGATAATGATTCGCAGTGACAAGAGCAACGTTACAATTTATTATTCGATTTTCGCACTCGAACAAAAAATTTTAATCATAATTGAGTGAAACGAGAAAATTTGTTTAATTTTAGAGTTAAATCATACTGATTTTACGATAACAAATGATTGATTGATTGATGAATGAAGAAAAAATAATGATTTTATAGAGCGATGCAGAAAACATAAGGGACGGAATGAGAAAACGGAAGAAAAGAAATTTGCGCTTAGAACGCAAACGAAAATCGAAGGAACAAATAGAGGAACGAAAAAAATAATAAGTGCACAGTGTGTCAAAAATCATATTATATATTAAAATATTCATAATAATAATAATAATAATAATAATAATAATAATAATAATAATATTAATAATAATAATAGTCGTAATATATTATCGCATATTCGTAAAATTACATAAAAAAATATAGAAAATAATAACCTCGCATTTTTGTTTTCTTTTTTCTTAAATCTCGTCTCATTACTCCTCGTCACATCTTATTTTTGTATTCATTTTCATTTTGTTTCTCTCCACGTACGAATATATATTTTTATATTTTTATATATATATATATGTATATTCTCGCTTATTATCACTCTCTCGCAAAAATTCAACCTCTCTCGCACTTTTCCGCGCGCACTCTCGCAATGGCGTTATGTTTCTCGTGTATAATTGTATACATGTCTATTTATAACCACACACATACACACACACACACATGATATATACGTCTGCTACAAATATACATACGTGCATTACACTCCCTATGTAGCATTTTGTTTTAGTATACATGCATTTAACTGCGTATATTATTCGTTCGCTTTCCGCACGCGCGCAATTTCGAGCAAAAACAAACGAGGTAAAAGAAAACAAAGTGTGTGAGTGTTTGCAAAAAAACAAAAAAAAAAAATGTTAACGTACACAGTGTGTGATAAAAATAAAGGTTAAAACTACGGTACACAAAACGGTTCGTCGAATCATCCCTGCACGAGCGAACCCCGTACGGCTTCCTATATACTCGTGTGTCCATATTACACGCACACCTCGATCGGAGCCCGCGAGTTTCCTCCGCTTCCTGAGAGAGAAAGAGACAGCCTTCGAAGACGGAAACTCGCGAGCCCCTAATGCCCAAGTGTTCTCTTTGATCGTGCTGATAATTTCGACGCCCTCTCTATATATAATATTACATATATATAGTGTTACGCGAATGAAAAAAAAATATTAATAATAAATGCACAGTGTATATGTGTGTATATATATATATATATATTATATATATATATATATATATATATATCAGTCGGAGGGTCGTATGTGTATGCAAACGAAAGAGTGCATATATAGTATGAAATGATCACACGCTGCAACGCGAGGAAAATGCTGTGCCGCGGCTCACGCGGGGCTTCACCACTGGAGCGCGAAAGGACGGAAGCGCGATATCCTCCGCGCATGTGACTTCCGTCGTTTCGCTTTACCTCGTGTCGTTCTTTTTTTCCTCTCGATAATGCGATACTCGAGCGCCGAAAGAGATGCAACCGAGAATGTGGCAATAATGACCACATTTGTTGTCGCGAGAGAGTTTCACTTAATAAATTATATATACACAATTCAAGGACGACGATATTCACGCGAATAATATATAGGTGTGTAGAGAGAGATAAAGCATATGATGATAAATGTAATATATATAATAAAGAATGCACACCGTCGACGCGAGCAGCGATGCGCTTTTTTCTCTTTTACACTTACAGCCATGGGAATAATCGTCACTTTTATATATCTATATATATATATCATATATGCTATAAATCTTTTTCAATAATATCCGATAAAAACTTCTTCTTCATTTTTCTAATATTATATACTTATAAACTCTTTTGCGAAAAGAAAAAAATACGTCTTCGTCACTGGTAACGAGAGGCATCGCAATGCTCGCGTCGCACTTTTTCTTCAAACTAAACTTCCTTTTTTCTATATAGCTTTCTTTTCTCGTCAATTATCATACACGATAACTAATTGAATATAATAATAATAATAATTAATAATATCGACGTCGGCAAACATATATGTATGTATAGTAGCAATTGTATACTTTAAATATCGATAAATATATATATATATAATATAATAAAGTGTCAAATATATATAATACTCTGATCGCTACATAATATATTAATGCTCGTTTTAGTTCGCATATTTTTCTTTTTGCTTCGTCTCTTTATTCTTCTATCGCGCATTGCAAAATGGCATCCGACACAAAAAAAGTAACCACTAATATACGCACAACATTCAATATAGAATAATATATGATAATATAATAATCGTAATAATAATCGTAATAATAATCATCATCATCATCGAGAGAGATAATAACCATATAAAAAATGCGTGCTTCTCCCACATAATAGAACTTGCTTCGTTAAAAATCAATTTTCGAACATATCTATTTTACGAGTTAAAGAAGAAAGTGTATATATATATAAATAATGAAAAGCTATATACGAAGTCGCACCGATTTATAAACTTATTGAATTTTTTCGGAAAAAAACTCGTCACCGAGTCGCTCCCACGTAAGCTTTCGAGCCTTCAAGAAGCCCTGCCCTCGAGTTTTTGAGAAAAATAATTCAAATTAAAAGCGCGTCCGATTGCTCTACAACAAGGGCAGAAGTTCCGACTCTTTCGCTTTTGGGCGGAGCGCAGTCGAGTTCCCGTATTTATAATTCTTTTCTCGTCTCTTATCGCTCGTTTTTGCAGCCTTTCGAGAAACCAAAGTATCATCCTTCTCTAAACTCTAACCCCGTCCCCGCTTCTTACTATTCTTCATTTAAACCTTGTTTACACGATAATTAATTATATATTTTGAAATACTGATTCTCTATAGTGTATTTCCGGGCGGTTGCCTTGTCCTCGGATAAATTTACGCCGAAAAAATAAAAAAAAATCGTCTTATAATTCTTTCTCACTTCTAATATTTCCATAACTATAGTATTATCCTCTGCTCTTGCTATCGATATACATCACACACATGCACGTCTTTCTCTGTCACCACATCCTCGTGCCTTTTCCCTGGCTCTCTTTTTAGTCTGTCAATTTTCAGTTTTTATCACACGCATTTGGATTCCCCACCATAACGTTCGTGAGTGCATATGGTTAAGTGGTGATATTAACCGAAGCGTATGAAATAACAAGCAAAAATACAAAGAATCTTAGAGCAAATGAAGATACAAAAAATACGCAAAACGATGGCCAGAAGACAGCAGAAGCATCGCTTTCGCCTCAAAAAAGCATAAATTTAAACAAAAATTTCAAATACCTTTCGATTCTTAAAAATAAAATATGTTGTGAATTCGTTGATTGGAAAAATAATTTCAAAACAGGATTAGGAGAAACTGAGAGAATTAAAAATGATAATAATAATGATAACCACAAGGCAAAGAAACAAAGATTCTCCGTGAGTTTGCGGCCAAGCAAAGCAACAACAACGCAGCGACAGCAGCAGCAACAAGAGGCAAAAGCAACGTAGCGTTGATGAGGAAACAAAAATATTCGCAATTTGAGATCGAGTTAGCCGTATGAAGCGAGTAGTGTATAGTAGTCGCCGAGCGATCTTAAATAAACAAAATAAATATAAAGCGATAAACGTATTATACGATAGGATAGTTTCAAGTAGTAAGAGTCGCGTCACGTGAGGCCGAAGGTAC
Source organism: Muscidifurax raptorellus (assembly GCA_020010945.3). Classification (NCBI taxonomy): domain Eukaryota; kingdom Metazoa; phylum Arthropoda; class Insecta; order Hymenoptera; family Pteromalidae; genus Muscidifurax; species Muscidifurax raptorellus. Next base: position 30,574,560 of record CM052078.1, read on the forward strand.
TCAGTCGAATTTATCGAGAAATGAAGTTTTGACTTAATAAAAAGTATATCGTTGAACGGAAAATAAATATAATGAATGCCAAGAAAAATAAGAAGAATAAATGCCGGTAAGGAATCCACGAGTTATGTATACAGTCTTCTATCATTTTCTTTATCCGAAAACTTGAGCTTGACTTTTATCGTTACCGCGGCTCTCGCACAAGTTCTTCGCTCGGCTTTTCGATACAGAAGCTTTCATCCTCCCACTCGCTCGTATTAAGTAATTTAGTAGGTAAGTAAGTAGGTGTGTGTAAGTAAGTTCAAGCAGTTTATGCTGAAAAAGTCACTTTAACTTTATATAGAATAATAATATAGTTTCGAGTATCAATTACGCTCGTATAATAATATTTCAATATATATATATATAATATGTATAGTCGCAATGTACAAACGTATATAATATATTTTTTGTTTTTTCAATATATAATATATATATTAGATATTCAAACGTTCTCACTCTTATCTCAATCACTACCTATCGATCGATAATTATTATTACATTTAAGCTTACAAACGAGCAAGGAAAAAAATAAGAAAAAATAATAAACAGTCTGAAACAAAGTACATGTACAAAAAAATATATAATAATACAAAGGAATTCAGCGGTCAATCGAGGAGAGACAAATAATAATAATAATAATAATAATGTCATAATCATTAATTGTATTAAAATAAACGAGGTTTCGTAAAAATAAGGATAAATCGTCTTTCTCTCTCGATACTTCTCGATTTACATCTCACTATAGGCGGATATTTGGGCGATACATCCCTGGATCTCGCGACCAAGTCGACGTGCGTTTCATAGCATTATATAATAAGTAAGAAACAAAAAATAATAATAATTAATAGTAGTGATAGCCATTAAAAACTAGTATCCAACGAAAGAGGAGAAACATTGGCATCTAAGCAAACTCGGTTACAAAAATAATATAAATCATCAAGTACAAACGCATATGTATATGTATATATCGTATGTGTATTGTGTCAATGGGTTCTTTAATGTTTGTCTCTTTGTTTCGTATGTATATATCGTTACTAATAATTAAATGTATATATTGTCAAATAGAGGTGAAAAAATAAACGCACAAACAGAAAGAACTTAAAATACGAAGCATGGTTTTACAATGTAAAAATTATGATACGTAAAAGCTGAATCGTAAAATCTATATAAAAAAATAATAATAAGATGAAGAACTAGTAAAGGAACGTCGATCGAGGCCAGCGAAAAAATTCACGAACATCTCATCTCTTCCTCACCCTCTCTCTCTCTCTCTCTTTCACCAGAGCACTAATATCCGCATTCACTAGATATACAAAAGCAGAGGGTTTCTATCGTGTTTATCTCTCTCTCTATTTTTTTGCTCTTTCTCCATGTGCATTGTCTGTTTACTTTTCATTTAAATACAGTTTTTAATAATATTAATAATGATAATAATATATAATGATAATAATAATCGTCATAACCACAAGCTATAAAATAATAAGAGTCGTTAACCACATTCACTATAAAATAATATATACCTATTCAATAGAATTTAAATTTAACATAGTAAATACAGATTAAATTAAGCAACAATCATATCTATTCCTCTCTCGTTTTTCACGTCTATGTATTATTTTTTTAAGCCTATGCGTATAGAGTTAATCTCTCGTCCTTATTATCCATTCACACGATTACTCTTGTTCACCTCTCTATATTTAAATCTCTAATAATTCTCTTACGTTTAGTTATTATTCTTTGAGATATGTATCGTCATGTTTTTAATCCATTATTTTTTTTTTATTTCACTCTCGCGCATATACTGCCTATGATAATATTTATAAAATGCTCTCGTACTCGCGCGTCTCTTCGCACTTAAGAGGGACACCCGAATCTTTTAGCTTTTTCTCTTTCTCTGCTTCTCTCTGTCAACTATTAATTACAAAAATTCTACAAAAAAAAGAAATAAAAATAAAATAAGAAAAATTCAGAAAAATCTCTTTGCTCGAGTTGGCTGGATAAATATACATATATTACTGGGAGGGTCGAACACGTGCTCGCTCTTTTTCACTTGTATCATATGCATCTCACGCACACGCATTCCATCATCTAGTAATTCGCGTACATGTACGTTATATTATCCCCATAAAGCCGAATAATGTGCGCGCGATCGGAAAAGACTGGCCTTGACTCCCTTGTTTTTTGTTCTTTTTTTGTGTTTTCTTTATTATACTTTGCTTTTACTTCGTTCACGAAATTTTCGCGTACGTCTGTCGTGCGTAGTAACTCGTCGCCGCGCCTCTCGTGTGTCCGTTGCATTTTTTTTTTCATTCTCTTTCGAAAAACGTCTTCTCACTCGAATCGCTCTCTCTTTTTCCGCGTACATCTTTAATCACGAATACGTTTATTTTTTGGTTATATTTTTTTTTTCAAAGACTTGGTTTTGCTTTCATTTTTTTTACGAAAATGGCAGTTATCGGTCACAGCCAATGGCTATTAATTATAATCAATAAACGCTTCACCCTTCATTTTTAAACTTCTTAAATACGTTAGGACTATCGTTTACGTCATTTTACGTTTACTTTTACGTTTAGAGACTATCAGTAGTAAAACCCTTATTATTCGTGTTAATTCAAATACTTTTATTTCGAAGAACGAATGAAAGTTTTCTGCCCCGCCGCGTTAGACTCGGATTTCCCGTACAGCCATGTTCTCCTCACACACGCGAATACGGCCCGAAAGAAAAAGTTTTTTCGTCCACATCTAACAACAACACACCCACGCGTTGTAATATGTTATTTATTTATTAATTTTTTTTAAGAACTATACACCACGCCGCGACTCTCGATCAGACTTATTTATTGAAGTGAATGACGTAATCCTGCATGATCTACATATATATGTATATATATAATTATCCGCCCTTTATTGCGCGGGCCGCCCTTTATATCTTAAATTATTTTACTTTAATTATTTAAATTTTTTATCATTTTTACTTGGTTTAAGTCGGAACGTTGATGCTAAAGAGAATACCTATAAATATATAATATATATGTATGTCATCACCGTTTTTTCATTTTTCACATTTTCATCTTATTTATCCCTTAATTTTTTTTAATTACTATTTATTCATTATACTTAACATAGAAAAAATATAGAATTCATTTTGCCTCGAACTTAAATATAATAAACATCTTTTTTTTCTCTCATTCATTTCATAAGCTTTTTATCCTTTACTCTCTGACGTCTCTCGAAAATCGTTCGCTTCTCTTAAATATATAATATATAATGCAGTGCATCGTTCTTTAAATAGTGGGACGCGGCGCGTTTTACATTTATCCTCGCTCGCGGCGCTGTTTGCGGCATTGCTCGAGCTTCGATCATTATCAAATAAAAATTAAAAAAATTTATAGTCAACAAAGTTAAAGGATTTGAAAGTAGTAATGTAAATAAACATTTGTATTGACTGTTTTAGAACGCTAAAAAGAAACAACAGTAAAAGTATAATATATGTTTAAAAGTCAATCGATAGTAAAAACAACAACGCACTTATTCCGAAGTCCGAGCAATGCGCAGGCGAACGCGCGAGTAGGACGCTTGCGGTGTGGATTTTTGAGCATATTTTCTTCCGTAATAATAATCGTCACCTTCTCAATGAAACGCAAAGAGATTCTAAGATCGCAAAACATGGCAACACGAGACTGAAACGAACTTTATTTTTTCGAATACTGCGCTACGCGACTTCTACATACGATCTTATCTCACCCTTTCGTTCCCGTGTGTGAGTTCAGTACATTGAAAATTTCGCGTGAAACGAAGCAAAAAACTAAGAAAGAAGAAGAAACAAACAACTAATGAAACGTTACAGACGTAATGTATAACAGAGGAAAGTAAAGAAACCAAAGTGTCTGATATCAAGTGCGGGCCGGTGTCAGACCCCCTTTTAAGTTCTCTTGGATAGACGATAAAAATTTGAACGACAAAAACTACAACAAATATATGATCCATACGAGAATATAAATAAACGCGCGTCGACCGTGTCCGCGGCGAGTTCGGGGTCGCGTGTACGGCGCCGGATTGAGTTCGCGTGCGGACAACCGGCGACGACGGGGGGAAAAAGCCTAATTTTCGCCGTTTTTACTCTGGGTTTCGTTCTTAATTCACTTTCGCGCTCTTTCTCTTGCTTACTTTTTCTCTCTCTTTCTCTATAATATATATAAAAATAAAATAAATTACAAAAATATCATACGTCATTTTGAGGAAAAAAGCCTTAAAAATACGACGACGACGACGACGACGACGACGACGACGACGACGACGCTAGACTTAGACGCGTACAATATTTATATTGTTGTGTGTATTATGTGTATGTGTGTGTTGTCTGTCGCGCACGCGGGTTTTTCCTTTCTTTCTCCCTCCGATTACACGTGGGTCACACGGTCGATACCTCTTTTTTCTCTCCGTTTAAAAATTAATTATTACTCGATTATTACTAAGTTTCCTCGATAATACATAGAAAAAGTGGGCGCTCCGCGTGCCACCGTGTACCCAACCGCCGCAACGACGCGCGCTTCCTCGCTTTTCTCCCCCTACTCCCGGGCGTCCTCGGAGCCTCGCTTTTTCTTAACTTTTTTCTGCCAACGGGACCGCTTACGCCCGGGAGAGTAAAATATACTCTTTTATATTTTATTACTATTATTATTATTATTATTATTATTACATTTACATGGAAAGCCCGGTGACACTGAGGTGGGACCGTTGGGGACCGCGTGGGTTTAGCTTCCAATACTGCATTGCGAATTGCTCGTCATGTTTATTTTTTGTTTGTTTAAGTCCCCGCGCCGACCCGAGTGTCCGAAAAGAAGCAAAAAGAGCGGGAAGAGCGCGTGGTTCTTGTACCTCACTGTGCCTTTGAAAGAGCGCTGATTCGAGAGAGCAGCCGGCTTTTCCGCCCGTCGTCCCGTCGGCGAACGCGCCAAAATACAAAATCTAAATCTCCTCGGTAAAATATCATCGTCATATTTATATATAATATATTTTTTTATGTTTATATTTTGTATATATAATATATATATATATATATATATATATATATATATATATATATATATATATATATATATATATATTATCGTTATTATTATTTCAATTACTCTGTCGCTTATATAAAGATAAGATAATACTCTAAGCGAGGGATGACGGGTGGAAGGAGTGCGCTCTTTGAATTCTTCTTCGCGTTCTTCCTTTTCCCTTTAAGTCTGTTATTTTTTTCGTTTGCTTGTTCTTTTGTTATCGTAACTCCCCGTTCACGCTCACACGCGTTAGGTAGCACGCGGACGCGCGCGCTTCTATTCGCCTCCACTACATCTCTCTGCTGACTTGCCTACACATCGTATTTTCTCTACCTCATGCATATATCCCTGGTTTTTCTCGCCTCTGTCATTTTTTCGGCTCTGTGTCGCTTTTCTCTCTCTCAACATGCATGTCTTACGAAGAACGTACGTACGCTCTCCCTTGGCTATTATGGCGCCTCGGCGCAGAACCTCTGACCTCAGGGTTCGACGACCACCGTTTTTCGCTCATCATCATTATCGTAATTATCGCAATCGCGCGTCGGCGCGCGAGTTCTCTATAAAAATTTTTCACAATTCGTTATACCGTTATTTGTTCTTGTTTGCTGGTTGCTTGTTTTCTTTTTTTCATAAGTGCAAAAAACGACTAGGAGCAAAGAGAAATTATACAGCGACCGTCGCGGGTCCGTATCATCGTCACATATTTATATATACGCAAATATACTCATTTTTTCACTCGCGCATCTCATCACTCGTTTTTTCTTTTATATTAACTTTTTTTTCTCATTCTATACTCAATCTTTGTCTTTTATCTAGGAATCAATTTTGGATATCGGATAATATCACAATTCGTAAGAAACGCGCAATTTTTTTTCTCAATAAAAAAATTTCTCTCCATCCTCCTGGAGTCGCCTCTCGCACTTGCCGTATTTTGCCGAATAATATACATAAATATATTTGTTTTTTTTTTTATATATCTATATAATACCTCGAAGAAGTCGCGCTATCTTACAGAGCGCGCGAGCGCGAGTCTCTCCGTCGCGGTCGGATTCACTCTTGCGAGAAAGAGACCGTTAAAAAAACGAGAGAATAGTAGTGGTCGTCGACGCTCTTGCGCACGTTTATCAACTATACAGTACGCGATTCTAGTTTACTTTATCTTTACACATAATAATCGCGCCGCTCGCAATATATATTTTTATATATATATAATAATAATAATAAACAAAGAAGAAAAAAAATTATCAAACAAAAATAACAACAAAACACGAAGCTTCCTCGCTCCCATACTAAACTCTGTCTCTACTCGTTTAATACATCTCATATTCGTCCCTACTATTTTTTTTTCTTTAAACTTTTTTAACGCCTCCTCTCTCGCATCTCCTCAAAGTGTTCATTTTAAAATCGATTCGTTGTATATCCGGTTGGCGGGAACAGGCGAGCGCGCTCCCGAGGATTCGTCTCTCTCACTCTCTCTTTCTCTGTCGAAATTCAACACAGCTCGACTATGATAATGACCGTACTACGTAAAATTGAATCCTCGCGCGAGCGTTAGCCTGTTCTCTCCCCACAATCTCTCTATCGGGTATTGTTATTTTGTTAATTGTTTCAACTCTCGCAGTAGAGACATACGTGTTCGCATATTATTTTCTCGTTAAAGACTACAAGTATAATAATATTGGCAGCAGCAGCAGTGGAATCGAAAAC